>CM034081.1:7240355-7840355 GCA_019845555.1 Aristolochia fimbriata
ACACACACTTGTGCACACATACACACATATCCACACACACTTGCATGTGCACAGACACTTATGCGGTAATATCACATTACACATTTAGCTACAAGGCAAGGCGCACGCACACGCATTAATACGTATACACACTTTTGCGCACACACATACACACTTCTTGGCGTATTACATACCCTTCTTTGTAATAACACTTGCGCAGATAACACACTTGTGCATGTAGGCAGACGCACACATGCACACACACGCACACACACGCCACACGCTACAAGACACACGACGACACGCGCGACACGCGACTTCCCGCCACACGCGACTTCACACGCATGCACACACGCGACACGCGACGCGACACGCATTATACACGATGTACACACGCGCGACACGCATTACACACACACACTCGCACACACGCGACGCACACACACGCGACGCACACACACGCGACGCATTACACCGCGCGACGCATTACACCGCGACGCACACATTCGCGACGCATTACACACCGCGACGCATTATTCGCGACGCACACACTTCGCCACACGCATGCATATTACACGCACACACGCGACACCCGCATGCACATGCACGCACACACGCGCACACCTGCATGCACATGCACGCACAAACGCGGACACCTGCATGCACATGCACGCACAAACGCCACATTACCCAAGATACACATGCGCTGCGACGCGACACACATGCGCACACGCGCACACACATGTGCACATACACCCACGCACAAACACTAGCGGACAAACACTTGCGGACAAACACTTGCGCACACACACTTTCGCACAAACACTTGCGCACAAACACTTGCGCACACACACACTTCGAAAAGACAAACACTTAAGACACACACTTTTAACACACACACTTGTGCACACACACTTGCGCACACACAACTCACACTCTTGCACACACACAACTCACACTCTTGCACACACAACTCACACTCTTGCACACACAACTCACTCTCGCACATACACAACCCACACTCTTGCACACACATGCTCTTGCACACACAAACACACTCACACGCGCGCCCGCGCACACACTCTCACACACACACAAACACACACACTTGCGTGCACACAACTCACACACTCTTGCACACACACACAACTCACACTCTTGGACACACACACAACTCACACATTTGGACACACATACACAACTCACACTCTTGGACACACACAACTCACACTCTTGGACACATGCTCTTGCACATACACACATGCACAACTCACATACTCTTGCACACAAATGCTTTTGCACACACATGCTCTTGCACACTCACTCTTACACAATCTTACACTCATGCTCTTGCACACACACACACACACACACAAACCCCTATCACACAGACCCCTCACACACACACACATACGCCTAACACACACTGATGCCTCACACACACACACACACCCCTAACACACATAGACCCTCAGACATGGACCCCTCATGCGGCGGGACCCTCACACACACAGGACTTTCCCACGCGCACAAGCCCCTCACATGTAATTGGGACCCTCACGCACACCTGGGACCCTCCGGTTAGTAATGCGGATGGGACCCTCGGGACCCTCCTGGGACCTGGGACCCCGCACCTGGGACCCTCACCCGGCTCCCTGGGACCCTCACTTGCACACCTGGGACCCGCACTTCACACGCATTGATGGGACCCTCCTGCACCGGGATATTGGCCACACGGGACCCTATTGCGCTCACGGGACCCTCCCCCTCACCGCGGGACCCTCACACACTGGGACCCCTCACGCACCTGGGACCCTCACACAGACCCTCACACACACACACACAGACCCCTCACACACACACACCCCACACACACACACACAAACCCCTCACACACACACACAAACCCCTCACACACACACACACAAACCCCTCACACACACACCCGCAGACCCCTCACATCTCACACACATGCACCCACACCTCTCTCTCTCTCTCTCACTCTCTCCCTATAATTTTTTTATGCTCTCAACTTGTCTACTTTGACATTTGTCCACCCTGACTTATTCTTTCCGCACTTTGTCCCGCATCGTTTGCTCCTGGCTTTCTTTTATAATTAAAATTACAATCTTTTCACTGTTGACAATTAGCTAGGTGGTGTCTAAGGTGATCTTGCTCTGAGCCTGGATTTGTTTGTCTTCTTCTAAGAGAAATAGGAGTATTATTTCCGTTAAATATTTGTTTAATTTGAAAAAATAGCAATCGACTTTAAGGGATTGAGTTTCTCAGGCAGCATAACCAGGAAGTACTGTTTAGATTTTGTAATGCACCTGTTAACACAAAATGATGTTTAAGATAATCAAGGCTGAACTCGAAGGGGGCCGGATCAAGCATACACCAAGAAGAGGGTGGTGTGAGCCTCCTGAAAGTGGTGGCAAGGTTAGGAGATTAATTTAAACCTTACTTGCTGGCCAATTAGAAGCGGATCTATCACCTCACAAGAACCAGCCAAAAGTAATTAAAAAACAAAAGCAAACAAAGGGCTAACAGCTCAAAAGTAGGAAGAAAAACTGTAGCTTTCATTCCTTTAGAGTCATGCGTGCTGATTACAATATATTTATAGGGTGATTAACCCCCTCCAAACATGCTTAAATAATACTTGTCTAAAACTAATGAGTCCTACAAGTCTCAAATCAGCCAGATCGTGGGCGTAAAATAATACTCCAATTATGTGGTGTGAAGTAGCACATGTGGATTATCTAGACTTAAATAAAGATTCCAACTACTAACTCACTAAAATAAAAAGCAACATAAAACTGTCAGCACTAAAGGGTTTCAGGTCTTCAATTCCTCTTCTTTTTCCTCTCATAAGTCCTCTCAAATTGATCAACTACTTCTTCCACATCAACACTAGATGGAGCTGATTTAGGAGATGTTATTGCATCATTTTGTATAACCAAAAATTTGAGCTTAAAATTGAGTAATTCAAATCTCAATAATTTATATAATTTGATGAATTGAAGTCTAAAAGCCTAATAATCAATATGGGATGCATCAGCAACAATCAGTTGTTTGAGTAACTCTGACATTTTGTTGATCAATCTGCTGATTCATTTCATTCACTTACATGACAGTTTCAAATGTCTAGATAACTCATATGCTGTATGATTGGTCAGTGGCAAACTATAAAGCTTTGCCTGTCTTGAGGCTGTTTGTTTTTTATGTTAATCAAATTTTAAGTCCACGAGCTGTTATTTTCTGAGCTCATTTGATAAGCTGACATATTTTTTATGCGGGTATTCTTCAGATTCTTGAAATGGATACCTACAGGTATCATGGGCATTCCATGTCTGACCCAGGCAGCACCTACAGGACTCGTGATGAGATCTCTGGTGTGAGACAGGTTAGATGCATATCATTGTTATGATAATAGCATCATTTTTACTGAATGATATCTTTGAGCTAGAATATGTATTTGTGCTGCTGTGTCACTCAGGCGTCATTGTAAACCTACAGGAAATGGAAATGCAAAAATAGAAACATGATATGGAAAAATTTGCAGGAAAGCAAATGGAGTCATTGTGGATATGGAAACACAAGTAAAAGCATGGACATGATAAAACATAAACAAAAAGAAGAGAGGTTATCAAGTAGAAAAGAAAGGCAAATAAAAATTTTAGAAAGCAATTTAATGATTCTATGTTTGTTTGAACATGTTTGATCAATTAATAATGCAAAATGTTGAATAAATTTCCAACAGAGGTAATGATGAAACATTGCTCCTACGACCCTTATGGAAGAGAGACTGAAAACTGTAATAGATGATTCTCCATTATGGAGAAGGATTACTCTATGGAACCTGTATAGAAGATAATGATTGCTTTGATGCTGATGAAGCTTTCTGGATATCTCTGCTACACATTATCAATCAGAGTAGGCAAAGCAGCTAGACGAACAGCATACTGAAGCCGCTGGCTTTGTTTGAAGAAGTTGCTACTACCGAAAGGAATTATGATAATTCATACATGTTTCCTTATGCTGGTCCAAACAAAGTTCCTTTTGCATTAGAGTGATATATGAGGAGACTTGCAGAGTGATACAATTCCACAGGCATAAGTTGCATGCTTGTTGATATGTTCTTTATTGCTTATGCTTACAGGAGCGTGATCCAATTGAAAGAATTAGAAAGCTAATTCTCGCCCATGATATTGCCGCAGCTGCTGATCTGAAGGTATTTGAAAGCAACATAAACATATGCTATTGTGCAAGGACCTGTTATATCTGGGGTTTCTGACTGATATAATTGATCATATTTCCTTTATGTAGAGCATTGAGAAAGATATCCGGAAAGAAGTAGATGAAGCTGTTGCACAGGCCAAAGTAAGAAATGGAATGAATGTTTTAATCCGTGGTTTGCATTTCATTTGTTTGATATATGATTGTACTTGTCGTTTTTTCTCTCATGCTGTTTTTTTGTATAATTGTAGGAGATCCCTATGCCGGAACCTTCAGAACTCTTTACTAATGTCTATGTGAAAGGCCTTGGGGTAGAGGTAAGCTTTCCTCTCACTTAAATCGTGCATTCCAGGAAATTTTGTTTTTTCTCCACACTTTGTGACAGACTGAAGCCACGGTAAATACTCTCGTAGTATTTTGTGCTATCACACTTTGAGACGGACTGAAGCAACAGCAACGTTGTTGTATTCTACATAGTATTTGATACTACAATTACAGTTATCTACTGTTTGGCTGCTATGCGATTGAACGTGGATGTTGGTCGTGCAGGCCTTTGGTGCTGATAGAAAGGAAGTTAGGGCTGTTCTTCTGTGAGAGGAGGCCTGGCAATTACTTGTCTAGGAAAGGTGTGTTAGTCATCATTTTCCTCTTTAACACTCCTGCCGGAATTATCTGTGACAGTTTCCTGATATTTGCAGAAATGTTCTCTCACCTTAGGGAACGATTACTGGGATGACTTGTGAAAGCTGTAATCATGTGGTCCTCAGGCAGCAAACCCATGGCATTGTCTTTGTTTTTGTTTTTGTCAGTTCGAATGTGAGGCATGGCAATGTGGATCAGACCATGCGATCAAGGAGCCGTGCATATCCCCCCCGCCTCTCAGTTTACACCTTTTGGTTTGACGTGGGTTATGCACGAGGAAATAAATTTTTTTCCAAAAGGGCCAAAATAATATTTTTGGAGCAAATACTTTGTTGAATAAAATGAGCGTATAGTATAACAGTGTTCCATTTTCTTATTATGATACCATTTGTAACTGATGGTTAGCTAGCCTACGAAGCAGGGAGAATGGAAGCTAATTGAAGGGGCGAGCATCGAGTTCTTACTTCTTACCAGGGTTATGCTTATTAGTATCGTGGTGCAATGTATATGTATCGTTGATATGGGTCGATGCGGGCTGAAAAATTTTAAAAGTAATGAAAAATAACAATCTGTGGAGTTTTTGTGGATTCCCTGTCTCCAATTCTCTACTGAGATACGGAGGAAGAGAACAAACGATTGAAGCTTTTGTCGAATAGCTTGATTAATCACACCCCATCACTACACGACCATCCTCTCTTACGGAAGCACTACATCCATATGGCTTGACCAATGGCTCCCCAATAGCGTCCTACCCTTCGCCGATCTCCCTAGAAATATCCCTGGACCTCCACTCCCACGTTAAACAGGTTTTGGAACACAACCAAAATAGACAATATCTGGCCTGCTCCCATATCCAATCAGACCAAAAACATCATATTAATAGATTCAAGACCTTCGAATTTGGAGGATGACCTCAAACGGTGGTTTTTTGGGAACCACCTCCAACAGACACTTTAAAACAAAACTTGGACGGATCTAGTACTGCCACTAGTTCTGACTGCAGTACATACTTAGAAACTCTGTTCGACAATTTGGACATTAATAACGATGCTGAATTCTTGGGGTTATAAACTTATACCTGCCCTACGGATTGTAAGTCACTGGTATCTACAGACATGTGTAATTATTGAAGGTGATTCTCTACTTGTTGTCAATTGTATCAAGAAAAAATTCAGGCCCCATAGTTGTGTACTATGGAGGAGAACAATCACCAAAGGGGAGCCTTGGTAGAGTCAAGAAGTTAGAGACTATGGAGTCTACCTACCTGGAGAGTGTGTTCTTGTGGCTTGTTTTCAAAGTGTAAGTCAGTAGTATTTCTGTGTGAGTTGTTTATTATAATTGTCTTATATTTTGAATAAAGATTCCTTGTTTGGGCCTAAGGCCCTATAGTTCAGCTGCACACTGCATTGTGCTACGTTAAAATCAGCTATCTATCCACTTCTTGTTATTAACATTGTGTTGTTCCTTGTTCCAAAGTGTTGGAACCACGCTACTATTGTAGCACCCTAACCGTTGTGACATAGCACCAGAAGCGAGACCTAACAAGTGGTATCAAAGTCAAACCATATCTATTTTATAGGGTGGTCTTCAAATTTGGTGATGGAATCTCAAAAAGAAATTGTGCAAGCCAACAAGCCTCCAATCTTGGACTGCACAAATTTCTCATATTAGAAAACGCGCGTGAGGGTATTCATTCAAGCCCTGGACAAGAAAGCATGGAAGTCAGTTTTGACCTGCTGGACACCACTATCAATTATTGATGTATTTGGAACAACCTCAATCAAACCAAAAGCTGACTGGCCAGCTGTGGAAGACAAAACGTCCAACCAGAATACAAAGGCTCTCAATGCGATCTTCTATAGCGTCGACCAGGAACGCTCCAAACTGATTTCTACATGCAAATCTGCAAAAAAAGCATTAGAGATCTTGTTAACTACATATTTGCATGTCAAAGCTTCAACTCTAAACTAAATATTTGAAACAATAGCTAAGTATGATGCGAGAATACAAAACATTGCAAATGAGAGATTTTTTTCGGGGAAAAAAATTCCTAATGCGGAGTTGGTATAAAAAATCTTCTTCTCTAAACGAAAAAATTGTAGTGAAGGTGGTTGTTATAGAAGAGTGCAAAGACCTGAATGAGATTAGGTATGATGAGCTCCTCGGATCTCTCAGATCCTACGAGATGAATGTTGAAGCCAGTCGAAAGCAAAGAGAAAATAAAAACAAAAGTATAACACTTTCGGTGTAAAAAAAGGCCGACGTTGCAATGTCTTCCTACCTCTATCACTACTGAAGAGCTTGATAAAAAATGGGTTATGCTTATTTTGGAGATGTAGTGAGCTTTGGCACTACTTATAGAACAAATGAATATGACAGATCATTTGCTCCTTTTGTTGGAGCTAATCATCACAACCAAATTAGAGTCTTTGGTGCCGCATTATTATATGATAAAACTGTAAATTTTTTTTTTGGTTGTTTGAAATATTCCTTGTAGCAATGTCAGGAAAGAATTCCAAGTTTATATTCACGAATCAATGTTCTGCCATGGCAAAAATAATTACCACAGTATTCCCAAAAATGCACCATAGACTCTATACATGCATTTATTTCAAAATGCTACTAAACATCTTGGTAGTGTAGTTCATCGATTTTAACAATTCAAACAGGATTTTAGTAGATATATTTATGAGTTTGAGTTTGATACTAGCTTCTTAGAAGCTTGGGAGAAATGCCTAATTAAAAGATTTACGCTTAAGTATCGAAAGATAGTCAATGTTTCACATTTGTCTCAACTTCCTTACTAAACTCTTAATCAATCACTGTGTGTATAATTTTATTAACTTGTAAACATAATATTCTTTGATCTTATTTTTGTAATCTTTCCTAGTAATACTAGGATACAAACAATCTCCAAAGTATATATATGTACTCTTTGTACAACTAAATCAATACAATTGAATTCAAAAACTTATATAGGACTTGAGTCTCTTCCCATCTTCCTCCCTCTTCATTCTTCAATCTTCTCATTCTTCAAATCTCTAATCTTCAATTCTTCAATTGTGCTTCGTCGTCGTTATAGAAACTTCTCCTAGCAACAGGAGATGAGGTTTCACCAAATGGAACGATCTTTTATTCCTCTTCTACCGGTAAGTTTAAGAAATCTGTATTGCTCTTATATGTTAATGTTCCATCGACCTTTTAAAAGTGTAATGGCTAAAAAATTTCTCTTTTATTTTTTTGGATTGGGGGTTTTATTTCAAACTTTGATATTGGCCCCAGTGATTTAGCTTTTTGGCTATAAGCATATATGGTTTCTTCACAGTTTTATTATATTTTTTTCATGATTTTTTCATATTATTATTTTTTAGACAGAAAATGCCTTTAGTGGGACGAGACTGGTTTTTTGCGAGTTTGACGCGGATTTTTTTTTGCCCCGCGCGGGTGGGGACGGGTTTGCAATACGAACCTGCGGGGCGGGTTTTTGCGAGGATAGATTTTTCCGGATTTTTGCGGGGCGTGGACAAATTTGCGATGGGGCGGGTTTTCCAGGATTTTTGTTGGGCGGGGACGGGTTCGCGATGGCCCGCCCCGCCCAGTTTTCCACCCCTATTATACCAGCAGTTCTTCCTGCAGTCCAACGGCTTTGCCTGCTCTTCTTATTTCGCAGTATCGGCTATGGGTTCCCTCACGGCAAGAGTTGCGAGGCTTTTGAGGGTATCTCCTGCCAGGACTAACTCTTCCTTGGGTACTTTCTTCGTAGCTTTCTGTATGAAATTACTGCTTTTACAGGCCATTCCGTTGGAATCCTCGTGTCTTGCATTTTTATTCCCACTGTACTGCGTTTATGTTTGTGATATTGGTCCTAGTAAAACCCACCATGTTGTTTCAAGTTGCTCGGGCTTCTTTCCCATACTTCTGTCTCAACAGTAGGACGGGTTTATCTCCTTTACGGCTGTTGGCTATGATTTGGTTTTTGTGTTTCTAGTCTTCTGGTGGTCTGGTGGACTTTTTGAATCATCTGGAAGGAGGAAGTGTAATATCCATGCGTTTATATGACTTGTCTTTGTTTAAGTGGAAGTGTTTTTCATTTTTCGATTGATAATCCATATGATATGAGGCAATGATCCCTACTAGGATGTCATTTTTCAAGCTGATTCAGTTCTTCAGATGGTCATGAATCAAAAATAACTACTGAATTCATTTAATAAGCTTGGGATCTAGTGCCTTTGTTGTTCTATGAAGTCATTAATAGCCTTTGCTTTTCTACCATCACGTCAAAGATAGTCTCATGTAGAGCTCAACTGGTGTTTTTTTTTTTTTTTTTTTTTTTTGTCGTTGCTACAACAGTTTTAAGTTCCAACTTTTAAATAGAGGGGACCTATTTGACCAAAAGCTGAGTTGCTTCAAATTGTGATGAAGTGGCTTTAGTTAGATTGAAATGATGAGAACAACTATTACACGATAGAGAAGTTAACTTTTGAGTATCTTCATCCAACTCAATTCTAATGACATTTGAGATGTTCTAAGAACTTAAAATGTATCATGTCAAATATGATTTGTACAAGTACTTGAAAATACTATGTGACATTTAGAGCCAATGTGTTTTTTGTGTAGAAATGTTTTAACCAAAGGCCTATATCATTATGCCCTGGCTTGAAATGCAACATAAATGAATGCATGTGACAGGATCACATTTATATATTTAAGCATCTTTTCATACAGTATCTGTTCTAATTTGAAAATGCATTCTTCAGGCCTGCAAAAGGGATCACAATTGTGGTACTCAACTATCTCATTTGCTGATGAAGATGACAATCAGGAGATAGATAATGAATGTTTTGTTGAAAACAAGAGAGGATTAGAGCCTCAGGGTGTAGACCCGAAGAAAGGTTGGGGCTTTCGAGGAGTCCATAAGGTGTTAAATTAATTGATCAATTGTAAATAATTCTTTTTATTCTTCGAGTTATGGGCACAAGTTTAACTCTTTTGCTTTCTTCCTATTTTGAACATAGGCAATAATCTGTGGAAAAATTGGGCAAGCTCCTGTACAGAAGATCTTGAGAAATGGTAAAACTGTAACCATCTTTACTGTCGGAACAGGAGGAATGTTTGATCAAAGGATTCAAGGAGCATCAAATTTACCAAAACCAGCCCAATGGCATAGAATTGCTGTTCACAATGAGCATCTTGGAGCCTATGCTGTTCAACAACTTGTCAAGAAGTATGTAGTAAGTCCATGCAAAAAATTAAACTCCATTTTCTTTCTCCCAGTAATTGGTTTAGTCTGTTATCCTATGGCTTCTCTGACCTTTATCCATGTTTAATTTGATGGCAGTCTGACACGGCACTTGTATTGGTCATTTTTTGTTGAACTACTACCAGTTAGTTTTTAATTCCCAAATTCCATGACAATGAGATTGTAGGTGGTTGTTCAGCCGGCTGTAATCATTATAGATGATTTGATAGATTTTATACTGTCAAAAAAAGAGTTAAAATGGGAAGTGGGAGCTATATACATTTTACTTCTCTCTTCCTTAGCATGGTCTGAAAGTCAGGGAAGCCTTTCTGGCTTTCATTGACCCAGCCTGTTGATGGGGGATCAAGAAGAGGTTCAGCAAGTCCTGCAACCTATTAATCTCAAACTTATGAATAATTAAGCAGTTTGATGTTAAATTTCCCATAAAAGTTTATTTAAGAACAAGTATTTATGTCATCATACTGGTTGAACTAGTTTTACTAAAGTTGTGTGTGCTACTGTGCATTGCCTTATCTGACTTTTGGAATTGGGTATAGTTTCTATGTTGTTTTCTGCTTTTATACATGTTTACGACTCTAATATGGCTGTCATTCACTAATTCATTTCAGCTCATCTGTGTTTGTTGAGGGAGATATTGAAACCAGAACATACAATGACAGCATTAGTGGTCAAATTAAGAACATACCGGAGATCTGTGTTCGTCGTGATGGTACGCAGGAAGATTTATTTGGATGTGATGGATCGTAACTTGTTTTGTCATGGGAGCCATCATTTACTTAATAAATTTTTTAAAGCATTTTTATTTGTTACTGTTACCATGTCTCCAAATTTGTTTCTGTAATGTTAGCAATTTTATTTGCTACCTTTACCAAGAGCCATTTGAGTAGTTTGATCTTTGATCGTGTTTGTGTTGCTGTTGTCCTTTTTGGTATATTAAGTTATCATTGGCGATGTTTTCAAATGTTTCAACAAGAAATTTCTAGGTTCTTATCCTACATGTTTCTCAGTGATAACATATTCACTGTAGGTAATACATTACCTTCATTGGGGTAGTATGTATTTATTGCCCGAAGCACCAAAATTGAGTTATCGTTTGTGATGGATAACCATGCTGATTTGATGGTTTTAGTTGTCCAACTTATATTAGATTCTTCCTGTTAAGTGTCCTTTTGTTATATCTCGAGCCTGAGTCAACTGAAATGGATCATTGTCCATGATATGAATCAAAATTCATTTTGATCCCGTGACAAAATAAAGGATTACATTACAGTGGATATGCAGGGGATCCCCTGCTTTCAAAGCTGGCTTTTGAAACTCTCACTTCATGAAAAACTTTTTCAAAGTGAACTCTTAAGTCTTACGCTTATCTCCTTTTTTTTGTAATTTTTATAAATAGTTATGTTTATCTTTGATGTACATAACAATAGCATGTAACTCAGAAAATCTTTGTCTTATTTCCTTTCACTGGGCTAAGTATGAAAATGCAAATAAAATGCTCTTCTTCTTTTGTCTTGAAATACAAAGTCCCATGTAATTTTTTTAAGACTTACGCAGGTGGAATTGTCTAATTCCTTTCTTTGTGGTACTTTTGGTTTGCACTCTCATTGTAAAGTTGAGCATCCCAAAATGACTAACAGAAATTAGGAAACCTCTTACCAACTATTAAGCTAGGATTATTTTTACTCATTTATCTATGTCGAACTAATCTCTAAGACCCCGGGCACGTGTGGGCCTACTTTTGAGCTTTAACTCGTAGATAATATGGGTGGAGGCCTATTACGAGCACCAACTCTGATTCCCCATGTAAATTTGGGTCAGAGGTTTATCCCAAAATGACTAGCCAAAATTAGGAAACCTAACAATATGCCGGGATTATTTTTACTCATTTATCTATGTGGAACTAGTCTCTAACACTTTGGATTGTTTTTCTGCAGGCAAGATTCGTTTAGTTAAAACAGGGGAAGGTGTTGGCAATGTGTCCCTCGATGATCTACGTAAATTTTCCTGCCTTCTTTGGCATTTTATTTACTGAAAGTTGATAATAAAAAATTAGACTCTGGTTTGGGTAATAAAGATTGAAGAAATCTAGATGGCAGATTACCTTGAAGTGATGCGCTTCTCGGATACATGATCTTCATAATGATCATCTATAAATTTGTCTATGATACTTAAATCTCCACTTATTCTCTAGTATAAAAAATTTCTAAGAGCTATTGTTAGTCCATCATGATATTAATGCGATCAACTGTGACGTGCAGGTGATGGACTGCTGTGACGTGCCCCATGTGCGGAGTAGAACACAATTTCATCTTTTCAGGTTGTGGTTGAATGGATATCATTTACTCAAAGAAACGGATTTGTTTCTTTCATGAAGTAATTTCCAAGGTCAAAGAAGTTATATATTCGGCTTTGGAGTTCTTTTCCTCCCTTTAGCCGGCTGTTAAATTAGTAATTCAGATGGAGCACTTGCCGGAACAACATACCAACTTTGAAGGAACAGAATGGTAGAGAGACTGTTGTGGTGGTTGTCATTGTTCAAATGTCTTCAAGGTTTTGCAATTTAAAATCTTAAACAGGCGATTTTTCAAATTCAATATGCTGATTATGGCATGCATCCACAGGTGTATGTAGTTCATGATATTTTCATTTGCTTTAATGGCAGTGAAGTTATATCCCTTCATGGTTACGGAGCATTGGCACACTGATGAGACTCGTTTGCATGCGCCTTCTGGTTCCTATCGCTTCGTTTTTGCTGCTATAAAATTCTAACAAATTTGTGCTTTTGCCTGTTGTTACTACTATTTGTCCTAGTTTGCAATCTTATTCTTCCCCTAATTTACATTTCTGGATGGAATTTGCATCTGGGTTAGCTTGTTTTGAGCAACATTCAATGAATGGGCAATGATTTTATTAAGCGCTGGCCACGCTTTAATGCGGTCGTTTTCCTGAAGATTAATTATGTTCTGTTGTTAGATTCACCTTGGTAAGATGGCAATCAAAGACATAGGCAAGGGCAAGGACCGTGTTTTATTTTAATGCGGCGTTTTGCTGAAGATTAATTATGTTATGTGTCGTTAGATTCTCCTTGGTAAGATGGCAATGAAAGACAGGCACGGACCTGAGATTAACCAGAGCAGGAGAGCCGTTCTGGAGAGCGGACAAGGATCATGAGTCTTGAATTTAAAGACACGTTGAGAAGTCAGAAAAAGGAATTTTTTTTTTCTACTATGCAATAGTAATAAGTGATTGAGTTGCCCAGGTTTTGAAGCAAAGATGGATAAAAATAAGAACTGAGCAATGATTTTTTTCATGTAATTCGCCGACAGGGTCTGAAAGATAAAGGAAGCCGGAATCATTAATGCCACAGCCCTTGCATGATAATAGAGAAGAAGCTGTTGCTGCTGTAAGCATCCAATGTGGGCTCTCTTTTGTTTTTTATCATTAAAGAGATTAAACTTTAAAGGGAGGTGCAGCTCAGTAGCTCTGCTGCTCTATCCTCTTCCTTCTCGCTGAGATTTGACAGATAAAAAAGTGCTTCAATTGCATTTTTGGGCTTTTGTTCCGGTTACTAGAAAATGAAAAGAACAGATTAGAATGTTGAAAAATGGCGGTGGATTATTACAATTTCACATTTGAAAGTACAGCGCGTACAGCTGCTGCTCTGCTAACCTTCGCAAGTTCATTGCTTTTCTTCCTGGATTTTGGATAAAATTGTCTAGTGAATGAAGCTCATTGAGCAGTAACAAAAAAAAAAAAAAAAAATGAAAGAAATGAAGGTTGGGATTGCTGATGGATGGGAAGTTGGAATCGCTCTTCTTGGTTGAATAATTCTTCTGTTTTCTGTTATGGTGTTTCTGGTGATTTCTATCTCCGACCCAGAATTTATCGACCATCGAGTTTTGTTTTCTAAACGATATAGCCTTGACTTTTAAGTTTCAAAAGAGATGGGCATTCGCTTTCTAACCCAACTTGCGCCAAATCAATTCCAAACAGACGTGACCGCTGAGAGTGCCGAGCTGGTCGACTCTCGCACCGTTGCGGACGAAGGAATTCAATCATCATACCCTTAACACGCTTTACCCGCATCATCATGACCTGCTCTACCAAAATCCTTCATTGCCACTCCAAACCTTCGTATCATTTCGTCTTTCTCCTGCTTCCGGCAAAGAAAAAACAAAAGAGACGAAATTGCATGCGTGCTCTTTACAGCCTTCGTTACCCATCGGCTGCACACCGCTTAAAGAAACCTGAAACTTCGTACCAGAGCTCAAACCTTCGCGTTTTCGAGGTTTCATCCTTGGTCGCATCCTTTCATGGACTTAAGGCGATTACGTACTTGTTTCCTTCTTTGTTATGCCGTCTCCAAGTTGGCCTTGGCTGATCAGGAAGGTGCTTTCCCTTTCTTCTCTCTTGTTAGCTAGCTGATGGATAGTTGAAATTGGAGTCTTGACAGTAGCACTGGATGTAGTTTTTGGTCCGGATTCCATTTTTTTAAAGTTTTATAATTGATTAGTGTTGCACGAAATTTGTGTAGTGATGTTCGTCGAGTTCTTATTGTCAACAATTCTCATTTTTTGTATCTCTATTAACTGCATTTAACATGTGTAAACTTTGCATCAAATGTAATATCTTATGAACTCACTCTGAAGACTGTTTATGGCTGTCCAAGTGAATCACACGCAACTCACATTAGACTGGTTCAACTTGTTCATATCTATTGTTTAGTTTTTTATCTTTCAGAAGCCAAAATTTAACGATTAACAATACCATTCTGTATTTACTAACTTGGCAACTATTTTTTTATTTGAGGAGCTATCTTGGCAACTATTTTTTTTTTAGGAGCTATCTTGGCAACTATTACAGAACGGTTTGGGCTTATCTGTGTTTTGAAATGGTTGACAGGTTTCTTAAGTCTATCTTGTGGAGTAGAGACTCCTTTTGTTGATTCTTCCAACATTTCCTGGACCCCAGACACTTCTTATGTCACTACTGGCAGCACTTCCTTTGTGATTTTCCTTGATGGAACTTTTAATTCTAGTGTTCCTTTGCGCTACTTCCCTGATTCTCAACAGTTCCGCCATTGTTACCGTCTACCTGTGCAAAACATGTCTGCTGTTCTCATTAGACCGCACTTTTATTACAAAAACTATGATGGTCTAAATGAACCTCCCTCATTCACAGTTTCCCTTGGAACGGCCATGATTTCCACCATTAACCTCACAAGGTCTGATCCCTGGGTAGATGAATTCATATGGCCAGTCACAAAGGATATTCTTACTTTTTGCTTGCATCCTATTCCCAATGGCGGCTTTCCCGTCATTTCCGCTTTGGAGGTTCGACAACTTCCCGATGGTGCATACGAAAGTGGCTGGGGGGACTTGCATGATGCTGCCTTAAGGAAGCAATTCCGGGTCAATTGTGGTTACACTAATGGAACTTTGAGGTATTGTCATCAAATTGTTTTTCCAACCTTTGTGCTCTCGTGTCTGCTGTTTCTTCAATTCTGATTACTCAATTTTCTCTGATGCATTTTTTGGGAGTAGGTACCCTGTGGACACATACGATCGTACTTGGGACCCAGATCAGAATTTCTCACCAATTCAATTATCATCTGGGTTTAACACTCAAGCTCCTTTTAGTGTGGTTGACATCAAAGAGGCACCACCAATTAGTGTTCTTCAATCAGCAAGAGTTCTGGCTCGGAAAGATATCTTAACTTATAACTTTCCACTGCGTACCTTGGGTGATTATTATATAGTCCTTTATTTTGCTGGTATTTTGCCTGTATCTTCCTCATTTAACATACTGATTAATGGGGAAGTTGTGAGATCAAACTACACAGTAAAGATCACAGAAGCCAGTGTCGTTGCTATTAAACAAAGAAGTGTAACAAATCTGAATGTTACACTTCAAAATGTCAGCTTTTATCCACTAGTAAATGCTATTGAGGTTTATGAGATTGTTGAGATCCCCTCAGAAGTTTCTTCAACTACAGGTGATTTAAAGTCTTCGGCTCGTTGCTTACAGTCTTTCATTCAGAGCTGTCAGGATGCAAGGTTTAGGCTATGTCCATGGACAGAGTTGCCTACTCATAGGCTGCTGAACATCTCACGCTATCCCTGCATCCTAACGACTCTTGAATGTTTTAAATTTGCTGGGTTTCTTATTTGTTGTTTTTTCATTTTATGCAGTCTCTGCTCTTCAAGTGATCCAACAATCTGTGGGTTTGGAATTGGGGTGGCAAGATGATCCCTGCTCTCCAACACCTTGGGATCACATCAGTTGTGAAGGAAGTCTTGTCACATCATTGTGAGAATTTTTATATTCAGCCATGACTTCCAGTTAAAACTAAAACTTCCAACTGAATTCAGTCATCGATAGAATCATAATGTGAGCTAGTGCCTGTTGTTACTTCAGCAACCAAACCATATGCCATTGATTAAGATAAAAGAGGACCATTCTATGGGTGGCCCTAGCCTTCACATGGTTATCGTATGCCTAAAGTTCTCCCTTCGATGAAGTGTCTTATTTGTAACTATGTTGTGTATATTTCTTTAGGGAGCTATCTGATGTGAACTTGAGAGCAATTAGCCCAACATTTGGTGACTTGCTAGACCTAAAGAAACTGTAAGAGATTCAACTGATTAATTACTTTGTCCACATTACACACAATTATGGACATTCCAGAATTTTTTCAATATTGAACTGGTCTCAGGGACTTGCACAACACATCACTTGCTGGGGAAATCCAGAACTTGGGCAGCTTGCAACAACTTGAGACCTTGTGAGATCTTGATGACCTGTGCGTTGTTAAAATTTTGTTATTTCAAAGCTTCAAAATTTGCTTACTTCCGTTAAAATTTCAATGTTGCAGAAACCTGAGCTTCAATAGATTAATTTCATTTGGTTCTGAGCTCGATACTTTGGTTAGTCTTCAGATTTTGTAAGTATAATCTTCAGAACTTTTTTTTGGCTCAAATAATCTCAAGTTATGTGGCTCTATAGACTGCAATCTAAGATTTCATGTAGTGGCAGTTGCATCTAGAAACAAAACATAATGTTTTGATGCTATAGCCACTTCATAAATGAATTTTTTCAGGAATCAAATCGTTCAGGAAATTTATAATTTTTTATGAACTTGTGATATTTCTTCTCCATAGGGACTTGCAAAATAATAGTTTGCAGGGCACTGTTCCGGACATCTTAGGGAGTTTAAAGGACCTACATTTATTGTAAGAGCCATCCTGTTTGTTTTCTGGGAACTGTAGTGTATCCTGTAGTGGTATTTCCTTGCTTCTTATGAAATACTTGCTATGCAGAAATTTGGATAACAATAAACTGCAAGGTCCTTTACCACAGTCCCTGAACAAGGAAAGCTTAGAAGTCAGGTATATGACATTCTGTTAGACTTAAATAAAATATACTAGTGGTACACTTTAAAATAATTGTTTTCAATGCAGAACCTCTGGGAATTTGTGCCTTTCATTCTCCACAACATCATGCAATGATCTATCAGACCATCCATCAATTCCAACTCCACAAGTTACACTGGTGAATGTAAAGAAACCTCCATCTCATAACAGGAAAGCTATCCTAGTTGGCGCAATTATTGGTGCCTCATGTGCTGTTTTGCTCTTAGTGGTATCAGTTTTTCTTTATCGAAGGAGGAGAGAAAATGCCAGTGAAGCTAATTCCAGTCAAAGTATGAGGATTCTAAATTTATACTGTTAAACAAATAAGCTTTTTCATTTTATCACCTTATAAATGATGAAGAAGAGTGTACTTCATTTAGTGACACTGGATATGAGGAACTGGAACTCTGCAAAGATCTTCTCTTATAAGGAAATAAAGGTGGCAACTAACAACTTCAAGGACGTCATTGGCCGAGGTAGTTTTGGATCTGTCTATCTTGGAAAGCTTCCAGACGGAAAATTGGTGGCTGTGAAAGTACGATTTGACAAGACCCAGCTTGGAGCAGATTCCTTCATAAATGAGGTTATTAAGCTAAGGCCTTTTTTTTCCTCTGTTTTTTTCTTTTTATATTTTTATGTTTAGCATTTGTGAAGTGCTGTAACCATGATGGCTAGTTAAGAGCGGCTGCACATGGATTCTATCTGATCCAATCTAAGAAGTTCGGGGTTCGGTGTAAGTTGAGGGCGTGAGTGTCAATTTGATAGGAGGTATGGATTAGTTAGATGCTCACATGTTGGAACAGCTGATTTCATAACATAAGTGTAACATTCATTGATGTCTGGGTGTCCTAGTACATCTAGGATATTGATTTTTAACTACAAAATGAATCCATTTTCTATTTATAGACGAGGCTGTGCTTTATCTTTGGTTAAACACCAAATTTTTCTTTTGTTTGTTTCATGTCAAACTGAGACTTAAATAGCTTAATCAACACAGGTACATCTTTTATCTCAAGTTCGTCACCAAAATCTTGTGACCTTGGAGGGATTCTGTTATGAATCGAAGCAGCAAATCCTAGTGTATGAGTACTTACCTGGGGGATCCTTGGCCAACAGTATTTATGGTATGTCCAGTAGATGCAACAATTAAGGTCCTATTGTTGCCCTCTAACATCACAAGACTTTGTTCAGTTAGTACAAATTGTAGTATATTAAATCATTGGCCTGTTTGATTGACAAGGTGACTTCATGTTATTTTTGACTTTGCGATGACATAAATTATCAAAATCCAGAATTCTTGTTTGACTGTTGCATTTTCTGTATTTGATAAACCTATTGTCAAAACTTTGGTTATATAATAATATTGCAGGCTCTAACAGTAAAAAGGTTGCATTGAACTGGGTTCGCAGACTGAAGATTGCTGTTGATGCAGCCAAAGGTAATGTTCAGTTGACAGCTTTTTTACCTGTCGTTTTGGTAATTTTTTTCCTTGCCTTCCAATTTTTTGTTTATTAGGTTTCATTCCAAGAATTATGAGTGGATAAAGAGATTGAGAATTTGAAAGATGAGCAGAAATTATCTTGGGAACAATTAGGTGTAGTGGGAAGGCAATATCAACTGCTTGGATATTTGCCAAGCCAGCAATGTTCCTGTATTGGTTTTGATAGAGGGTTGTCTTTCAATCTCTTGAAATATAACAGAACGAAAGGTACACGTGTTCTTGAGCCTCTATTTGTGCACTTAGTCTTCCTTATCCCCAACTTCTTGCTGCATGTTACATCATGCAATAATGATATTGATTCACATCCTTGGTGGCAAGGACAAGTGAATGGTAAACAAATATATATTGACTGCATCTAAACAAATTGAGTGCAAAGATGCTTCTAGAAACAATGAAAATAAGTGAAACTAATGATGGGAATTTAGGGATTTTCTTCATGAGAAATGTCTCAATTTACGTCTTTCCTTTTTCATTGCAGAGAGAAAATCTTCATATGTGAGTTACTGCTGGAAGATTGTCCTAAAAATTTCTTTGTTTATGGCTTGGAAACCTTTTGTATTGTGTTGGCAATTTAATGAATCAATTCAGAGTGGAGAATTTTTTTTGTTTGACTTCTGTTTTGAAAGCGTCCAGACATTGTTTTCTGCTTCTGTTTGAAAGCATCCAACTCTGGTTTACGTCACTTGGCCACTTATGCTGATTCTAGTAGTAGATGTAACTCTATCTTAGTCAGCTTAACTTTATTTATTCATTTATATAAGGCTTGGATTACCTGCATAATGGGAGTGAACCACGAATCATCCATCGTGATGTGAAATGTAGCAATATTCTCTTGGACATGGAAATGAATGCAAGGGTCTGTGACTTTGGCCTCTCCAAGCAAATACCACAGGCAGATGCAACACATGTGACCACTGTAGTTAAGGGCACTGCAGGCTATCTTGATCCTGAGTAATTATTTACTGGCCCAATTCACTTGTTTTTAGCATATATATGTTTTATATGGCAAATGTTCACTGAGTCTTCCTCACGAATGCAGATATTACTCCACACAGCAATTGACTGAGAAAAGTGATGTTTATAGTTTTGGCGTTGTTCTTTTGGAGCTTATTTGTGGGCGGGAACCATTAAGTCACGCAGGAACTCCGGATTCTTTCAATTTGGTGTTATGGGTACATTGCTTTTTCTTGGTCTTTATTTCAACTATTTCAGAAAGCATCATTGTCAGTCTAAAATTTCATACATTTAATACACACTTGAATGGTTATCGTAACTTGTATGAGGGGTTTTAACTTTTTAGACTTTCTTTTTTGAGAAAATGAAAAAAATAAAGAATCCTTTAAAAGAAAAAAAGGAAGTACAATCGTACAAGGATTATTCCATAGGATTCTTTACTCCAAAAGGCTGAGGCCTGAAGATTTGTGGTTTCCATTCAATGGCTTCCAAATTTAATTGTTTAGGTTTTGGTGGGTCATTTTTTCTGTGTCATTTTCTCAGAGGAATGGTGTATCCTGTATTTAGTGGCATCCCATGCATGAAAACAAAATGGTATAACCTGCATTCAACAATTATCCCCTCTATATGCATTGATTTCACAAAGTTGCCAACTTATGATAGTTTTATATATTTTGGTTAAAGAAATAACATCATCTTGTTCATCCTGATGATCTGACCATGCAACTTGAATGTTTGGTTCCAGGCAAAGCCTTACTTACAGGCTGGTGCATTTGAGATAGTGGATGAAAGCTTGAGGGGAACTTATGATGTGGAGAGCATGAGAAAGGTAGCATCTGTTGCTACAAGATCCGTCGAGAGAGATGCATCTCAAAGGCCAACAATGGCAGAAGTTTTGGCAGAACTCAAAGCAGCCTACAGCATTCAGCTGGAGTATCTGGCTTCTCAATCAGAACTTGTACATTAACGTTTTGGTAACTGATGGATGGCCTCATGATAATTACTCGATACTTGAATAAATTATAGATATACTTCTTTACATACACACTATATTATGATATCAATGGTTACTCCCAAGCTGTATGTATCACTATAGATTAGGCGATGTTGCGTTGAAGTTTTGCTTGCATTTGCAATGTCTGACTGCTCTCACAATTCATCAATCTTTGATTCAATTGTGCCAAACCTTTTCCTGTTTCAAACCATATTAGGTTACATTTCATCAGGAAAGTTCATGATATTTTTTTTGTATTTTCGGCAGAATAACACAAGGCTTTATTGGTATATGGTAGTATGGTACTACTACTATAAACTGGGAGGAAACTTGTAGTCCTTAAAAAGTTGTGGGTTTGTTTTAATTTCCTTTCCTTTGCAGCATTTAACTTGGTAGCATCGTTAGTAGCAGCCTCAATACTGTCGTAACCTGCAACTTGGTGCCTGTTTTGTTTGTAGTTTAGTTTATAACATTTCTTAAAGGTCAAATTTCCTCCCGGATAAAAATTTCCTCGAGAAATGACCTCAAAATTCTCCTTCTGAAACGAACACTAGACGAGTATTGAGTGACCAGGCGCTATATAGCACCGGGTGAAGCGCCGTGGTGCCAGAATTGAGTGCCATATGGTGCCCAACATCATTCATAGTGCCCAGGTTTAGATAAGAACAAGTAAAATCAATTCCCGTGACACCTCCAAGAATCAACGTTTTAACCATAGCAAGCAAAGAAAATTATAAAAATTAAATTTATGTAAATCTGTTCCTGGGTTTGCAATTTAAACATTTCTGGTAAAATATTTTTTATCCTCTGAAAACCAAAAAAATTTCAATTAAACAAAAGATGGAAAAATCAAGCTCGTGAATTAAATGAAGGGTCACCCTCGTCTGGTAAGGTCCTATTCTATCTTACATAAATTAAGCACCACAACCTGCCAGTGCGAGTGCCAGTGCCGGTGCGAGTGCCAGCTCCAGCGTTGGTGGGGATGTGCATCAATCAATGAGCGTATGAGCAGAACCGACAGCAGGAGCAGAGGTAGATAAACTGAAAAATGGTTTGGCAGGTGGCAACAGTAGAAAAGGAAAAAAATTGCAGAGAATATGTGAGAGAAGGGAGGTAGGGTTCAACTACAGCTACATATGAGACATGCATGTCTTACTCTCACCAAACAAATCTCAAATCTGGGGAGAAAAAAAAGGGAAGAAGACAACAGAAGTTCGCTTTTTGTGGTTCATCGCCTAATCTCTATCTCCTCCACCACCCCCTCTTCCTCCCCTTTTTCACCGGGGTTTTGTCAACAGGTAGGTAGGATTCGGTATGTATTCTCAACTACAATTTCAAACCCATTCAGTTCTCCCTCCCAATCTCATCTGTCTCAGATTTAAAAAAAGTGTTCTCCACTCATTTTCTCCCTCTTGTGTTCTCTTGTAAATAAGTGCAGATCTACCTTCTTCATATGACACTACTGTTACCTATCTTCTTTGGACTTTATATATCGATTGCCTCTTTTTTTTTTGGTTTATGTTGTTGTTGTTGTTATTGTAATGGATCGGTTCAGCTGAAACTATTTACTATATTCAAGCGATTTTGATTTATTGGGTTTTTACCAAACCCCTAACTAATATTCTAGTAATTGAGATGAGGACAACTACATTTGATATTTATGTTTGATTGTATCTTAATTCTTAAGTTTGAAAGACCTTTTTATTTTTTTTCCAAATGAACACAGGTATTGACCTCAAGATGAAGACCAAGACTAAATCTTTCTAAGGTTTGGTGTAATATTTAGGTTATGGCTGTTAATTGAATACTAGCAGTAATATCTCCTAATAGAACTGCATGCTTTTGTTTCTCATCTTGGTATTAATATTTTTGAATGTGGTTGAGTCAGGAAAAAAAACAAAAAAATAATTTGTTTGGTCCTTTTTAGGAAGTGTTAAGGTAACAATTCAAACATAATTAAATTAAAAAAGCATACAAAAACACATGATGCAATATTGATCGATCCTATATGAAATTAAATATTATTTGACTAGTCATTGTTCTACACGAAAGTAGATCAAAGAAGGTGAGCCAGAACATTCAGAGATCTGAGAAGAAGATTAAAAAAAATAAAAAAAATGAAAACATTCAAATATGTTAATTTGATATTATGTGTCAGATTTTTTTTTTTTTTTTTTTTTTTTTTTTTGTGATTCTAGAAGATGAGGGAACACCAAAAGAGACCTGATAAATTTAACAGATAAAAACTATTCTGGTGGGGAAATTGAAAGTTAGAAATAGAAAAGTCAAATAATTAGAAGAAAGAAAAGAAGAAAAGTTTTAAAGGAAAAGGTGGGGTTACCCACCCTTGAATTGAAAATTGAATGGGGGTGCTTCCTCAGTTCAGTTCCTATCCTTTCCGGTCCTGTCCCGTCTTGTCATGTCCTCCATTAACAAAACAAACACGACCAGTGGGACATGGAATCTAATTGCATGGAGACAGATCGTGAAAATGTGCAATTCCCTTGTTTTGTGTATTTAAATACCCTCGTTACAAGGTCTAGAATAAATCTTCAGATTGTAGAATACCTGCAATTCATTTGACCAGTAAGAGAAGAATATACAAACAACTTGGTCACCTCCTGGGCTGGGCAGGAGCCAGATGTGGAGGAAATGAGAAGGAAGAGGCGAGGAAGACGAAGAGATTCGAGACTGGAGAGAGGGGTGATTGACCGATTGTTTAGTTGTCGGCGGCGGCGGCTTGGCTGAGCGTCGGGGTAGAAGATACCTTCCTTTCCTTCCTCTGGAGGGTTCCGTTCCGCTATCAAAATGAGGAATTATTATGAATACGGATAGATAGGAGAGAGCGAATCACGAGAATCACAACGTAGATGTGAATGCGCCGGCACACGTGTAAAAGCAAACAAAAAAAAAAAAAAAAAAAAAAAAAAAAAAAAAAAGTAGGAAAAGAGAAAGAATGCGACCCTAGTGTTGTCCAGAAGGTATATAAATTATTTTTTTTTCATTTTGAGATAATTTATCCCGAATAATAAATAGAATGGTATACAAAATAAGGTTATTCTGTATCCAATTATCTATTTACCCGATTAAGGAGTGTATATTAGTCATTTTTTCATGTAATTTTAGTAATTTTTTATATATACCTTGATAAAATTACTATCCAAGTTTTTTATATTTTGTTAAATTATGTAATATTCTTTCAAATTGATGATTTTTTATACTTTTAAAGTATCATTATTTTTTTTAAAATTATATTATATGTAAATTATATATATATATATATATATATATATTTTATACTTTTATAAATTTTTCATTGTTATTCTATTTACTACCTGATTATATAAATAGATAAACGGTATATAGAATAACCTTCTTCCGTTTATATACTGTTTACATCCCTATCTATCCCGTCCGTATCGACCCGACCCGACCCGACCCGGTCCGCTACTTTCTTTCCGTGTGCCGATCCCACTTTTCGACACCACATACGTCAAATCCAACTCCAACACCAGCCCCCCTCGTACGGCGTCACCCTCTCCGTCCCCACTTCCCTCCTCTGACGCTCTTACATATATATATATATATATATATATAGCTAGCGAAATTCAAGTGCTCCATCGTGATTCGATCTCATCGACGAGATGATATGTACGATGATGATCCACTAATTAATGTTGAAGGTTTGAAAGGCGATCGAGCTAGTGAAACGAAAGCCACTATGACGATTTACCACCTCAATCGTCTCTGCTTCATTCTTCCCGCCGATCTCGACGAGATCATCGTCATCGACGGCGACGACCACCACCGGCACCACGACCCAGCTGCGGCGGTACTAGTCCCACCGCCTCCCAATCGCCGCCGCAGCCGCAGCAGCAGGGACACCGCCGTCAATACTTCCAAAAGAGCGAAGCGTCTCCGGCGGTGGATCGCCGCCTTCCTCCGCCGCTTCGCCCACTGGACCTGCCGTTACCCCCGGCCAATATTAGAAACGGCCGAAACGACTCGTCTTCGCCGCTACTACAACGAGTCGTCGTTCAAGGACATGGAGGGGGTTCCCCTGAGCGGACCCATCCTCGCGAAGCCACTCGTCGGACGCCACAACCCCAGAATCTTCACCTACTCGGAGCTCTACATCGGCTCCAATGGCTTCAGCGACGATCAGCTCCTCGGCACCGGAGGCTTCGGACGCGTCTACCGAGCCCTACTCCCCAGCGACAACACCCTCGTCGCCGTAAAGCGCGTCTTAAACAACGCCGACAATTCCAAAGGCAACGCCGCCGTGGAAAAGACCTTCTTGGCAGAGCTCGCCGCCGTCGCGCAGCTCAGGCACCGCAACCTCGTCAGGCTCCGCGGTTGGTGCTTCCACCAGGACCAGCTCCTCCTAGTCTACGATTACATGCCCAATCGCAGCCTCGATCGTCTCCTCTTTCCCGCCGCCCCCAATAATATTAATAATACCCCTACTACTACTCCTCCAACTCTGTCTTGGGAACAGAGGAAGAAGATCGTTTCGGGCCTCGCCGCCGCTCTCTTCTACCTCCACGACCAGCTCGACACACAAATCATTCATCGGGACGTCAAGACCAGTAACGTCATGCTCGATTCAGACTTCAACGCCCGTCTCGGTGATTTCGGACTCGCTCGATGGCTCCACCACCACCGCCGCCTCATCTCCCACGACGAGTACGATCACAAATTCCCAATTTCGAAACCACCAGTACCAGACGAGATTCCCCAGGTTGGCCAGCTGGCCGACCACTTCAGGCTAACGCAGACGAGTCGGATCGGTGGGACCATCGGGTACCTCCCGCCGGAGAGCTTCAACCCCAGATTTGGGTCCAGTACCAGCGCCAAATCCGACGTTTTCAGCTTCGGAATCGTGGTTCTGGAGGTAATTTCGGGGCGGAGGGCCGTTGATCTGTCTTACCCGAATCACCAGATCGTCCTCCTCGATTGGGTCCGACGTCTTTCCGACGAAGGCAAGTCCTTGGAGGCCGGAGACGCCCGTTTGTTTAAAAACGACGACGAAGAAGGCGGCAACTCCTCCTCCTCGACTGCGCTTCTAATTTCCGACATGAAACATTTACTCCATCTCGCCCTCCTCTGCACCCTCCACAACCCTCAATCCCGACCTTCCATGAGATGGGTGATGCAGATCCTCTCCTGTGATTTCACCGTCCAATTGCCCCAACTCCCCTCTTTCCGTTCCCATCCCAGATACATCTCCTACGACGTCGACGGGGACGACGCCACAACGACAACCATTACCAGTACGAGCACCTCCGGCGGAGGCGGCGGAGACGGCGGAGGCGAGGCCACGGCGACGGCGACGACGACGACGACGACGACGACTAGGTCGTCGTCTACTACTACTTATCCGGCCTCAGAGTACACGTCGTCGTCGTCATCATACGCGTCTGCCACTGGCACCACCATGTTCCTTTCAGCATCCGACGATCAGGAATCCGTGCCACCGGGACCACCACGGCTGGTGGGAAGAAACAACATCATCTGTGTGAGTGTGGACACACACGCACCCCGAGAAATTCCCTACAGCGAAATCGTTGCGGCGACCGGGAATTTCTCGGAATCACAGATTGTGGCGGAGATGGAGTTCGGGACCGCCTACCGCGCCGTCCTCAAAAACGGCCTCCGCGTCCTGGTGAAAAGACTCGGGATGAAGACATGCCCCGCACTGAGGGCGAGATTCACCGACGAGCTGCGCAACCTGGGCAGCCTCCGCCACCGGAACCTCGTCCACCTCCGCGGCTGGTGCACACAACAAGGCGAAATGCTGGTCGTCTACGATTACTCCAGCAGTCACAGATCCCTGGCCCACCACCTCCTCTCTTACAACCAGCGACCCCTCAATTGGTCCCACCGCATGAACATCGTCAAATCCCTGGCCTCCGCCATTCTCTATCTCCACGAGGAGTGGGAGGAACAGGTGATCCACCGGTGCATCACCTCCTCTTCCGTCTTCCTGGACGACCACGACATGAACCCGCGCCTCGGCTCCTTCGCACTCGCCGAGTTCCTCACCCGGAACGCGGATGCCCACCACGTCTCCGCCGCCTCCTCTCCCTCCTCTGCTCGCGGCATCTTCGGTTACATGTCTCCCGAGTACATGGAATCGGGGGTGGCCACCACCACGGCCGACGTTTACAGCTTCGGCGTCGTCGTTTTGGAGGTGGTCACCGGCCAGAAGGCGGTCGATTTTCGCCGCCCGCAGGTGCTGTTGGTGCAGAAAGTCCACCAATTCGAGACACAGAAGAAGAGGCCGTTGATCCAACTCCTTGATTCCAGAATACCGGAGAAATTAGATGACGAGCACGAGCACGATGCATTGGTGAGGCTCCTCGAATTGGGCCTCGCTTGCACTAGAACGGATCCAAATGTGCGGCCGACCATGAGGCAGATCGTGAGCGTATTGGACGGGAAGAACGATTGCCTCCATCGGACGAAGCCACAGAGTTTGAAAGAGGAAAAAAGGGAGGATTGGGAACAAAGGAATGCCGCTTCTTTGGCCTTGATTAACAGAATACAGGCCCTTGGCATAGACTGAAACACACACCACGTATGTGTAGTAGTGACTGTAAATACGGATGAAGAAAGGGTTGAAGCATGTACGTAAAAAAAAAAAAAAAAAAAAAAAAAAAAAAAAAAAAAAAAGATCAGACGTTAATTAGTTTTTAAATTAACCAAATTAGCAATGAGATTAGCTAGCTTCTTCTGCAATGATTTCAGCTCGATATCATCAGTATAGTATTAGACAAGTCTAGCTGCAATATTCTTCTTCCGTTCCCTGACTCATTTAATTAAGGAGATGAGACATAACCATAGTACATCGAGAGGGTCACTCTGTCGGCCGGTGAAGCTAAAAAGAATGTTATAAAAGGCAAAAGGGTGCATACTAACTATATTCCTCCTTATCCTATGATCACTAATTGTCACATTTTTAATTCCTTATCTTATCCTAATTAATAAGTCTAAGCCGACTGTTTTGCTCTTAAGGGTGGTACATCTTTCTTAATTATACTAGGTCTTTGTTTTTGTAAGTGCATTCGTAAAATGTGTCGATCACCTTAATTTGGTACAAAAATACAGAGAAAATAATAAATTAAGGTTTTTGTTAAGACATTAGGTTAAGGTATTGCGTTAAGGTATTGCGTTAAAGCGTTGCATTCAAGCATGAGTTAAGGCATTACCCTTTGCCGCCCCCGAGGGGGAGTATGCTTTCGGGTTTAGGGTATAGGGTTTAGTAATTGCAATTTCTACGATGAAGTGACGGAAGAAATTAATTTTAACCTCAATTGACAAGAAATTAAGTCAATCAGGACCCTAGATTATGCCAAATTGGAAAATATGTTACGTGCAAACATAACAGTATGTTACGCACCACAAATTAATTAATATCCATGCGTAAATAATTTAACATAAATCAAACCATGAGTAAAAATTCTCCGGTCGGGTTTGATGACTCGGTTCGATACAAACAAGCGACGAGTCTTTCGGCGGGCCGCTTTTTCGACTACAGGAGAGCAGCAGTGCGACACACCTTACTGCAACTGTGGCGAACTCTTCTCGAGTTAGGCGCTCCAGCTGCGTTGCCGGAGATGGCTCGCAGGAATGGGCTGAAAAGGACGTCCGCAGGCGACGCAATGAGCACCCGGATATGCAGCAAAGCTGACCGGTCTGCGTACTTTGCTCGAAGAGAAGCTGCCAAGATACTCCGCTGCGTTCTCCAAGGTGATGCCAACCGCAAGGCTGTCGCCTCCATTAAATCTCTGGTTTACAGTCCTTCCGTCCGCAATAAAAAAGCCACCTATGCTCTCGTTTGCCAAACACTCAAGTGTAAGGTTTTTCTTCCGTGGTATTTGGGGACATCTTTGTTTGCTGCTCGCTTCAAATAAGATGGAGGACTAATGGAAAATTTACTGAGCTAACTCCTAATTCACCGGATCATGTTCTATAATGATAACGAGCTCTTGGATTTGTGCATTTAGAAACCCATTTAGTACTTCGAATTGAAAAGCTGGTTCTTTGGTTTCTCGCAGACCTTCCCCTTATTAAGGACCTGTTGTCGGCGAGCAATGTGTTGAATAGCAAGTGGAAGGTGTTCTAATGTCGTTAGCTTTTGTCTGCTTACTACTTGGTGTTCTCCACTCGTGCTACTTGCTGATGAACTGAGAAATGATAAAGTTGCTTGGCGTTCCATTTTAACTTGTTGCTTTTGTATCGTTCTGTATGTATTTTGCAGAAGCAGGAGGAATTGATGTATATGATTGCGTACGACATTCTTTTTGGACAGGTTATTCCCTTACGCAATTAATAACGATATCAGAAAAATGCTCTGCTTATGTTCTTACTTTTTTATGTCAATGCAAAACCGAATAAACCTACATGG
Source organism: Aristolochia fimbriata (assembly GCA_019845555.1). NCBI lineage: Eukaryota > Viridiplantae > Streptophyta > Magnoliopsida > Piperales > Aristolochiaceae > Aristolochia > Aristolochia fimbriata. The sequence continues at coordinate 7,269,744 of CM034081.1, forward strand.
TGCAATTTCTAATATCAAAACTACACTTGACAAAGCATACTCTCTTCACGTACTAATGCTGCTAATGTCCTGTTATCATGGCTTATCTGATTCTAGACATCTTTTTTTTTTTTTTTTTTTTTTTTTTTCTCCTCTAGGACATTGTATTACAGGGTGATGCAGAAAAATTTCTCTTGCTTCGGAAGAATGCATTACAAACGGCATTAGCTAGGCTTCTAGTGAGAGAAAAAGTGAAAAGTGTTGACAACCTTTTGAAAAAATATTCCCAAGCTCCAGGTTTCTCTTCTTATTCTTGTATAACCCTTTATATTTCATATACTTCCTAGAGATTTGGTTGAATATTCCGTCCCTTTGTACAAAATAATGGATAAATAAAAGTGTCTTAGTTTCTTGATCTAAACCTATCATTTCTTTTAACTTGAGGATTCCAAACTTGTTAGGTTCCTTAGCGATCTAACTGGTGCACGATGCCTAATCCTTCTTGCATGAACTACCAATGAAATGAATCTGTTGAGAGCCCTTCCAAGTCAGAACATTTCCAATGGAGACAGATTTAGGCAATAGCCTGTTGATGCCAGTCGTACTTGAATTTTGGGAAAAAATTTTCAGTATGGCCTGAGAAATTCCTCTGTTAACTGTAAATTCTCTTTTCCTTGCAGATGTTTCCAAACCTCGGTATGTTCGGGTCAATTCATTAAAATTGGATATTGAATCAGCAATTCAAGAATTGGGAAAAGTTAATATGGTAAATGTTGTAAATTCTAGAGAATTATATGTTTTTCTGGTCTTTCTGTTATAGCCAATCATTGTAGAGCTGTTTTGGTCTCATGTACCTCCATTACCAATTTTGTTGTTACCATTGAGTATACAAACCACTGTGTAAATGCATTTGTGGTTAAAAAGGGAAAAAGGTAATCTTTGTTAATCCACTTCACTTTTTCTATCTTGACTTTTATGGTCGTCTTTCCTTTATCTATTTATTTATTCTTTAACTTTTCAATTTTTCCTAAATATTGTGAACTTTTTTTGTATTGTTTCTACTTCTGAAATGATTTGGGGTTTTAAGATCTGGAGTTGAGGTAGGCCACTCTGTGATAGAGCTTACTACAAGCACCTAAGTGGGTCAAAGGCTGCACTAAGAATCTAAGATGGCTTTGGCCAGAGTAAAATTACAGTTGTACTATTAGTTCTAACATTATTCCCAAGATCAATAAAAGTTTTGCCACTTTCAACGACAAAAAAAAAAAAAAATTCTCTACTTGCTGTCAATGTTACATAAAATTGGTATTATCTGTCAATGTTACATTAAATCGGTATTATCTGTCAATGTTACTAAACCTTTAACAGCATGACTTATTTTTTAATAGGTCACGAAAGATGATATGGTTCCAGACTTGTTGGTGCTCCCAAGTGGCACAGATTTGCATGATCATCCTCTAGTCATGAATGGAAGTGTTTTCCTTCAAGTAAGATGCAAGTTTCTAGTTTTGTTTTTGTTTTTTTTGTTTTAAATGTTGCTTGTTTTGTTTTGATGTGCTTTTCTTTTATATTCTATAGTTTTGTAGTATAATTAGTGGAGCCATGAGCCAATTCCTTACTCCTTGCTTTATTAAGTTGTCAACTTATTCATTATTTTGTCCTTCTCTTTCAAAGCATTTTCATTTTTTTCTTTTTCCTTCATTGTCAGGGTAAGGCTAGTTGTATGGTAGCAGTGGCATTATCACCGGAACCTGGATGGGAGGTTAGTTATTCACAACAAATCATACATTTTTGCAAAGCGAACTATATTTTATTAATTTGAAGCAACTGTTTTGTCATTGTCTCTTGAACTGCGAAAAGAATTGTGTCATTTCCACTTTGTTTTGCTGTCACTTGTATTATTTGGGCTATGTCTCTCCCTTGTTATACTTGAACAGCAAATGCTATGTGGCTCCATTGGTTTGAATTTGATAGCAAAATATTGCATTAAATCTGTAATTAGCTTTTAATTTAAATTAACATGTTATACAAGTCCAAGTTTGTGTCAGAACTAATTATTCTGGATTCTCTGTCTTGAAGGTTCTTGATGCTTGTTCAGCTCCTGGAAACAAAACTGTTCATCTTGCAGCACTAATGAAGGGGAAGGGTAAAGTTATAGCTTGTGAAATTAGTGATGAAAGAGTTAAATGTCTGGAAGATACAGTCAGACGTTCTGGTGCTTCTAGTATCCTTTTCATGTATTTAGGTTTTTGTAACTCCTACTTTTTACTGTATCAATTAAAAGTATTTTAAGTTCTTTTGTTATCATATTTCTTGTCCACAGAGCAATTTAATGGGGTGAGATTTTCCCTCTATAGCCTTACCAATATTTTATTTCCCTCATCTATGGATTTTTAATGAGTTTGACTTAAGTCTTGGTAAAAAAAGGTCAGATGCTCTAAGGAGATTCTGGACAAATGTGTTGGGTCTAAAAATCATGTTGTTTGTCATGTCCTTTATCTTCATCATTTTCCTCCTTTTATTGTCAGCTTAGCCTCTCTTATTATCTATAATTTGATCAGCAGTCAAGTATGTTTATCTTTTTTCTTTTTTGAGGAAGTATATTTATTCTTCGACTTCAATAGATAGTGCAATACTGTTAACCCTTCTGTTCTTAACATCAATTGAAGATATAAAAGTTGTTCATGGTGACTTTTTGAGCATAAATCCAAAGGATCCTGCCTTTGCAAAGGTATTGGTGGATTTCCTCTGTTCCTTCTATGAATAAAAAAATAAAAAAATGAAATTGCTTTTGTCTAGATTTCACTTAGTTCGCATCCACATCCCTTATTTTGTTTCGGCTTAGCTCCCGCTATCGAACATGAATACCTAGCTTGAAGTTGGTCAGTGCTTGATGGCAGTTCTAGCCAACTTCCTTTTTATGTTTCTTAAGTGTTATATTGTCTATCTAATCCTTGTGTTTTTTAAGAAGGCAAGGACTGAAAGAATGAATTTTGTTGGTGTATGATACGTAGAGTTTTCGCTTTTATGTTGTTAGCTTTAGGGCAAGTTTTTGGATAGCAGGAAGCAAAAAAAGTAGGCAAAATATGTGCTACTATGTCTATATGTAGAAAATAGGGCTTTTGCTAGTGATCCTGAGGCCTGCATGTGTTTGAGTCCATTGGTGATGCTGGTCATCAGTCATCAGAATAGCATGTCCCTAACAACTTTACTTTCCAACTTTTTCCAAAGTTTCCAGGTTTCTCTTGTTGGTATCATTACATTCGTAGCCTTGACCGAATTTTGTTATTTTGGGTATATTGTCTGCTTCCATGATTCTCTGATATTCTTTGCTATCGCTTATCAAGGCCTTCATCTAAAATTTTCTGTTTTATTTTTGGGCCGAATATCTGTACATGATAGATAATTAACTCCCTAAAATTTATGGACATCTTCTAAGCAGCTATTGTATATATTTGTTCAGCAAAAGTATTCACTATCTCTTCATCATTAGGTGGTTAGTTTACAATGACAGTATTTCACAATTTACCTTTACTCGTTTTGTCTTTTTTATTTTTTAAAAATTTATTGAGCCACTTTACATTTTCTTTTGCCGTTTGTCTTATGTTTTGTGTTTGCAGGTTCGTGCAATTCTTTTAGATCCATCTTGTTCTGGTTCAGGAACTGCTACTAAGAGATTGGATCATCTGCTTCCATCACGTAAGAGATCATCTGCTATCATCTTTGGCAGTTTATTTGCAACTAATTGTTTTTACGTTGTATTCACGAGTTCAACGAGTAACAATCAGTGATTGAAACAGGGTTTGAGTAGTTTAACTTACAAATTAATCCGATTAGATGCCCCGAGCAAATTTTCACTTATCACCATTATCCTCAAGTGAAAATGCAGCATGCCTTGGAGTTGCTTTTCTTCTTTGCTTAACATTGATGTATATTACCTGCACAAGAAATCACTCTGAAAAAATAAAATAACAAACCTGCTCTTGGGTAAATAATGCTTTATATAAACCTCTTGGTTATCATTATAGTAAATCATGCTGTTTTTGCTGTTTTGTAGGTCATGCGACAGATGTTAATGACAATGAAAGACTAGAGAAGTTAGCTGCTTTTCAAAGAAAGGCTCTTGAGCATGCTTTATCTTGTAAGGATAACCATAAACCTGGATCCTTTGTATTTCTCATTAGCATTTTTGAGGCATAAACACGTCTTTTCCTTCCCTGTTATTATTTCTCTAGCTGTTCGTTTCACTGTCTTCTGGTCGGCACTGATTCTCTAATATTCTACTAACTATTATTAGCTAAGTAGCTTCCTATGGTTATCTGGTTTGTTGCTGGTATCCACCAAAAGTATTTTCTTAGCTTACATACTGGAGGTCAGCTGTGTTTTTTCTCCTATTTTATTTTATTTTTGAACTTGTGTAATCTTTATTGATAATCAACATAGATAATACAATGTAATGTACATCATTTTACATAGCCTGGCCTTTGTAACTACATTTGCAACTCTGGACCTATTGTCAGTATATCCAGTGTTACTCCTTTTTTTGCCAAACCATTTGCTTCTGAGTTTGCTGGTCATGGTATTTTGCTCCAAGTTATATGCCATTCCATGGTGGTGCTGTTTATTTCATCAAATGTTCTCTTAAACTTCCACGGTGGAGGCCCTTTCTTGCTGCCCCATCCAATCACCAGTTTAGAGTCTCCTTCAATGATTATGTGGACTGTAAAAGAAGCCGTAGATTTGCAGTTCTTCCATTAGAGAGCTTACTTTTGCTTTATTTGACGTGCAATGCCCAATTGGTCCAGCATAGCATGTACTTCCACTGCAGTCCCTTATGAGCCTTCCAACACCTTCCGGCTCTGGGTTGCCTATTGATGACCAATCAAAATTGAGCTTTAACCAGGGTGAGTTGGGAGTTGTCCATTCTTCTAGCACTGGAGGTTTTATGGTAGAGAAAAGGATCATATCCTTCTAGTATTTGAGGATGATTGATGAGGGGAATGGAGACAGCCCATACAAAGTTTGAGCCCATAGCAGTATGTTATTTATAGCCTTTGCTATTACTCCCCCTATAGAGCATGATTTGTAGAATTCTTTGAAGGTGTTTGGGAAACACAAGGGTATCCCAAATTTGACAATTAGTGAGCCCCAAATTTTCTTACTGAAGTTGCAGTGCATGAGAATGCGGTTGTTGCTTTCCTCTGTCATCCCTGCACAGCCTACATAATGTATTGATTATCACCTGTCCCCTCTTTGTTAATTCATCACAAGTCAGTATCTTTTTGTGTGCTGCATTCCATATAAAATATTTTACACTGTTTGGCACTACCAACTTCCATGCTAGATGAACTCCCGAGGCTATTGGATCTATCATTCTCCCCAAAAAATCCTTATAGAAAGAGGAGACAGTAAAGAGTACTGAGGCATTTCCACTCAGATTATCTAATCTACCCCCTGGCCCATGAGGAAATGAGCTTCTAGCCGCTGTAAAAGAGTGATAGCTTGCTCTGTTTCTTGATCATTTAAGGCTATCTGAAGGATGAGGTTCAAACCTAAATTATATTTTATTAGGCTATCTTTATCTCATCTATCCCCTCACCTTTGGCAATCTTTTTTTTTTTTTTTTGAGGAAATTGATATTTTATTAATTCGATGAAAATACAAGGACCATGTCTGTTGGTAATTTGTAAAGATTACATTACTGACTCCTCGCAGTAAGACTTGGTAATGAAACTCCCACTTTCGCGAGCAAATCAACCCTGTGATTTGCCGACCTAGGAATCCTCTTCCAGCTTACTACCCTACTGGACATCCCCCAAATTTCTCGCACGTGTAGAAAAAATCTCCATGGTGGGTCCTTATGCTGTCGGCACCAATCGACAACGTTGTGAGAATCTCCTTCAACTTCTAAGGGCTCCGAGAATTGATTACAGTACAGCCTCATACCTTCTCAGATGGCTTTCACCTCTGCTTAAGTGGAGTTGCCGTTGTGGTCTTGAAGGAGGCCTCCTATCCCCGCCCTGGCAGGATTCCCGAGGGAAGATCCGTCCGTATTGAGCTTGAGCCTTCCCGTTGGGGAGGCTGTCCATTCCCGATTTTCCTTTAATTTTTCGGGTACGGAGAGGCCTGCTATTCCTTTCCAGTTGTGCCATAGTAGATTGCCATTAGTATATGCAAATTTCTTCCTCGTGCATACCCAGGCTATTACCTTTGTGATGACATTCTTCGCTATGTCTCCAACTTTGGCTTTTATTCTGGAATACGTGCCGGTTTTATTCTTCCCAGATGCTCCATGGGACTATGCTTGCAGAGGCTTTGGCCATCATCTTCCCTTTCGTTCCTTCTGCTATTTCCCTCCATTGCAACAACATATCATGCGTAGTAGACGGTATGCATAATTCTACTTCAAACATCTGCAGTAGGGCCATGCATACCTTCCATGCGAATTCACAATGGAGTATCGTGTGATCAATAGACTCTGGGGTGGCAAGGCAGAGCGGGCAGTCCACTGATTGCAGTGTCATTCCACATCTTAGTAAGTTATCTCTCATGAGGGCCTTCCTCCGAATGACTGTCCACAAGAAGAATTTTGCCTTTGGTGGGCTAGTGTATTCCCAGACGAGATGGGCTTAGTGCATCTCTACTACCGTTGGGCCCGTTAGTGTGCGATATGCAAATTGCACCATAAAGTCTCCTTCGACCGACAGGATCTAGACAAGTCTATCTTCTCATCAATCATCTAGATATGTGCTGGAGATCATGTTATCTAATTCTGCCAGATCAATTGCCTCGTGATCCCTCAATTCCCTCTTGAATAAATGATTTCAGTTGATATTGTTCCTGGGCTGGTTGTGGAAGACTTTGGCTACACAGATTTTCTTTACCCGCACCAGGGAATAGAGACTTGGGTACTTCATTCTCAAGGGGAATCTCCAATCCATCTCACTTCCCAGAAGTCCGTGCGGTTGTCGTTCCTAGCTAAGAACTTGATATTCTGCTCGAATATGTGAAGCAGCTTGTATAGGCTTCTCCATATTTGTGACAGGTGCCTCGACGGATGACTTCCCAGGACCCATTCGTCGTCAGTGGCGTGTAGCTTCAACTGCACTAGTTTTGTCCACGGGCTCTTGTCTCCTTTGATCTGCCAGCACCACTTTAGAAGAAGTGCCCTGTTAAAATCTCGGATACCTCTTTATGCCTAGGCCTTCTCTCTTCGGCTTGCATACTTCGTCCCATCTGATTAAGTGGAATTTGAAATCTTCACTTGTTCCTCTCCATAAAAATCTCCTCATGATTGACTCCATCTCATGTGCGCCAGACGCTAGAAAATGCATAAAGGAAAGTAGGAAGGTTGGTATACCTTCTTGCTTTCGATAGGTGCCTCCCTTTACATGCCAACAATCTTCCCCGTATCCTTTCGATGATAGGGTCCCACCCCCTCTTGTTTATTCTTCCTTCAAACAAGGGGATCCCCAGGTGCGTTGCTGGGAATTTTTTATTGTGATTTGCTTGTTACTTGCCAAGCTAAATAACCTGGGGTATACTTTTGATAGGGATTCGTCTCCCAACCAAGCTAAATAACTTGGGTTATACTTCTCGACCAGAATTTACCTCCACAATGCATCCAGGTCTATTGCAAATCTCCAAACCCATTTGGCTACCAGTGCTTGGTTCATCTCTTTTATCTTTTTTTTACCCAATCTACCTTGGTCCACTGGTTGACACACTTTTCCCCATTTCACTAGGGGGTATTTAAATTGATTAGTGTTGTGACACCATAGAAACCTTCTTTGAATAGCTTCTATTTTCGTGCCACTTGCAAGGATGGGAGTAGTGACAAGTAATAGTTTGGTATTAGGGATGACAACGGGGGGCGGGGGGGTTCGGAAACCCGTCCCCGTTAAAACCCGACCAGCGGGTTTGCACTAGATACCTGCCCCGAACCTGCGAAAACCCGCCCCATGGGATCTTCCCCACAATCGAAAGAAAAAAAAAAAGAAAAAAAAAGAAAAAGAAGAAGGCTCGGAGAGCGACGATGGAGGTTGTCAAATAGTATTCGCAATGAAGCCATGATCCTATAATTCGATAATAAAAAATTATCATAAACTATTAGAGGAGGGAGGAGTCACGTACATATTTTTAGTTTGAGGAATTAATCACTGTTAATCGGTATGTCTCTGGTTAATTTGGTAAGCCCAGTGAATTGGATAAAAAAAAAGCAAATGAAGGGGGAGAGATTATTGAAAGAAAAAAAAATAGAATAACAAGAAAAATCGAAGATCAAGCAAAAGGAAGTTTCCAAAAGAGAGAGAGGAACTGAAATAGAATAAACGTGGATGTAGTAGGTGCAGACCAGAGGAAGAGGGAGATACCTTTTGATTCCAGAACAAAGAGAGCTTTGGCGATGAGGTTCTTCTTGAAAGGCGATCGTGTTCGTTTCAGATGAGACGGATCGGTTATGGTTATTCGAGAGAGGGAAAACGACTCTCTGAAGAAAATGAAATAGAAGGAGAAAGAGGGCGAGGCGGAGGGGAAACATAGATCAGAGAGAGGAGGTTGCAGAATCATAGACGGGAGAGATTCACGGGAGAGTTAGGGTTTAGAAATATTCCTGATTATACCCTTCTAATTTTAATTATATTACATAAAAATTAAAGGTCGGGTTTTTTTAGGCAAAATCTGTCCCTGCCCCAAGCCCGTGACGGGTTTAAGGAGAAAAACCCGTACCCGCCCCACGGGTTAGAAACTCGCACCTGGGAACCTGTTGCCACCCCTATTTGGTATACCTGCAAGCATAGACTTTATAAGGACAGCTCTCCCAACTTGCATAAGCAACTGACCTTTCCATGTATCCAGCCTTCTTTTGCATCTCTCAACAATGATATCCCAAATTTGTTGTTATCCTTCCCATCATTAGAGGTAGCACGTGATATGTTATTGGGGGTTCCAGGGGTTTGCATCCTGAGGTAGACAGAATCAGCTTTTCAAGGGCATTTGCTAAGATTTAGTGTTAGCAGCCCTGACTTGTGTCAATTCATGGAGAGTCCTGATATTGCTTCAAAGATTTTGAGAAGCACCACAATGTTGGGCACAACTCATTTTCCTCTTCACATAAAATCAGTGTCGTTTGCGAGTTGCAGCACCAGTACTTACATTTGTTGTATGGATAGACCTCTTATCCCCATCCTCTAGACTGCGCTTCATAAAATAGACTGCAGGGACCTTCACTTGCTATGTTGAAAAGCATAGGTGAAAGAGGGTCTCCTTGTCTAAGCCTTCTCTGCTCTTAAAGTATCCTTTTACTGTGCCATTTAGCAGAGTGAGAATGATGCAGATTGTAGACAACTTCTGATCCAAAGCCTCCATTTTTTAGGAAATCCCATTCGACTCTTCCCACTCCTGTATTTCCTCTACAACTTCTCCTTTAATTTCTTCTTTCAAGGCCAGGGTGTGGTGCTTTTCCTCCAGTCCCTAGGCCCACAAACCAGCGTTTGGAGCCTAGGATTGCGAGGTTCGGCACCTTTACCAGTTTCTAGTTAGCTTTCATCTATTCTTGCAGATCGTCTTTCCTCCTGTATTTTTGGTAGGTGTGAACAACCAATCTCCGATCAAGTTCCTCTCATTCTCGAAGCCCTCCTCTATTATTAACGTGGCCTGCAGTTCATTTGCACCTTCTCTATTATTACCGTGGGCGTGCAGTTCATTTGCACCGATTTGATACTTCCACTTTCTCTATGTAACTTCTGGTTCTCAATTTCTACCCCCATGTTTACTGCTTCACAGTACGATCTCCTCTGTCGCTCTTCATCAGAATTTAATTGATGGGAGCTTCCATCTGCTTCCTGCGGCTGAGATACATTAGCATTGCATCTTGTCTGTACTGTTCACATTGCAGGCTCTTCAGAACCCACCCCCATCCATTACCACTTCGAAGTTTTTGTGGGGTTCCCACTTGCCCTATTTTATTCATCAGTCCATACCTTTAAGGTACCTTTGATTTCACTTTTTTTGTTTTTTGAAATTGGAAAAGAAACTCGGCCTGTTAGGTTGAACAGTTGGCCTCTTAAATAGCAGATTATTTTGGATGGATCCAGACTCAATTTTTAACAGCTCCACTTATAATGTGCTAATGAAACAAGGTGGTAGTAAAGACTAATTTTATTTTTAATTTTTAATTTTTAATTTTTAATTTTTAATTTTTAATTTTTAATTTTTAATTTTTAATTTTTAATTTTTAATTTTTTTTCTGTTGTTCTGCAACTTGTCTACTTCTCTATCTGCTCTTTTTTCTACTCTTGTGCTCTCTATTTGTCTCACTTTCTACTTCAACTTTTCAATCTTTATTCCATGGAAGCTGTTACTCGTAAAATGGGTGATTTTGTTCTATCAAGTGGAGAACGTCTCTCTGAAAGCAGTGGCAACTGAGACTGCAAAAGAGATTCAACTCGTAGCCCTTGTAAAGAGGCAATGTCTTGAATTAAGGCCTAGCTTAAGTTTTAAGAGGGCATCTTTTTAGTGGTTGTCAACTTCACTGTAGCAGCGTTAGACCAGCTCTTCTGCTTCTGATGTTTCACATGTGTCTAATTTGATTGTCATGTGGCTCACTCATTTACTTGCAGTTCCTTCCGTTGAAAGAGTAGTGTATAGCACATGTTCAATCCATCAAATAGAAAATGAAGATGTTGTTAAGTCAGTTCTCCCGCTTGCCACTATGCTTAATTTTCAGCTTGTGGCTCCATTTCCCCAATGGGAACGTCGTGGCCATCCTGTCTTTGAAGGCGGTGAGCTTTCTTGAGATCCTACTGCTTTCATCTAAATATTTTTCTTTATTTTCTAGGCCAGGTGTGAGCATTAAAATCTACATTTTGATGACATTGCTTTCCTGACAAGATGTACTGTGGACTTTTCAGCTGAAAATTTGCTGAGGACTGACATGGCTGAGGACATGGAAGGGTTCTTCATTGCGCTGCTCGTTAGGAAAACAACAGCTGACTATATAGAGACACATATTAGTGACAATGAAGAAACTTCCACAGATAATGGTTATGCAAATTCCTTTCCTAGGAAAGTGAAGATTAAACCTAGTCTCTCATCTTCCCGGTGCAAGCTCTTGGGAAGGAGACCTGTACCCTTACCATTTCTGCGAATGCGTCGGATGCTAAAATTTAGCAGTCTTTGTCAGTATAGAAGTAACAAGAAATGTGCTAGAACATGAACAATTATTATTTTTATTGTTATGATTCAGTTACACTAGTAAGAACACAAATGCAGTTGGCAGTTGCAAGCAGTTCTGTGCGAATTGTCTTTTCCTCATCGGCATTGAGCTGTGTGAGCTTTGTAATTTTCCTTGGTATACAATTGAAGAGTTCTTTGTGCACTTTAGCAACAGCTCAGTTGTCTCATGTGGAAGTTATAATGGGAGATTTTGAATTCAAGTCTCCTTGGGGGCAGGGGCCGAGGGGTATTGGGTTTAAAATTTAGTTATATATACACTTCCTCAAAAAGAAAAGTTCTTTAGGGCATCTGGTATCTAGGAAGTGCCTGTTTCATTGTACTGATATTGCAGAAAACAAAGAAAGGTAACAGGTTTTTCTCATGCACAGCCAAGAGTGTACAAATTGCTCTCCATTTGGTATTCCCTAGAAACCCATGATTGGGGAAATCTGATAACCTGATATTGAAGTCTATGGCACTGACATGTTCTGCCGTTTCCAGATTTCCATCATACATTGTTAGTGAAGCACTAAAGACTGCCGTTAGTTACCCTCGATTTCAACACCGTCAGAAGGCAATCTCATTACTACAGTTAAGCATCACAAATATGTCCTCTTACGTGCAGTAGTAAACTGTTATGAGACATCATTTTAACCATCACAATGCCATTTTAACCTTGATTGTGTTTTGAGACGAATCATACCTAAACCAGAAGCTATGGCATGGACTCTGATGGTGAGCTGTTCTTCAACAGCAGTGTTGCGAAACAAAGTGAGAACACTAGGCGGCAATATGAATATTTTTAACACCTAATTGAAGACAAAACTGCATAAAATGAATAGAACCACAAAAGCCAAGCAATAAATATATATTACACTTGCTTCTATTTATCCAACTAGGAAAAACCATCAAATGGATCAAGTTGACAAAGGCAGATGGGTCCCGTTTAAAATCAACCCCACAGTTTAAAAGTGCAAAGGCCTTTTGTTTGCTTCTCACTGTTAAGTGAGATATGATTTGGTCAAGCCACTACAGGTGCAAATTCAGCTCATTGAACATATTAGTGGCTCATGCACCAAAAATTATAGGAACTCCATCACTGGATGCCGTTGTTTCAAACCTGTATGACTCAATGTCATGATCTTCCACATTGGGAGTCTCTAACCATTTCCTTTGAGAGTCACCCGCACCATTCTTCAAACCAGTTATACAGAAAAATGGGCATTTGCTTTTGAACACTGATGCTGCCTCCAGACTAACCCAACCAAACAAGCTTGGGCGTGTAGTAAAATTTGAACTTTGCAAGAGTTATATCAACGTAATCTGATAGTTTCATTTGGGAAAATAACATTTGGGTTTCGTATGTGAGGGTTCAAAGCTGCCAATTCTTTCCATTTTGCCCCACTGCCATGAACACGAGAAGAGATACTCCAAAGTGTATCTCCTGGCTGCACTGTGGTGGTAGCTACTTGGGGAGATTTAATTGCACCTTTTGGCTTCAAGAATGCGGGCTTGTTGCTCTTCCCCATTCCGCTGGCAACCAACCAACGGGACCCTGATTGCTGCTGAGTTGAAGAACCCCATAGTTTTTTCTTGGTGGGTTCAGTCTTAATGCCTGCTACATGGACTTCCGTAATTTTAAACTGAGGTACAACCTCAGCTACCTCGGCTGCCTCTTCTTCTTTCTTCTCTTCTTTGGCTTCCGCTGGAACAGGTTCAGGTTCATCAACTTCTTCACTGTTCCCCTTTATTGAAACATTATGATATACTTTGGGCTTAGGAGGTAAGAAAACCCTCTCCACTTGGATCAGAGCAAGCATGGGAGTTCCAACTGGTTCATAGTTGCGCAGCGGGTCTCGAAGCTGCACCATTAGTGCAACAGTAAAGTTGTTTCCTAGAAGGCCGCATTTTCTACTTTTTCTACCCCTGTCATCTCCCTTCCATTGTCCATTAATTAGGTCTTTAGCCGTACAATTAGCTCGATGGGCAGCAAGGATTTTTGCTGTTCGACTGTTGTCACTGTCCTCCTCATCAACTACACCAGCATCTAGTTTCATCCACTCATCTAAAGATAACGAAAGACTCATTAGACCATCCACATCCTCGTTACTGTCTTTGATATCTAGTAGCTGCATTCCAGCTGTCCCCTCCAATCCAAGCAACCCACCACTTCTAGCCTTCATACCTTCCAAAGCAGATATTTCGCCAATAGATTGAGGACAGATATTTGATGGAGCCTCCTGATCTGACATTCCTGACTGGATTTTCAATCCCTCTACTGAGAGGGCTTCTATTTTTTCCATTGCCAATGGAGCAAGATCTTCTAGTGAAACATACTCGGAGCTTGTGTCTCCATTAACTGAACTCAAGTTTAGCTTAGATGAATTCTTGCCTTTTTTTCTCCCATGGAAGAAATCATTTCCTGCATCTGCTGATTTTCCATCAAGCTGCAGGAACACATCCTCCCTGTAGAATGGAAGAAAACATTCAATTGTTTTAATTTAGAAATAACTGTTCACTCGATAAAAAAGCATGGTGCACCAAAGGATTCCAACATATGACAAAGTGGAAAATTTATAATTTTTCCAAAGATCTTAATTTTCAATTTCTTCATCATTAATCATCCTCAAAATAAACCTTGTGTTGGCTTACTCAATTTTTTTTCTCATTTCATTCTTTAATATATCTAACCTGCAAATCCACCAGGCATCAAACAAGAATATTTCATATAAGTTAACGGTCATTTTTATCCCTCTCAATTTTGTCAAATTCAAGACCAACTTTTACAGAAACCTGATGAAAATCTCTAATAGCGGTTAATTAATGAAGTAACTGAAGAGATTATAGTGTTCATGTTCCTGATAAAAGCCTGGTAGACTACAGAGAGAAAAAAAGTGAGAACAATGTGAACTACCAATGAAAACAGAAATAAACTGAAGATCACAAACCTTTCTCTTGCCTCAAGGGAAGGTGCAGCCTCCCATGCCACTTGCTGCATTGTCTTTCCAGTAATATCTTCTAGAGGCATCAATTTGCTTGCTTGCACAGAGAGTTTCTCAATTCCAACGGAAGCCAAATGTTGCAATATTTCCATAATTCCAGAACCCATTTCAGCCGGGACAACAACTGGACTTGAAACTTGCATGATCAGACTGGCATTGTTCTTTGCATTTCCAAAAAGAGATGGATTCATTGATCTTAAAAATCCTCCATCCTTCGTTTGAAGACAAGGGCCCAACCCTTCACCTAGAGGAAGTAACCCTAGTGGCTCTTCAGGAGGTAGATCAATTGGGCTTCCAAAGCCACTGGCACTATTTGGAGGAGAACTCCGAAAAGCTTTCTCGTTCAAACCCCACTCACGCATCAAAGCTTCTGTTTCTATATCTTCTAGCATTTTAGCTCTTGTCCTGCTTTTGGGTGCTTCACCCAGCATCTGATACTCGGTGTTAGCTGCATGACTAATTGGAGACAATTCATAATCTTTTGAAAATTCTCCCAGATCGAATTGTGGAACTTCACTGGCCGACTCTGCTCCAATTTCTTTCCCCATGCCAATGCCAAAGACATCCTCACCACTGGCTAGAGTATCCTTTTTGAACTGTTTCCACAGACGTTCTCTTGGAGATTCTGGATCACTATCCGAGCTTAAGCCTAACGGACTATGTTCAATTCCAAGCATATTTAAGAAATCACTAGCTACTGATTCTGTAATATCATCCAAACTAAGAGACTTTCCCACCTTGCCTTCCTTGTAGCCTGATTTGATCTCACTGTAATTTGATTTCTGGGATGGTGAGGACTCCAATTCATCAGCCTCAAAAATTGAAAGATTACGCAGAGCAGCATCTAAATCCTCCATCACCGACTCTGTTGTGGGCATATTACTTTTCTCAATGGAAGTTTGATCAGGACTCACAGCATCTTTAAGCTTTACATCTTCATCCAGGACTTTGCCAACTTCATGGAGATTGACAGTCTCTTCCTCCTTTTCGGCCGTCTGATTCTCTTTAGATTCAAGAACGCCCTTCTCATCTATTTCTATCCCCTGCTCAATCACATTAAACTCAACCTCTTCATTGGCATTTTCAAAATTTTCCTTTGTCGACTCCACCTCAGTATCCTGGCAAAAGTTCAGTTCCTTATGAGTAAAATGATGAAACTCAGGCTCCAGACTAATGTTTTCACATGTCAGTGAGCTAGTCACATCTGACTTTGAACTGGGCAACACCTCGTGGAGTATCTTCACATCTTCCACCGAGCGAGAAGGGTGATGGGCGCGATAGCCAGCAGAACCCTGAAGACTCCCGACCCTTCGCAGACTTACCTTCCCATCCCCTTGTTCAAGACCCACCAACGATTTTGTCATGCCAGACTGACTCTGCTTCAAAATCGTGGACGATTCCGAAACCTTGCGGTCTCCTAAGACTACAAACCCAAAACTAACATTCAGAATCGCACCTTTGGCTCTGCCCGAGAGCTTAAAGCTGGTGGTCCACTTCCCAGTGCTCTTCTCCTCTTCCAATTCTTCCAATGTCAAGGGCAGGAGCCTCGTGAGATCAATCCGTTGCTTCCCAAGGTCAAGTTCCGCGTTGCCCACCACTTCTACGAACAACAAGAAGTGTTTGGCTTCGTATTTAGCCGAGTGGTGAGGCCCGCTCCTGGTCCCATAAACCATACAATTATGCACCAGGGTCTCTTCGAACTCAGCAATCCCCTGAAACACCCTTGCCGGCCGCGTTTCCAATCCTCCATCACGCCGCTTCCAGTGAACCCGTAAGGAGACATCGTTAAAAGTGGAAGGCAAAGACTCGACGGAGTGAACATGGAGAGAGAAGCTACAATTGAACCGTCGGTTCCGTACGTGGGACGACAGCGCTCTAAGGGGCTTCCAGTTCCAAATTGAAGAAGAGGATTTCTTGTCCTTGGCGGAGGAAGAGGAGGTAGCCTCCCTCAATGCCCTAGATTTCGAGTTCTCAGGCGTGAACTGCTGATGGGTCTTCCCCGCGGAAATGGACCGAGAAGGTTTTACAGGGTTACCGTCACGGTAGAGAGCTCTATGTATAGCTTCGATTTCCTGCAACAACCGGCCATTTCCCAGAGCATCTCCCCCCATTTTCTTCTTCCCGAAATCCATGCACTCATCAAATTCAAACGGCGGACGTGATCGGACTACCAAAAACAGCAACACCCATTGCGAAACCCACTCCACCGAGCTTGAAAATCAGACTCTTGCATGCAGTGATTCTCTCGCCTGGTCGATTTCCGATCGAAAGCAGGCAGCTGTAACCGGAGTGGACCGTCGAGGGGGATAATATTCTTGTCTTGCTCGCGCAAGCTTAGGTGTCATGATTCATGAACGCCTTTTTCAAAATTTGAGTTTATTATTATTTAGATTTTTAATTTTTGAATCAGATATGCTTTTTCTTTGCCGGTCTTCTATCATGGACCCCAAAAGAAAGAAATTATTGATCTCCGGCCCACAGTCCTGTGAGCTCAATTTTTTTTTTTTTTTTTTTTTTAAAAAAAAAAAAAATATTTGTTAGACAATGATTTTAAAATTTTTTATTTTTACTTACTATTTATGGATTTCCAAAAAAAAATTTAACCCACAAAAAAATATTATAAATTGAAAAAAAAAAGAACCATATTTGAAATACGAATATATTGACATATATCAAGATTTAGGGTATTCATATATACAACCCCACTACACCTACCACTAATATTTAACCATATTAGTCATTAGAACCATAAACACAGTTCAAAAACCGAACCAGTAGTTGAACCCGGTTAGACCGGGTTGGACACAGGAACATTGTGGTACATTTTTTATTGTGTCATGTTTCTATGCTTATTAACACAGTTAAGTTAAGTTGATTTGGTAGAAATAAGAGGCCAGGGGGGTTTGAATCCTAGTTCTTCCATGGACACTTATTATCTTCTCTAAACCTTCTTCAAATTTATTTTTGAGAATTGGTCCGACGATTCTGTTGTTCTTTTTAACAGGCCGGGTCTACTCGAATCGAATTCTCATTCCGATTTAACTCGAGCTGGTCCGATTCGGTTCCTCCTAAAAAAACAGGTTCGTCACCCGTTGATAATCAATTTTCAAATTTCAAAATAGAAAAAAAAAATAAATAATAATAATAATAATTTGAGTTTTGAATTGGAGGAAGAAGATGACAAGAGCTAAAAGTCAATTGTGCTTCATTGAAGGCATCCAAATCCCCAAGAATGATCCGTCCAAGTATTGCCAACCATGTGTTTAAAGTTTACACGCATTATGCTACAATAAATTACACAACTTTAATTTATTTTTATGGAAAGTAAGATGGTGGTGTATGCAAAATCAATTCAATCAATTATATAATCACCCGTTTAGATTAATTAAAGGGTACATAAAAACATAACCCCAATTACCTGAATCTAATATTTTACGAACCGAACCGAACCGAACCGGTCATCAAACCAGCAGTCTGTCCGGTTTTGGACTTAAACCGGGTTGAACCAATGTGTATTAATAAAACAATTTTGTTTCAAATAAACTATAAAAAAATTATAACTCGGTAGAAATGAATGCTACGCCCATAACTGTCTGAGTTTTAGCCGAAAAATAAAGATTAAATCTAGTCTCCCTCATTTTATACAATTAGGGTACTGACACATTTAGTACAGTCCTTTCTAATGGGAGTCAAATCAAGCTTTTGTTGTTTCAATAAACATCAACCTGAAGCAAAAAGATTTCTTTGTTTCATCTTTCCTACTCCTCAAGGGTCATTTTGCTTAATGTGGCAGAGTTTGCAGAGGGATTTCATAGGCAAACAGAAGTTGACAATCACAGGATTCAACCCTGAGGCAACACAACCCATGTTACCAGACCAAATCCTTCTTTTGCTTTTCAAATGAATGAAGTAAGTGGATTCATAGAGAGAAATATATACACAGGAAATGTAGCTTGACACTACTACAAAACATTAACACCGTCTTGGCAGCAGTGTTCAAGACACTTTGGAAGACACCACTTGATGAAGGACATATCCATAACATAATGAACATAGAGTCTAGTCAGATGTAACTCATTCCACATGTTAACATCAGCTAAAGAGAGTCAACGTTAAACAAGAAAACAAAATCTTACAAGTTACAACAGGTAGTTCTACTCATCGCCACTCGAGAGCAGGTCGACCTGATTGGCATCTGCAACAAGCTTGGATTCATTGGCATCCACAACAGGGTGGCCGTTCTGCCCATCAACTCTAGAAGGATAGTCTCCCACAGATGTGTAATCGTTCTCTGCATGAGAGTCGAAAACTGGCTGGTCTGCAGTGGGTATGGGTTTCATCTCCAACTTCTTCTTCTCCTTGAGAACCACCTGCCTTGGCATTACTTCCAATAGAAAGCTTCCACCGTTCCACACAGATGCAGAGACCTTTAATATTTGGAAGATGCAGTGCAGCTCATATGACAAGAAGATTGGAACGGTGAGAGCCATCGTTGCCACAGTGAAAGCACCTTGGAGAAGCATGTACATGAAGTTCCGGTTTTGGTCCCCAAGCAAACCGCTCAGACGCCACCACACATTGTTTGCTTTTTGTGCTTTCTTTGACAGTTCCCTGACAAGAAAATGGTTCAGATATGAGCAAGCATGGCTCTCAGAGGACCAAAGAAAATCATGTATATATACTTTTACTTCAAATTATGGTCGGGATGGGGAAGAGGAAGATGAACAAAACCTGAAAGAAGTCATGACTTCGGGATCCCTTAGCAGTCTTTGACGACGTAACACATTAACAATAACAAAATATAGCAGCTGCCATAAGGTGTAAGCAACCAAGGGAACACAAAACAACCACTTCCAGAGGTAAGCCTTATCCTCCACGTAAGGCCAAGAAGATCTTCCCCCAGCTTCTCCAGTTGGATGCATTGCTGCAAAGGTTGCTGGGTCCCACCAGCGAATCGTGAAGAAAACAATTCCTGCAATCATGCATTTCTTGGTTAACTTAAAGGTTCACTTGCAAGGAAGATTTCTTGGGTACTTAATTACAGACAGGAATCCATGTAATTTTATTTGTAAAGATACTTCTGTACAAATAAAGGAAGACAAATCGCTTAATTTGTTTCTGAACCATTTGACTGCTTGCTTTATAAAATAGTAGTCATGTCTCCTCAATAGTAAATTTTCAAATATAAGGTCAACCGCTCCACCCACAAGTTCTTCAAAATTTAGCAAAATCAATATCTCCACGATGTCATGATTAAAATGCATTCTTTCTCAAGCACGCAAATGGGGTGAATGCCAGTTCATGAGATGTGTGTTTTAGATATCTATAGAGCTTAATACGCAAACTAAACTAAGAAAAATGATCCAGTGCAGAGAGAAAAGAAAAATAGAGAGAGAGAGAGAGAGAGAGAGAGAGAGTTCACACACCAGGCAGAAGATGTATCAAGACACTAACAATTTTATCAACTGAGCTGAAAACCAGGCTACATCGCCAAACGATTAATGCCCAAGCCAGAGGGCCCTACAAGCAAAGATTCAAATAAGAAAGCACCATATGAATTTCTAAGTTATACACTAAGGTAAATGGCCTCTGGACTTACTTCAGCAAATGAAAAGCAAACCATGAACAGCTTTTCATTTCTTGGATAAAATAGAAGCATAACCAAGAAAATTGTGTTGGCATAATAGCAAAAATCCTGCAAGATGACCCAGAAATAATCAGAAAATTTCAGCTAGTGCACTAAGCTGTAAGTATATAATTAGCAAGACTGACTTGTTCCCTGCTTCAGAATGGACCAACCAAAAAACTCAATATGCTATCTAAAAAACATTCATCTGACTTTGAAATAAACTTCACCTATTTCACAGATACAGAGACAAAAACAATCTCAAGCACAAGCAAGATCAGCCCAACCACAATAATCCAAATTACATGTAATATATATATATATATATATATATATATATATATATAGGCAACAACATGACATCATCATAATAATATGCAATTCCCTTGTTACAATGGACCTGGCATAGAACACGGAATGCTTTTTAGAAACTAAAATCCATAGTTTGTCCAAACAATCATTGTATTTGCACATGAATTTTTGGATAGTCAGAGATTGCTAATGTCATAATAAGTTACATAAAACAGTGCAGTTGACAGGGAACAGATCAAGAGTTTCATTAGGTAGTCTTAGACCACCATTTTCATGACATATCACATGAAAAAAAGGGTGTAATAGAAAAAGATTAAGAGTGTCTGACAACATTGTCATAAATTCATGGTTCCAAAGAAAACAGAGAAGCCAAATAATTAGGTTATGTGGTTCCAGTTGCCAATGCCATCACAAGTCACCTACAAAAACAGTGTCTGTGACAGGAAACAGGTGAAGTGTTTCATTATGCTGCCCAGACTGTCCCATTATTTTGATGGATCCATTCTCACTACAAAGCAAACAGAGAAACCAAAAAATTACTTCCATAAGGGTATTGGTAGCATGTGGTTGGAGTATTCCTTTTCTCAAAATTTGCCTTTTTCTCGTGCAGCTTCGACCTACGGACTTCCCATTTACCTTCTCTATTAGATGGAACTCCGTAGCCAATGGTTAATAATTAAGTGCAAGATACCATACTAAACCTATAGCTTCAGGCCAAGAATTTAATGAGAGAAAAGCAATATCACTGGAATAATTGTTAAAAATTTTTAAGCAAAAGTACACATAAAGTACATTGTTAAACTTAGAAGATAGCATACATAAAATATATCTTCAATGCGTCTATTTCTAGTAAAACACAGCATAAAGTTCTGATTCCTAAAGCACTTCTTGACTAGGCAAAAATCTTCAACTTTTAGTTTCAAATCAAATTTTGTATCCACAACAATATTTTTCAGCTGCTCAAAACGAGAAATAGATGACAATCACGTCTTCTGCAAACGTGAAGCTTTAGGAATGAGAAAAAAAAAGTGGTAAAGTACAGTAATAAACAATTAAACAACAATAATGCCCAACTGCATCAATATTCCGTAGTTTGGGTAAAATAGTAATGCTATGCTTCCAGATTTCATATGCAAATAGTATAGTATTTATGAAAGAACAAAAAAAGGATTAGGTATAATGTAACTTACCAGAAGAAAATAGTGCCATTTTTTGAACCGGTAGTATATCCAACGAAGAGGGACAAAGGTTACAAAGAATAAACAGTACACATAAGGTATATCTTGTGGCCCTGAAGAGTGGAAATATAAGCGTTGATAACTTTAAAATCCACAGTCAAACAAGAGGAAGAGTGAAAATGAGAACTTACTGGCACCCAACAAGAAGCAGAATGAACCAAATCCAAGGACCCCCAGCAGATGAGTGACCTAAATCTCAAATTTTACAACATAGGAAAATAAGGAAAACATCATTCAATTGATTTTCTAATAAATTCAGTGAGCTCATGTTAGACGAATAGATAAGTACAATAGCTGCTAGCCATAAATAGACATTATTGGGTATTACGACTCCAATAAAAAATGTAAAAGCTGCAAGCAAATTAATATTGGTAGAAATGAGAAACCGTATAAAGGAATAATTATCAAAGCGGCAGACGATTTGAAGCAAACCACCAATTAACGTAATCATTTAAACTGCACCTAAATAACATACTATTAAAAGGAATTAATTAATTGAAATGCACAAGATGAATTTCCCGGGCAAAATGATTTACCACAAAACAATTAAAATGCTATAAAACATACCATAAACGAAATGAATAACGCCAATCGTATTGCAATCACAGCTCACAAAAAAAAAAAAAAAAAAAAACTTCAATAGGATAGTGTGATATGATAGAGTAACGAGATACCATACTTTATTAATAAACCTTTCATGCTCTTCCGCTTGTTTGGCAATTTTCACCGCTTGCTTCGACAAGATCTCTTTTGTCTGAACCGCTTGCTTCGACAAGATCTCTTTCGTCTGAACTGCTTGTTTAGACAGCAACTCCCTCGTTTGAGCCACCTTCTGAAAAATCCAAACACGACCCAGATAAGAACCAGACCCGGAAATCCCACGTAAGATAACAAGTAACCGACTTCTTACCTTCGTTCGATCAGAGAACCTCTGCTTGACTCTACGAAACGGTTGTCCTCTATCACCATCGACTTCTTCCTTGGACATTTTTTCCCTACTTTTATTTTCTGGATTCTTCTCCTTCTTCCCGACGTGGGATTCGCTGTGCTGAATTCGGGCAGGGTTCTAGAGATCACCAGAAGAAAAGGAGACGAGCGCAGGAGAAGGAGAGGACCTCCCTTCAAATAGCTGACATGTCTCCCGCAGGTTTCCCCCCTCTCTCCCCTGACCCCTCTTCTGAAACTACTTAACTAAGTAATCATTAGTTTAATCTCTAATTAATCCATTAACACTCTAATTAAATAATATTCTAATTTAAATAATATGTGTTATCCTACCTCGGCTGAACCTGAACAATAGATGTAAAAATGGAATGTCTCGCCGTTCGCGCGTGGAAGTGGGTCCCAGTAAATGTCACCGACGTGAGAGCCAATCAACCAGAAACATACACGTGGTAGGCGACGTGGCGTCTAAGAATCGGAACAAAAGTGGGTGAACTCCGCTCTGTTTTTAAAACCGAACCGAACCGGCTAGTCCAACCCGCTTCAACCAAAATCGGTGGCCAATCCGGTTCTTACTGACTCGGCCTGGTTCACTGTGACCAGCATTATTTTTGCCTTTTTTTCTTATAAAAATATAAAAATATAAAAATATTTATAATATATGATATTTCAACGGTCCAGCCCGATCTAACTGGGTTCAACCAAAATCCATATGGGTCTCGTTTTCAAGCCCAAAAAAAAAAAATAAAATAATAAATAAAATAAATAAATAAAAACTGTAATTACAAAATGGTAAAGCGCCATTTTAATTTTTAATTTTAAAAATATATATATATCAATGTTTTAAAATCGGACCGGACTGACCGGCCAACCAATTGAACCAAAATCGAAAGTTTCTCCGGTTCATACTGTCTTCATCCAGTTAACTATATTAAATATATATAAAGTATAAAGTATAATATTCAATAGTTGAATCATTGGTCCAACATAGGCTAATCGGTTTTAAAACATTGATATATATATCGTCAATTATAAAATATTAGATTCTATATAATATGGGAGAAATCTGACACAATTATTTACAAGAGAATATATTTATAAATATTTTATAATTAGGTTACTTCAAAAATATACCCACCCTGAATTTAATGACATGGTGACCTTGGGAAGCATTTAGTGAGCAGCGGATAACCTCCTCCTCTTTAAATGAAAAGATCCTCTCTCTCACTCTCTCTCTCTCTCTCTCTCTCTCTCTCTCTCTCAATCTGTCTGTCTGTCCTAGCTTGAAAGTATTTATTGAAATGCATGAAAGCTAGAGGGTTTGAGCCCTCCAAGGATGGATGGCATTTACTCCAATAAATGTGAAATCGTCATGGCCTCTCAGATTCCTTCATTTTAATCCTATTGAAAATGAAATATTAAGTTATTTATTTTCCATGTTCCAACTTCCAAGGTAAGGCACAAGAGTAGAGAGGATAAGATTAATATCACAATATATAGTTGTTTAAAGTAACACTTATGTACCACAAATCATCATCATTCATCAACGGGGTGGTGGTGCAGTTGCTGTTTGAGTGTGATCCTGAGGTAGTATAATTTTTTTTTTTTTTTTTTTTTTTAATACTAACAAATACTGCTCTGAGAGCAAAAATAGTACATACTATGCTGGATAGTGAGAAAATCTATACATTACTCAGAGCTTCACTATTTAGACTCAAAAGGAGTTGAAAAAAAGGGACGTGAACAGCTTACAGCTCCGTGACATAAGATTATGTCTTTTCCTCATCAGCCCTCATTTTTTAGATGTTCTATCCTCAACGGAAGACCCCTTTGGAATTCAACATAAGGGTAAGCAATTGGATAATCTTCTCCTTGTATTGTCCATCTGCCATACAAAGTAAAAAACCCAGTATGCATAAAAGTTTTTGAAGAAAGAGAGAGAGCATGGTAACATGAATCAGTCTCTTTTACCAAGCTCATAAAGTTGAATTCACCAATGAGACAGAGAGAAAATGAGAGAGCAAATGAGAGAGCAAATGAGAGAGAGCAAATAAGAGAGCAAATGAGAGAGAGCAAATGAGAGAGAGCAAATGAGAGAGAGCAAATGAGAGAGAGTGGGAGGACCCATCTATACCTACAAGTCATAATTTCCTAGCTGTGTTGAATGTTTACCTGAAATTGAGAACAAGATGGTGGAGGAAGAATGCTGTCTCTACTTTAGCAAGTTCTGCCCCTGGACACATCCTTGGTCCCCCACCAAATGGAGCAAATCTTTTGGACGAACACTGACCCTAATCAAACACCAAAATTTATCTATACTAGAAAGTTTGTGGATCATATATATGTAAGTACATGAAAGTAAGGATATGTATCATTATGTCTCCTTGTACTGGGAAGAATCCTCCTCAGGAGATCAGACCAGTACATAATTAGTGAACGTATTTGGCTGATTGTGCCAAGTTCTAGAGTATCTGATTCAATATTTATGCAATTACAGGAAAAACTAATTTATATATCAAAATTTGAAAAAATAGAGAAGTAATTACCTCCCATCTCCAAGGGAAAAATTCTGATGCTTTGTCATGGAGAGAAGGATCGAGATGGACCGTGCTGAAAATAGGAAGGACCTTCCAGCCAGCCGGAAGTTCGTACCCTGCAAAGAAAGACCAAAATTTTATATGTGCAGATGGGGATCCACATGAAATTACCTCACTAGTTAAAAGTATGGAGTAGATTAATAAATAAGAAACTTGAGAAACCTTTGAAATTAACAGCTTTTAGAGCCTTTCTGTGGACGAATTTCACTATGTTGCCACATCTTAGAGATTCATGAATCACCTGCAGGTAAATAAACTGAGACATTAGCTCCAGAGTTTTCAGATACTTAACAAAGAGATCAGGCTTGGTGTAAGAAATGGTATACGTTTTGTGTGAATTCCATTTGTTTGTAGTCTTCCAAGCTCAGATGCTCTCCTCCTTTCTTTCTCCTCCTTATCATCTGGTGCTCCTCCTGAAAATTGGACCAGGTCCCTTATTTAGATCGTCTTTATTAAGTTGTTTTTGCACATCAAATACTAGTAAATATTGAAGGAAATTTATTTGGTTAAGAACCAAGTCTTGTTGGTATAATATTAATTGATTCACTCATGAATGAATAAATAATTAATGTAACTGAAGTAGTATTTAATTACCTGATATGAAAAAAGCAGAAAAACTTATCAAGGAGTCTTTCAGGAAAGAAAGAATAAAATACTGAACAACCACAACACATGCATGGACCCCTCCACAGATGGGAAGTGACTAAAGAGGGTGCCCAGGTGTTTCTACTTAATTTCTAGTAGCAAATAGGGTGTCCAACAGATTTGTTTTGGTTGAGGTTTGAAGATTGAAGCAGACCTTTAACTGCTGAAGCGCAGTTGGGCAGTTTCCAAGGAAGTAGACAACAAGGGTCATCAGCAATGAGGTTGTTTCATAGCCTCCAAGAAGAAGATCCAACACAAGACTCACTCTTTTCTTATCACACAAGTTACCGCTTGACAAAAGCACATCTAGAAAGTCACACTTTTCACTTCCTGCTTCCTTCTTCCTCCTCTCCTGCACTATGCCTTCCACTGTGGATGAAATCCGAGCTCTAGCCTGCATTAATATTTGCAGAACAAGATAAAAAGGAAAAGAAATGACAAAAGGAATATAGTAAATGAGCAAATGTTTATTTGCACAGGAGGTACCTTGACGGCTTTTGCATAAGGAGTCCCAGGAATATACATGGGAAAAGACACCAACCCTTTCATGAATGTGAGGAAATCTTGTAAGATTTCGGCTGTTTGTGGCTCTTCTGGTTTCAGACTGAGTATTTGCTTAACGATCACGTTGAATGTGAACTATGCAGAAAAAATGCAGAAAAAGAGTGGATGAATTAGATAACCAAAAACAGAATTTACCGGTAGAAAGAGATGGAACAAGCAAATGGTAGTTTCATGGCAGCTTTAGCTTCCTCTTTTACCTTTCGTGCTTCTTCACAGAATATAATGTTCTGTCTATCACGCCAAGATTCCATTACTGAAACTGCATGCTCATCTATATCCCTTAGATTTTCTTCAGATTTCCATGAGTTGGTCAGGCCAAGTATGGTGTTTCTGAGTCTTTTATGCTCTTCCCCTGTGACAACAAGCATTGAATGCTTTCCCAGTACTCCATGGATGGCCTTGGGGTAGCTGCACTCGAATATCTTCTCCTCATTCTGAAGAATGAAGAAGTTGAGCTCATGGTCACATGACACGATTGTCGCTGAACCAAATAGATGGGATCTAAACACTTTCCCGTACCTGGTTTTCACAATGACAAAAACAAAAACACTGAGAAATTGACATGAATCAGCTGATGCTAAAGGATAAAAAAAACACAAACACGTCAATGACATGAAGAAACATAAGCGGAGAACATAACAAGCTGAGCCAGTTCCAATGATAAGCAAGGCTTTCACCTGGAGGAGTGTTCTTGTAGAAACCTTCCAATGCTGTTCGATCTGTGTGGCCTTAAGAACCCAGGTGTTTCTCCAACAAGTGGCCATCCCATGCTCCCTTGAGGAGCATGTTTCAGCTCTTTTCTTTGATACCAGACATGTAGGAATAGTATAGCAAGAACTACTCCAAAGAAGAATGCCAATGCAAATGGGAAGATCTCTGCTCCCATTGTGCTTCTCCCTCTGTCTCAAGGCTCTTTAGACTTTCAAACTTGTTGTATATACTGACAGAGAACACTACCAAAGAATGAATCCAAGAAAGGCATGGAAATATCTGAGGTTGAAGGGCTCTTATATATGATCATATATATATATTTTATGTATCACCCAAATTCATATTGGGTAATAGGAAGAGAGGAAAGAGTGAAAGAGACAACGACAAGAGACAGAAAGAGAACAATCTACTTATTGGTAATCATCCAACCTGAAACATGTTTTAAAGTGTGTCACCCCAAAACTGCAACATGTTTGGTAGATAAAGGAGGATATGAGAGTAAAGAAGCATTCCCATTGGCTGCTTTTGTTTCTCGTTCTCATGAGTTATCTAAATCCCAATATCCATTGCATAATGAGATCACAGGCGTAACATTACCATGGTTAACAATTGCATGGTTGGGTCTCCCATTAGCTGATCTCATGATGCATATGCTAGGTAACACAATGAATGGAAGTCTAAACTCTCTGATTTTGTTGGAGTTTTTGGAAATGCTACATAGTTTATGTTGCTCCCATCAATCGGTTCCCACTAAATCCAGTCTACATTACAGTTAGCTAGTGAGCCAAAGAAATCAATTTAGATCACTTATCAGTCATCTCATGTGCAATAAGAGCAGCACTATTGAATTAATCAAAACCAGCTTGACTAATACTACTGTGACTAAGAAGAAAACCTGGGAT
Organism: Aristolochia fimbriata; assembly: GCA_019845555.1. Classification (NCBI taxonomy): domain Eukaryota; kingdom Viridiplantae; phylum Streptophyta; class Magnoliopsida; order Piperales; family Aristolochiaceae; genus Aristolochia; species Aristolochia fimbriata. Next base: position 7,297,476 of record CM034081.1, read on the forward strand.
CACCTTAAGAAACACATCAGTTTCCATTAATGGAAGCCATTTGAGGAGAAAAATTAATGCAACCTTCTTTAGTGTAAGAGCAAAGGAGAATGATAGGATCCTAGACTAAAGGAATGATACAATTGGTCACCAATTTCTTCTTAATTAAAGCACCTACCATCTCCTTCCCAACAACCCTTTTTTAACCTGGCCCTCATGTCCCCTACCGTTTATGTTGAAGTATAAGAGAATGAGAGAATAAACACTTCGAGAGCTTGCAAAAAAAATTGAAAAATGTCTCTTAAAGAAGGGCAGAATGAGAACATCACCTCTTCTGTTTTTCCGACTTTTTCATCACCTAGAGTTGGAAAAGAGAAGGCAAGAGTGAAAATTCAAACATGCTTGATCTTTTTTCTTCTCTGGGGTTTGACGTCGCTGATTGCTGACAAAGTGGAAAATGCAAACAAGCCTTTTGTATAGGCAGTTGGAATAGCTACTCTTTTTTTTTCTTTCTTTCATTTTAACAAGAATAAGAAAAACTAAAACGAGGTAGGAAGGGGGAGAGAAGAGGGTACATAGATTAATGCTCATTCATGCTTGAATTGAGCTAGCTTTTGAATACTTTCTTCAAATTCATTCATGGATTGAGGGTCTTCCTTGTTCTATATCCTCAATCAAGAAGAGTGAACTATCACGCGAGCACAACATAAGAATTCAAGTTTTCTCTAACAAGGCTGGCAATTACCCATGACTGGCCTCTAAAATTAAAGTTCTTTTTGTGGTGAAAATCAAGGCTTATTTAATTTCACATGGTATCACATTCAAGAACTGATTGACAAGGATTAGCTGGAGACACTTTGCTTGCAATTTTAATTAGTCTGATGGACATTTAAAAGCATTGATCCACTGATTGTGTTAATAAATCATTATTATTATTATTATTTTTCTTGCTGAAGGTAAAAAGGGTTTTAATTTTAAGCTTCCCTGGAAGCAAAGCAAGACTCGGTCGGTCTAAAGTAATGTTCCATATCAATCAAGTGATATTGGCTTCCAAGACAGCACGAGTGGGGAAGAGCCATGGTCCACTTTTTTGTCTTCTTCAACCCCTTGACCCATCATTTCTTTGAATTATTAATGGCTAATTGTTGATGTTCTAGTCTGATACTGTTCTTTACTTTACCTTCTTTTGGTCTTTTGCCCCTTGTGACCATCATCATTCTCCTCTCTCTTTAATCATGGTGTCCTCCCCCAGGCAAAATGTTCATGCACACGTGTAGAGGCCCCTTGTGTAGGGTCCTAACTTGACATGCATGAGAATTACCTAGGTCACCAGTGTCTTTTTTTATTTTTATTTTTTATTTTTTATTTTTTTTTTATGTTCATCTAGGTAACACAAAATTAGGGAAATTTTTATCCTCAACACGTGTCGAAAAGCCGCATGGGGTCAAAAACAATATCTGTGAGTTTGTGACCATATTGAGTCTCTAAGTGCATTACCCTTAAGTCTAGTGATTAATTTAAAACCAAATTGGAGGTTTTATAAGTTTCTGTTTAACCTCCTAATCAGGTTTACTAAGTGGTTGAACCAAAAATATCACAAGTCTTACTTATATATCATTATAGTTCACACTAAATTACTTATATAATTTGCCTTGTCTAACTTAGAATGCTTACTAATCTATGTGATACATTTCTGATTAAACCCTGGATGACACACTTAGAAAAGCTCCTCGAGAAGCACGACATTAGTATTCATGCGTGCTTAAGAAACTAAGTCAATATTAGTGGCGATTGGTTGAGCACTCAGTCAGTCTAAGTATGTACGCATGAGACATGTCCACGTTTCATCCCAGTCACTGCCACATCATCCGGTCCCACCTCTGCTTACCATCTCTTACCATTTTCTACAAATTTCCTCTTTCGGATATGCGGTACTACCGGTCAAAACTACCACCCGACGAAATCGACCCCGGCCGATACATTAGGGTCTTATTTTATATCCCGAAAATATCCATCGCAGGAATACCTGGATCCGAGTCACCTGAATTCTCGGGCAGGTGAAATATTCAGTGATTGAACCATTGGTTAAACCCGGTCTAACTAGGTTCAACCAAAACCAGATGTAGTAGTGTTGGTTTGATGGGCCGTTCGGTTTTTAAAACATTGGATTAAAGACTCAAAGTACCTAAATTTTTTAATTTATTTATTTTCAGTTATTTTACTAAAATATATTTAATTCTAAATCGTCAAATATGTATTGGTTTAGTAAAATTTGGACCAAGGTATATCTTTGTAACCGGATACAACTCGAGTTACTGTCGACCCAAGCCCAAGGGGTAGTCTAGTAAACTCTCATAAATTAAATTTTTAACGGCCTCGTGCCGCGAAGAAAGGAAGGACGTCTCCCCTACCTTGGTCGGTCGCAGTGGAAAAATGCTGGGGGCGGGGGTGTGGAAGTCTCTGCCGCTGCCTATAATAAGCTTCATCGGGTGGCGGGCGTTGCATCGGATAGACAAATCGAGCATCAGGGGAGTGATTCGGATTCGGAACGACAGAATGACGATCTCGGCGGCACCGGTTATCAAAGATGACTGCCTGAAGGTGCGCGGCAAGGTGGTGCTTACTGGAATGCCGGGGAACGTTGTATTGTCTCCGGCTGATTCTGGGTCAGCTTTTCTTGGTGCCACCTCCTCGACGCCGGATTCTCGTCATGTTTTCACCCTGGGAACCCTCGAGTGAGTGCTCTGTTGATTTTTTTTTATTTTTTTTTTATATTATCTATTTTGCGTTTCGGGGAGGAGATTAGGTGCTGAACGTTGCTGTTGGGGTAATTCATTGTTTGTAAAAAATGGGTGTGGTTATGTGAAATTGGAGTTCATTTTATCTGGAATTTTCTGAACGAATGTTCATGAATTTTTTAATGTTAAAGACCAATTATTTGGGATATGAAAACTTTGCTTGAGATTATATGGGAGGAGCACAAAGAAAACTCACGACAAAACATACAGCCGAAGAACATAACTGCAGTCCTCCTATACTGGGAGGGATGTGAGGAAAGTTTAGGAGAGCAGCATTATGAAATGGTTTTGTTTTCCGTTGAATTGAAAATATGTATTGATACAACTTTATAGCCATGGGTTACATTCATTTACAGAAAGTCAAACTCTAAATTGAAAATATTTACATTGATTCAGCCAAAGGAGATAAGACTGCCATCAGGTACTTCCCATCATGGTTCTCTGATTTTGATTTAATTGTAGCCATGATCTTTGACTTTCCAACTCTGAAAGTCAACGATCAGATTGTGATACACCAGCTGGTGTTATGCTCTTACTTCCCTTCTTATTAGCTGATCTTTCTCCATGGTTGATGTGCGTGATTGCTGTTGGATTCAATCTAGTGGATTGGTCCGTTACACTCCCCCTCAAGGTCACCGGTGGATTACTGATGGTGAGCTTGATCAAAAACCTGTTGTGAGCTTGCCGAGCCAATCCTTTGGTTAGACTGTCTGCTAATTCATCTGTTGTCGGTACATACCAAACCTCTTGACATCCTTTGCTGATTCTTTCACGCACGAAGTAGTAATCCAGCTCTATGTGCTTGGATCTACCATGGAAAAGGGGATAGGCAGCTATGTAGGTAGCAGATAAATTATCACACCATATGATAGGACAATGAATGATCTTAACTTGAGCTTCTTTAAGTAATTGAAGCAGCCATGACAGTTCAGATGCAGCAGAAGCTAGTGCATGATATTCTGCTTCGGCGCTGGATCTAGAAATTGTCGGTTGCTTTTTAGATCTCCAAGATAGAAGATTGACACCAAAGAACACACAAAAACCAATTGTGGACCGTCAATCGTCCGGATTGCCAGCCCAATCTGCATCCGGTAATGCTTGTAGGTCAAAAGAATCTATAGCTGTTAAGTTAAGGCCATACCTGATTGTGCTTTTCATATAATGTAAAATTCTTTTGACAACAGCTCAATGAACATCTGTGGGATTATGCTAAAATTGGCTGACTTGATTTACAACATACTACAAGTCTGGCCGAGTGTTTGTTTAATACTGTAAGGCACCCACAACGGATCTGTACATAGAAGGATCTGAAAGAGGGGAACCAGAAAATTTAGAGAGCTTTGTTCTTGTGGTGGCCGGTGTGTCCAGCGGCTTAACATTGTCGAGATTGAGTCTTTTGAGGTCAGCTGCGAACCTTTTCTTCACAGAGATGGATTCGATTTGTCTCAACAATGGCTTGTATTCCTAAGAAATAATGGAGTTGACCAAGATTTTTCACTGGGATTTTGCTCTGGAGGGAGAGAAGAACTTGTGCAGCAACCCTGGAGTCATTAGATAGCATAATCATATCGTCAACGTATACAAGCAAAAAGATCACTGTGCTTTCTTCTATCATAAAGAATAGGGACTGATCAGCCTTGGATCCCGTGAAGCCCAATTCATTAAGAAGAATCTGTAGACGGTGTACCAGGCCCGCAGTGATTGCTTCAAGCCATACAATGACTTTTGGAGGCGGCATACGTGATTTGGATGTGTTGGATCTACAAACCCAGGGGGTTGTGTCATGTACACTTCCTCTTTCAGATCACCATGGAGGAAGGCATTTTGAATATCAAACTGTTGGATGAGCCAGCCATAGGTCAAGGCGAGACTGAGCATAAGGTGAATGGTACCTGGCTTCACGACTGGACTGAAAGTGTCAAAGAAGTCGACCCCTTCATTTTGGTGAAAGCCCTTAGCAACAAGGTGGGCTTTGAACCTGTCAATGGAGCCATCAGGAAGTCTTTTAGTCCTGAAGATCCATTTGCAGCCAATTGGTTGATGATGAGGAGGCTTTTTGGTACAAGTTTCCAGGTCTGATTTCGTAACAGTGCATTGATCTCATCAGTCATAGCATGACGCCAATGTGCACTCTTTACAGCCTGAGTGTAGCATGTCGGTTCGACAGACAAATCTTCTTCTCCAGATGGTTATTTGGCAGTAATAAAAGTCTGAGGCTTAAGATTACCTGTTTGGGATTGTGCGAGCATCGGATGAGTAGATACTGGAGCTAGAGGACAAGAGTTGGAGGAGACTCGTTGTTGAGCAGGAGAACCACTCCCGGGAGATATTGGAGAAGGTGCTATTGTTGGTGAATTTGAGTGCAATGAGGCAGTTGACTGGTCAACACTTGGAAAGGAATCACCGGATGAAGGGGAGGCTATATTTGGTGACCCAAGAAGTGGAGATAAGGTATGACTTTGGGTAGGTGGGATTGGGTTTTTGATTTGGCGGGGAGAGGAAAGAGGAGCCAATTTTGGATATTGAGAAAAAGTTGAATCAATAGGGGACATACGTGAATGAGCTGTGCGTTTGGGAGTTGTTGTTGCAGCAGGGGCACTGTAGGAAAAGTCTCTAAACGAGATTCTTCATTAAACCGCACACTGCAAGAAATGTAGACTCGCTGACTATGAAGGATCAGACATCGATATCCTTTGTAGGAAGGATGATAGCCCAAAAATACACAGGAAGTCCTGCAAGCATCCAATTTGTGCTTGGTATATGGGCATAGATGAGGATAACAAAGGCAACCAAATACACAAAGCAGAGTGTAATTTGGTTTGCTACCGAAGAGTTGCTCAAGTGGAGAGACTATTTTTTTGGACAAACTGGGTAGACAATTGATTATATATGTAGCTGTATAAAAGGCAGAATCCCAATATTGCAAATATAAGTCTTCATTTTCTCGTATAGATTAATTTTTCAGACGCATTGTTTTACATTCATCTCAAGTCAAAAGTGTCTAGTCATAGCTGGATATGTTCTGTTTTATCCCTCTAATTTGCTGTAGTTTCCTTGCAGATTCCATATTAGTTACGACAACACTTAGTTTCCTTCTAGATTCTCCATTAGATATGACGATACTTTGTCTCCATCCAGTTTCTCCATTAGTACTATGATACTTAGTTTCCTTCTGGATTATCTATTAGATAAGATGACTAGGATGGACATTTTCTGAAGTGGACTTTCATTATGATGGATTTGAAGACTATTGTATACAATCTGTCACTAACGTTTCATTGCATCTTTTACATTTTTCAGGGGATACAGGCTGTTATGTCTTTTCAGATTTAAAATCTGGTGGATGATACCTCGTTTTGGGAAAGCTTGCAGTGAAATTCCTTGTGAAACTCAGCTATTGCTGCTAGAAGCAAGAGAAGATTCTGCCTTTATTGAAGAAACTGTTGATTCTACCAAGGGAAACACATTTTACATACTCTTCTTGCCTGTCCTAGATGGTCCATTTCGAGCCAGTTTGCAGGGAAATCCTACAAATGAGCTTCAGTTCTGTGTCGAAAGTGGTTCGTTGAATTGCTTCACTACATCATAGTTGATACAACTTGTTTCAAAATTTTTCTTCATGTCCCTAGAAACCTCTCATTATGTCTTTATGTATATTGATGTAGGTGATCCAAGTGTTCAGTGCAGACAATCACTTGAAGCAGTTTTCATCAACTCAGGCGACAACCCATTTGAGCTTTTGAAAGATTCTGTCAAGTGAGTGAGTTCTCATCGAACTTGCACCTATGATATTTCATGGAGGATCTATTATGGTTTTGAAATTCTGGAAGAAATGGGAAATACTAACCTCCAGATCAAGTCCAACTAATGGGCAGCTAAAGTGTTTTCCATGACATGTGACAGTTTCTATATGGGTGGGCAGGGGTCGGGTTTGGGTTCGGTTTTTGAAAACCCGACCTGACATGTATAAACCTGAACCCACTTTCAAACATATGCCCCGAACCCGACCAGATTTCTTGTTTTCTTATCCTGAGCCCAACCCGACCTTATCAAAACCTGATGGGTTTTCATAAAACTTGACTCGACCCGACCGAACCCGCTCAATCCATTTAAAACTTTTTTGAATAAATTCAAGTTTTTAAAAAAATACAAAATATCTAAAAAAAGTAATAGAAAATATAAAATCTATAATACAAAAATTATGTTGTCTTCAAAATATTTAAAAAAGGTGAAATAGGCATAAATTAAAAACCCAACCGAACCGACCTGTCCTGCCTTTGGGTTTACGTTCCCAAACCCAAACCTGACCCGTTGGTTAGATGTGAGACTCCAAACCCGATTTTTGGATTGGGTCATGTCGGGTTACCCGAAAAACCCGACCCGGTGTCCACCCCTACCTTAGATACCTGAAACCCAAACCCCAAAAAAACCGATAGGGTTTCAAACCTGACCTGACCCGCTATTCTGAACCCTAAATCCATACCCAAACCGACCCAATATTTTCCCACACCAACCCAGCCCATGCCGATTTTATTTTTTTCATTTTTAAACTATTAAAAAATGAAAAAAAATGAAATTAACAAAAAAATTTAAGTGGCCACAGTGGCGGTAAGAACCCATGGGTTGGGTTGGGTTTAAGGAACCCAAACCCGAATCGGACCCGCATCATGTTTTTACCCTTAGCCATCCCTGGCCTGTGGGGTGGAAATGAGACCCCAAAGCCATTATTTTCAGGTTGGGTTGGGTCGGGTTACCTGAAGACCTGGTGCCCACCCCTAGTTTTCTAGTTTTTGAGGTATTAGGTTCAAGTCTGCCCAGGGAGAGGGGTATGAGTGTGAGTGTGTTCAATCAATACTAGGAAAATAAAGACAAAAGTGTTCTTGATGATTAATGAAACATATAGGATTCTCCAAAGAGTTAAAGTTCTTGATCCTATCTTGAGATGGATTATATACTTGGTTGTTTCATGTTTTTCTCAGAAGGAAGTTGTGTGTTCTGACTGTCACAGTACATGTGTTTGCAATTAACAAGAATTTGGCATTAATCTGTTTTCTGGTTGTTGAGTTAGGATTTTGGAAAGTCACAAAGGCACATTTGTCCATCTTGAAAAGAAAAAAGTGAGTATCATTTCCATGATCTTGTCTGATTGCTTCCATAGCTGCCTCCAGTATTTCTAGTCCTCATATATTGCACTTGCACAAGCAGAATCAGGAAGTACATCTAGGTTTTTGCTTCTTCTTTCTGAAAATATTTACTGGAGGAAGAACATACTTGATTCCATTTTATGTTTGGTAAGGGCTGATTTATGCATGATACTTAGGTGACTTCTGCAATTTTGAGGGGGTGTTAGCCACTGGTTACTTCCTGTATCCTCCCGCTATGGAATTAAGTCGTATGTGTTACCTGATACTTGTGCCAATATTATTTATGTTTCAAATTTATCGTAATTATTCAATGAATAAAGAATTAATATAATTTTATTTTAACACAAAAAATGATATAACATTTTGTTGAGTGTGCCTTGAATATGTGAACCGGGTTCGGTTAATTGTTTTGGGACAACTTATGAGGAGCAAACCAAATACGGTCCGGGTTTTGGGCTCATCTTTCTATTAAGGTTCTTTTTAGATGAGTCAAATATGGAGAGGTCGTTCTCTTTTTGCTGTATTGGCTCGTGAGAGACTCTGGAAGAGAAATCAGAGTGAGAGAGTGAAGGGATACGACCTAGGGATCTAATCTTTGGTACCCTGGTTGATTATGCTCCTGTAATTCTTGCTGCATAGTGGATTTTCTTCTCCCTGCCCGTGGAGTAGGAGACCCGGCCGACCCACATAATTTCTCTGTGTTCTTTCTTTCTTTTCCGTTTTTTATTATTATTTGCACCGATTTACTGTTATATTCCGTGCACGAATCTGCGTTTCCGTAACACTTTTATGTGTAGAAGCATTGGTTTAAGTCCTTTTTCCATTCATTGCTTTAAGTCCTTTTTCCACAAAAGAGGATTTTTTAGAAGAAACCACTATACTGTTCATTTGGCAGACTCCAAGAAATTTAGATTGGTTTGGATGGTGCACTTGGGATGCTTTCTACACCGAGGTGAATCCCAGAGGAATTGATGAAGGTCTTCAAAGGTATCAAAATGTGACCTTCTTGTATCTTCTTTTGATACAATTGAGTTTTTTAAAAATAAATAGAGTTAGATGACCTGATTCTGGCTGTAACAAGTTTTTATATTCTTCCCATTAAAAAGATATCACCTGTTTTTAACATTATTTCAGGTTGTCGGAAGGAGGCACCCCAGCCAGGTTCTTGATTATAGATGATGGCTGGCAACATATATTTAATGAACTTGGAAGAGAAGGGAAGCCTATACTTGAAGGGACACAGTGAGTACCTGTTCCTTATTGTTCCTTTTTGTTAATATTTTGACTTCACAACTAGTGATTATGAGATTTAATACTCCATCTTAACCTTGCCATCTTCCTTCATAGGTTTGCATGCCGGCTGGTTGACATTAATGAGAATAAGAAGTTTCAAAACATCGACTGCAACAATGATAAGTTTGCCAGTCTCCATGATTTTGTCAAATATATCAAAGAGAAATATGGACTTAAGTAAGTTTTTTAGTCTAAAAATTTTATGTTTCTCGCAATTGCCTTCACATATAACCTATGGTTTCATGTGCTTCACAGATACGTCTACATGTGGCATGCATTGGCAGGTTATTGGGGTGGGGTACTTCCAAGTTCTGAGCATATGAAGAAATACAATCCCAAGCTGAAGTATCCAGTTCAGTCTCCTGGTAATATTGGAAACCTTAGAGATATTGCCATGGATAGCTTGGAGAAATATGGTGTTGGAGTCGTTGATCCAGAGAAAATATATGAATTCTACAATGACCTTCACAGTTACTTGGCTAATGGAGGCATAGATGGAGTCAAGGTAGATGTGCAGAATTTAATTGAAACTCTTGGTGCTGGTCATGGAGGGCGTGTGTCCTTAACTAGGCAATATCAAAGAGCCCTTGAAGACTCTGTTGCTAAAAACTTCAAAGAGAATAACTTAATTTGCTGCATGAGTCACAATTCAGATTACCTTTTCAGGTAAAGAACATTAATGCACATATATATCTATATGATGGTACTTCCAGTATATATATGGTCTTGAATAAGATTGACTTGCATGACACATACAACTCCAGTTCAAAGAAGAGCGCTGTTGCAAGAGCATCTGAGGATTTTATGCCAAGGGAGCCAACTTTGCAGACCTTGCACATTGCATCTGTTTCATTTAATAGTCTTTTTCTGGGAGAGATCGTGGTACCAGATTGGGACTTGTTTCATGTAAGTCCTATACAAGACCAGATTGGGATATGTTTCATTTAAGTCCTGTATAATACCAGATTGAGATATGTTTCATTTCAGTCCGACACAATACCAGATTGGGATATGTTTCATTTAAGGCCTGTATAATACCAGATTGAGATATGTTTCATTTAATTCCGACACTATGCCAGATTGGGATACGTTAATTATGCATATATTTATGAAAATTTTTCTTTTTATCTAGAGTAATCATGTCACAGCGGAATTTCATGGAGCAGCTAGAGCAATAGGTGGATGTGGGGTATATGTAAGGTAAGCCTTGCGAAGCTATTCTCTATTTAACAGACTCCGTCCCTCCCCTTTCACCAGGAGGATTCCTATAACTATGAACCTAATGTTGTAGTTTTCTATCTAGTGACAAGCCAGGCCAACATGACTTCAAAATACTTAAAAAGTTAGTACTTCCTGATGGATCTGTGCTAAGGGCTAGGTATGCCGGACGTCCTACTAGAGATTGTTTATTTGACGATCCAGTCATGGATGGAAGAAGGTAGTTTTTTTTTTTTTTTTTGGTTAGTGATCATGGTTATTGGTTTTTTTATGTTTTGTTTTGGTAATTCTAACTATAGTAGTTTGAATGCAGTCTGCTGAAGATTTGGAATATGAACAAATTCTCTGGAGTTATAGGTGTTTTCAATTGCCAAGGAGCCGGGGATTGGCCTTGCAAAGAATATATTTCCACATCACTTGAGCTGTCTCGTCTTTCTTGTGATGTTAGTCCTTCAAATGTTGAATTCCTTAAAGATGTGGCAGGCGAAAATTGGACAGGGGATTGTGCAGTTTATGCATTCAATACGGGTAGGATTTTATTCAGTCTTATTTCAAGTAATTCATCATAGGAATAACTCCTCTCACCATAAATAAGGTTATGATAGAATGGCTGAGTTTTAGTAAGTCCGAAGTAAACTCAAGTGCTTCAAGTTTCACACAACATTTGGTGTGAGTAATTTATTTATGGAGAATTAGTCTTTTCTTTTGCATCTCTTAGTATTATAAACTTTATATGACTATCAATTTGAGCTAAAATTTTGGATTGACTGTATCGTAGTTCGTAAAATTTAGAATCTAAAGTTACGTGCATGTTTTACAATTATATTAAACTTAAACCCAAGTAAATGTCATTTTGTTTTTCTCAAATTGTGTTCAGGACACCTTTCTAGACTACAAAAGAATGGATCAGTGAGAATATCCCTAGCTACTCTGGAATGTGAAGTTTACACTGTCTCACCTGTCAAGGTTAATGACCTTCTGTTTCAATTTTTCCTTCTTAGTGTGTATCAAGTTCTCACAGTGACTAATGAAGTTTCATTATTGTTCTAGGACTACGATCAAAAGGTTCATTTTGCACCTATTGGACTCATAGATATGTTCAACTCCGGGGGAGCTATTGAATCTCTCTCTTTCAAGATTGAATCTACTGAAATAATAATAAAGGCACGGGGATGTGGCCGTTTTGGGGCCTATTCTAGCACAATACCGACGTACTGTTTGGTGGATTGTGAAGAAAAAGAGTTCAGTTACTCTGCTAAGGATGGGCTGTTGACAATCAATCTTGAACCCCATTTTCAGGGTGGCATCATGTTAAGTGAAATCTCAGTGGGCTACTGAGAGAAGTCTTTGCGTGGGGGTTGTGTGCATGCCTTCTAGTATAATTGCTAAATTTAATGCCTATATACTGTAAGGTGTTCATTTCTAATGTGGTTAATGTTTAAAGAGCAAAGGACGAATATGGAGAGAAGTCCAGAACCTCTGAATCCAGTCCTCATTTGTTGCACTTTCACTAAATATATAAAAAAGATTGTAAGATGTTAAACACAGGTTGAAGGTGAGATTCTTGAGAACCTTTTGAGCTCTTCATCCAGTCACTAATCTTCTTTCTCCAGCTTAAACATTTGACCATTTATTTCATTGTTTAAGACATCACATTTTGTCACTAGTTATATTGAGAAAACCCATCTGAAAAAATGCTTGGCTGTTAATTTGTTCCTTATTAACATATTTGCAAGTCACTTTCAGGGGGTGAAGCTGATTAACATTTTTGCCATCTCAACTATGTCTCGATAAGGGTGATTTTAAAGCCCTAATTAAGGAGAGAAAGCTGGGGTTACACGGTCAGATCTATAAATACAAGTGAATTAAGTTGTGCCATTTATTTCAATATATTGATACATGGAATTGTCTGTATATCAAATAAGTTTCTTTTTTATTTTATGAATATATAATTAAGTAGATAATATATGAACTTTATAAAATTATTAAATACAGAGATGATTTAGAATAAATTTATGGGAGAATTATGACTCATGGGCCAGTTATTATCTAAATATTGAACTATAGATAAATGTTGATAAAATATGAGTCATGGATGGAGGGATGAAAATGTCCCTCACTTAACCCCTGAACTGATTTGGCTTGCAATGCTAGCATAATATATTAGTTAATGTTCTATAACATACTATTATATTATACATAACCCACTTTCCCATTTTGCATAATATACTAGTTAGTGGTATAATTTCTTGTGGTTAAGGGGTATTTGACTATATAAAACTGACATAATATTAATTAATGGTCTATAACATACTATTATATTATGCATAACATATTTTTCTCCTCTGTATAACATACTAGTTTATGCTATGATTTATTGTGTTTAAAGGGTGTTTGGTCTTATGAAATTGGTATAACTTATTAGTTAATGCTTTTATAACATATTATTATGTCATATATAACATATATTTTTGAGAGGTATTTAATCTTATAAAACTGACATAACATATAAGTTGACTGTATATAACACATACTATTATGTTATATATAATATACTTTCTTGTTCTACATAACATACTATTGGTTCATTGTTTTCTATATAAACTGGTTCAAGGGTTGAATGAGGCAACAATTAATTCATAGTTCGATATTTAACCAACAATCAATTCATAATTTGTTATTCTCCCTAAATTTATTAGAAAAAAATAGGTCTCGTCCCTCATTGAGTCGACCATAAAATCCGAGTCGACCGTCCGAGTGGGGAATCGCTTGGTTGGTTAGAACTCATCCGAGTTGACATAGAGTTGTCCAGGAAATATCTGCCGAGTCTCCTCCCGTTTTGGACCATCCGCCCATCTACGCTAACCTCTCGCCTCGCTCGCCATAAACCCCCCAGATATAAACCTCTTCTCACCCTCATTCCCCCCTCTCCTTCCCCCTTATCCTCTCCCCTCTCTTCCTTAAAACCCTCCATCCCTTACCCATTACTTCTCTCTTTCTCCCCTCGCCATGGCTGCGACTTCAGCTTTGAAGCCCTTATCCACGCTCCTCATCCCCAAAGTCTCGCACTCGTTTATCTCCTTGCCTGCTAAGCCCATCAAATTTTCCCATCTCTCCTCCTCCTCCTGTCCTCTACTCTCCTTGTGTGTCAGCCTCAGGAAGAGGCTTCCTTCCGCCCCCCTGGTTGCTCAGACCTCCGACTGGGCCCAACAAGAGGAGGAGAACACTGTCGATGATGGGGAGGATGAGTGGGAGAACCAGCCACCTGAGGACGAAGGGCCCCAGGGTCTAATCTCGGAATGGGAGGGAGAGGGTGATGAGCCGGGGGAGGCCGTCTCGGAAGAGGGAGTTTCAGAAGATGAGCCGTCCGAGGAGCCTCCGGAGGAGGCCAAGCTTTTCGTGGGAAATGTTCCTTATGATGCCGATGGGAACACACTGGCGGAGTTGTTTAGTAAGGCTGGGACTGTTGAGGTTGCCGAGGTAAATTGTTTCAACTTTTCCTTTCTGCTTATCGAGTTTGCGTTATGCTTTTTTTTTTTTTTTTTTTTTTTTTTTTTGGGCTATTTGGTGTCTACAAGTAATGTTCGCTCTATCATGAAGAAAAGTTGGTATTTCTCAGATATGGAAAGTATTATGCATGTTCTACTATGAATGCAATTTAAATTGTAGTGTTGTCGGTTCTTATTTAGCCGCGAGAATTAAAAATTTGACTGTTTAAGGCAGGGTCCTCGAGTTCAGTTTGGTCCTTTATGAAATTTATCTTGGTTGATAACCTGAATGGTAGAAGTTCTTGTCGGTTCTAGAATAAGAGTTTCATCTTCTTGTTTCAAATGTTTGTTTTGGAGTAAATCTGTTCGAACATGGTTATATGCTTTGATGCTCAGAGATTCCTATTCTAGACGTAGAAGTCTGTTTGAAGGTTGTTTATATGTTTTGATGCTGAGAGATTTTATTCTAGAAGTAGAAAAATTCATAGTTCTAAAAATTATGTTCTGGTGTTTAGGTTATTTACAACAGAGAGACAGATCAGAGTCGTGGATTTGGGTTTGTTACCATGAGCACAGTTGAGGAGTCGGAGAAGGCTGTTGACATGTTCAACCGATATGTAAGTATTCTTTTGCTAAAAATGTGTTTCTGACTGTTTTGGTAGTAGCTGAAAATGGATTTCTATTGAACAAAATGTGAAGGATAATCCCCTTTTCACTTATCTAAATTAAAGAAATCAGCCTGATCCTTGAAAGAGGTGAGATAATCATTATTTCTATAAGATAGGCATATTTAGTTTTTCTATTTGGCATTTTATTGTTATTTCTTTTGGCGATATAGTTCAGAACTTGAGTTTCTTTTTCTTTTTTGCTGTATCATGGGTTCAATCTTGAAGTTGCCTTGTCTTTTTGATGGGCGTGGTGGTTGATTACGTATGAGTATCTTCTATGCAAATACATTGTGGGTGCTCAATGTGCTTTTTGGTAGCACAAACGCTCTTGGTTGATAGGTTAATACCTTGTTCAGTATATTTCCTTCTTCTTCTTCTTCTTCTTCTTCTTCTGTCTCTTTTTTTTTTTTTTTTCCCCTGTCACTTTCTGTGCTCATGGGCTTCTTCAGTTTTTGTTGGTTGTGCATGTTGAAATACCAAGCCAGATCCAGCTTTGCTCTTCTTGTGGATAGAGTTATATAGTCCATTATTTCTGATCTTACACTGCAGTAGTGTTTACCAACTTTGTCGATATTGTATACTTATCTATGACATTCAACAGCTCACTCTCAAAAGATTAAGAAAAAGTTCACCAACTTTGTCGATATTGTATACTTATCTATGACATTCAACAGCTCACTCTCAAAAGATTAAGAAAAAGTTCACCAACTTTGTCGATATTGTATACTTATCTATGACATTCAGCTGCTCACTCTCAAAAGATTAAGAAAAAGTTCACTCTGATATTCGGTTTCTCTTTGCATATAAATGGTTAGCAAGTCAGTGGTAATTGTGATGCAAGATTTTTTTTTTTCTAGGATGTTCTTCTTGCTCTTATTCACCTGAAAGTTCTCAATTGTGAAGAATTGGCTCAAGTGTGATAGACGGTAACAGTCTTTGCATCGCTTCAAAGGCAGGATTTGCTTTTTCTAAACAATGATGATGACTCTGTTGAGTGTATATGTGGGGGAATAAATCTGGGTGCATATAGTATGTGGGGGAATAAATCTGGGCGCATATAGCTGTCTATACATATACTTCTGCGTGGATTTTGTTTTGCCAGCAGCAATTGTTACAACTTGCTCTTGCTGTTTAAAATATTTTTTTGTTTATCATGAATGCAAATTAACTCGTCTTTATCCTTTAAAAACAGGATCTTAATGGCAGGTTGCTCACTGTAAACAAGGCATCTCCGAGAGGGTCTCGTGTGGAGCAACCTCTCCGGACGTTTGAACCATCATATAGGCTCTATGTTGGAAACCTGCCATGGGGTGTGGATGATGGACGTTTAGAACAAGCATTCAGTGAGTACGGTAAGGTGGTGCAAGCGAGGGTTGTATATGACCGTGAGACTGGACGATCTCGTGGTTTTGGTTTTGTGACAATGTCATCACAGGGTGAGTTGGAAGATGCAATTCAAGGGCTTGATGGGCAGGTCAGTTTGGTACTCAGACCATTGTGTTTCCTCTTGTGTTTGGTTCACTTTATTGAAGATCTGTTGATGACTTAAATACCATCTTCTGCAAATGCCTCATAACTTTTTTGGCTGTTTTACTATGGTGTTGCACAGACAATGGACGGAAGAACAATCAGGGTGAACGTGGCCGAGGAAAGACCAAGGCGTGGAGGTTTCTAAACAACAAGTCATAATCGTTTTCTCCTGAGTCTGGAACATCTTTCTCACCCGTTGGCTTCTTTTATTTTTGTAGCTAAGAATAGGGGATATTCATCTTTCTTAAAAGGGATTAGTTGGTAATGTTTTGTTTACATCCATTTTAAGATGCATTTCACTTTTTTTGGGTTAAGATTATTCAGAGGTGGTTCCAGTTTCAAATCCTGTTTTTGGCTCTCTTTCAGTTACTTTAATTGGAGCACTGTAGCCCCTTCCCTCACTACCCACCCACTTTTTCTCTTGTAAGTTTGTATGCAATCGATTAAATTGAGTTGTCAATTGATGCAATGGATGCTTTTAAACTATGGATCAGAAATGCTTCGATTGCAAATTGTGGGGAGATGCATTTTACATACATTTCTTGTCCAAAATGACGCTCTGGAGTCTCTCTTGAGACGAGCCGGCCCAGCCTGTGAAAGTTGCAAATGTTACGGATTGTTCAAGATTTAAGAGCGTGGACAATCGGAATCAATATAATTTTATGCATTCTAGATAGCATTATCTACATCTCCTCTACCCGTATAGAGAAGAAGTACCCACAAAACGGTACCTCTTGAATTCTCTTAATCAAAACTCTGATATTACGTGTTCATGGTGTCCTAAATATGATGCTGATCCAGATCCTGAGTCCGTGTCCTGCACGGGTTGCTGATATTTGTGGCTTCTCACTAGGATCAGCATTCTGGGACGTGCCCATCAGTAATGGAGAACAAAAAGAATTTCGAGGGAAGGTTATAGTAATGGAGGCAGAAAGATATAGTGAAGGAAAATAAAGAAAAATCTCAGAAGGAGGTAAGGAAATAGTAGTTGTCCCTTTAAAAAAAAAGGATATAGTAATTGGTTATAAAGAAAACACTAGAGAAATACTACGGGAATAAAAAGAAAAATTTCAGTTGCTAGAGAAAGGAATATGAAGATAAAAGACTACATCTAAGGGACAAAAAAATGTCATGGCAACGAATAGTAAGGCAATATAGAATATGACAAAGAACCATGGTAGAAGGCCAGAGTGAGGGAATATGAAGAAAAGTCTCTAATGAAGGTCATAGTATAGGTATTGGAGAAAAAATTTCAAATGAAAGCTATAGTAATGGAATATAGAGAAAAATTCTATAGAAGACTTCAAGGGAAATTAGAGTAAAAGGTTGTGGTAAAGGAATATGAAGAAATATCCTAAATGAAGTATGTAGTTAGGGAATATCAATAAAATTTTGACAGAAGGTTATAGTAAATGAATACGATTACAAATCTCAAGTGAAAGATATATTAAAAGAATATAACCGTAGGCAAGCAAATTTGACCGATTGAAGATCTAACGATTTAAGATTGATCATACAATATACGGTCTTGATCGACTCAATTCCTTGTCAATTGAGTTCAAAATCAACAAATTGACCACCACAAATCAAGGATTGCCAGGAACTTGACTAATTGTCAAAGTTGTTGGATCTTCGATCGAGGGCCTAATTTTAATCTGGTTGACGATCCCAATTTCATGGTCAATTTGGTCAAAATTTCCAAAATTGACTTTCGCAAATTAAGGATTGACTCAAAATTGGTCAATGGTCAAAGTCGTATCTCCGATCAAGGGCTTAATTTTAATCTGATTGTGAAAATGAAATCGTCGTCAACAATGCTCAAATCAAATTAAGCCAAAGTTAATCCATATTATGGCCCAATCCAAATTAAATGATATCGCTCCAAGCCTAATCCATATTAAATGAAATCGCTCCAAGCCTAATCCAACCCAATTATGGCCCAATCGCAAATTGAAGTTGTTTGTTGAACAAAGAACGAAGAACGAGTTGCCACTGTCGAAGAACGAAATGCTGATGAAGCTCGCTGGAATGCTCATGGTAAAATTCCCGAATACTTAAAGGCAAAAGAAATCGAAGCAATGAGATCCTTTACTGTTGTAAAAAAACGTTGCTCGTCAAATGTTGTAGCACTAAGCAGTCCTTCTATCGCTACGTCAATTCTTCTCGAAACACCACCCAACCATGCGAGGCAGAAATTTCCCGTAAAGCTCAAGGTGAAAGCAAGTCAACAAATTCAAGCTCACCTACTAGGAAGCATGTAACAAGTTCGTGACAAGTCAAACAAATTATCCTCATGCAAATTGACAAGTGGAGATTGAATCAAAAGAACAACTAACCTACACAACTTGTAAATTTCTTTTATTAAATTGATCTTGTACTAAGAGCCATGATGTTTCGTGGACAGGCACTTTGTACCTGATTACAATTATGAAAAATTTTAAGTGAAGGTTATAGAAAGGGAATAGGAAGAAATGTTTTGATTAAAGGATAAATAAGGGAATATGTAGAAACATCTTGAGAAGAAAACTACAATAAAAGAAATTACTCAAAAGAATGATGTAGTAAGCGAATATTCAAAAAAATAATAGTTGAAAGCTATAATAATGGAATATGATAAAAAACTTGATTGAAGACAACAATAAGCGAATATGAAAAAGAACCTCGAGTGAAGGTTATTGTAAGGGTATATAAAGAAAAATCTCAATTGAAGGTTATAATAAGGGAAAATGAAGAAAAGACTATATTAAGGGGAAAAAAAAAAATCAAGGAAAGTCAATAGTATTAGAAAATAAAGAAAAAAAATGAGAGAATATAGTTGTAAGAGAACATAATGAATAATCTTTGATAGAAAGCTATGGTAAGAGAGTATGAAGATGATGAGTCACTAACAACACCACGAAGATTGGCGGGAGTTCTAGTGAAGAACTCAAAATACTCTGAATAGAGTAGAAGAAACAAGTCAAGAAACTGTTGTAGAGATCCTTATTTTTAGCAAGGGGTTGTCGTGGCTTTTGGGATAACTTGGAGACTTACTCGGATTAGCAAATAATTCTTTGTATTTAATCTCACTAGTATTTCAAGAAAGGGAGAAATATAAACATTCAAAACCTTATTATGGTCAGTTCTCACCCAAAGAGAATTCTATCATTTACATTTTGATTGGGACCTATCATTGGTATTAGAGTGGTTCATCGCCACCATGTCTACCAGCAAGAAGCAAATTGAAAAATTAGAGGCAGGGATTGGCAAATTACATCAAGTTAGGGGGAATTTGGCCTCACAAGCAAACTACGCCAAGTTGAAGATGCTATCACTAGATTATCAGACGTTGTGCTACTGTGAGAAGGAGGAAACAACATGGATGGTCAAATAAGCCAACCACGACAACAGGGAGGACCATAGAGAGTAGTATGAAAGAGGACGACTGATGTTCTCTTCAAAATTTGCCAAACTCAAGTTTCCAAAGTTATCGAGAGACAACCCGACATACTGGTTCAACCGAGCAAATCAATTTTTTGAGTACTAAGCTGCACCAGATTTCTAGAAAGTATCTTGGCTTTCTTCCATCTGCAAGGAAAAGCCAATCAAAGGTGGCAATGGTTCCATCGAACTTACACAGAAGAAGGACGTGAGGTTACATGGGCAGTGTTCGAAGAGGAGTTGTGGGTCGCTTCGGTCCCACGGAAGAGTAGCATTGTACTTGACTAACAACCTTATAATAATTATTTCATGTTCGGACTCCTTCCATTACCAAGTTACTTCTATGATCAGACGCAAGACATTTTTCTTGAGTAAACTAGTAGACTCTCACCGCATAACTGACTAATACTAATCAGATTTGCCTTAAGACCTTGGACAAGTAATACATTTTTTAATTTTGGTTATCCATCAAAATTTAATGTACATTTGCCAATAATAGAACCTTTAGCACCATCACAAAATGTTACTTGCCCAGATTCATTTTGTATAAGATTGTTTAAGAATCCAAATTCACTTCTCATATGCCGGAAACAACCTCTGTCAAAGTACCACAAATTAGCAATAGCTTTTAAAACATGATAGCCAAAGTATGAAGATTACTTTTGAACCCAAATAAATTTGTATTTTAGATGGTTCTTGGGAAAACTTATGTTACTGTGGTTCTTGAGATCTCCCAAAAGATGACAGTTTTTCAGTTTTTGTTCCACCAACTTCCAACATTGGTTGTGACCATCCTTCTAATACTGCTAACCACGCATCTTCATCAATGCGCTTGATGTAAGCCATCATTCTAGCTTTCCATTAGGGATGGTTTGATCCCTCCAAAAGTGGGAGATGAGTTGAGGATCCTTCATCTTTAAGCATGTTTGCCATCGTCACCAGAACTCTAGAATCTCACCAAGTTGCCTGGTGCTTGCTCTGATACCAATTGAAAAATTCTTTGGTGATATCGGTTACGTAAATGTTCGGGTGTTTAACATTAACTTAAAACATCATGCACATAATAAAGTAATGTAAAGACACGCAAGATGTAAACAATTGTTCCTAATCTGCAGCTCTGTTTTGCTCGGGATAATAACAATCCACTAATTATCAACTGTTACAGGCCTTCACCAAGGCATTACAAGAGTTACACACTCTTTGTTCAATAGTGTAACAGAAACTATGGATTACCTTTAAGCTCCTCGTTGACCCACTCGATGAGAGCACGTTATTATCCCAACTGAGGCCCCCCTAAGCATGAGCTTCCATAGTAGAAGTCTTGGCCTATCTCCAACATAGACTTAGAAAGCTTGGTGAAACTTCGATTGCAACTTCGTCTTCATCTCTTGAATTGTTTCTGAATAAGCAGATAGATGAAGAACTAATACACTATAGGAGACACTGACTCTCTTTAATTCTAGAAAACACTTTTCTGTAAGTCATGATTTATGAATTAAATGTCACTCCCATAAGTCTTGCTCAATCTTTCCTTGAATGTATATCAATCACCAACTAGTCCCTAAATCGATATCAGTCTCACCATCCTGCCTTACTTAATTCCATGAATAGCTATCAATCCCTCACTCGGTCTCGTATAGTTGTCATGAATAAATTCAATATCTCTTATTTCCATATTTTTATGTTTGTTACCCATGTTGATCTTTGCACTCACAGTGTTGAATATTGAAATTTGGGACATGAAGATCAATGTGAAAGCTTTGGACATTGTGATAATCAAGAATAGAAGATTATGGTGATTGTTAATATGTCTCCAAGTGGGAGATTATTAAGTGGTGGAGCACTATTCATGTGGGGCTCATGTCTCTTTAATGAGACTTGGGCATAAAGACTCTGTGAGAATCAAAAGGGGGACTTTGAGAGAGGAAGGGGGTTGGAGAAAAAGAGGGGGGTTGGAGAAAAAGAGGGGGGTTGAGTGTGAAGACTCTAAGTCTCTCAGCTTCAGAATTAGGAAAGGGGAAGAGCTCTCTAACGATTGCAGAGTTACGGGAAGATAGAGAAGAAGGGGATCTTTACTCTAGCTTTGAGATAAAGTTTGTAAGTCATCTTTGTTGTAGTTCCTAACCCGGTGGTGATGAAATAGAGCTATAATCTTGTTTGTTTGATTATAGTGGAAGCTTTTGATCGGTCCCCGTCATTTTTTCCCTCAATCTGAGGATTTCCACGTAAATCTGTATGTTCATTGTTTGTTATTTTATTTTCCCGCTTCGATTACAATTGATTATTCCATCGATTTGTTGCGATTTACCATAATATATGTATCACATAGAAACCAAAGGAATGATTCCCTAAACTTCTCATCGTTGGTGGTTGCTTCCGCGACGAATTAATGACTTGGTGTTGGATATGAAAACAGAATGAACCGAATCACCTGCTAATGATCATGTCAAATGAAAGAAACTCAAAGCACACAAACAAAGTAATAGGCAAAAAAATCAAAGCACACAAGCAAAGTAATAGGCAATCTAACAAACAAATAGAGCACAAATTAATTAAGCTCACATGCACATGCATGGGTTTCCTTCCATCAGTTACTTGTTGTCTGGTACATGTGTTATTTGTTGTTGTCCCCAGCTTTGTAGCATAATGGTTTTTGTTTCCCTGATCTTCACTAAACAAGAAAAGTATTTATGAGGAAATTAAATGGTTTTTACTAATTAAATGATAGTATTTCTTCATAATAGGTCCACTTGAGGATTTGATTCTCGTGAGGTGTCCAAAACACTTAATTAGGTTGAGTATGATATTGACTGTCAACCAATCAGAAATATTGGAAGATGAAATAAATCGAGATATAGCTTGAAAATTCATCAAAAATATAAAATGGCGAAGAAACCAACATGAAATGTGTATGAAACTTTAGCGAAATGTGTATGAAACTTTAGTGAAATGTGTATGAAACTTTAGTGAAATGTGTATGAAACTTCAGTGAAATGTGTATGAAACTTTAGTGAAATGTGTATGAAACTTTAGTGAAAGTTAGAGACACCACAATGTACCCAATTCAATGAATTCAGATGATGAAACACTAGAAGAATCCCCACTTTATGTAATTTTACTCTTATTTAATCAATAAAATAAAGCATTTTTCTCAAAAATTAAAAGTAAAAAAATGTGTAAAAAAATATTATAAACTAACGGTACAATGGAAATATATATACATATATATATATATATATATATAGGGACTTGATCAGGTGCGCTCAAGCCATATATGCGCTTAAGTGCGCTCAAGGGCGTTGAGCCGTCCGATCAAGCCTCATTCTGATCTTATGGTTGCAATATAATTTAAAAAAATTTCGTTAAATTTACAAAAAAATGCCATCGCAAAAACGGGGGAAGCTCTTCGATCCAGTGTGAAATGGCATATCAGGCGCTCTTTAATCTACAGACAAAAGAAAACTCGTCCCACTTCCGATTCATCGACTGACTCCCGACTCCTCTTCCCGACGGAGCTTCTTCGGATCGGAACCGTCCCCATGGGACAATACTCCTCTCCGTTTCGGTGCCCGTCTCCACAGACGACTCTCATCTCTCAGGTCTGAGTACCAAACAGAGAGAGAGGAATCGCAACCTTCAGTCGCAAAAATGGCGCCTCCTTTCATCTCAGAATCGCATACCTCCCAACGTCGCCCAAACCAAGACCCGCTTGAAGAATCAGTACAACAAATCTTTAGCAGCTCCAATGCTATTCTCCTCAACTCGTACCTCCACCGGTCTGCTTAAGTCCTCTTCCAAATTGAGAAACAGCAAACTCATGTGAATGGCACTTTTGTAATTAAATTAAAATTTCTTAAAATAAAATAAAACCGTTAGATGAAATCCTCGTTAATCGGATGGCTCAAATGGGTTGAGCGCACATAAGCGCATATAAGGGTTGAGCGCACCTGATCAAGTCCCTATTTCTATATATATATAAAGAGGGCGGATACCCTACATGTAAGTGTAGGAAATTGTTTCCTACACTCACATTTTAAAGAAGACATGAGGGGTATTTTTATAAAAGTGAATAAAGTTGTCACTTTTACAAAAATTCCCCTCATGTTTATGACAATGACATCACTTTTCTTTATTAAAAAGTGAGTGTAGAGAAAAGTTTTCCACAATTAGGTGTAGGAGATATTTTCTCAAATAAAAAGGGACCAATTGAGCCAATTATTTTACTTATACTCTTAAGCAAATAATCAACAACAATAATTGAGTAGTTTTAGCCAAAATACAAAACCAAATTCAAAAGTCATGTGAAGTGTTCACAAGTGCTAATTCTTGTGAAGAGATTGGTACATGGCATATATTTTGGGAATTGATTACATGACTAGTGAAGAGATGGTATATTTGGTTACACGAAAAGTACTGAAGAGATTGTTATGTTGGAGGTTTTGATGCAATAAATTTTACTAGTTGGTTGATTTGACTCATGATCAATTTTGTGTTGTATGAGTCTTATGGCATCCAATATTCATTAATTGAAGGGCCAATCAAATTCAAAAGACAGTGAATTCTTCACAAGAGCTAGCTAGCTATTTTCTACCAATAAATATTATTAATTAGTTCATACGCTTAAATTAGCTCGGATTTTGACAAGTACCAACTCAATGGTGGGGGCAGTGTAAATCATATATATCATCAATTAATGAGGCTTGCATTAAATTTCAAGCTATATAATTAGTAGAGCTTCCCATGCTACGACTTAACTCTATGTGATACTTAATTAGCACTGCTGGCTTCCACCTTTTGAGTACTTGACATTTCATGGTGGATTATTAATTAGTGATTATCAGACAAACTTATTTATTTTTAAGTATACATCATGACTTTCTTAATTTATTAACCATATCCATCATCTTCTAGATCTATTGGGATATATATATATATATAGGGAAAAAAAAAAAAGGACTCCAGCTTTCTTTCAGTTCAAGCAAGCTATGGGGGTAAATAGCAAACCAGAAAATATATGATGAAACAGAATCAGAGGAAGAAGAAGAAAGAAGAAGAGGTAGGAAAGAGGAAGGAGAAATGGATACGTGAATTATATTGATGGAGAAGAGTGGTTGGAGGTGGAGAGCCTAGGGTGGAAGGTGACTTTGAGGCCATACTTCATGTAAAGGGTTGTGGTGATTTTGGGAGCCACAACATGGCCCTCATCCACGCACACACGATAATTGGAGAGTATAGAAGCAGCCACCATTTTCATCTGCATGAAAGCAAACTTCTTCCCTATGCACAGCCTGGGGCCTGCATTGAAGACCGCATACTTGAACTGGCTTTCACTCATGAACTGCCCTTCCCTGATCCACCTCTCCGGCTTGAATTCCCTGCAGTCCTTCCCCCAAATGGCCTCCATTCTGGCCATGGAGTAGAGGGAGTAGATGACCTTGGCTCCCTTCTTGATGGGTAATCCCCCGGGGAAGACGTCGTCCTCCAAAACTTGTTTGAAATCAATGGGAACGGAAGGATAAAGCCTGAGAGATTCCGAGAGAGCCGCTTGGAGATAAACCATCTTCTTCAGTTCTTCGATGGAGAACACGGGGAGTTGTTGTTTTGTCTGCTGCTGCAATTTGTGTGTTGATGATCTGTTTGAAACGATTTCAGTAATCTCCGCCATGATCCGGTTTTCCACTTGTGGGTGTTTGTGTAAGAGCCAGAAGAACCAAGTGAGGGCGACGGAGCTGGTGTCCCTTCCGGCCAGAATGAAACTGATGCAGAGATCTTTCAAAAACTTGTCAGAGAATCGGTAGCGGCGGGAGTTGTTCTCGTCGTCGTCCTGTGCTTCTATGAGACGGGATAGAAGATCGAAACGACGACCCTCCAAGGTGCCTCCAAGCTTCTGACACTCGTTCCGACGGTCTTTGACGCATTTCTCGGCGAATTGATGGACTATTTGGACCGAATCTCGGAGACGCCTCTCTGTTCCTAAACAGAGGAACCTCATCGTCTTCCACACGAAGGGGGGCACCATGAAGCGGAACAACGAGTACTCCGTCGCCTGCTCGAAGGCCCTCGCGAACGGCACGTCGGGGAGGTCGAGAGACAAGCACCCGGGGTCCACCCCGAATGCGGCCGAACATATGTTGTCGAAAGTGAACCTGAGAAGAATGTCTTGAAGGTCGACGACGACGCTGCCGCTGCTCTGTTTCTCCAGCAGCTTCAACAATTTCTCTCGAACCAGCTCTTCGATGCTTCTCACCGAATGTTCCACGAACTTGGGGGTGTGAATCTCCGCCGTCGCCGCCCGCCGCTGCTCCTTCCACACCTCGTCGTCGGCGTTGAAGATGCCGTCGCCCAGCAGCTCCGCGAATCTCTCCCTGTAATACTCCCCCTTGGGGAAATTCTTGAACCTCGTCTTCAGAACGTACTCGATGATGGAAGGGTCGACGGTGATGACTCCGAAGAGCCTCGCGAATGTGAGGGCTCTGAAAGGGAAAGTCCCTCCTGCCTCCGTCGTTGCTTCCGTGACCCAGTCGTGGATATGGCCGAGGTTGAGGAGGAAGCTGGGGATGATACCCACCACCGGCCACATCATGGGGCCTCCTTTCGACCTCACTACTCTCTCAACCAGACAACTGAACAGGAACAGACCCAGTAGAGCCACTACTATGTCGGACACCTTCGTCTCATTCCTGAATCGCTCCATCATCAAGTACTCCATATGGAGCATTGCTTCCTTCCTTCCTTCCTTCCTGATCACTGCTACTCAACGTCTGGAGCTCATGATCAGACGTCTGGAGCTCGATCAACGACGTCTGTATGCACAACAACTTGTGACGAGTTTAAACTGAAGGGGTCTGCATGCAGATATATATACATATATATCCATATTGTGCTAGCTAGGACTTAATTAGGAGCATCTAGTTTATCGCTGCAACTGCTTTCTTGACTTCATTAAGTTAGTAATAACTACAAAGGTCAAGCAGCATTTTAAATTTTGAAGCAGTGGGTATATATCTACAGCATTAATAAATGGTACCTGTCCAACTGATCCATGCTGTAAATCAAAGTAAGTAATTCTGGATTTCTCTTACTAATTTCTTGCATGCATGGGTTTCTTAATTTATTGTAGGTTGGACACTTGTGGTGGTTGGGAAGTGTCCGTGTTCTCTACTCTGGGGGTTACCTTCTTTAATTAACTAATTATGCACTAATTAAAAAACATCCAATACATTAATCTCCAAATTAACTTAATTACTTGGGATTTGATCTCTGCATGCAATTGGTCTTCAATATATAATATACCGGCCGACACTTATTCATCACCTTCTTCAAACCTAAACTGAATTTGTCCTCTAATTAAGTAGTAGTAGACAAAGCTTCATTTTCATTTAAAAGGGCCACCTTCTTATTCGGTGGCACGTGAACGTGTGACATGCATCTGCGAATGAGCGACATGACACCATGCATATATAATAAGCAATTGATACATTTGTAGCTTAATTATCCGAACAGGTCGGAAACTATATATATATTGTTTCACCGAAAATCCGCCGGTCCGCGAAGAGGAAAAGGAAAAGGAAACTGGATATTTAAATGTTGCACAATATGAAGAGGAAAAGGAAACTGAGATCAAAGTACAATGAAAGAGCAAAACCCTAGAAACTACCTCTTGTTTTTTTTTTTTTGGCTATCCTGCCAACTACATCTAATTAATGGCACCACTATAGACAGGTCGACCCCAATTGACAACCAAATTCATCACTGAAGGAAACGTATGCTCCTGTTCATGGTCATATATGTATCTATACGTACTACTCTTGCATTTAAGATTGATGAAAGATGACAACTTACAGAAAGTGCTCATATTATTGAAGGTGGTTGAATTGAAAAACGTTAATTAAATTGTTCTTGTTTCTATAGATTTATGGTTTTTGACTGATGATGGCCCCATCATTCCACTTAAATTTCTTGATCTGATCTTCAATTTATATAGAGAGCAAGAACTCCCCAGAGGAAACTAACTAACTAACTCTTTGTTTATTCATCAAATTGTTACGAAAACCAAGTACCAGTGTTTTAAAAACCGAACCGGCCATCAAACCGGCAGTATATGTCTGGTTTTGGTTGAACCTGGTTGGACCGGGTTGGACCAATGGTTCAACCATTAAATATTATACTTTATACTTTATACTTTCTTAATAATTCTACAGAAAAAATAACAAAAATAATCCTGATTTTAGTGAACCGGGCCGAGTCAATAAGAACCGGATTGGCCTCTGATTCTGGTTCAACCGGGTCGGACCGACCGGTTCGGTTCGGTTTTTAAAATACTGCCAAGTACCTTTTCTTTTAAAAAAATAAAAATAAAATAAATAATATATATATATATATATATATATATATATATATATATATATGTATCCTAAAGAGGATATGGTGGGTGCTAATATCTTGTTCCTTTTGAGCTCCTGTCATGGTCAGTCACCTACTAAAGCATGCAATAAAGGCCAAATAGTGATCTTTTTATTTAAAGCATCAAATGAATCCATCTCTAGTTCTCTACTGAGGTCTCTCTAACTGTCTTCACTATCTGATGCAATTCATTAAACATTGTGGAATCAGGAATGATATTGGGTAGAGAAAAGTAGCAATCAGAAAAACCCCTTTGTGTCAGACATTAATGACTCGCATTTTAATTTCTGAGAAGAAAAAACTGATCAATGTACCTATAAGCATTCTACTCATGAATAAAATGGGATTAAAGTTTCCCTCCTAGGTAACGTTTTTAGCTCAAGTTAAGAGAACTGTTCTCAGAAAACAAACACAAAATCTTCATCATTTCATATACCTTAATACTCATGGCTTATTGCTGCTTGTGATTATATATTGCTACTAAAAATATGAGAAAAGCAAATACAGGGTGGGTCTAGCTTATATAGCTTCCTCTCTGATCCCACAATTAAAGGTCTATAACAAGTTATAAACTGGTAGTTGGGTTCCTTCCTGGTGCACAAGGTCACGCACATTTTTATGGCTGTTTTAGGATTCTTCTGCTTTAGTCTCATATTGATGACGGTATGTAGAGAAGCAAAAAAGAATGGAGCTTTCACATTTGGGCTGCTGTAACCATTACCGTCAGAGAGCAGTCGTAGGAAAGGATTCCAGCAGTCAAGGTACCATATATAGTTCCCAAATTCGGTCTGCTCCTTCCTCCTCTATTGCCTCCAGTAGCTGTTTTCACATAGATACAAGCTCTGAAATTCTGACAGAAGAACAGTTAGCACCTTAATGTCTGTGCTAAAAAGGGTGTACCCTAATAAATGTCCGCAAGGGAACTGTTGAGAAGGTTAAATAAGGTTAAATGGCGGAAGGAAAAGGTCTCTATAAATGATAACCAAAGAATGAATTTCTCTACTCATAAATGAATGAATCGAAATATTTCAAAGGGCCAGAGAGATTAATTGTTTGGGAATCTAAAGTTATGGTACTTTTATAATTACATGGGCAGAGACTTGGAGGGCCTTCTGTTGCAGACAGCTTGAGAGGTCAATTGGTTTGTATGATTAAACTTGTACTGATAGTAATGTTACTACTGTGTATGATTGAATCTGTACAGTTCGAGTGCGTTTATCTTTCATTTACATGTCCTGTAGCTTTTGATATCTTATTCAGTATGAAATATATTTATTGATGTATAGGCTATATCTATTACTGTCCTTTTATAGATACCAGCAGCAGTACTGTTGCGGAAACCAGAGCAACCATCTATATATTAACCATACCAGGTACCATCTTAGCCCTCCAAGAATTTGGGCTTTGAATTGTGAAAATTCATAAATCTAACAAATAGTTCGACAGGATGTTTCGTAAACCCAGCATCTAGATTTCGGAGCCGATGATAGATGATAGAATAGTTTCAGTGCAATTGTGCCTAAAGTCTGTTACCTTAATCCCGAGTTAAATCTATCTACAGAAACAGAGTTCGAGAGGCAGAAGCAATCCATAAAATCTGTTCAATTCATTTTCATGCTACTCTTCGTTGTGTTGTCTACCTACTACTGTAATCAAACTCCGCGCACAATTACAATCACCACAGCGGAGCTCCAGATGGAACAGAACAGTTGCAAGAACAACATCCAACCCACTTAGCCATCTCTGTAAACACTTCAGGCAGTTGTTTATCCTTTTAAGAGAGTGTCTTCAAACTCCGCGCACCATTAAATCCAGTTCAAGAGTTCTGTATACCAAATATTTTTTGAAACGGGTTCTGTATACCTAGTGTTGACAATATACTCCTTAACGTATTCTTCGACTGCATCAACATCCAGAATTATACAGGGGTTCGTTCTTCTTCAAGTTGATCATAGAGCTAAAAATCCACATCAGATCATTGTCTAGGTAATTCATGGTATCAGATGACCATCATCTATTCCTTTGAATCTCTTTCATTTTCATCAGTGTCTCAACATAGTAGTACAGCCTCCAAAGAGTCACGTTATCCTGGAAGTACAACCATGAAATCGTCATCTACAACATGCTTGAAGAAAATCAGAAAGCAGAAGGGATGTAACGGTCTTCTGAGAGACACTCAGACAAATTAAATACTTGAATATCTGTAAAGGCACTGGTATGAAACAGTGATGCATCACAATCATATTGCTACCAAGACTTGAGTGACTCAAGAGTTAAAGAGTTAAAATAATTTTGTTCAACATAAACAATTAAACAAGGCATAATTGAGAAGGTCAGACACCTATGAAACTCCTATTCAATACCTAGCCGAAAGAAAAGGGAATCAAACATTAACTACCACTAGATACTAAAGCAGTGATTTTCACCATGGTCTGAATGTAAAGCACATTTCGCAATGGCCAACAAAAAGTAAAGTAGCAAGACCCAATTAATGCTTCAATGACAAGGGTCCAGCAACTTGACTAACCAAGGATTACACATTTAGTTCGACGTGAGGAAGTAACAAGTAATGTGTCCTTAAAGATCCCTTTGTTCAAAACTTAGATCAGGTATACTCTCTAACAGCATCCTCCAAAGGACTTTTTTTCCATCCATTTGCTTCTTTGGAAATATGTTGGTCCCATGACAATTTTTTGTTGGCGAGCAATGCACAGGATCACTACTTGAGGGTTGGTTAGTGCTCTGCCTGCACTCATTTTCCTATTCTAGCCATTGACATATCACTTCACATTAATCATGCAATTACTAGGATTTCTGGCTTAATGGTCACATGGCGGTTTCTAGCGCATAGTCATGGATTCAAATCACATAAAGGTCAAGGGGGCATGAGCATGTGTAATCAATACTAAACAAGTAAAATAACATGAGTAATAAAAACAATTTGTATTAAAGAGAAAGAATGAATAAACAACTCAAAAATTGCTGGTAATAATTAGACCACTCCATTGAATCCATTACCTCTTGATCCAAATCAATGTAAGTTAAATCACAAGCATTTCCTTCTGACAGCTTCCCGTGGTGGATAATTTCAAGAACCCGATCCATGGCTTTCTTTGGGAGGTTACTAATTCGTCGCCGTAGCTGTTGCTTCTCAATTAGGGTCATCTCCCTGAAGATTTAACATTCAAAGATTTTGCTGAGACATTTATACAAAACAGTATTTTTGTGGTTAGTTAAAGTTCCTAAAGATATTAAAAGAAGAGATTAATTATCTCTTTATTGAAATGTCAGTGGAGGCATGACATAAATATTCTGTACTGTGTTCATGTAATCTGCACTTAGTTCAAAATGGTAGGACTTTTTCTAAAGTTGAAATCGTGCAAATCAATCAAGAAGAGGTTTCTAATCAAAGACATTCTAGTCATTATGTTTGTTCAAATATGCCTAATATGATTGTGAATTTAGGGGAGATTATCATCTCTGGTAGGGACCAGAAGGGGATAAATATCAAGTCCACCATAAACAACAATTTCAGATAAAGAACTTGGAAATACTTTCTTGGTAGCCAGGTAACTCAAAAGTAAAGAAGAAACTTGGGTAATGTCAACTTTGATGACATTGCAACAGATCAAGAGGGCGATTCAGCTTTTCCTGCCACAGTACAAACATTTTCATCATGCATTAAGCTGGCCGAGCCTTTGATATTACTCATGATTGAACCTCAACCTAAGCACAAGGTGCCAATAGAAAATTTATACCCTCTCTCGGTCTCTCTCAACTATACAGAAGTCTTAGAATTGCTAACTGCAAAAGGTCACAGACCCCAAAGATTTCATGCTATACCTGCAATTTGACACAACTGTGTCAAGATACTCTTCAAGTTGCTTCTCTAAGTGTGTGAACTGAGAAGATGAAATAAACTAAATTCAGCAAGCAATAACATCATAACCTCTTAACTTCTTCAACTTCATAATATTTGTTAGCATATCCTAACAGCTACCATACGAGCTACAAAATTATAAAGATTGTCATAATGAAGAGACAACATTCTAAACCTCAAACGACTCATTATCACCCTTTTCATTAGGCTTCATAGAAGCACAAATTCCTCCACACCAAAGAGTGGTGCTAAGCCCCCTATTCAGCAAGGAAAGTCATGACACTTACTAAATGCCACTGAGATGTCAAGAACATTGTTTATTTTTAAAAAAATGAAAAAATAATGAAGTTAGCACTAACCAAATTAGTGAGTAGCCTGAAGGCCTATTTGTGATACATAAATCATCGCAGAAGAGAAGACATTCTCATTGCTTCAGTAAGAGATTAGTCCCACAGATAAACGAGATGAAAGAATCCTGGCTTATCAGTTGGTATAAAGTTTCCTAAATTCGCTAGTCATTTTGGGATAAATCTTGGACCCAACTTTACATGGTATCAAAACAGGTGCTCGTAGTGGGCCTTCACCCATGTTATCCACATGTTAGAGCCCAAAAGTAGACTCACACGTGTGGGGGAGTTTAGAGATTAGTCACACATAGATAAACGAGTAAAAAGAATTCTGACTTATCAATTGATAAGGGGCTTCATAACTTTGGCTGGTCATTTTGAGATAGCCCTTGGACACAACTTTTCATGAAGACAAAAAAGAGAATAGTAAAGCTCTCAAGAGAACTTTGAAATCCACTAAATACATAAAATAGCAACTCCAACCAAAGAAATTAAAAATTCACCTTGACAAACAGATCATCACAGTACTTCGCCAAAGTTGTCTCAGCAGGCAATCCACCTTTTCGTAACAAGTCTTGGAAGTCTAGTCTCAACTGCAAAGTATAGGAGCTATTAAATTATAAGATACTTTGTATTATGCATATAATATCAGAGACATGCAAGATTTTCAAAGCATACTATATTTAATTGGAGCAGGTGCATGGACCGTTTCTTAATACAAGAATTGGAGCCAGAACCCCAAATGAAAGCTACAAGATCCAGCCTCACACTAGAGCTCGCAGCAACAAACCTCAACCAATAAATGATAAGGCAAGTATAATTTATTTTATTTTTATTTTTTATTTTTTTTTATTTTACTTTTAGAAAAGGACTATGAAAAAAGATCATCCTTCAATCCTGTCCCCTAACTCTTCTCTATTCATTCGATAGAAAAAATTACAGTTCAGACTCCATCAAGATTGAGGAAGAAAAATGCAAGACATTGAAACATGTACCTTAAAACAAAGACAAAATGCATTATGTAGACATATATGCAATAATCTACATACAAGGATAGAAAGTTGCTCAAAAGCTTAAATAAAAGACGAAGAGTACTATAAAAACTTATTCCTCACAAATGAACCCCATCAGCCAAATTCATCTTTGCATCCATTCCAAAATTGAAGTCTTCCTAAATGGTGAGCTTCTAGAATGTCGATCAGGAAGAAACTCCACCTTAATCTATCTTTTACATGCACCTGCTCATTGTAGCAGCGAGTGAAAGCATTTTGGACATCTCTCCTACAGCCTAATGTAAGCAATAACAGGTCAGATATAGGAAGCATTTAGTCATGCCCAAGATATGGACGTACATACAACTTGGTTTTCCAGATCAAACAATCTTTTCAGCCTTGAAATGCATTTGTTGGATAAAGTGAGACATGTAATTCTTTGGATAGAAAAGTTTAACACATTGCATGCATATTTCGATCTACTCAAACACTAATTAATTGCTGAACCTTGATCACAAGCACATCATACAAAAGGCAATAGACAGCCCCAAAACAAAAGTATAAAGCACCTGTCCATGGATCTCAGAATGACCAATGGTCCCAGCAAGTTTACGGATGTCTGCCGAAATGACGGAAAAAGGCAGATTTTGCTTCTGGTGAAGAAGTTCACTTATCTTTTCATCTGATTCACACAAAAGATCAGATGATTGCTTAGCATCCTTCAGAAATTTTGTAATTCGGTGTATTGCCACTACGGTCTCAACATTCTGCAGAAGAGGTATACAGCGAAGGCACATTAAGTAAACTCATTTACCAGTTCCATGTCACTTAGTTGACATCTTAGTTATTTTGAAGAAAGGAACTTCCAACAAGAGCAAAAATTGGACCTACATCATCCACTTGTTCATTCAAATTAGCAACACTTTGACTAAGTAATGCCTTCAGCCTCTCTCTATGGCCACTTGAAAGTCCTTCCCCAATCCCAGAACTAAATAGTGGGGAAGAACCAGAGTAACCATCTTGACCATCACTACAATCACGTTTGGCAGTGCCCCCATTGTTGCACTTTGAAGATTCTTTTATGCCTCCCTCATCGCATCCAGGACAAGAAGTGTTTTCTGATTGACCAAACAGTACTAAGATCTCATCCTTATAATAACCCAAATCGAGTTTTTGGTCCTTCGGCTCCTTAAACTTTTCTGCATCATATGAACTGGTTGGCATCACGAAAAAAAAAGTGACACTCTTCCCTGAAAATAAAATAAAATAAAATAAAAAATACAATTAAAATGTTAAAACAGGATACAACATTCAATGTAAAAAAAAAAAAAAACAATGTTTTGAGACCACATATAACTCTAAAATTTAAATGAAAAAGAAATTTAAAGGACAAATAAAGGATTGCTTCCTACCCAAAATTGCAAATTGGACAGACACGTTCCAGTCTCAGAAGTACACTACAAAGAAACAAATAATGGGGAAATCAGATTAAAGAACTGGACCCACTTGATTGACTACAACTCCAACATTGACTTAGAAGAATTATCTTTCTTATCTCATCATATTCAGTAATCAACCAAAATATGTATAATCAACCAAAATATGTAAAATCAACAATGCATGGAAACATAACATAAATATAACATTGAATCATAAAAGGCACATAGACGGGCATACTATGTAACAAACACATGAGAGCCAAAAGGTTCAAATTATAATTTAAGTTTGGGACTTTTATATTGACCAAGATCAGGAGTGGACACCGGATTGGGTTTTTCGGGTGACCCGACCTGACCAGATCTGAAACTACCAGTTTTGGGCTCTCATTTCAAACATGTGATTTCGGAACGGAGAGAAGGGGAAAAACACTGGTGCAGGTAGGATAGGGTTCAGATTCGGATTCGGGTTCCTCAAACTCGACCTGACCTGCGGGTTCTCATACCCTTTTTGCCCCTTAAAATGTTTAGTTAAATTATTATGTGTATTTTTTCAACTTCTTTTGAACAGGTTAAAAATGAAAAAACTAGGTCGGGTTGGTGTGGAGAAACATCGGGTCAGTTCAGGGACGGGTTGAGGGGTGGAGCATGGGATCGGGTCAGGTTTGAAACCAGACTGGATTTTTCGGATTCGGGTTTCAGGTTTCTAAGGTTGGATCAGGTTCAGGTTTCTGAAAACCCAACCGTTGCCCACCCCTAACCAAGATGAATAACTTACTATGCTGATAAAGAAAAATAATAAATAAATAAGAAACAGATCACATATTATTAGAAAAAAAATAGTGAGAACATACATTATGTAAGAGAAGAAACAGTTATAATTGCTATTTTTCACCGAAACCCCACAATAAGTTATACATCCTATAAGTTATACATCCTACTCTTGGTATACAAATATTATACATCCTTAGCTTGGTATACAAAGATTATACATCCTTCCCTTGGTATACAAAGATTATACATCCTTCTCTTGGTATACAAAGATTTACATCCTTTTCTTGGTATACAAAGATTATACATCCTTCTCATTGTAAAGAAAAGGCATACATCTTCGAGGTAAAAAGGTTATACATCCTTCTTCTGGTATACAAATGTAAGCATTTTTCCTCAATGACAATAAATGGTTATTTTATTGATAATCAATATAATTTATAGTACAACAGTGGTATAACAAGTGAGTGGTTTAAATGTTAGGGACTAAAGTTCCCATTACAAATTCTGCTCTTGTCAGTCCTTCCTTGACTAGTTTATCAGCAAACGAGTTGGCTGTTCTGGGTATTTTACACCATTGAATTTGCCAGCCCGTCATTACTTCCGCTATCTCATCGAAGATGTGTCTCAGTTTCCATGGTGGTGAACCTTTTGTGCTCCAGCCAATAACTAGTGCATAACTATTTTAGGTTATTCAACAAATGCTGACACATGCAAAGTAAACTTAGAACAAAACTAAGAAAAGGAAACCATCAGCAGATGGTACTTCAAAATCCATGAAAGTACCTGCAATTTCTGATCAATGATATAAAACTTCAATTGTAGAACTCTCTCATCAAAATGACTGTACTGTAGAAGCTGCAGTACTAAACTTTTTTCCAAGCATTGCAAGGCCTCTTCAACTTTTGTATTTTGCTCATTTAAATTTCTCAAACCAATGTTGTTCGGCATATCATGTTCAATTCTCAATCAGTAAGTCATGTCTATAAACCATCATTTAAGAAACCTTATATAGAGCTCTGTATCAAATCTTGAATAGACAAGTCTTTCTTAAGGATAATTCTCAATGACGCTTCAAAGCACAATACATAGAGCCAATCATGAAGCATCTCGAATTTCACTTTACCACATGCTGCCAGGCAACTTATGAATGTGAGCTGTTTTTTCTGTTCTTCACTTAATCTATGTCAACATTATTTTTTGGCAGAAGCTTATCAGTCTTTGTATTTGAAGACGGGCAGCTCACTGTGTCAGAAAGTTCCTGGATAGAGCAGGATGTACTCCTCCGCATTTTATCTGCAATGATATGTGTAGTATCCCGTAATCCATATTTCAAAAGACGATCTCTCAACAAGTCCCAAGTACAAGTGTAAGGCGGTATTCCTTCATCAATCATCATCTCAAAATATTTACAAGCATCTTCGAGTCGACCTTTCTTCTTACAAAGACCATGGATGATGACGGAATACGTGGTGACAGACGGATAAAAATCCATGTCTCCCATGCCATCCCAAACTTCCATTGCTCGATCTACACGACCTACTTCAATAAGCATCTTAAGTAGCATATTATAAGTATGGCGGTCAGGTCGGCAAGAATTTCTCTTCATTCTACCAAGGAGCCCAAGGGCCCTATTGACTTCTCGGAGATTGCAATGAGCAGCTAGGATTGCATTATAGCTCCATACATCAGGGAGCATACCTACGCCCACCATCTCATCCAGAAGCTTGTATGCATCATCCATCCCATTGTTGTTACATAATAGTTTGATGATCGAATTATAAGTGAATAAGTTAGGAACCAAATTATATCGTCTCATCCTATCAAGAATCTTCATAGCAGAATGAACATCATTTTCCCTACAAGAAACATGAATGAAAATGGCGTAAGTGCAAGCATTGGCTTCAAGACCATGG
The DNA here is from genome assembly GCA_019845555.1 of Aristolochia fimbriata. Taxonomy (NCBI): domain Eukaryota; kingdom Viridiplantae; phylum Streptophyta; class Magnoliopsida; order Piperales; family Aristolochiaceae; genus Aristolochia; species Aristolochia fimbriata. The sequence continues at coordinate 7,334,759 of CM034081.1, forward strand.
GAACGCATTTTTCGTAATAGCTTATAAGCTTCATCTACCATTCCTCCTTGACAAAGAGATGCCATCAATGTGTTATATGCAATAGCATCTACAGGACATCTTTGGGTAAGCATTTCCTCATACAACTTCAGTGCCTCAGAAGGAGTTCCAAAATCACCCCATCCCTTCATGAGTATGCTGTAAGTCTTAGGACCAACAACAAACTCCAGCTTTTCTCTATTGAAGAAGTCTTGTGCATGGGTCACAAGGCCATTCTTGCAGAGATAAGAAAGTAAAATATCAAGATCCTCCGTACTGTGTTCTAAACTGAACTCAGTCATCCTCTTAAAAGCCTTAATGGCATCAACTGGGAGTTTTGCCTTACAGTAAGCACGGAAGATAACCCAGAAGATTTTCTGGTTAATCTCAATTCTTGCCTCTCGCATTTGTAAAAGAAAATCCCAAACTAAAGGGAACTGCTTGCAGCTTCCCAATATATCAACCAAAATGTGATAGCTTTCTCTGCTGTGAGAAAAGTTAGGCAACTTCTGGGCCCAAAGGAAAAATCGGTGGCTAGAGACTCCAAGATTTCTGCATCTTTTCAAAACTTGTTCCACTGTATTTGTCGAAATTTTACTAGAAAACGGACGCAAAGCAGATTCAATATCATGATGGGAACCACGGTAGTCGCTTAGAACACGTGAAATCTCATTGACATCCTGTTGAAGGTTACAATCTGGTAATGTGATTCCAGAAAAGAGCCTCCATCTAGATAAAGAACTAAATCCTCCGAACTTAGATTGTTGGAAGATCCAATAAGGATGGGAATGAATGAGGACCTTCAGGTTTCTACCTACAGAAAAAAAGATCTTCATAGCCATACTGGTAGGTGTTGACATTTACTCCAGACAACTATTTTTTGTGTCAAAAAGGGGTGCCCTCCTGAAGACTTGCAAATGTGAATTTTCAATTGGACTTCCCTCCAGTGAGGCTGTGTGTGTGAGAGCACCTATGAGTAACAAATTGAATAGAATCAAATATCTGCTAAGCTTATTTACATTGAAAAATCTAATAGCAAGTCCCAATTGACTACTAGAAACAAGAAAAATTCAGTTAGCATGGCACATCCCAGTGTCGTTAAACTACACTTATCCCTGAACTAAATAAATGGCTAATTCCAGTTCAAGTGGGATCCCCCGTCAGGTTGAATCCCTTGTGAATTACTAGCTAGAGGCATGATGCCCACCTCCGCTAACAACAAAGGAATACATAATTCCTCATAAATATTGAGACCCAAAAAGTTCCAATCGCAGCAGGATTGAAGGAAACAAGATACTTCATATTTTATGGAATTAGAAAATAGGAAACGGCACACTAAACAAAACACCATCAAGCCACATGAAAGCGACTGTAACGATGAATGAGATACTTAAACAGAGGCCAAAAGAAAAGTTAATAAGAAACAAAATACACGTTAACAAAAGTTCATGAGAAACAATACCACAAAATACACGTTAACAAAAGTTAATTTTTCTCCTTTCATTCACATGTGTACACTGAAACAGTAACTTAATCCTAGTTAAATATATCTGCACCGAAACAAAAACCATTAAACACTAAATTTCACCATATCTGTAGGGATCAGAGAGCCATGACTTCAATCATATTTTTGAAAATTTTTGATAAACAACATCTACTAGTCAAATATGCAAACCTTGTAAACGACAAGACTTCTGCTCTGCCCTAGCTAATTCTTTTGCAAAATTGTGCTTACATAAAGACCCTTTGACAAATGCTCCTATAGAGAATAGAACCAAGATTCCCACTACAAGTCGGTCTATGTGACCACTGAACCCAAAGCCCAAGTTTACCCAAGCTTATACCTTACGTCAGTCTTATCTTACTCAAGAGATCACTTCTTATTCTAAATAATTCCGTTTCCCCGGCCTCTAAAAGGCAAGGATATACATCAGAACATAGTAGAGCACCTAACTAGTTAAGCAGTCCCAGGCAAATAACTTAATGCGCCAAAAAAAAAAAAAAAAAAAAACAGAACAAATTCTGGAAACCATTTTGGTGACTGACAAGCATTCGGTGTTCCATAAAGAAAATCATTCTTTCCGCAGCCAATAGAACAACAATAAGCTACACGATGGTAGAAAATGATTACAGGTGCATATCCGGAGCCAAGGTGCTTCTCTTTTAGCAGTTCGATGCATACCTGACTCTCCGCTCCCGCGTTTCAGATCAGAACAGCGGACTTGCTGCCTCCGCGACCAACCCCGCAGGCAGACGCCTCCAACAACTTCGTCCCCGCGACGACGTACAGACACTGGACTCCTTCCGTAAATGCTCGCGGCTCGCCAAATCCAAGTGAATTAGTGTCCCTCTTACAACTTGCAAGAGTAAAAGTGAACGAAGCGATTCTCAACGCTGCGTTGCGAGTCCGATACGACTCGGTCCACTCGGATTATGCCCTCCCCGAGGCCCGAGTTGGTTTTCGGGGTGAATCGTTATATACTTAAATATCGAATTATGAATTTATGTTGATAAAAATATGGATTCATGATGTATTGACGAAAATGTCTCTCACTTAACCCCTAAAACGGTTTGGCTCTAAAAAACTAGCATAACATATTAGTTAATATTTTATAATATATTATTATATTATACATAACTTATATTTCTGTTCCGCATAACATACTAGTTAGTGTATAATTTCTCGTGGTTGAAAGAGTTTAGCTATCTATATAATATACTAGTTAATGTTAAGGGTGTTTGCTCTTATGAAACTAATATAACATATTAGTTAATGGTTTATAACATACTATTATATTATATATAACATATTTTTTCGTTACGTGTAACATACTAGTAAATGGTGTAGTTTTTCATGGTTGAGAGGTGTTTAATTTTATAAAGCTGACATAACATATAAGTTGATGGTATATAACATATTATTATGTTATACATAATATATATACTTTCTCGTTTTGGATAACATACTATTAGTTCATTATTTTCTATATAAATCGGTTCAAGGGTTAAGTGAGGGGCATTTTCTCATTATCGATATTTTGTCAATACGAGTATATCATTCAATATTTAGCCAACAATTGAGTTTGAGTTCACTTTCTATACCAAGGCGAGCTCGAACATGCATACTTTCGGGCTCGGCTCGGCTCAAATCCACCCCTATTTAAAACCGTCGCATTTTGAGGAGTAGCTAGTGGGAATAGTAAGAGATTGTCAACATAATGCAAATTGCACATGTGGATCGTAAGACAAGAGGGTGTCCATGGGATTAATTATTTGTTGTGAATAGAGGTGGTGATACCAGCTGAAAGGAGTTCACTACAAAGAATGAAGAGAAAGGAGGATAATGGATCCCCCTGTCGAATACCACGGTGGTATTCAAAAGGTTTGGTAAGGGTGCCATTTATTAGAACTTGGTATGTGATCGTAGTAATAGAAGACATAAGGAGGTATTGCCATAGGGGAAGAAAATTGAAAACTTTTAAAGTATGTGCAATAAATGACCAAAATAAAGAATCAAATGCTTTCGTAATATCTAGTTTGAGTCCGACAAACGTATTACGTTTTATTTTTTGTTTACAAGTGTTTAAAATTTCAAGGGCTAAGAGAAAGGCTACCTGCATTTGACTAATAAGATCTGGTAAGAGGTGTTTAATGTAGTGAACATTTGTGAGGCTAATTGGGCGGTACTTAAATTTGCAGGTCAATGGGTTTTGGTTTTTCTAAGTCAGGTCAGGTTTGGGTTTTCAAAAACCCGACCCAAACCCGACCAGTACCCACCTCTACTCATACAAGCTACTCGGGGTCAGAGTCAGCCACCGTGGACACTTCTGCTGTTAATTCTCATAGCTCAGACCATCCTCGGGACTCTCAACAATCCGATCCTCCTGCACTAGTTTAGGGAAGCCAATTCAGTCACGGATGTCTGGGCGAAAAAAGCAACTGAATCTGCTTCTCACGGTCATACCGATATCCTGGCTTTCCACTGTTCCGTCTTTTTCGTACAATTCCTTAATTATGGACTCCATTAAAGCATGTCTTAGCTCTTCTTTTTGCACTTTGAATACCCGTGATCCTTTAATGGAATATATCAGTTTTTTTTAACAAAAAAAAAAAAAACATTGGTCAGGACTAACGAGAGAAATATTACCTCAAAGGTTCAAAATTTTAATTATTATCATCAATTTATTTATATTTATCCACAAAAAGCTAGGGAAATATGTATTAATAAAACACCAATTACCTGAATGATGATGCGACATCTACCCATTTCCATCTTGTTATGTTTCTCACTTCATAACGTTAATGCCTAGTGAAATATACAGGACACATGCTTCTTTGCGGGTCCTCCATACTTCTGTACAACTCGATTTGAATCAGATAAGCAAACCTTTTTTCCCATTCAAATGCTACAAACATTAGAATTTAGAACATTTTGACAGTTGAGAATTAAGTAGGTTTAAGCATTGATGATAAAAGCAAAACTAATTCACCCTATTGGCCAAACAACAGGTCCCTTCCATTCCCAACTTCCCATATCCCCATTAAATGAGTCCCTTCCATGTTGTCCATCCAACTGAATTTCACAGCTATTCATTTTGGTTAAAACGTAATATGTACAGAGGAGCTGGATGAGCAAGAGGAAGAAGAAAGGAAACCGAGACGAAAAGTTTTGTTTCCTTATCACAAAACAGACAGAGCCCCCTTGTAAGTTATAACAAAGGCAAAGACCCAACAGAGCGTTTCAAGGTTTCACCCTCAATCTCTCAGTTGAGATTCACGACTGGTCAGGGGAACGTATCGAACAGATGTTTCTGTGTGGACAGCGATAGACCCATCAGGCTTCTTGTCAATAACCTTCAGATCCTGAAACAGGGTTCCGACGGGGATCACCATCCTGCCTCCAGGCTTTAGCTGGTCGATCAGAGATTGAGGAATTTCAGGAGCAGCAGCCCCAACATGGATGGCATCATACGGTGCAAATTCTGGCCAGCCCAGTCTTCCATCTGCACTCAAAGAGGGAAAAACTCACAGAATTCTCAAAGGCAGATACAGAGAGCTATTGAGAGGGTAAATCTCTATGACTCTGCTTCAGGCATCCCCAATTGACAAAGGACCCATACGAGGCTCTTGGGAGCCGTTCCGGGACGTTGAATTGGGTCTTTCTACCAATAGGGAGCATTCCTACTCCCTACAGGAACACATTCCTACTCCCTACAGGAACACATTTTCGCAAAACGGTCTCTAATTTTCTAGTCACAGAAGAAATGTGGAGTTGCAGCAGGACCTACCTCCCACGTGGACAAAGAGAGAACCATCTTTCAACAGTGGTGCAGCAGCACTTCTTTTAATATTCTCCATGGATGTGGCAACCAGTTCGGGGATGTGCTCCACACCAACAGCACGGCCTTCAGGTCCAACCATCAGAGCAAAGCATGCTGTCAGGTATCCAGTTCCTTCATAGCCACACATAAAATAAGGTTAATAAAGTTAGTAAAGCCAACTGAGAAATCAAACTTAGTTCCAAAAGACATAGACCAGCTACAAAATTTTAGAATGTGCCACCATACAGTAATCACTAATGATATGACAAGTAGGTATGAGCTTCCTTGGATAGTTACGAATTTTATTGGGTGAAATTAATGATTTGAACTGTAGGCAAAACCCAGGTACCATAATGGACAACTAAGTGACCAAAAAAATTTAAATGAATACAGATTTTGAAAGGTAACTGCTTCCTTAAGTACAAAACTCAGTCCAAAGAATGGATTGGTATCAAAAGTAAAAGTTTGCAGCTGATACACATTTTTCCCCAAAGTCAAAATTTTCTTCAAATTTATGTGACAAAAAAGGTAAGCACGCAAGATTAAAATACCATATCCACATAGCTTGCCCCACAAGCAAGCCTCAGAGCTTATTCTCCTGGCAGAGGCAAATAATTATCACATTTTCAGTACTCCCCAAACAAAATTCATCTTTAAACAAAAGGCTGATGAACCAAACAATCTCGTCACAGTTTACAGCCTTCAGTCAGCAATTAGATACATTTACCTAGAGAAATGCTATTGAGAGAAAAGATTTATATTTTGACTGCACGTCCTCTGAGATAATGCAAAAATGAAGAAAGCCATGACATCCGAAGCAAACTTATCTTTAGCCTACATCTACATAGTAACTACTCAACATCATAATGAATACTACAAGTTACCAAAACAAGAAGTAGCACATAAACAAATTAGATCAAAGAGAATAGCATAGACAGGGAAATAATAGTATGAGAAGCTATACGAACCTGAACCAATGTCTAATGCATGCATGCCCGGCTGCAAATGATCCTCCAACAGCTCGAGGCACATGCCATGCATATGAGGTGCAGATATAGTGGCATTGTAACCAATTTGCATTGGACTATCAATATATGCCGGAGACCCATCAGGAACAAATAATCCCCGATCAATAGTGTCCATTACTTCAGCTACTTTGGAGGACTTTATCACACCATACTGCTGCAAATGCTCCACAAGTGCTTTATTCTTGTTGATACCGTCTTTGGACCAGAAACGCTGCAAAGCCACAACAAAGTGAACAAGCAATGAATCATTCCCACCAAAAACAAGAACGGTATATGCTGCTCGTAATTTTTACATCACATTTGATAAGGCACGTTTCTTTCAAATAAGAACAGGGATAAGGGCAAACGTAACACTTAAATCGGAAAACATGAACTACAAGCTCGCTGTCGAAATGCAAGATTGGTACCATCTCTTAAAATCAAGGATACAACAGAGTTCCTCTGACACATAGTATCTCTTTGACTGAAAAGAGGGACAAAGTCGCATCCCTCTAGGGGCCAGTCCATCCCTCCTCACTGAAACCAACAAAAGCGGCCCCAACCCCAATACAGCATCTAGTCAAACCTTCTTGAGTAGAAGATCTTCGAAATTTAAACTTAACATTTTGAAACAGGCATTTCCACGATACAAATTCTCCCACTCGTCACATTATCAAACATTTACTGAAACTCGATACAAACTCCTTTCAATAGGTTCCTCAACAATAAGTTATGAATCTCCGCGGCAGAAAATTATACACAGCCGTAACCCACTCCAGAGAAAAAGAGTCTACAAATCCCCGCAAAAAGGATCACATCCCCTTCACTCTCAAATAAAAGCCTTGAATTTTCAACTCCAAAGTAGAAACCAAACAACGGAATTACCACATTTTGTCACAGTTGTCGACAGTAAACTGTTAAAAAAAATCCATCCAATCAGACAAACGCTCACAAGGATGATCGATTTCGAAACTAAAACCACTTACACGGAAGAAACGAAATAAGGGACGGTGGAAGCGAAGTACCTCCATGCTCAAAAACCGGCGAATTCCGGCGCAGGGCGTGGGGTCTGAGGGGTAACGGCGGGTGGAAGCTCCGGCGGAGAACGGCGAGCGACGAAGAGCAGAGGCGGCGAAAAAGCGTCTTAATGGCGTACGGTAGCGGCAACAATACGCTACCCCTGTTGATGACATCTCCTTCTTTTCCTTCAGAAGTTTTTTTTATTAAAAAAAAAAAAAATTATATTTCGAGCATCTTCTCCATTGCTGGAGCGCCGCGCTTCCCCTCGCTCCTACACTCTACACTTTCCCTATCTTCCGACACGTAGTAAAGTTCTCGAACGTCCGATTACGTGGACCATACACATATAATACTTACTTCACTATTTCAAAACTCCAGAATAATCAGCAAAGCAAAATTTTGGCGGGTTTTTTAGCCATCGCCACGTGGCAACGTTAACGAATTGACAGTATTACCCGTAAAACAATCAGTAAATCACCGCCCAAGGATAGATAGAGTCATAGAGATCCAGATTCCAGATGAGGCGATAAGCTTAATTACCTCCGGCTGGAACAGGGTTTCACCGGCTGCCGGAAGAAGGCACAGCTCAGCTCCGGCGGGAATTATCACCGAAAATTGCAGGGAAGTGTTAAAGAGAAGAGTGGTGATGCAGAATCCGAGACCGATCGCGTGTCTTCTGGTGGCGGCCTCGGTGCGTTCCGTCTTCCTCCGACGAAACTTCCTTGTGCACAAGAAGGCCTTCTGGCTCTTTCCGCGGACGGCTGTTACTTGTGAATTGGCTTCTCCGAGGCGGACGAAATTCTTCGAGTAGCAGGCGGTCTTGTCCCTGCGCAGGAGGATATCGAGAGGGGGCTTCGTCGAGACTGCTCCTCCCGCCATTAACATTTAACGCGGAGCTCTCTTTCCCTACGCTTCGCTTATGGCTTCGGCGGTTTCAGAAAAAAAAAAAAAAAAAAAAAATATATATATATATATATATATATATATATATATATATATTACAAAAATTTCCTTTTTCTTTGATCATCCGCTCCTGGTTTTGGCGGCTACCTTTTACTTCGTCATTTATTATTTTAAATTAATAAAAAAAGTTAGAAAATTAAAATTTCATAAAGAAAAAAGTTAAAGCCATAAAAGAATTAAACATAATGTATGCACCAAAATGTGCACGGCCCAAATTCAATAGGTCCAGGAGTCCAACGATCCAACAAACAAGGTTCGTGGACAGGCCTCGACGATTCTCAAATTTGCCCGATGCAGCCCATCGTCGGACTCATCCATCTCGCCGCATCATCGACACAGTGAGTCATCTTACAGCCATCAACGACTCGGTGAGTCATCGCCATGTCAGCATGAGTCAGCATACAGTCACCTACCTCAAACGTAGAGATAAAAACCCAGAAAAAGGGTCACGATCCTCATTCAGGGGATCTCAACAAGGAGCTCCTGGTCTCCCTACTCCCCTCTTCTTCATCAACTCTCTCAGCAGAAAGGGGATCATGATCCCCTTTCCCAGGCAAAAATTCTCAACGACTACATAGATTGGCTACAAAAAGGCCAGAAGTTCCCTGTTCCAGGGGTTGGAAAAAACTTTCATCCCTACGGTTGGAGAAATTAAACTCAAAAGACCTCTCGACAAGTGAAGAACTTTTTCTCGCCTTCTCCCAAACCGAAGGACACAAATTCCTTCCCGGAGGAGAAGCTCTCACGCACAGAGGTTGGAAAAAATCAAGTTCGACGGCCGTTTTGCCGAAGAAAATACACTCGCGGAAGCTCTCGAACCGAGAGAAGTTCAGCCCACCGCAGTTCGTTCGTCGTTCACAGTTCAACCGGAGCAGCTCTACACGTTCGGGCGGCAACGCCACGAAGTCGAAAAACACACGGAACACAAATACTTCCGTCCGGCCAGACCAAAGCCACACCGGATCGTGCACACTCGTTCCCGAGAACTCAACTTCGACGTTTCGCCGTAGGCGAAACCGACAAATTCACACAGAGATCGAATCAGAGGGTTATTAGGAGAGTGAACTCGCATTCCTTGATACAAAACACACCCTGTAACACAAAATTATTCTAAAGTAATCGACATATTCTCTCGGTCGCGCCTCTTCGCGGACCGGCGGATTTTCGACAAAACACATAATAATTTCAAATAAAAATTCTATAGATAATAAGCATGATAATTAATCGAATTTGTTTCCGTGCCATAGAGAGGTGCTCTTAAGTCTTCAATTTGAATTACATATAAAATTAATAAGTGTATAATTCATAAAATCTGAAAATAAAAATAATATTAAGTATTAACAGAATTTAAAAAATTAGAACGATATTTGTTACAAAAGATAAACAAAGTCTCTTTGTAAATAAATCATCAATTTTTTAGATTTTTTTTTAAAAATAAGATAAAAATAATAGAAAGAATAAAATTATTTACTGGATGTAAAATATTTGAATATATTTTTATTTTTTTAGATAATGTCTTTTGTTACCAATTATTTTCTCTTTAAAAATAGACCCCTTCCCAAAGTTTGATTGGCTCCTCCGGCCACATCGTGTACTTTAATATATTTAGTATAATATGCTATTAAACATTTTATTATGAATAATAATAGAACCGTTTTAAAATAATGAAAATTTGTCAATTAACCGAACCATGAACAATATAATAATAATAATAATAATAATATAGCCATTTAAAATATTTATTTCCATATTTTTTCCTTAAAATAATAAGTAATTAGGAATTGAATTATACACTTTTGTAGTATATTACTACCTTCTTCATAAAAAATAAAAAATAAAAAACTTCAACCGCCTGAGCTATTTTTGTTTCTTCTTCGTCCACAATTCATCGGACTGCTCCATCAAAGCTTTTTCATCTGTTTTCCCAAAGTTTTTTCATCGTCTTCAAAGTAGAAGGTATGTTTTTACTTTTCACTCCGTCATCGCCCTTTGCTTTTTTTTTTTCGAGTTCAATTTCAATCATTGAGTTCAGAGGGTGCGTTTTTATCTACGGTGAGTGTTTTTTCCACTTTAATTTATGTATGCTTAGGGGTAGTTTTTTTACTGTTGCTCTTTAATATATACGTATGTTCTGTTTTCCTTTACTGCCTGGTTTTGCGATTGAAGGATTTGAATGGGTTTTCAGCCGGTTATCGGGAGTGGCCGACGCTAGAAAGAGTCGCTAGTCTCCCCAGCAAACAAGTAAAAAAACCATTTTTTTGTCTTCTACTGTGTCTCACCTTTCTTATATCTACGAAACCAGAAGAAAGAGTGATTATTGCTCTTCTCTCCTCTATGTGTGCTGCTAGACACCACTTATTGGATTAGATCACTTAATATCTTGATATTTGATCTTTAGTATATTATTAATGGTTCATACTAAAGGTGATTTTTCTTATTGTTTTCTACTTCATTTTTGCTTATTTGTTTTTAAAAAATGGAGTTTTGTTTGTTTGGATGCCTAGTCAGGCGGTTTTTCGGCACTGGCCGAGGCTTGAAAGAGTTGCTCCAGACGGGCGAGCCGACTTCGGCTGCTGGTTCTGCGGTCCATGCACACAGAGAAACCAAGCTTTCTCTATGCGTTGGCAAACTTTGAGTTGACTCGGCCGTTTCGACCGAGTCTATGCAGTTGTTTCAACCAGGTCTACTCAGTCGTTTCGACCGGGTCTACTCGGTTGGTTCGACAGAGTCGCGTCAGCCGTGTTGGGTGCATCAACTCGGCCGTGTTAGCCGGGTCGCCTCTGCCGTGTTGGCCGTGTTGGCCGAATCACTTCGATAGTGTTTGACGGGTCAGCTCGGTCGTCATGGCCGGGTCAACTCGACAGTGTTGGGTCGACTCAACTTCGCCGTTTGGACCGGCCCACTTTGACTCCCGCTGATCTAACCAACAACCCGTTTGGTTTGGTTAGTCAAATAACACTCGGTTTGGTCCGGTTAGCCAAATAACACTCGGTTTGGTCCGGTTAGCCAAATAACAGTCGGTTTGATCCAATTAGTCAAACAACAGCCGACGTGGTTCGATTAGCCAAACAACAGCCGGTGTGGTCCGGTTAGCTAAACAACAACCGGTTTGGTCAAGTTTGTTTTAATGAAGTCAATTTGGTCCAATTAGCCAAAGAACAACCGAATTAGTCCAGTTCACCAAATAACAACTGGTTTGCTCCGATTAGGTGAACAACAACCGGTTTGCTCCGCTTATTCGAAGAACAACGAATTTGGTCCGGTAAGTCCAACAACAACCGATTGTGCTCTAGTCACCCAAACAACCACTGGTTTGGTCTGGTGAGGCAAACAAGAACTGTTGTGGTCTAATGACCCAAACCACAACCGGTTTGGTCCGATGACCCAAACAACAATCGGTGTGGTCCGTTGATCGAACCAACAGCCGGTTTGGACCGGTCAGCAAATAACAGCCGGTTTGGGCTGGTTAGCCAAATAACAGCCGGTTTGGTCAAGTTTGTTTTAGTGAAGTCAATTTGGTCCGCCAAAGAACAACCAAATTAGTCCAATTCACCAAATAACAAGTGGTTTGGTCCAGTTAGCCAAAAAACAGCCAGTTTGGTCAAGTTTATTTTAGTGAAGTCAATTTGGTCCGATTAGCCAAAGAATAACCAAATTAGTCTAATTCACCAAATAACAAGTGGTTTGGTCCGGTTAGCCAAAAAACAGCCAGTTTGCTTCGGTTAGCCCAAGAACAACCAGTTTGGTCCGGTGAGTCCAACGATAGGGAAACACCAACCGGATTGCTCCAGTTAGCTAATCAACATCGGGTTTGGTCCAGTTAGTCAAATGATAACAGGTTTGGTCCAGTTTAGTCTGGTTAGTCAAACGACAACCGATTTGGTTTGGTTAATCAAACCATCAGAGTCACCGGTCTCTCTCCTTTTCCCATCCCTCAAAAGGTAATTTTGTCATGGTCCTCTCTCTCATGCAATCTAGCTAATTAATTAGTACTTTCGAACTTTGACTGGTGCACCCAGTGGACCTGAATAATGTCGTACAAAAGTGAACAGATCCCTTCTTTCTTCAAAGTGATGATCGAAAACTTCAATAGACGAGTGCTAAGTGGTTTCTCTTATTTTTCTTTTTTTCATAATTATCTCAATTTTTTAACTTTCAATTTTTCAAAAATTCCGTGCAGAGTTTGTAAAACACTTGAAAGAAAAGAAGCTTCCCACCGAATCAATCCTCACAAGAGTAGGCTATAAATGCTGGGCAATGGAGGTGAAAAAATGTCGGGATGATTTTTTCTTTCAAACTAGTTGGTCTAAGTTTGTCAAAGAAAATTTTTTACAAGTCGGAGATTTTGTAGTTTTTCACAGTGATGATGAATTAAATTTCAACGTCATCATATTTGGACACAATGCATGTGAAAAGTAATTTCCACGATATGAAGAAGTAAAAGTTGAGGGTGAGGCATAACCACAGAGATAATCAACATGTCGTTGTAGTTACGTTGTAGCGAAGGCAAACCAAGACGAACAATATTTGATACAAGGAGTTGTCCATTTAAGCTTTGCAATCCTCATTTTGTTTCAGCGGTGAAACTAGAAAAAAATTATCGAATTGTGAGTTACTATTCTTTCCATGGAAAGTAAATGAATGTCTCTATTATTTCATTTATTACATTCCTTGGATCAACTGACATGCGAACACCTGTGACATTGTCACTGCAGAAAATTTTGAAGCCCTTTTGGATAGGATCTGGCTTGTGGTCATCTTCCAACAAGAAAATCTACATAGAATACCTAATTAGCAGTCGTTGGCCTGTCAACTTGATTATTCATGATAGAAGTTCCAACCGCAGTGCATTTATGGGCAGATGGCGTGAGGTTATCAAGAGTAATCCATTATAACTTGGAGATGTTTGTATTTTTTAGGTAAAAAACGGTGGTAAACGTAACAAACCAAACATCGTGCATTTACATATTCAACGAGCACCTCCAAAGTAATGAAAATAGGGTTTTGCCTTCTTAAATAGCAGAACAAAAATGTTCACAGTTTTTATAGCTTTTACAGAGTAAGAGTCCAGGTTTATAAACCTTTTTTGTATATATTTCTATTACTACGTCTTGAAAATTGTGTTATTGTATAAATATAGGACTATTTTGTCCTAATTAATGTAGAGTTTGATGATAGTTAAATATCCATTATTTTCTTTTTTAAATATATAATCTTTTATTAATAATAGTTTGATCATAGTTTAATAATAATTAAAAATAATTAGAAAGTATTATCTTTTATATATTTAGTTATTTTCTATTGTTTTTTTCATGTGTGATTTCAAACACTATCATAGATAATAGAGTGACAATTGGGAATATAGAGTAACTATAATATTTTTGTTTTGTTATCAAAGCTACATTAATCCACTTCGCACGTCGTCGTAGGACGGGCTTAGGTCCGCTAGTTATCTAAAGAGAAGTAATTCTTACTATATTATTGTAGAGAAAAAAAAGGGGGGTTATTATTCTAGAGCACACTTCATATAATCTAGCTTTAATAAACAAAAAACATGCTGTTTCTTTTGAGAAAACCAAAAAAAACAATTTCAGGATGTCGCATGCCTCTGACTCCACAGGAAAGAAAAGCACAAAGAAAGAAATCTTTGATTGATCTCTCCTCTCTGTTTGTAGTAATTATGTCCAATACTTAGTCATGGATAATACAAGAGAGGGAACACTCTGTGAAGCTGCTTTTGGAAATGCTCCAGTCCTTCAAAGCACTCTCAACAGTTATGCAAAGATAAAGAAGGAACGGAGAAATCCCAAGATACTTGACTTCAATTAATGGAAAGCAGAAAAAAAAAAAAAAAAAAAAGCATCGAAATTCCTCTTGATTTTGGACCCATTTCTTTCTTTAGGTCCTGGGATTTTGCTATTCGTTCAAAGATGTTGGTTTGAATCAGGACAAGGTTCATTTCCTTTATCTTTCCATGTGAATAAAGCAGCCCATGTCGCTTTACACCTCTCGGAGCCCTTCCTATATGAAGCTGCTTCGGAGCAAGAGTTTACCAATTCAGAGCTGACATGGAAACCCGTTTCACTCCCGAGCACAGGATGGTGAGAACGAGCTCACACTATATTTCATCTTCTAACGAAGATGTGATGGTGAAGAGGATCATGCAGACACACTTTCCAGACGGAAGCTCCGTGGATTCAGAGTCACTGATGTTCATGGTAGAGGACATTTTGCGGCAGAGCTGCGACCCCAATTTGCTGGTGATTGCATTTTCAACTTTCTCTTGAGCTCTTGTGGCAGTTCTAAGAATGAAACATTGTAACTGCTAATCAAGATTTTTTACTGTTTTTCAAAAGTACTGAAAATTAGTGTGATTTTTTTTCAATGTATGAAACTGGATAACACTAACATGAAACAAAAGACAGTAATCAAATACGTTCTATTGCAGGTATCTGAGGCAACAAGAATAGCCAACGGTGGGGATGGGACACAATCTGTTTGTGTCCATGCGTCAGAGGTGAAAACCATATATCGACTTTCGTATGAGGTGCAGAAAACAGGGTACCCATCAAAGTTTGTTTTCACCATTAACACCAATTAACTTCATGATGATGGATTTTAGTTGGTGGCAGGTAATGAGCAGGTGCTTTGGTGAAGGTAACCAACATGCTGCAACAATGGCTTTACTTGATTCCCTAGGAAACAATCCATGGGATGAGAAAGTGGCTCTTGTCCTAGCAGCTTTTGCAATTACCTATGGGGAATTTTTGCTGGTTAAGCAACTTTGTCCGAGTAATCCCCTAGCGACATCCATAGCTACTTTCATGCAAGTGTTCCACTACTTGCAGCAGGATAAAGAAACCCTCCAACCCTGCTTTAAGGTCTTAAACTGCTTAGCCAAGACTCTGATCAATGCAGCAAGAAGCATCATCGAGTTTGAGAGCCTCCCCATGGAATACATCACACTAAATATTGAAGCATTTGCTGCAACAAAGACATGCCTCCACTTGGCTGCCTATTGGGTGATTAGGAGTGCTGTTGCTTGTTCATCTCTAATCACTGATTTGATCACAAGGAGTCATGACCACGTGCATGTTCTTTCCTGACCTCATATATTTGAAAAAGAATCATTGTTTGATTTCTATTAGAATTGATCCATAAACATTAATCTCACAAAGATTTTAAAATTTTTACAGGAAGAAGAACAGAGTCGGCATGATATGGGAGCTCTGGAGTTTGGCCTATAAGGTGAATATGACACACGAACAATTGAGGAAGCACTTGGATGCATGGGACCATTATATAGGTTAAAACCATTGCCAAACATTGGGAAAGTAAATTCTAGTGTTCAGATACACATTATCTTATTGTTGTATCTGCATGCATTTTAGATGAGAAAATTATGACTGAACTCACTTACGTCTTTGAGAAGCGACATTTCGACAATCAGGAGGTGCTCAAGATTTTATTTTCTGTCAAGAAGGGCCCAACAATTCAGAGGGCTTCCTCACCGGGCAAGGTACATTGACATCTTTCTTCTTTTCTTTTGCAACCCATCTGAGAAGATAAGAAATAATTACATCATTAAGATTCCTGAATTAACACAAGGATGATTATGCACAGTTTGACCTTGAGGTACTTAGAGACAAGGAGGTTATCCTTGTTATCTCAGAGCTTGCTCTACCTCCAAAGCAGCTGCTTCTCTTAGCACAGCAAACGTCTGTTCCTCTTCAAAATGAGAATGATAGGAGCTATGAAGTTGTCTGGATACCGTTTGCAAGCTCCAGTTTATGGAGTGAAGATGAAATGAGAATTTTCCACCATCTAGCAAGCAGCTTGCCGTGGTATTCACTCAGCCAGCCTTGGTTGCTTTGGCCGGCAGTGGTTAACTACATCAAACAATCTTGGCATTTCGAACATGACCCATTGATGGTAATCTTGGATCAGCAAGGAAGGGTGTCTTCTCAAGATGCAACTGACATGATAATGATTTGGGGTTCAAAGGCCTATCCCTTCTCAGCTTGGAGGGAAGAAGAGCTGTGGGTAAAAGAAAATTGGTCTCTTCAGTTTGTTATGGACCATGTAGATCCCTTGGCATCTCAGTTGGTATGATGCTTTTCCCCTCATCATTTAACACAGACCTTTTTCTAATTTTTTTGAAGTATTTTTTGCATCTTTCATGTCAGCTTACATGCTAATGAAATCAGACCTTTCATAACAGGTGGAGGAGGGAAGAACTATTTGTATTTATGGAAGCAACAACTTAGAGTGGATCAAAGAGTTTTTAAGTAAAATCAAAGACATTAAAAGAGAGGGTCTTCAGCTAGAGCTGCTATATGTGGGCAGCAGCTGCTCTGTTGAGAGAAATGCAAGCGAGATTTTAAATTTCATTGCTGGAGAAAAGCTCAGTCGTTACTTGTCTGAAATCGAAAAATACTTCTTTTGGACAAGGTTGGTTGCTATGAGAAGCTCAAAAGAACGTCTTGGGAAGAATCAAAAGCATGACATCATCATGCAGGAGGTAGTATCGTTGCTACGCTCTGATGAAAGCGGGGAAGGTTGGGCATTAATTGGAAAAGGATCATCAACTGACATCTTACAACTTCAAGGGAGTGTGCTCATAGAACTGCTAGGTCTATATCAGATATGGGGAGAAGATGTAGAGAAAGTTGGTTTTTCAAGTGCAATGAGAAACGCTATAGACAGACCTCAGCTCATCAAGCACTGTGATCACCAGAAAATAGTGCCCCATGATGAAGGGTACCTTTTCTGTGAAGAATGCAGAACTCCCATGAAGAAGTTCGACCTTTACCAATGTAGTGACAGGAAGATTTGAAGCAAGCTTCATTATTGTTTAATTGGTGAGACACTTAAATTTTTAGTTCACCTTAAACCATGAGAGATAGATGTTTTTTGGTGCAAGATGCTTATTATAGCGACTTAGTAAAAGAAAGAGAAAAGAAGGAAACAAAAGAAAGAAAAGCATGATACAAATACCCTAAGAGTATATGACAATGTTTGAGCTTTGTTGGTGACCATTTGTTGAGGTCAGGTGGGCATCTCAGAATTAAGAAATATAGTGGGATTATCAGAATCCATTGAGTATCAGCTTGTACGTGTGATGTACATGTATTTGACTGTAATGTTCTGTCTCAGACTATAGAAAATATTAGAAAGATAAATGGTTTGTATTGGCGCCTCTAAACCTGTTATGCATATGATGATACATTGATAATACACTCAACCATGGTTGATGCCTGCCGGTTTCTCTAACATTTTGTACTCTATTACTATCTAGACAAGCTACTTGCTGTTATGGCGTTTCTATTGGACGGATGTAAGTACTTCCAAAATATGCTTAAAGAAACGGAGAGCATCATAGACTGAGTTAATGATTGTATAAACATTTGACTCAAGAAATTTAACATTCGCCACCTCGATTATCTGCTAATTACAACAGGATCCTGGAGATTGGCCTTGAAAAGCCTAAAAAGTACGTGTTTGCGATTCTACTTACAAGTTGGCCAACAGAAAATCCCTTGAATGATGATGACCTTTCTATGCTTGGATCACAGTTAACTTTTAATGAACAAAAATTTCCACTAGAGACAATGCAAGCTGAAGTTTGTTTCTAAGTCCCTGTTACTGTCAACTGTAATCATGACAAACTGAATTATTTAGTCATCCATAGAGCAGGTAATATCAACTAAAAAATATAAAATGCAGGAAATACTACAATGGACATAGATAATGAAACTACCCCTTCCATAATCATGGAAGGAAGCAACATGGATGAAAAGGTGGCAAGAATTACTTCCTTACACAGAACGTTCTTTTTTTAAATCAGTGAATTCTTTATTGATAGAAATAGTTTGCCATTACAAAAGTGTTACATAGAGTACAGAAGTTATAAAGCTTTAGATGTAAGGCTACAGAAAGTTACAATGAAGGCAAAGTAGCCCCTGAGGTAATACGTAACTTCTTTAGCTAGTGCATCTGCCACTGAGTTGGCATACCTTGGTACCTTAGACTATTCAATCTGTCATCCATCAAACTGTTAGTCAAAAACATTTATCTGAAGTAAGAATCTCCCTGTCGTGCTAGGGCAATTAGATGTTTGTACACCTAGTATCTGAGGAGAGATGTTCACTAACATTCCAAAAAAAAGGGACAGCTGCCGAGCACAGATAAATTATATTTGCTTTATGTTCATCACTATCTGAACAAAAATTAACCCCCTTCAACTAGTAAACAATCACTTGAAATTACATTTCATTTGACAACCCTCCTTATATGAAAAGGGATGTATCATAAATGACCTACACGTAAGTGTTAAAATGTGATTTATGATTTATGAATCAAGATGACTCATAATACTGTAAGTAGAACAACCCCAGAACTCATAATGACTTGTACTGTCAATGAAACAACTACCTCAGATGGCTTCACTTCTTAATCACTTATGAGTTGCTTTCATGGCTACCACATAAAGGTTTCTCCAGAATTTGTCGCAGATATTCCAGCTGCTCGTGTTCACCTTGAAGCTCCTCCCACTGTGGAGATTGAATAGAAAGGATATATATATAAACAAACTTTCTCATAAACAATAATTCTCTACATGTAGGTTCATGCACCAATTTGAAAATAACACATCAACATTGACCGGAAATAATTTTAAAGAATGAATTGAAGAAGTTTGAGTATAAGGATAGTAGAGCTTAATTGGCCATATAACACTCCAAATTGCAAAAGATCAATCTACAAGAAAAGCATAGGTCCTTCAACTTATCAACCTAGTAGGTAAACGTATCTCTAAATGTACTCTGCATGAAGGTTTCCAGGGGATACACTGTTTGATAATGGACCTTTCGTTGAGTAAGAAAAATCAAACAACCAGCACTTGTGTAACATTGTTTGTTTCAGTTCTGAACAACATTGTTAAACTCCATCAAGCCTTTCAGTGTCTATAAATTGTACCAATCATGATCAACACTGTCTTCATCTATCCCTTCAAAGTACATTCCAATGGAATTCCTAATCATTTATTTAATTCACAAAAAATTAGCTGCACAAAAATAAGTATTTATACCTGAAAATAGGATTAAAAATTGATTACCATAAGATGAACTTTCTCAAAACTTTTTATTTAATTAACAATTAGAATAAAGGCCACGTAAGCTCAGATAACCAGTTTTCAAGTCTATCATAGATCAGGTAAACTTATGAGCTAATTTATTTGTCATCATGTTTCACCTTCTCGTCATCTTCACTATGTTAAAGATCTGAATGACCACTTCCAACAGGCGAAAAAAGAATGTGACTGTTTGACATTTTACTCATACAACCACTTACTATATACATAGACAGTTTGGGCAGAAAAATTGAAACAAGCCCCTTTAGGTAATGTATCCTAGTAGATGAGCCAGTTAAGAATCTGTTGATGATTGACAATTTTACCAAACCGTGTCTAACAGAGAATGTGAAGGTTCGCCCATCTTAAGTAACAACTGACCTCTTGATGAACGACAGAAACCACATTCCAACCAGCAGAAGTAATGTACCGCCGCTTCAGCATGGTGTGTCCTAGAGGAGTCCCTAGAAACAAGCAGAATTCTGCATTATTTGATGATCAATAAAACATTCCACAATTCCACTTTATGCAGACATATTTTTCCTTTTATTTTTTTTAAAACATTGTAAGCTAAAATCAATTAATAAAATAGGTTTTTTCTTTTAATGTAAGCTTCAAATTTATAAGAAACAGGTTGGAACCCACCTAAATTCCGTGAAAAATGAGTTGGACCATCAATTTCTAAAGCAATCTTTTGATCTATCAATGCTGCGTCCAAAGCATAGCCATCAACTGAATATTCTCTAACCCACTTCAGGCCCACGCTAACAAGAAGACGTGCAACTTCCTTTTGAAATGAAGAAGTTGTTTTCTGATTAAACCGCTTAGTTTTCCGAGCATATGCAATTTGTTTCTCAAGATCACTTGTAAGTGATAATCCAAGATGTGGGTACTCTAGCTTCAAGGATTGGTTTGCAAGTTGGACCTGTGACGCGAACATAATATCCTGCCTGAACTCTTCTGAAATGCTCTGCTCCTCAAAGTTGCACAAAGTAGTCCATACATGAGAGAAAAATGGTCGTTCCATTTGCCCAAAAACAGCATATGACCATGCCATACTTCCGAGCTGAGCCCTACTGAAATCAAGTGCTAAGCCTTCTAATGGCACATCCAAAAGAAGATCTTCAATGTTTTCTATCTCTTTTTGCTCATACTCGTCAGAGGAATCCTCAAGAGCGATTGAAAGATCCTCCATGTCGCAACTGACACCAGCCATATCTTGAAAAGCCTTATCCAGTGCATCAAGCAAGTGGTTGGCATTCTCATTTAGAGAAGCAAAAGCCCACAAAACTTGAGTGAGCTCTTGCTCTTTAAAGTTGTGAATAATAGCCGATGCTCTCTTTGACAGCTCTGAAAATAAGCTAGGAGCCGCATGCCTCATAGAGGCAAAAGCACCAGCAACATTAGCCACATTCTGTGCATTAAATTCTGCAGCTTTGGTCATAGCAACCTCTGCAATTCTATCCATCTCTGACAAATAAAGAAGCTCACCCCCAATCTTAGACAGGGCCCATGCAATATTTGATAACCCTTGAGGTGAGCAGTCAGGTAAAGCTGCCATTGCAATACCGACAAGCATTGACATTTCTCTTTGTCGAGCAAAAGCTAATCTGTGAGTGCTCAACATAGACACTTTCTCCATATTCTTGGCAATTCTATGAAGTGCAGTAGCAAGGTTTAAAGGAGAGAGAGGAGATGGGCTCAATCCTTTTCCGACAGCTGATATCATGTCAGCTACTATCTCTAGCACTTCATCTGCAGTTTGGGCATCTATTATCTGTTTGTTTAGCCAAAACTCTTGTTTCCGATTAGTGGGTCCTGAGAACTCAGAGAGTTTTTGTATGAAAGACTCTCTATTTTGCTCTTTCATTTCTTCAAACACACCATCTCCCATCAGACTCACATTGTGTCTTAGTTCAGTAATATCCTCTTCTTCTTCTTCTTCGGCTTCTTCCAAGTCGTCATCAGAACCATTCGAAATGTTCACTTTCGTATTTGTTTTTGCCTTGGGACTTTTTTTAGTCTTCTTCTTTTTCTTTTTCGATCCCACCATTTTTTCCATGACATGAGTCAAACCACGAGCCTCAATAGAATCCAATGCAACTTTTCTAGCTCTCACACACCAATCCATCCCCTCCGTATCTTCCAGCAATTTTGATTTTTGACGGTTTTTCTTTTTAGGCGGCCTGAACCCAAAAGGATCAATCTCCCCAAGAAATTCTTGTTCCCAGTCTGTATCAAGCGCCTCTTGCTCTTCAACGCCTTTTACTCGAACTCTAACGTTTCTACTTGTATCTATACAAATTCTTCGAAGCCTCCTACTGAAACCAAACTCAACTACACGGTCACAAAGTCCACTCTTTAATTTCATCATGGGAAGTCTCCGAACTAAATTCTCAGTAGTGTTGATCGACTGCACGCATCTCTGAACTGGAAATGTACTCAAAATCCCTTCCATTACTCTCAGAAGTAACTAAACGTTTGAAATAACTATCTAACTGGTCCTCGTCAACAATGAAAAATTAACAAAAAAGCTCCTTCTGACAACCCGCAAAAAAAAATTACCCACGAGATATATCAAACGCCACTTTGAAGCCCTTTTCACGGTGTTCATTCAGGCGCTTCTACTCACAATACAGGAAGGTGTCCATCTTCGTATGCTTTAGGAGTCTCATTGAGAATGTAGAAATTCAGAAACTCGGTTAGCGTACGAATCGTGGGTTACGTAGCCACAGCAGAACATGTTGCAGAATCGCCGGGAGCTCCTCAATGGATAGGTAGCAAAGACAAGCCAGAGCCACCCACTACCACTAATGAGGAGGATACTCTTCAAAGTTTGACGTCGATGCATTCATTCAGACTCTGAACAAACACTATATAGCTTATACATTGAGAACTAGATCTTCGGCCTCACACGGTTGGGCTTGAAATTAAGGCCCATTTTAAAGTTTCCATAGGCTCAAAGAGATTCTTGCAACCACGCCCCAGACTATTGTTTCCTGACCGACCTGACCCGATCCGGGTTCATCAAAACTCGAGTGAGGTTCATCAAAACGAACCCGGATCCGCTGGCCAAAATGTAGCGTGGCCAAAACGAATCACGGGTGCCACGTCAAAAAATTACCTGTGTGGGGATGACGTGGCACCCCGTGATTCGCTTTGGCCACGCATCAAAACCCAAGTCGGGTTGATCAAAACCCTAATCAGGCAATCAAAACCAAGGTCCACCCTCATCACTTGGTAAGTAGTGACATATATATAGGACATCCCCATACAAACGAGTTCAATTCAGTGTTTTAAAATTCAAACCGGCCGGTCTTGACCCAATTGTACCAGAATCAGAGGGCAATCTAGTTCTTATTGACTCAGCCTGGTTGGTTCACTGTAACCAATATTATTTTTGTCCTTTTTTTCATAAAAATATTAAATATATATAAAATATGGTGTATATTATTAAGCGAACTCGGATCCACTGGCCAAAGGCAGCATAGCAAGAGCCAATCCCTGAGCACTCTTCGTCACGTGTGTGGGTGCTCGGGGATTGCCTCTGGCTACACTGCCTATTGGCCAGTGGATGCGAACTCATATTCAGCGGGCCAACCCGGTCTAACTGGGTTCAACCAAAACCGAACAAAGTGCCGATTGGATGACGGGTTCGATTTTTAAAACATTGGTTCAAATAGGTGCCCAAGGCTAAGTAGGGTGTCGGCTGGTGCCGACGCCAAACAAACAAACCCTACACAAACCTATGTTAATTTGTCCATTAATATAAAAATATACCATAATCTCGTACTTTAGGATCCCTAATACCTTGCTATATATCAGTCTTTCACATGGTATCACATTCTAATCTTTTTAATCGCCCGCACTGATAACTTTGCATGTGAGGAAAGTGGAAGCAACCCTAATCCACTTTTTCTAATTAATCCCCACAAAGTGGATAAGATCATAACTAAACATGTGATTGGTCCCTCTGATCTCGGCTACTATCTTTTAAATATTTATCTATAGTTTATTTTGTACTTGTTATGTATATTATATAAAAAAAAAAAAAAAAAAAAAAAAAAAAAAACCGTGGTTCAGGCTTTGAGGTGGATACATAACTAAGTATTCTATTTAGGACAAGAAGAAAAGGAAACCCGGGCTTGGATTCCCAAATCCAACAAGTGGATTGGGTTCGGGTTTGGAAATCCAAACCTGACATCGGGTTGGGTCGGGTTCGGGTTTACCCAAACTTGACCCGCAGGTTTTTTTATTTTTAATTTTTTTTTATATTTTTATTTAGTTATTTAATAAATTATACCCAGTGGGTTTTAGTTGGGTCTGGATCGGGTCGGGTCAGGGTTTTAAAATGATGAATTGGGTCAGATTTTAAAACCCGTTCAGGTTTTTCATGGGTTCGGGTTTTCAGAAACCCAACCCAAATCCGACCCGTGTCACTCCAAACATTGAAAGGAAAAAAGTTAAAACTCATTTGGAGCATTTAATTTTCTGAATGAAATTGAAGATATATAACCCCAAAGTCTAAATAAACTCTTTATAATAATTTAGCAGTCTAAACTCAGAAAAATATGAAAACTCAATGTTAAGTTTATGAAGGTTGATCAAAATATGAAAACTCAATATTTTTTTATTTTTTATTTTTCATTATGGAATGAGAATGACTTAAAACATGAAAAGGAAGTAATTCCAAATTATAAACAATGCAATTGAATAATGATAGAAGACCATTGACTATTACAATCTTAAGACTTTACTCAAATCAGAGAATATTTTGGAAACATGCGCTCAGAAGTAATTCCAAGTTGAGGAGATACTTGAACCAAGAGAAAGAAATACTTGTTAAAGTAATAAAAAAAAGAAAAGAAAAAGTCATCTAAAAAGAAATAATGTGCCATATACTCTCAAAATGTTCATGAATTGTAGATAGCACCACCTCCATTATGTGTAATGCAAAATCAAAGGTTACAAATTAATACGAGTAAAAATATTTATAAATTATTTATTTATTTATTTCATATTCATATATATATATATATATATATTATAAAAATAACTTAATAATAAGCAAAAAAACTACATATATGTGTCATATGTATGCTAAATATAAAATATTAGATAATTAAAATTTTAAAAAATTCAAAGAAAATCGATAAAAGTATAGGAGAAATGTGTGAAACTAACTAAATTTCATACTCTAAAAATTTTAGCTTCAAATTCCTCGTAATTTAGGAGTAATTAATATTTTAAGCTAATTAAATCATATCAACATACATGTAATATACAAAATTACCAGCCGTTTATTTTTTAAAAAATTTGAGTGCATAATTACTAATTACTAATTACACCTTGTGTAGACCTAGAGTAGCTTTCTTCGAGCTAAACAACGTTTGAATTAGGTTATGTGTAGGCAGATAATGCTATAAATTGATTATTTTGGAAACCCAAATTTCGTACGTGGATATTTGCCCTATCCTAGTACAACGAGACGAATCACTCTTTCTAATAATAGTCAGCCTCTCACGACCTGCCACGTGTTAGATCCCCCCTTTCGGCCGCTTCTCTGCGACAGAACCAATTGTATAAACTATAAACTATAAACTATAAAGAGAAAGCACGTCCCCCTCCACCTCTTTCTCTCTCTCTCTCTCTCTCTCTCTCTCTCCCATGCCTGTGCCTGCTTCTTCCTGGTACTCCGCCTGCAACTGCGCCACCGCCACGGCGGCCGCCTCCGTCGTCGTACGAGCCGAGTACTCAAACCCGGAGGGCACCAGTTCGTCCGACGACAACAGTACCGTTATAATGAGTAGAAGCACCACCGGCGCCAGCAGTAGTCAGCTGCATAGCGACGCTTCTCTTCAGACCCTCCCCTCCGTGCCTTCGCTGCAGAAACTCTCCCTCTCCCTCTCCATTAACGCAGCCAAACCGAAGGTCTCTCATCTCTCACTGATCTCCTCGCTTCGGCCGGACCCCACCTCCCAAGTCACCTCCATCGCCTTCTTCTCCTCCTCCTCCACGGCGGCTCCAACACTTCTTTACTCCGCCTCCGCCAACCAAATCCGCGCCTGGGACCTCCCCACCCTCACCCAGATCGACTCCTTCAACTTCTCAGGCGACGGCTCCGTCAAGTCCCTCGTCTTCTCAGACGACGGCAGAATCTTCACCGCCCACCAGGACTCCAAGATCCGGGTATGGGATTTCCGCCGCCGCCACCGGCAGCTGGCTTCCCTCCCCACCTTCAACGACCGGCTGCTCCGCTCCCTTCTGCCCCGAAACTACGTCTCCGTCAGAAGGCACAGGAAGCGACTGTGGGTGGAGCACGCCGACGCCGTGGCCGCCCTGGCCGTCTCCGGCAGCCTCTTGTACTCCGTCTCCTGGGACAAGACGCTGAAGATTTGGCGCACCTCCGACCTCCGTTGCCTGCAGTCGGTGACCGCCCACGAGGACGCCGTCAACGCGGTGGCCGTGGCCGCCGACGGCACGGTCTACACCGGCTCCGCCGATACCCGGATACGCGTGTGGGGGAGGGAGGAAGGGGAGAAGACGAGGTACGCGCTAAGGGCGACCCTGGAGAGGCACAGGTCGGCGGTGAACGCGCTGGCCCTCGGCGGCGACGGCGCCGTCCTCTACTCCGGCGCCTGCGACCGGTCCATCCTGGTGTGGGAGAGGGAGGACAGCGCGGGGCACATGGCTCTAGCGGGTGCCCTCAGGGGGCACGGTGGGGCCATCCTGTGTTTGATCACAGCCGCTGAAAATTTTCTATTCAGCGGGTCCGCCGATCGGACGGTCAGGATCTGGGGGAGGGGGATCCACGGTGGGTACGCTTGCTTGGGGAAGATGGAAGGCCACGCGAGGCCGGTCAAGTCGTTGGGAGCATTTTACGACGGATCTGAATCCGGGTATACGGTCTGCAGTGGAAGTTTGGATGGGGAGATTCGGGTCTGGCGGGTGTCGGTTTCTCCTCGCGGTACAAAAGGGTCGTCCGATTACCAACCCGATTTGGATCTTCCCCACTGGAAATTTCAATAATTTTTTTTTTTTTTTTTTTTTTTTCCTCCTTCTCTCTTCAACAGGGTCGGGCCGGCGGCAGTGATTAATTACGCGAAGCCTTACCCATTATTTTTTTGTACATTTTCTGTTAAAATTAAGGAAATAGAGGAGGCAAACAAACAAGGCAAATTAATTATATTGAAGATATAATTTATTTAAAAAATAAATAAATCTTATTATAACTTCCTCGATTTCATCTCTGTCTTATATATGTTGATTATCAAAGGAAAATAGGAGCAGTCGTTTGCTTCAAGAAACATGCATGCCTTAAGATTTTTTTTTTTTTTTTAAATAGACTACCCTAAACCTAAACCCTAAACCCTAAACCCTAAACTTTTTGTGGGCGCCCCATGATTCGCTTTGGCCACACTGCATTTTGAGCGCCCTTTTAGCTAGCGGATCCGAGCTCTTTTTAAGGAAGAGAGTAAGACATTATCATAAATGTGAGGGGTATTTCTCAGTCATTTAAAAAGTGCATGTAGGAAAAAAAAATTCCTACACACACGTAAGTGTAGGCTAGCCCTTCTCTCTCTATATATATAGATATATATATATATATATATATATATATATATATTAGGGCAATTAGTCTACATGTACGTTGAGAAAAAAAATTTCTCTGCACTTAAGTTTTTGTCAATGGCTTTATATCTAATTTTGTTGGTTGGTGAAAAAAAACAAACATTAGGAGTGCAAAATTATAGCATCCAGTTTACTAGTTTTAACATCCACTAGCATTATATATGAACACAGTAGCATTAAGTTGAGAAGTTTTGGACTTCTGGAACGTTCCTCAATTATAATTTGTCAACCTGATGAGGTGGTCATTACATGGCATAAACTTGTTTATCCCTTAAAAGCACACAAATTGGTTTTATCAAATGCAATAGATGTATAGAACGAGATGTTCCATCAGATCTCAAGTGCTTGCAATCTCTTTCTTCTCTCCCTCCCCTCCAACTCCAAGATAAAATAAAATTTCAAAAAAATAATTTTTTAAGTATAAATAATTACAGTATTTATTCCACCCACATAAACAAATAATCAAATAGATAGATAGATAAATCTATAAATGCATAGGTAGATAGGTAGGTGGATAGACTGGATTTTGAGGTGGAGGCTCTATAATAACATGGTAAGTGATTCTTGTCAACGGTTCTTGTCCAAATGAATATCTTATATAGGTTTCTTGAGGATATTAAAACATATCTTAATTAATGAAGAAGACAAGTGTGCATCAGTGCATGCATGGATCAAGGGTATAAATAAAATAGTTTAGATGAATCAGACTACCCCCAAGTGTTGTTTTTCTTGAGCATTAATTAATGAGTCAAACATGTCACTAGCTAGTAAATAATTAATTAAGATAATATCACTTAATTAACTGCCTTAAGTGAAGTCTACTATACACATGCACTTGTCCCTTCTTATCAATGCAAATAACAAAAATGGTTTTGATCTATCCTTTATTAATTTGTTTGTCAACCTTGTAAGCAAGTTCTGAGAGTGCAGAGTGAGAACCAAATTTTTATTTGTCCCTTAATTAGCTTGTGTACATGTTCGGCAATTGGGCTAGGTGGAGAAACATAAGTTTGTCTTATTGTTAAGGACCTAAGGTTACTTTTTAAAAGTTTTTTTAATTAAATTTTTAATATTGATTAAAATAAATAGTCAAACAAGATGATAAAATCTGGGTTGGGTGAAAAAACACTGGGCAATAACTCGGGTGGTCTCATTCGGAGTATCACGGTCGAAGGTCTCTGGTTAAATCTATATAGTAGCGATAAAAGTTACACGATAAGAAGTCAGTCCACAATGGATTAGGTAATATAGGTAAAACAAAAAATCCCGTAAATAAATAAATAAAAAAAAAAAAAATATATATATGTGGCAAAATTTGAAAAAGTAATTCATTAATGTGTAGAATTTCTTCCCCATATATATGTAAAGTGAAATAAGCTGTGACAGATACGAATGAAAAAGCAAGAGATAGAAACTATTCTCTTTTATCTTTATATATATCGTCTTTGGCATGGCAGGAGAGGGAGGAGGTGATGATCGAGGTGGAAGGAAGGGAACGCGCCCCAACATGAAGCACCAGCGGTTTCTGATCAGACGAACATTGCAGAAGATCAAAAAGACGACTGTATATAATTCTTCTGCAACAACTTGCCATGTTATAATATACTACTTATCCAATTAGAGAGAATATTGTATGTATATATATATAAAAGAGTAGTACTGATCGATGCTACGTTCCTCATCTCCGGCCCAAGGCAGGAGCAAGTTGGCAAGTTGGGGAAGGGGGCCGCCGGCCTGGGTCGTTGCTGCTGCTGCTCCATCGCCATTAACAATGCATGCCAGCGGTGGAGAATGACTGAATGAGGAGATCAGATATCCAAGGCGCCAGGCGGGCGTCACTACTTACCACTCACTCCTATATATTGCTCGATCCTCATTTCTGCTGCGTCGTCGGGAACCTTCCAATATTATAAAATGGAAGAAAGATTAAAGGAAGGGTGCATTAATTTATACAAGTTACTTACAACAGAAACAATAAAAGAAAGACGATTTCCAAGGAAAAGAAGCGTCTCACAGAATCTTCGCCACTAACTGATTAATTGTGCTGAGTAGGCATCTTCGTGACTACGTGTTTTGTCCTCTCATGACATGAAAGACTGGATTTCATGTAATGTGAAGTGTGCACTCTAGTTGTCACAATGGAGAGCTATAACATGAGTGGAGGAACTGGCTACGAAGGGGCGTGTATTCTTCCCGCTTTGACAATGCATCAGCGACCTTGTTCTATATTGCTGGCTTATATTGAATCTCCAAATCATACCCAGTAATTTCAGGATCTACTTTTGTTGATCCGACACCAAAGCATTCTAGTCCATGAGAAAATGAAGGCTACGCTGATCGGTTTTGAGAATGAAATGCCGCCCTAAAAGGTAATGGCTGATCGCTTTTGAACAGCCAACACAATTGCCATAAATTACCTCTCATACACTGAAGCTCCTGCCAATTCATCCAATACTTCATCTATTGTGGGGATCGGAAATTTGTCAAGGACTATCAGCTTGTTGTGACTAACCTGTATGATTCTGGCGGGTTGCATGTCGCCCACAATCTTTTTGGGGGTTGGCACCATCTAGTAGACGAATGACATGGTCATGAGGTCGTGATGGAGATAAATTTTAGGCTGAGTTAAGAGGGGTTGATATTTCTAGAGGAGTAGGGTTATAGCTTCATGGAGAATGGGCTTCAGAGACTTCGCGTCTGTCCCAAGACTACATCGATGCCCTTCAGAGGAAAGAGAAAGGAATCTAATAGCACTTTCTCTGTGTCCCCCCAATCTGGAGAGGAACAAACCTTGGAGCAAATTCCTGAACCGGCAATTCCATGCCCATCCCCACCCATACTTCGAAACCTCTACCACTTTGCCGGAGCGACATCAATCTGTCAAACATGGTTCCCTCCTACGAGGACTGAAACTAACCCAAAATCATCGCCTGAAATTATCTAGTGGGGGAGCGAAATTCAATCCATTGGAACCAAGTTAGAGCTGCATCTTCCAAATATGCACACTGCTGCTGCGGCAAACATCTCGTCGTCAGAGACGCCATTCATACTGAAATAGCGCAAAAGATCGGGAGTTCCTTATTCTTTCTCGACACCAGATCCCATGATACCAAATCTTAGACTTCGGCACCTCCCTTGCAACCCTTCCCCTGTTTTTCCCCTACTTCTTTTTCATCACCTCTTCTTTTTTTTATTATACATATAGAATTTAAAACTGTTTTATATAAATCAAATTCCATGGAGCCGAACTGTTTCACCGAAAATCCGCCGGTCCGCGAAGAGGCGCGACCGAGAGAATATGTCGATTAATAACAGAGAATTTTTGTGTTACAATTTGTGTGTTTCGTATCAAGGGATGCGAGTACAGTTTCCTATGCTTCTTCTGATTCGATCTCCGTATGTTGTTGGTGAAGTCGAAGCTTCTGCGAACGAACGAACGTCGAACTCAAGTTGCGAGAGCGAGTGTGCACGATCTGTTGTGGCTTTTGTCGGTCGGACGGAGGTATTTGTGCTCCGTGTATCGACTTATGACGCCGAAAGCACACTTTAACGGATTCATTTTGAGTTGAAACCGTCTCAACCGCTCGAACACTGCTCTAAGGTCGAGAAGATGGTCCGACCTCTGTTTTGTCTTCACCACCAGGTCGTCAACATAGCATTCGACGCGTTTGTGCAAGAAGTCGTCAAATATATTCTGCATTGCTCTCTGATATGTCGCACCAGCATTTTTGAGTCCGAATGGCATCACTTTGTAACAGAAAATGCCTTTCGGTGTGCGGAACGCAGTGAGTTCTTCATCTTTCGGGTCCATCCGATTTGATTGTAGCCGGAAGAGCCGCCCATGAAGGATAGAGCTTCATGACCCGTCGTCGCGTCGACCATTAGCTCCGATTATCGGCAAAGGGAAGTCGTCCTTTGGACACGCTTTGTTCAGTCCGAAAGTCGACGCAGACCGAATTTGGCCGATCTTCTTCTTGACTGGGACGATGTTGGCAATCCGGTCGGGTACTTCACTTCTCGATGAAATTTGCCGCTATCAATTTGTCGACCTCCTTTTCGATCTCGGCACCAATTCTGGTCGGAACCGCCATTTGCGATTGCTTGACCGGTCGAACGGAGGAATGGACCGCCAATTTATGGATGCGACTTCGTGGGTCGAGGCCCGGCATCTCTGTGTAACTCCACGCAAATATATCTCGGTATTCGCAGAGCAATGCGATGTATTCAGCTTCTTCTTGGCCGTCCGTGAAGACCGAGGAATGTTGGTCTCGGGTCTTACGCCGTTCCCAAATCAATTTTCTTTAATTGCCGACGGTTGCTTGGCCTCCTTCTTCAAATTCGGTAGGAGCTTCCTTCAAAACGAAATCTTCTTCTTCTTGATCGTCGCCAGAGATGGAGATATGGTTTACCATGACCGAATCATATGCTCGAGCTCGTAGGCGATGGCTGCTCTCGTGGTATAAATAACCACCGGTTTTGGTATCTTTCTTTTTCGCCGAGTTTGACCGACCGATACTTGATTTACATCCGCCGAACCCTTCCCGGTTATTTTGATGGGTTTCGTTTGGGCGGTGTAGATTTTGATTGACTTACGTTTTTTCGTGAAGCCGAGACCGCGACGACCTTGGTCGATCCGTTGGCCTTTGTTTCTCAACTTCTCTCGCTCGGAGTGAGAACCGGTAGAGTGACAGTGGTTTTGCATGAATTTGATCCTTTGTAAGGTTGCCCTCGGCTCTCGCCATCGGTCGATAAGCATTGGGGTCGAAGCCTTCGTTTGAGCGTGTAGCCCGTGAATCGCTGTTGGTTTGGGAACGCTTCCACGACGCTTCGTTCCTCTAGTTTTGGCAGAGGAACTGCGGACTTTTTTCGGCGGCGGGGTCGGCTGACTTTTGTGAATGGCGACGACGGAGGAGCTTCGCCTTTCTTCCTTTGTGATTTGCGGGATGTACCGTAAGATGGGTATGCTGCGTTGTTTGGTGTAGGATTGATTGCGACCGATTTGTGGCCTTGTGCCGGTTGGTCGCCACGACCGGTCGCTTTGGAGACAAGACTTGAGTCGTGTTCTGTTTGATGGACGTAATTTGCACCGGAGTTTGCTTTGAAGCTGTATTTAGTGATGGCTGTTTAGGCATCTTGGCTTGCATTGGTGGCTTTGACGATGTAGCCTGCGTCGGAGTGTCCTCGATGTTTGTTGCCTGGTTCGACCAAGGTGCCGATTTGGTTGTCAGATAATATTTGGCATCTGCGAATGATGCTTCGGCCTCCGTGAACGGACTTTCGTCGGCGTACACCGTCTTTTGTTCGCCGTTCTCCCAGTATTTAAAGCATTGATGGAGTGTAGATGGTACAACTCCATTAGAGTGAAGCCACGGTCGACCCAAGAGCAGGTTGTACGAGGTCCTCGAAGTCGATAACTTGAAAGGGAGTTTCGCCACCATGTCGCCTATGTGTAACTTGACACTAATCATTCCGGCGTTCTCTGTCCCTCCCCGATTGAAACCTTGGATGAGAAGAGAGCTTGGAGAGAGGTCGCCGCCAGAGATACCGACGTCCTTCATGGTGCGAATTGGCGAGAATGTTAATCTGCGGACCCACAGTCAATGAGCATACGATTGACTTTTCGGTCTCTCGATGTAACCAGGAGGCGAACAACGGTCTATTGTGATTTTTTGTCCCCAATTGTATGTCCTCCTCTCGAAATGTGATGCACGGAGGGCATGTTACATGAAGTGCTTGTTTTGCTTTGGCGAAGTTGTGGTGGAGATAATGCATCTTCCTCCTCCTTTCGTAAGGCGGAGTCAGCCCGACCTTTGGCAAGTCGTGCTTCCTCATGAGCAGCATCTCGAGGCTCGGCCGAGTTCCTCGAGTTTGTCGAATTGAATCAAGGCTTTTCTCGACCGAATTTCCAAGTCGAGGTCGTCTTCTATCTTGTTCGTGGCGAAATCTGTTTTAGCGACATTTCGAGGTCATCGCGATTCGACGACCGGTCGTTTTTGCCTTTGTCTTTACGCCGACCGCCGCTTTCGGGAGGAGGAGTTGTCGAACAGTTGCCACCATTCTTTGGAGGCGAGAGGAACTCGCCGGGAAGAACTCCGCCCGGTGACGGGTCTTCTTTTCTTTTTGCTTGCCCCCGGGCGTCGGTCTGGGAGCTTTTCTTTGGCGTTTTCTTTGCTCTTTTGCTTGGCCACTTTGCCTTTGTCTTGGTGGTCGCCGGTGCGGTTCGATTTTCGAATAGGCTTCTTTCTCGGGTGACCAAGATCCACCCCTCTGCGTTGGCTGCGGCTTGTTCACGGGGCCGGTTTTGTCGCGACCTTAGCGGTGGTGGTCGTTGTTGTTATGAGGTAAATTTTGGAGGAACCGGGCTTTGGTCGGTACTCCTTCTTCGTGACTGTTTTTTGTTTGGCCGAAGTTAGGCTGATTCGCTCGGGCCGGATGGAGATGGTATATGAGGAAGGCGTGTTTTGAGCTCCTTCGATTTCAATACTGACCTTGCGCCGCTAGCTCCATGATGCGATCTTTCAAGGCGAAACATTTCTCCGCCGAGTGCCCAACCCGGTCGATGGTATTTGCAAAAATTGGGATCTTTGCTTTTGGATTGGTCGCCTGGTCTTTTGATTTCGGCAACCTCGGTAGTTGATTGTCCGGAAATTGATCGAGCATGATAGGAACGTCTGCGTCGGCAAAGGGATATGTCTTTGCCTGTCGTTCCTCGAAAGTGACGACTTCTTGAAACCTCCCGTCAATTGTCGTGGGAGGTAAGTTTGCTTGACCTTCTTGCCGACCTTGATTGACTTCGACGGTATTTGTCGCGAAAAGAGGATTTTGATTTCTCTTTTCGTTTCTTTGGATGCGATCGCGGCAGGTGCCTTCCCTTTTTGCGAGGGTCGGCGAGAAGAGGATCCTTCTTCTCCTCGTTCTTCTATTATGTTTTCCATATTGTGAGCTTACATTTGCGAGCTCACGGAAATCTTTTCGACCTTCGGCTCGTATGTAGAGAGGAGGTTCCATCGCATTCCCGTGAACACATCTCTATTTCGGCCCGAGAGAAAGATTTGAGCTTTCTTTGCAATTTAAGCTCGGGTTCCTCCCACCGGTTGATGTAGTCGACCACTTTTTCGCCCTTTTTTTTGTTTAAGATTGGCGATCTCGACCCGGTGTTACGGTCCGAAAATCTTGTAGAATCGGTTGAGGAATTTCGCTCAATTGCTCCCACTGTCAATAGACTCTTGAGGGAGCTCGATGTACCAATCAAAAGCGTTCCCTTTCGGTGGCCGGCCGAATTGTTTCACCAACAGGTCACCGTCGGTGCCGGCATTGTTGCACGTCTCTATGAAGTGGGCGACATGTTGCTTTGGGTGGCCGTCCACCGTTAAATTGTTGAAACTTGGGAGGGTGATAGCCGATCATCGGGATGTTCTGAATCCTCGTGTATGCGGTCTCTTGTAGGCGGCCCGATTTGTGGTCGCCATTCACATTCGTACCGCACGGTTGATGAGCTCTGTAATGGCATCTAGTGTGAGAGCTGATGGATCCAATTCTGGTCGGCCTCTGTGGATGGCCACTGGAGCGACGGGCGGTAGCTCGTCATCAGAAGAAGGATCTTCTTGCGGTAGCTCGGCTGAGGCGCTTGTAGTCGGCCGATTTCGGTCGACTTCTTGAGAGACGCCACCGGTGTTATTGGTGGTTGTGCCCATCTCAAGCCGTTCGAACATCTTCGCAATTTGATCATTGCGAAGCCGCGAAGTTGGGCATCGCGGCAGCCGATTCGCGATCTTTATCTGCCGGTTGTTCGCTTTGCTCTTTTAGTGCAGCCTGCATTTCGGCAAAAGTCGTTCTTCAATTGTCTTAGCCGGTTGTTGTCATTGCCGCCACCTTGGCGGTTTGGCGCCGGAGTGTTTGCCCCCGACGCGAACTTGAAGATATGAAGCCGCCGTTGGTGGCTTCATCGGGAGATGGTCGCCGGAGGGACCGGTCGTGAAGGCCGGTTGCATGTTGATTGTGGACGCTGGGCTGGAGGTGACCGGATTGGCGGTAGCAGCCACCGGTGAAAATCGGTGAGGTGAGATGGGCGATGTGGCGAGGGGAGATCGCTGATGTCCGTCGGCCAGGTGAGCTGAGGGGTGGTGGACCACCGCCGCATTGAGCGCTGGCCAAAAGGTCATGGGAGACCATGACGACCGGTGAATTGTCTCGTGGATGATGTTCTCTCGCAGACAAAGTGGAAGTCGGGCACGAGTGTGTCCTTGCCGAGAGAGGGAGGAGATGCCCCGCTTTGTTCATATCGCCGCACCAAAGTGGGAACGATGGAACTTCTTCGCGGACGGCGGCGGACCGTGATCGGGCCGGGTAATCGCCGTGAGGAGGGAAGTGGCGGCGGCCATGATATGTTGGTTTGGCCATCGCCGCATCGTTTGGCATGCATTGGTTTGATTGAGGCCGTGGTAGCCCGAGGCACTAACACGAAAGTTAGGCGGCGACGCGGCGGCGCAAGATAAATGGAGCTTGTCCGACAAGCTCGCCGAAGCCCTTGTAAGTGGGCGTGTGGCGGTGGAGGGGATGTTGAGCGCGGACGTTGGCGGAGATGCGACGGCCGATCCTCGAAGCCCCAGTAGTCGAGCTTGCGATCCACAGATAGGCGTGGTCGAAGCGAAGCTCTCGGAGGAGGAAGCTTTGTTTGCCTCTGTTGGTGTTGTTGTTGTTGTTGCCGTTGTTGGCGTTGCTGGCCATGGCTGAGGTTGGAGAGTTTTTTTTGTTGGACGGAGAAATAGATGAAAGGTAGGAAAGGTCCCACCGGGCGTGCCAAATCTGTTTCACCGAAAATCCGCCGGTCCGCGAAGAGGCGCGACCGAGAGAATATGTTCGATTAATTACAGAGAATTTTTGTGTTACAATTTGTGTGTTTCGTATCAAGGGATGCGAGTACAATTTCCTATGCTTCCTCTGATTCGATCTCCGTATGTTGTTGGTGAAGTCGAAGCTTCTGCTGAACGTCGAACTCAAGTTGCGAGAGCGAGTGTGCACGATCTGTTGTGGCTTTTGTCGGTCGAACAGAGGTATTTGTGCTCCATGTATTGACTTATAACGCTGCCGGCGAACGTGTAGAGCTGCACCGGTTTAACTGTACAGCGACGAACGATGAATTGCTTGGCTTCAATGGTTTGACAGAACTTCTGTGAGCGAGAGCTTCTCCTTCGAGAAGGAATTTGAGTCCTTCGATTTGAGAGAAGGAGAGAGTTCTTCACTCGTCGGGATATCCTTTAGAATCAATTTTCTTCACCCTGGGGCGGGGAACTTCTTGCTATTTGTAGCCGGTCTGTGAGAGATGTCGCCTGGGGAAGGGGATCGTGATCCTCTTTCTGCTGGTGACGCTGAGGAAGAAGAGGGGAGGAGGGAGACCAGGATCGTGACCCCTCTTTCTCTCCTTCAGTTAAAGACCGAGACTGTCTGTTAATTGTTGAGGTGGGCAATGAGCTGATGAAGCATGCTAACGAACGCTGACTTGACCGTTTATGCTGACGAAGACGTCGACTGTGTCGATGACGTGACAATGCGACTGGACTTCGCAATGGGCTGCAATGATGAACTTTGAAGATGAATAGATCCTACCCACGATCGTTGTTTGATG
This sequence comes from Aristolochia fimbriata, assembly GCA_019845555.1. Taxonomy (NCBI): domain Eukaryota; kingdom Viridiplantae; phylum Streptophyta; class Magnoliopsida; order Piperales; family Aristolochiaceae; genus Aristolochia; species Aristolochia fimbriata. The sequence goes on from CM034081.1 coordinate 7,371,476, forward strand.
GATCGATGGGTTGCTGGACTCATCAAATTTGGGCCGTGCACATTTTGGTGCATACAGGAACTCTTCTTACTATTCCAAGTTATATCTCAATTTCCTTTAATCTCACAAAATATCCCCCAAATATTGTTCATTACAACCAATAAAATTCCAAGTTCAGCAATTGTTGCAATTATGCAAAGATGTGAAAAACTGGTAAATCTTGAGAGCATAAAACGCTTGAATTTGAATTTACAGGTCTACCTCAAGATATAGCAGGATACATCAGTTAGCTCACACTGCCCTGATCTCTCCCATAATTTTTGGCTGTAGATATCATCTGGCCCTGAATCACAAAACCCAGAAGAATATCCCACTTCCAACTACGCAATCCTAATTGGGGAAACCTCATGTTTTGATTCCAAAAATCAAATACCCCTTATTGTTATCTTTCCTACAAGAGAGAAGAAACCCTTTCCACCCAGAATTCCATTTATGGAACACTAGTGAGGAAAATTGGGCACACACTACTGAGATTCTGAATCGAGAGACTGGACCGTACCAAACAGGTAGATGCAGCAGTCTGACTCAATTGGGAGCAAGCCTACAAATGAAGGATGGAGGCAAATTTAATTACCATTTCTTATATCATCTTTATACCAATTTTGAAGTGTATTATAGTACACCATGTTCAACATACATTCAGTATATCAAGGATCCGTCCGATTGGAGTTAAAATTTGTGGGACGAAAAATTAGTGTAGTTATTATGTATCATCATATATCACAGAAAAACAACGAATATGATAAAACAGTTACTAGCTAGAAATTGTAGATCTTAAGGAATAACGTCCAGTTAAAAAAAAATTAAAATCAAAGACTACAAAAAATTGAGGAATAACATTTTCTGTACCAAAGTTTTAACATTTGTAAACTGTTGATGACTTAAAGAGTCAAGACCCCCCACTCTCCCTATCCCCTAGCGTAGTGTAGGCTTAAACTCACTTAACTTTCCTTAGATTAATTTAAATATACCACGAAACAGGTTTCAAAAGACAAGCAGTCCATAATAAAGAGGGCAATATTAGCCTAAAAAGATTGAAGTAGAAGATCATAAACCAGCGAGCATATTTTGTTCAGATTTAAGATTTATAACCAAACATCCTAATTCAGATATTAACACTTAATTCTGGACATAATCTGTGTCAAAGCATTAATAACTATCTATCTTTCAAACACAACGAAACAACTATTCGAACACTTACCTTCCATTGTGTCATATAACAGTAAACAAATCACATTACGATTACCTCAAAAAATTGGGTCTTACAGAAACCTAAAGGCTTAAAAAAGACAGATGATAGGTCAAAGAAAATGATGAAAATGCTGTTTAATACTGGCCCCTCCCTCAACGGTAGAAAGATCTAAACTTGTGTGCAACAATCAAGCAGACACAAACCAGTTGCTGGACTGAAACTCAAACGAGGCTGACAAGTAAATGTACCAGGAGACAGGTAACATGGAGCTACCAGTGACGAGCACCATGCTGTTTAATACTGGCAATGTTATCAATCTATGCTTCACAACATGAGAATCCCTACTGCGTATCAAAAGGATCCCCAGTCAGTAGGAAGCAACCCCAAACAAATCCCTAACCTAACCCTAGAACAATTCCCAATTTCCGGAAAACAGAAAGAACTAATAAAATTGCACGATTTCAAGGAGAGTACAGAGTGATATGTCAAAGAAAATGTCGCAAGCAGACCATACTTAGACGACAACGATACAGTGAATCGTCATCGTCAGTTCGTCAAGCAAACGAAACGGATAGACATCTGCCTTGTCTTTGATGTATGCTTTCGTTGACACGTCTGCCGGTAATGGAGATTTTCCGACCAACGCAACGCCTATCAAAAGCATAAAAACAGAAAAAGAGAATCACAGTACTCATCTTCTCAAAATCCTGAAACCCCTCGAAACCCTAAAAGCCGTCAAAACCCTAAAAGCCGTCAAAACCCTAAAAGCCGTCAAAACCCTAAAAGCCGTCAAAACCCTAAAAGCCGTCAAAACCCTAAAACCCCTAAAGAGCTCTCGCAACCTCCGCGCTTCGAGTTACTTCCGCGATAGGCACAAGGGTTTTAGAATTTATAACGATACCCAACCGAAGAAGCCACAGACCACGGGAGATGGAAGTACTAAAATACCCCCACTACCGGCTGTTTGACCTTTAAAAAATTAAAATATAGCTAAGCTTAATATTCATGAAATAAGGTCAGTTCATATTAAGGAGGATGTTTAAAAGTATTAATATTTTGCATATTTTTAATAATTTCTAATAAAACTATTTAATCTACCTAAATATAACTATGATCCAAATTATTTATTTTCAATAAATCATGATTTTTTTTCTACTTTAAACCATCATTATTCTTAAGGTTTTATGTAGGATTATCTACAATGCTTTAAAAACCTAACAATGGCTTTATGTTCGGTTTTAGTTGAACTTGGTTGGACTGGGTTGAATATTATATTCGATACTTTATATATATTTAATATTTTTATAAGAAAAAAAGGCAAATATAATGCTGATTACAGTGAACCGAACTGAGTCAATAAGAACCGAGGTGACCACTGATTCTGATTCAACCAGGTCGGACCGGCCAGTTCGGTTTGATTCGATTTGGTTTTTAAAACACTAGTTATCTATTAATTTAATTTTTCTTAATTTTATATATTTTTATTATTATTCCATTTATTATGTAGAAAGACACACCAGTTCCATGCAGAACAATAAGTATATGGTAGTCCTGCAATCCACTCTTATCGCTTGACCCGCAGGAAACTCTTCCTTGCTTTGGCTAATACCCAAGCGAATGGCTCCAGACTTGACCTGCTCATGTTCAAGAACCGTTAGCCGTTGCAGGATAAACCCTCAATGTGTTTTGGCAATTTCCTCCAGTTTCTTTCGCTCCATTTCAGCCCTAGTTGACTTTCTCTCTGCTTCTGCCAATCGAATGTTTTCTATTTCACTTAAAGGAGGTAAACCCTCAATACCTTTCAACTCCTTCAAAACAATATTTAAGTTGTCTAACATTGTTTCAGTTATTCCCGATGCAGCAGTCCCTCCATCTGCTGACTTGAAAACTTTGTCTATGTCATAACTATGGGACGAAAGAGTCCATGATTGAGAATCAAAATTTTCACTATCATTGTTTTTTCGATCACTTGAGAACTTCCTTCGCAACACAGAAAATGATCCAAATGTTGGACTACAGACATTAGTTTTCACAGGGTTGTGAGATGAACAGAATGAGAGTGAAGATATAAGGGGTGCTTAAGCTTATCTATAAATAAACCATTGGTATAGACACATACTAAGGTGGATTTGTGTACAGACTATGTGTGTGTAGCGTAGTAGCTTGGAAGAAGTTGTAAAACATGCATGTTGAGTGAAAGACATGTTGGTGCAGACGACCTAGCGAGGATGGGGCAGCTGCATTGCTGGTGCTAGCGAGAATGGGCATTAGGACAGGTTAAGGAAGGCACATGTAAAAGGTCAAACTCAGAGGAGCTTGACAGTGCAAGCACATGGATGTGTTGGCACAGGCGCTACAACGCCAAGTATGGCGCCACGTAGGGCTTGTGCGCGCCTGGGCATGCTAAGAGCGGGTATGCTTGCACAGGTGCAGCACAAGGCCTAGAGCCCACGGGACATCCACAGTGCGCTGTCCAGGGCGCAAACACACATGGTTACAAGGGCACGCGTGGAGCCCACCCATGTGCTGCGCAAGTGTGTGCGCTCATGCGGCAACGATGGGGATACGCGAGGCGCCCGTCGATGCACTACGTAGGTGCGCACTCATGCGACAATCGAGGGGCGCACGGGGCGCCCACCCAGACGCATTGGAGAGACGCGTGCGGTGCAAGGCAGGCGGAAGCACTTGCGAGCGCAATACGCATATGCGTGCGTGTTCAGGGTGCTGCAAGGCGCAACCCCACAACAATGTGCGCGCAAGGCGTGTGCGTGTGGCTGAAAGAGCTGGCAGCCGTGCGACAGCGCGCCCATGCGCTGGCTACAAACCGAGTAAAGAAGGCGTTTGGCAATGTGCAGGGGACATGTGGAGGAGGCATGCTGCTGCACTACGTTGTGCTAGGTAGGATCTGGTGTGAGCTACAAGTTGGGAGCCAATAGACACTTGATTCAGCAGAGGTACAATGAACCTAGACAGGCACTGGCCAAGAGACACCTTAGTGTGAGATCAGTTTGGGTTTCAACCCCAAGAAGCCAAGGGATGCTTCAAGGTGTGTGGGTGACTGTTCAAATTCAGGGCTGAGTTCATTGATGTATTAAATGTACAATACATGTATGAGAGTTAATGGGCTTTGTACTTAGGCCATAAAAGGGGTTTCACCCCCTCTCTTGTACTCTATTCGTGGAGAATCATATTGAGAATTCCAGAGAAGTAATTTCTCCCCATAAGGCTTTAATCTCTCTCTCTCTCTTGTGTGCTTTTACAGTTCACCTTCTTGAGGTATGCAATTACGGTAAAATTTTTGGCAAATTGAGTAAGCTGATCATGCTAAATTGAGTTATTGTGAGCCAACAATGTTGTGTTCTCAAGCTAAAGTCCTTGGTAAATTCCAACCCCTAACAACTGGTATCAAAGCATCCTATCGTAATTCGACATGAAAGAAAAAGAGGAAACGATGGCAAAGCCAGGAGGGACAACGGGTAATGTTTCTTGTACTCCACTTGATGATTTTCATCAAACTCTTATTGTTTGGAAGGAGGAATTTTTTTCTATTGCGTGAGATCAAAGAGGAGATCAAAGACGTTCATGAGACTCTACTCGGAGTAGTGGGGCTCAATGCGCGCGTAAGTCTATAGGAGAAGTACATGGCTGGGGGTGGCAGTCTACCAACAACAACTACTAGTGTGGGACGATACTTGAAGGACCTTGCAAAGGCAAAAACTTTTGTTGTAGAGGGGTCTACAACAACCGCAACCAGACCTTCCTCTGGTGACAAACTGAAGGTGTTGAAGACAATTTCCTTCGACAGGTGGAGCAATATCTGGCCGTGAACAAAGTTCAAGGAAAAGAACAAACAATGGTGCTTCAATGTTCTTTGTGGATGACGCCATTTTATGGTGAAAAAGGAGGTAAGGAGACAGAGAGGCCAACACTGGACCAATCTTGACTTGGGTCGACTTCAAGTCCGAATTGAAGAGGCAATTCTTTCCAAAAAATGCTGAGTATGAGGCTCCCAAAGAGTTGAGAGCTTTGGAACATACTGGAAAAATTAAAGAGTATGTATCCCGCTTCACTTCTATCATGTTGTGCATTTCTAACATGTTCGATGAGGATTGGCTGTTCGCTTTTCTCAATGGGCTGAAACCTTGGACTGAACAAGAGGTAAGAAGGAGGGACGTCAAGACGTTGACGGACGCACTATCTACAGCTAAGAAGCTAACATAATTTGAGATGAAGACAGAGGTCTCTTCGTGAAATTCTAAGAGCAGCAAGCCGACCAAGGCCAGGAAGTATGGGAAAAGAGGGGGAACAATTTAGAAAAGCCACACGAGAAGAAGAATGAAGAGGGTAAGCCTAACTCTAAATATTTTTTATGTGATGGTGATCACTTTCTTAAAGATTGTCCTAGGAAGAAGCATTTGAACTCTACGTCAGAGAACAAAAGTCAGGAATCAACAGAGGACGCACGTATGAGTTCGCTCAAGTTGGTAGCAGCTCTACAAGGCAATGACGACAGTACGATAAAGTCAAGGAGGGAGCTTTTCTACATTGTACTTTCTGTTCGAGGGAAAGAGGCTAAAGCTATGATTGACTTAGGAGCTACACAATTTCCTATCAGTCCCCGAGGCTATTAGGCTGGGTTTGACATGGGTTGACGACGATAGCCTTTTCAAGTCCGTAAATTCATAGGCAAGGGTGATTAGTGGGATAGCTCGAGACGTCATGGTAACAGTGGGAGAGTGGCATGGTAATGTAAGCTTATTCATTGTCACTATGGATGATTTTGACTTCATACTTGGTATGAACTTTTTGTGCCTTTGCAAAAGTTTTGTGCAACCCTATTTGAATTGTTGTGCATTCTTAATGAAAGGGGACAATGTCACGCAAAGGAGGTTCAATTGAACAATGGTGGAGGTTCTATGCTTTCAACTATGCAGTTGAAGATGGGTCTTCGACGAGGGCATGACACTTATGTGGGAAACACTTATGCTAGTAAGGGGTCATGACGCAGAGGAGGAGTGATACATTCCGCTCAGGATTGCAAAAGTCATTGAAAGGTATGTAGATGTGTTTCCTACAGAGTTGTCAAAGAAACTACCACCTAGGAGGGAGGTGGATCATGCGATTGAGTTGGAACCAGGATCTAGACCACCATCCAAAGCTCCATACCGAATGGTGCCAAAGGAGTTGAAGGAGTTGCGAAGGCAACTAGATGAACTCTTGGAAGCGGGGTTCATAAGACCTTTAAAGGCACCATACGGGGCACCAATCCTATTCCAAAGAAAGAACGATGGATCCATGCGTCTTTGCATAGACTACCGAACTCTAAACAAGGTGACTATCAAGAACCGGTATTTGATTCCTCTTATTTCAGTCTTGTTTGATCAATTGAGGGAAGCTATTGTTTTCACCAAGTTAGACTTGAGGTCGTGGTATTACCAAGTGCGAATCGCAGAGGGCGATGAGGGAAAGACCACATGTGTTATAAGGTACAATACATTTGAATTTTTGGTCATGCCTTTTGGTTTGACAAATGCTCCAACAACCTTTTGTACTCTTATGAATAGGGTGCTTAGACCTTATTTGGATAAGTTTGTGGTGGTATACTTGGACGATATAGTAATCTATAGCAAAACAATGGGGGATCACTTACTTCATTTGATGCAAATGTTTGATACTTTGAGGGCACACTCGCTCTTTGTGAAGCAGGAGAAGTGTTCTTTCTGTTTAAGTGAAATCTCTTTCTTGGGATATTGGATAGGCAATGGATGGATATGGATGGATGCTAAAAAGGTGGAAAGCATAGTCAATTGGCTAGAACCTAGTGGGGTAAGTGACTTGAGAACTTTTCTTGGGTTGGCTAACTATTATATAAAGTTTATCTATTCTTTCTTAGCTATAGCCACTCCCGACCGAACTTCTTAAAAAGAAGACTCTGTGGGTTTGGTCGGGTGCATGCCAATCTGCTTTTGACAAATTGAAGGCAGCTATTATGCAAGAACCAGTGTTGCAACTCGCAGACTTCAGCAAATCGATTGAGGTACACACGAATGCATCTGATTTTGTTATAGGAGGGGTCTTATAGCAAGAAGGCCACCCAGTGGCTTTCAAAAGCAAAAAGCTAAATGAGGCAGAGAGAAGATATACGGTGCAAGAACATGGAATGATAGCTGTGGTTCACTACTTGAGGACTTGGAGGCATTACTTGTTTGGTGTCAAGTTTGTAGTGAAGACTGACAACGTTGCATCTTTTTACTTTCTAACTTACAAAAAACTTTCTCCAAAACAGGCTCGTTGGCAAGATTTCTTGGCTGAATTCGATTTCACCATGGAGTAGAAGCCAAGACGCAACAATATCATGATTGATGCTCTGAGGAGGTGGAGTAGCGTGGAAAATTCAGGTGTGCAAGGTACATTGCAGGAGAATGTCGATGTACTGGTCTCAAGGTGTGAGAGTTTGAGAGCGCGCCAAAGAGACGATACTCTGGTAGAGGACCGGCATGTCTACGAGGGTTATCTATTCATGGGGGCAATTATCATTGTCATGTTGATACAGATAGTTGTAGTGCTTGAAGTGCACCTATTTTCCTTGTACATGTCAACAACGACGTTGACATATTTGGTGTAGAAGAATGTAAGGAGTGCTTAAGCTTATCTATAAAGAAACCATCGGTATGGACACATACTAAGGTGGATTTGTGTAAAGACCGCATGTGTACAACGTAGTAACTTGCAAGAAGTTGTAAGCATGCATATCGGATGAAAAACATGATGGTGTAGACGACCTAGCGAGGATGGGGCAACTGCATTCCTGATGCTAGTGAGAATGGGGCAGGTGCATTACTTGTGCTAGCGAGAATGGGGCAGCTGTATTATTGGTGCTAGCGAGAATAGGCATTAGGACAGGTGAAGGAAGGCACTTGTCAAAGGTCAGACTTAGAGGAACTTGTCGGTGCAAGCACATGGACGTGTTGGCATGGGCGCTACAACGCTAAGCATGGCGACGTCCAGGGCTTGTGCCCGCCTGGGCATACTAAGAGTGAGTACACTTGCACGAGCAATGCACAAGGGGCAAGCGTGCAGGACATACACAGTGCGCTACACGGGGCTTAGACACACATGGCAGCATGCGACAACGAAGGGGGACGCGCGGGGCGTCCACCCATGTGCTGCGCAGGTGCGCGCGTGCATGCGGCAACCGAGGGGTGCGCGGGGTCCCCGCCCAGGCACAATGTGGAGACGTGCGTGGGGTGCTACAAGGCGTTGCCCCACAACTTCTTGCACGCAAGGCGCGCACGTGCAGTTGCAAGTGCTGGCACCATGCGGCAGATCGCCCATGCGCTGGTTGCAAACTGAGCGAAGATGGCGTTCGACAATGTGCAGAGGACATGCAGAGGAGGCATGCTACTGCACTACGTTGTGCTAGGCAGGATCATATATGAAGTACAAGTTGGGAGCCAACAAACACTTTACTCAACACAGGTACATTGAATTTGGACAAGTGTTGGCCAAGAGACACCTTAGTGTAAAACATGTTTGGGTTTCAACCCCAAAAAGACAAGGGATACTTCAAGGTGCGTGGGTGAGTGTTCAAATTCAGGGTTGGGTTCATTGATGTATTAATGAGGCTTTGTACTTGGGCTATAAAAGGGGTCTCACCCCCTCTCTTGTACTCAGTTCGGGGAGAATCATATTGAGAATTCCAGAGAACCAATTTCTCCCCCTAAGGCTCTAATCTCTCTCTCTCTCTCTCTCTCTCTCTCTCTTGCAAGCTGACGATGTTGTGTTCTCAACCTAAAGTCCTTTGCAAATTCCAACCCCGTAACACCTCAGGCATCTCCCATTCATCTTCTATGTCCTTTGTGGATGAACCCCCCATTTCAACGTCGTCAGTGATTCCTGTTAAGTCCCTCCATCTGTTGATTTGAAAACTTTGTCTATGTCGTCACTATGGGACGAAAGAGTCCATGATTGAGAATCAAAATTTTCACCATCACTATTCTTTCGATCACTTGAGACATCATGTATATACAAAAATAATGTAAGAACATGCAAGATGTTATCGCAATTCGAAAAAGCTATTCCTAATATGTGAGGCAATTTTGCCCGGGGTAATAACAATCCACTAGTGATCAACTATTTACAATCCTTCACAAAGGCATTACTGTAGTTATTCACTTCACAATAGAAACGTGGATTACCTTTCAAGATTTCACTTGACTTACTCAATGTGAGTGGTCACATTATTATCCCACTGAAGCTCCCCCTTAGTACGAGCTTCCAGAGTAGAAAACTCGATCTGTCTCCAACACAGACTTCTAAAGGTTTCTTGAACCACTTTGCCACAGGAGACACTGACTCTCTTTAATTCTCGAAAATACTCTTCTATAAGTCATGCCTTTTATGTAGGCCTTCATGCCTTTATATACTCGTACATGACCTCTTTTTATGGTAAGTCCTTGATTGAATGTCACTCCCATAAGTTTGAATGTCACTCCCGAATTTGGAAATCACCAATCAATCTATGAATAAGCATTAATGATACGCGGCGTAATAGCGCGATGCAACATGCGCGCAACGAGCCAACGGAGGCGGGCTCGCAAGACATTGCAGCCGACGTACGCGTGCATATGGAGCTCACTTGACAAAGGTGTTGCGCAGGGCAAACTCAACCATGAAGTCGTGGGGCAGTTAGGGGTTCATGGTGCAACGTTTTGGTGCACCCAACGATGACATGACAAGTGACTTGACACACCTTGAGGTGGCATGCAAGGTGGCGCTAAAGGGGCATTCGGCATGGCACATATGTGGCATGTATGAGGTGGCAAAGACTATTTCAAGGGGTTGGTTGGGCCAAATAACTACCCCCTCCATATTGGGAGTAATACCCTATTTTTAGCATGCACTTAGGAGGTAGTTTTGCTCTCTTTTGTCCTATAAAAGGACCATGTACAAATCTTGTAATCATTCCATACATTCTATTCTTTTACAACTCAATAGAAGAGCCTTTTTCCTCCCAACTTCGAGTTCTCACTTTGAGCCTCTATTCTAGAGGGCTTAAAAGCTTAGAACGGAGAGTTCTTGAGCATTTCCTTCATTGTTAGGCGGACTAACTCCTTGGAGAAGCTTGGAGTTAGGCTGCGCGCTGCAGAAGATTGACTTTGCGTTGTGTTTTTGGCCTAATCGAATCTAGCCGCGTGACAATTAGTCTCATAATCCTGCCTTCATTAATCCACGAATATATCTCAATTCCTTAGTTATATCTCAATCAATCTTGAATGACTGTCATAAATCAATTCCATATCCCGTCCTTCCATATTTTGATATGTACTTGGGAGATTTGTCCAAAGATAGTCAATCCATCATATGATGGCACTCACAATAACTTTATGACATCTCTGGCTCAAAAGAAATCTGAGATTTGAGCTTAAGTCAAGCACCCTCCATCAAATTATTCGTAAGGTTATTTTTCTTATGGATTACCTCTTCCACATTCGTGGTCCTCCAAAGCTGCCCAAACTCAAATCCCCTGTCCTTCAAGTTCATTGGATGCCACCTGAACCCTATACTGTTACAACAAATTTTGATGATTTAGCTAATCTTATTTTGGGAGATTTTAGTGGTAGAGTAATTTTTCGGGATCATCTGGGCACACTGTTAAAATAAAATAATTAAATAAATTTTCTTTGTTACTGCATGCCTTTTATTCCCCTCTATACAAACTACACCCTAAACTCTTTATTTTGATATGTGTAACTTTATGGCATCTCTGGCTCGATAGAAATCTGAGGAGATTTGTAGCTAAGTCAAGCACCTTCCATCAATTTATTCGTAAGGTTACTTTTCTTACGAATTACCTCTTTCACTTTCATATCGACGTTCCTTATAAGTATACATATCGATGTTTGAGTTTAATTCTCCTTCATATAGTAATAAAAATAGGTAAATATAGAAAAAATGTGTGGAATTGACTCAATTTTGTACTTCTAAAATTTCAATTTAAAATCTTTTTTATTTAGAAGATATATACCATATCGGCAACTGACCCAAAATCCAATACATATTGGCCAATACATGCTACCATGTATTATAGTATCATTCTATATTAAAATGTATATATCAAAACTTATATCATATAGGAATAAAAATAGGTAAAATATAGGAAAAATGTGTGGAATTTACTTAATTTTATACTTCTAAAATTTCAATTTAAAATCTTTTTTATTTAGAAGATATATACCGTATGGGCGGCCAACCCAAAATCCGATACATACATGCTACGATGCATTATAGTATCATTCTATATTAAAATGTATATCAAAACTTATATGTTGTAATAAAACGCCAAATAGAAGAACTTTTTTAGTTTGTGTCAAGTAAAAATAATAAATAAATTCAAATGGTAAATTTTAGTAGATGATGAATATATCTCTAATTCTGGAGTTAATTCATCAAACTAATTAGAATTAGTACTGCTCTTAGCCGCTTGTGCCATTGCATTATATTTTGCGACATTGCATTATGCTTTGCCTCTAGTGCTTGTTTCTTACAACTCCAAGTCACGACTCACTGAGTTTTAAGGTATAAAAGTATAAAGCCGGAGGGTAAACCTTTTTTTGGACTGCAAATATATTGCTCATGTCACCGTATGTTTACAGAAATAAATTTATTTTAATTATTCTCATGTGTTTAAGGAAATGTCCAATGTCACTGTAGCTTGATGTCACTGTAGACTAACTCTGAAACTGAATTCATTCATGACAAATGGATAAACCAGAAATAGCAGCATTCTGAAACGGCAGCTTAAATATTTTATTCAAATGAAAACCCTATTTAATATATGTAAGATACGGAGACAGTGAGACCCACTTATGGTTGGACCTCAAGGAGTGGTCTTTGGATCCCTATTACTTCTCCGATTGGAATTTGATCGATGGATCATAGAGCTATCAATGGTTTGATTTATCCAAATCAAAAACCTTACTGGATATCGAATAAGGATAAGTATGCTTATTGGATCCTTATTGATATCCAATAAGAATCTCCTAAGATACTTTCTATATTACAATTGCTTATTGAATCCTTATTGATATCCAATAAGCATCTCCTAAGATACTTACTATATTACAATTATAGTAAAGTAGAGAGAAAGTAGAGAGATAAAAATGAGAGAGAAAGTAGAGAGCAAGCAGAAATTGGAGTATCAACTCAAGAAATTCAGAAATGCTATCTACATATTTACGCAAGAATCTATCTGTTGAGCAAATCTCACATTTTCCAAAAAACTACAGTGTGCATATAGGAACCTTAAAAATCCAAAAGCAATTGGGGAAGGACTCTTTCTAAATGAGTTGCTTCTATTGTATTAATGCCCTCTGCCTCAGCAATTATGGCAGCACGATTCACCGCTTCTACGAAAACAACAGATAATTTTCAGATAAATTGAAGTATCGACGGATTGAAATTCTAAGAAGGATATCACCTAAATTCTTTTATAGAGAGTTTAACATTTTACCTGCGACAAATAGCTTAATAAGTTCACAGCTCAACTTCAAAGCATTTGAATTAGCTGCATCCACATAAATTGATGTGAGTAGTGTAGATGAAAAAGGACTAGGACAAACAGCAGGACTACAGAAGCTTTTTTTTTTTTTTTTTTTTTTTTTTTTTTTTTTATCGTCGACTTAGAGTTGCTTCAAACTTTGAATGTTTAATATCTGTTTCTTTTCCTACCTTCTAGTTCTGCATTTAGACAAAAAGAGGCAGCATTGAGTTTTTTGGTGCTGTATCTTGTCATTGATGTTGAATAAGACTCAAATACAATCCTCATTATTTCTCCTTAAGTGTTTCAATATAATACCTGTCGTAGGTCTATTTCTCTTGGATGTTCCAATCCCAACCTGCCCAAAATTTGAAACATTTCACTAAAATTTAAATGCAAACTTAGCGCTGAACTGTATGATGCATCATAATGCCCAATAGGCCCAAGAGTGACACTCAAGAAAAATCTTATTTGGAAAATAGTTGCATCAGTAACAACTTAAGATTTTTTGAAGAAACAAATCATGAGCAACAGTAGATATGCAGAAGCATGATAACTAGTCAGAGAAGTAGAAGACATAACCACCATATAGACTCGAACCTTCTGCGAATAACGAGAAAATTGAGGTCATGAAAGTTCATTAAAAACATCCTGAGCAGATACCAACAAAGGGCTCCCCCAGTCAGAGGTCCTTTCACAATAATTTCTGTAACTAAAGATTTCCTTGAGTATCAGCCTTGACACATATGATGCAAAGAAATCTTTACAACTACGTTAAAGGTGTCCACAGAAGGCTCCAATAGTTGGAAGGTTCAAACAGATAAATGTTCTTAAGACTCTGAACAAATTACTACAAGACTACAATCACCAGGGTACAAGAATACAGATAAATGTTCTTAATACTCTAAACAAAGTACTACAAGCCTACAATCACCAGAATACAGGAACTAACCCCAAATGTTTCTGTAGGGTCGTCTTGGTTACAAATCTTAGAACCCACTTACAGTGTTTATATGTGAGGATATAAAACAATGACAATCGAAAGGTTCATTTGAGTTACAAAACATTGCCCAGAGTCTGAGTGCAGGCTGCATGAGTCGGATATGCATGAACTTCCTCTAAGTGTTATGCAAGTTGGTTTCAAGGAAGCTGCGGGTAGGCATCTACCAAAGAGGAAGCTACTCTACGGAACTACGCTCACAAGAGTGGGATGTATAACTGCAGGTTTAGATATGGTTAGTGGCTTATGGGTTATTACACAAGCAAGATATCGGCATGTTCTTATAATGTAGAATGTGTCACTGATGCGATGGGAAGGTAATGAGCTGCAAGGGTTTCAAAATTATAGAAGCAAGCTAGAGTAACGCCAATAGCAGTATCATGTATCTAATCCGGTGTTTAATTAAGGTTCAGTTCCTAGTCATACAGTTAGATGGTCTTCATCATTTTACGAGGAGGTCGTAACATAAGAAACAGAAAACATAATAGTAATTCCGGAGAGATCTTTCTCCAAGATGGAGGATTGTCAGAAAATTGTTTTCTGCGATAGTAGAGTGTCTGTCTGGTTTAGGAAAAAACTTGACGAGAACAAGACCGGCGCTCTTGTATTTGTCAGATGTTTGAGTCACAAAGAACAAATAAAACATAAAAGTCGCCCACATGCGTATGCAAGTGGAAATGCAGAAAAAGAGAGAGACAGAATTGTGGAGACTAGAGGGAGGAATATCAATATTTTGAGATAAGCTTCATGAAATCGCCCAGAATTGCACATGAGGCAACCAGAGCCACTGAATAAATTCTTTAGAGGATAGGAGCAAGTTCAATCAGCATCGATCAACTTAACATCAAATGATGGAAAATCGATAAATTGCAAAATCGAAGACCCAAAAGGCTACATCAGGGCTCCAGTTGTTTTTGGGTATTAACAATTGTTTGGTTTTTAAGCAATATTCGGTTGATAACCACCGGTAACCGACATTGACAGATTAATCCCCTTGGGTCTAAAACATAAAAATCACGAAAAGCAAACAAATCAAGTCTTTCATGAATTTCAAGTACGACAATACGAGAAACGTAGGAAGGATTTACAGCCTACACTACCTCAGAACCGCCGACCATTTCGACATCTTCGTTTGCCTCGCGCTCTGAGATGTAAAGAGCAAACAACTAAATCAACGAGAACAAGAAATTTTGAAAAGCATAAAAATAAATAAATAAATAAAGCAAAGAAATCGGAACAAACCTCTAGTTTTTCTGCTCCAAACTCGCTTAAAGATGGCGTAAATCAAATCCTGAAGGACGACAAATGAAAGAATAATGAATTGGCTATTTATGCATTTTACCAGAAACGAAGAATCAATCGATGAAGAAAAAAGATAAAACTAGGAGTTACAGGATCAAAACCATTCTCCATCGCGAAAGCCGCAAATGTCTCTTCGGCGCCAAACTAGTGGCTTTTAACCGCCAAATTTTGAAAGCGGTTTTGAGTGTTCGTAGATGGGCTATGGGCTATTGGTACTTGTAAATGGGCCAGCACCAATATTAGAAACCCGTTCGCAGTTAATTGATCTCATACGTAGTAAAATCATCCTTTAAGAACTACAAAGAAAAATCATTAGGGTTACTTAATATTATTATAAACATCCGGGGCCTTAATTATCGTGAAAAACAAAGTATAACTATCGTTGAGTAAGTATTTGTTTTATGACGTAAAGAGTTAGAGGCGAAAAAAAAATAATAGTGGCACTTAATCTAAGACAATTTATAACTTTATGTTTTATTAATGATAGAAATAATAGAATCACAAAAAATATGTCTATAGACGCCAAAATCTGAACGGCTATCTATCCGCTCACACCGATCTACCATTAATCAGTCGCAGGCTCACCATTGGCCTGTCCATTAATTCACTGATCTACCGTTCATCTGCCGCAGGCTCCCCATTGGCCCGTCCATCAATTCGCAGATCCACCATTCATCTGTCGCAGGCTCACCATTGACCCGTCCATCAATTCATGGAGCCATCATCTAGCCCATCACCAAGGCCCTTCACTTCACCACATAATTAACATCGTTGTCGTCGCTGTCATCGCCACCACTTGGCTCCTCTCATCATCAATCAAGTCATGGTAGAAGGGGAGCCAAAATTTGCAAGTCTTCCGTCAATTCCCTTCCTGAGGATCGAGGGAGGAAAAACAAGGAGAAAAATTTTAAGTCGCCATCCAAGGGTCAACCTCAACACACCAACACTAGCTACAAATAGCAAGAAATTTCTCATGCCAAGGGTTCAAAAAAAGTTTCACCCTTAGAGATTTTTTCCAGTCAAAAGTTTACTCAGACCTACCAGTTCGTCGAAGTTCGCTCTGCACAACTGCTGAAAATGTCAACAAGTTAATCACACGGAACACAAATACTTTCATCCAATCAACTAAACTCGTTGACCGTTCATGTACACTCACTTGAAGGCTCGAGACTCACCGTCGAATCGCCAATAAGCAGTTACTTTGCCAACCAATGAAGATCAAATCAGAGGAAAGCTAGGTGATCGCACCCACAAAATTTCCCAATTCCCACAAACGTGTAAATTTTTATGTAATTTTGTCAATTTAATCAATCTGTTTCATGGACCAGGGGATTTTTGAGAAAAAAATATCATAAATAATTAAAATAAAAGCACTAAACCTAGTGTTTTAAAAATCGAACCGAATCAACCGATCCGCCCAAGTTGAACTAGAATTGAAGGCCAGTGCAGTTCTTATTGCCTTGGCCCGGTTCACTATAATTAATCAGCTTTATTTTTGCCTTTTTTTATAGAATTGTTAAATATATGTAAAATATGGTATATAATTAATATTCAACCGGTCCAACCCGATCTAACCCGGTTCAAACAAAACCTAACATAGTACCGGTTGGATGACTGGTTCGGTTTTTTTAAAACATTGGCTAAATTACGTATTAAGAAAGAAAGTTAAGTGAGAATATTAGCGTGTATCAACTGCATCATGTATACTTATCTTAACATTTAACAAAAGAAAGACCAAAGAAGTCAAAATGAAGATTGCTATTGAAAAAATCCCACGTTAAAAGTCTGAGAGTATTTTTTTAATTCTTTGAATTAACAAAGGAAAGAAGGATAGCATGTATATAACTTATGTGCTAAACTCATATATGGTTGAATTTTTTTGAATTCCTATTGTTTTTCGGGCAATTAAGGAGAAAGGACAAAAACAAAAGGTCATGGCGAGGAGACTTGAGAGTACTCAAAAGAGGACAAACATGTTATGTTATATGATCTTCCCAACTAAGTCGATCGTCTTCTTCCTTACCCGAACTAAAAGAGGAGAGGGCACTGGTCAATCTGGACAAGTAAAATAAATGAAGGCCGTTGTTGCTTATAATTAAGAGCTTGGGTTGTGTATAGATAGTAGAGCGAAAGGGAATTAATTAATTAACCGCGAACAGAAATATTTGTTCGTTTGTCAGCCATATATATATATATATATATATATATATATATATATATATATATATATATATATATATAGTTGGACTCAGAGCTCAGAAGTGATGCTATGTATTTATTATGGATCACTTTTAAACCTTATATTATTGACCATGGTCCGTTACTGCCAGGTTAGTTCAACGGAGAATGCTGCAAATTATTTGGACCTTTTGTCAGTCTCATGTTACTACTGTGATAGCTAACAAGAGTGATTAGAGACTTGAGAGTACTCTAAAAGAACTCGACCAAGTGTCAGTCAGTTGTTTCTTTGAAGGCCAAGTGATTAGAGAGCCGTCAAGGAAGACACAAAACCCAATTATCACTCGTCGATCATCAGGGCAGCCGCCTGAGTCTGCATAAAAAAAATACATCAATGCCAAAATCAGTTGAAAGATTCACACACTCCATGATCTATTGTACATTTTATGAACCCCAAAATTCTCTTTACAACAATCTAATAGACATCAGTCGGTGCCTGCTGAAATTGGCAAGCCTGGTTAACCGCATACTGCAAATCAGGTCTAGTAAGAGGTTAAATAAGGAGGCATTCTCCTTATTAAAGACGAGCCAGGAAGAGTAAATTAGGAATAAATTATAAAAGATTCCCTGATCCTCTCAAGAGCAGGCGACCCTAGACCCACTTGCACTAAAAGTGGAATGTCTCCAGAAGAGGCCGAGAAGAAGATTTTAAGTTGGGTTTTGAAGCCAAAAACCCTAGGGCAACTAGCGGATAAAAGAATCCAAAGCTAAAGTCAAAATAGGGTTTTGTGTTTCTTAATCTTATTTCTTTTTCATGGTTGAACTTATGATGAATGTTTTTCTTTTTCTTTTAACAAATATGGAGTAATTTCCCATAGGTTAGGTTCGGACTCCAAGTGATGAGTAGTTATGCCATGTAATTTGATTATGGTTTATTGATTCAATGATTGAGTTTCTATTCATGCCTATGCTTAATTTCTAAGAGATTATCATGCAAGTTGAGTTCTTTCTCGCTAAGAACAGATAGGGGATGCTTTAGTGTAGATTCCATGAGTTAATTTCGTGGCTTTTAGTATGAGTAGCAGTTGCTTAGGATGTTTCCCACATTGTAAGAAGGTTCTTGGTTGATTGAGGCTAGAAATCCGTTTCCTGCATTGAAATAAGGGATTTTTCTAAGTTGTTCTTTATGCAAGTTAGGATATGAAAAAATAGATTAGAACCGTAGAAAAAAAATGAAAAGTAATTATCTGAAACTTCGGATTCTCTAATTGAACCTTTGTCACCAAACGAAACTTCAATATTCTTATTGTGACTTTGATTCCTGATTTGAAGAAGTATTTCTTGCATTGTATGGTTAGCTAGGGTTTTATTAAAACTTGCCTAGACTATATTGATTCAAAGACCATGAGATGATTGCATGCATAACTATGAGCACTTGGATGTCCCAATCGCCTTAAAAATCTGTTTTTTTTTCCTCAAAGTTGTTATTTGCTTACTTTTATTTTGTTTCCACAAAATTCTCAAAAAAAAAATCATCTTTTACCTCGCCATAGTTAGAGCATAATTCGAGTTGTTGTCAGCTAGCTCCTTGTGAGATCGACTAGGACACTCTTTGTTCCCTATATTACTTGGACCAGTGTACTTGCTGGTGCTGCTAAAATCACACCAAGTTTTTGGCACCGTAGCTGGGGAATTAGTCTTGACAACGTTTTTTTGAAGTTTTAGCTATTGACTAGGGATAGTTTTTATAGGAATTTTTAATTTTTGTAGGATTTTTTTTTTGTGCTGAAATTTTTGTTCAAGTAGGATTTTGATCTATTTTTCATTTAGTTTATGACCAGGGCAAGAGGTACCCCTCTTGTGGAACCTAACCATAATCCAGAGGCACTCCTTCACCTAAGCAGAAAAATCCCACAAGAGGTTCTAGTGGAAAGTGTTGTGTATACCCTTGAAAACATGGTTTAAAGTTCTAATACCGCAGCCCAAAAAAGGGATAAAACCCTTCAAGATTTTGTCATGCCTGACTTTAATGAGTCAACCACAACCATACTTAGGTCATCCATAGCAGCCAAGAGGTTTGAAATCAAACCTCAAATTATTAAGATGATCCAGAATGGCTACCAATTAGGATGCCTTATCAATGAGTATTCTCATCAACATCTAGTTAATCTAAAAGAATTGTGTGATACTTTTAAAGATGATAATATTTCAAATGATGTTGTTATGTTGTGAGTGTTTCATTTTTCTCTAATGGATAGGGACAAAGGTTGGTTATCTACTCTACCCCAAGGTTCTATCAAGACTTGGGATGAGATGCAACAAAAATTTCTAGGTAATTATTTTCCACCCTCTAAAAGTGCTAAGATGCACAATGAAATTTCTTCTTTTTCGCAAGGAGATTTTGAACCATTACATGAAGCATGAGAGAGGTTCAAGGATATGCTTAGATGGTATCCACATCATCAATTCCCCCTTTGGATGCAAGGGCAAATTTTCTACAGTGGGACAACCACTCAAGCAAGAGGTTTCCTAGATGCAGTCATCGGAGGAACCCTAAACCGAAAGACACTTGAAGAAGCCCTAGAATTAATTGAAGAGATGGCTGCCAACATGCACCAATACCCCCGAAAGAGAAACCAAATGAAGAAGCTAGCTGGAGTACATCAGGCTGATCAAGTTACAACCCTAGCCGCAAGACTTGAGTCAGTAGAAAAGAAGCTAGCTTTGGCTCAAGCTCCTCCACCTTCCTTGGTGGCTGTTGCGTGTGACATGTGCGGAGAAGGGCACCCAAACCATGAGTGCAAAACTGGTAATGTATGTGCTATTGAGTTAAATGATCAAGCTAATCTTGTGTCAAATTTCCGCAGGAACAATATCCCTGTAGAAACAAATAAAATCTAGGGTAGAGAAACCATCATAACTTCTCATGGAACAATCAAGGGAGACAACCCTCACTAGGTTTTCAAAACCAGCCCGTTTAAAGGAAGCCTAACTTGGAAAAAAAGTTTGACAAGTCTATTGCAGCCACTGAATCAAGGATAAACAATCAAGAGGCTGCATTAAAGAAGCTAGAAGCTCAAGTTAGGCAGCTTGCAATAATCATGGTCTCAAGAAATCAAGGAGCCTTACCATTTAGCCTAGACCATGAGGCAAGGACAACAAGAGTGGAAGAGAAGATCAACACTAGCTATTAAGGTGTAAGTACCAAGAACCTATCTCTTGCAAAAAGGTTGATTTCTTGACTAGTGAATGTCAAAGCATGAGTAGAATAAATGTTTATGATCCTATGATCCTATGAATGAAAATCCTCTGCCCCAGGAGCCCCAAATTGTGCACAAAATCTGCTTACAAATTCAGCCCAATCGATAAATCCATATTCTTCCTTAATACAATAAAACCAGTGTAAAACAACTTCATCCAAGTAGAAATCTGCCAAGTTAATTTTTCCATGCTCTAGAGTGAAGTGGTAGTCAAAATATTGCTCAACTTTCTTGGTCCAAAGAAGTGGGTCATCATGATCAACATACTGTAAACGAGTACAATATGTGGACCGAAAAATACGGATTCGATATACAGTATACAAAATAATTTGAGGGGTAATTTGGTAATTTTTAGGTAATTGTGTGGGGTGCGACTTCTAGAACTCCTTTGATTCAATCTCCAATCGAGAACAAACGATCGCTGAGTAGACACGAACGATCAAGTACGCCTTCTGAACGAACGAACGAGACGAATTTGAATTTCGCCTAAGCTTGACGGAAAATTTTGTATTCTGATTGGCTCACGGCGGTTTGATTGCGAGACAGCGGCAGGATGCTTGTTGCTCTCTCTGATTTGAGGTGATTTTAGGATTTTTGGCGTATGCACTTGAGTTTTTGCGTGTCTGTCTGATCTCTTTGTGTGATCGATTTCTGATCTGTGATTTTTGGAAATTTCTTCCGATCCCCTAAAATGTCTTGAGCCTATTGTTTTATAGGCTTTACCGGGCTCCAACTGCATAGACCGGGTTTATCGGAGCAGTTGTAACTCAATCGACTTTTTCTGTGTAACGTTCTCCCTTGAAGAGTGGAGCGGTCTTGGACCAAGGTGAAGTCCACGTGTGATCTTTGTAGGTTGCTGATGTGGCAATTGCAATATCGGCCGTTGATCTATTGAAGCTTGATCGACGGCTTAATTTCATCGGTTTGACTGAGGTCAATCTTTGACTTGTTGACCCGGGCCATACGGTGCTGATTTGGACCGTGATTATCGGATTTCACAAAATCGATTCCTACACATACTTAGGACAATCTATCCGCATAACGTGTGCTGTTGTATGTGGTCGTTCCCCTTGTATCTGTGTACGGTCCATCGGTTGGGCACCATGGTCGCCCTCTGCAAGCCCCAATCTCTCATTTTAGATAAACACGCAAGGCCTCCAAGAAATGATCATGCATAGCATCAATCTTCCTTCCAAGCACTTTAAATTCTCTGTCT
This sequence comes from Aristolochia fimbriata, assembly GCA_019845555.1. Taxonomy (NCBI): domain Eukaryota; kingdom Viridiplantae; phylum Streptophyta; class Magnoliopsida; order Piperales; family Aristolochiaceae; genus Aristolochia; species Aristolochia fimbriata. Next base: position 7,393,202 of record CM034081.1, read on the forward strand.
AAGACATTTTGTCGAATACTTAGTGAGTCCAATGAAATTGCCGAACTCCCATCATCTGACTGCTTCACTGGAGATGCACTAGTACTCCCCGATTGTTTTGGCATAGTGGCCAACGGCCACATCCAAGGTCCGCGGAGTAATGAGGATGGTCGGTAATCAAAGTCCATGGACGGTAACATAGGCGTGCATGGTTCTTTGTCTATGTATCAGTAGCGAAGAGGAGATGTCGAACTTGGACTGTATCTCTATGGGGTCGCCTTGACCGCTGAGGTCAAAAACTAATAAGTTCCACAGTGGCTAGTGTCGGGCAAAAACTGATGAGTCCCACAGTGGCTAGTGTCGGGCCATCAAGCATGGTTCATTTATCTTTTCATTTCAAATGTTCATGAAACACGACCAGATCTCCAACATATATATATATTCTTCAGTCAATAACTTTTAAAAAGCAAATAAAGATGAAAGATACATACGTAAAGGCCACCAAACACAAGTACTAGGTCCACTACACTATAGGTGGGTCAGTGCTTGACCTGCTCGAGCATGGTCCGGACCTCTTTGGAGTTGGGTCTCTCCTTGGGGTCGTCCACGGTGCAGAAACAGGCGATCTTGAGCAGCAGCAGCATCTGGTCCTCGTAGCCATTCCCCAGGAGGGTCGCGTTGATGGCCCGGCTTGGGTCAGGCGACCCCATCACGTTCCGCAGCCACTTGACCATGCTGAGCTCCTCGGTGGACTGGAAGAAGGCGTCGGACGGCAGCTTCCCGACGACGAGGACGGCGAGGAGGACCCCGAAGCTGTAGATGTCGCACTTGACCGTGAACTTGAGCGTCTGGTGGTACTCAGGCGCGATGAAGCCGAGGGTGCCGACGACGTTGGAGGTGGTCATGTGGGTGTTGGCCTCCGGCAAGCCTTTGGCGAGGCCGAAGTCGGTGATCCGGGCGACCAGGTCGTCGTCCAACAGCACGTTGGCGGGCTTCAAGTCCCGGTGAATGATCCGGGGACTGTGGTGGAGGTGGAGGTACTCAAGTCCGGCGGCGATCCCGCAGGCGATTCGGTGGCGGGCGGCCCATTCCAGCTCCCTCCGCCCCGCCGACACCTCGTTCAGAAAGTCTTGCAAGCTCCCGTTCTTCATGTACTCGTAGACCAAGTAATGGCAGTCGGGCCGCGCGACGTGGGCCAAAAGGGGAAGGAGGTTTCTGTGCCGGATGTGGCCGACCGTCTGGATTTCCGAACGGATTTGCCGCATTCGTTTCCCCAACAGTTTGCTGTCTTCTTCGCTGAGGTCGACGACGTCCTGAGCGGGGGTGGAGATGATTTTCTTTATGGCGATGAGTTTGACGCCATTGTTGTTGTTGTTGTTGTCGTTGTTGTTGTCGCTGTTGAGCTCCGCCCGGTAGACCTCGCCGCAGCCGCCGCGGCCGACGATCTCGAGTGAGGCGACCCCGTCTTCTCTCTCCAGGAACTCGAGGTCCTCTGCTCGCTTGATCATCGGGCTGAAGATCTCTATCCCGGAGAGCTTCCTCCGGCCGCGGATGATGTTCTTCGCCATTCGGAAGAGAAGGGAGACCAAGAGGCCTGATAAAATTCCGGTCAAGGCTCCGCCCACGAATCCCGCCACCCATTTCGTCGCCGATCTCTTCTTGTGCTTTTTTTTGGGCGTTGTTCTTGGTGAGGCAGGGGCTACGGCGGCAGTACTATTTCTCGTCCTGTTCCCGCTCTGGGGACTCGATTTGGGGGCAATATTAATCGAGGGACCAGTAGAATTAATTTTCTCCTCCGCCAATCTGTGCCGTCGCGGGGGAAGACGAGGAACTATCGTAGTTTTCTCCTCCTTCGTCTCAGGTGTTAAGAAGAAGAAGCCGCCGTCGCCGTCGCCGTGGAGGCGGTTCCCACTTAGGTTCACGAAGCGGACGTTGCGGAGCGAGGCGGGGACACTCCCGGTGAAGAAGTTGTCGGCGAGGGACAGATTTTGGAGATTGGGGAAATGGGTATTGAGGAAGGTTAAATCCCCGGAAAATCGATTCCCGGAGAGGTCGAGAGATCGGAGACGGAGGAGCGAGGAAATCGCCGCGGGGACCTCGCCGGAGATTCTGTTGTGGCGCAGATTCAACACCTCCAGCTTCCGACAATCCGCAATTTCGGGCGGGAGCTTGGAAGAGAGATTGTTGTTCGCCAGAGACAGCACCCTGAGCTCCGTGAGCCCCCCGATGCAGGGCGGTATGAACCCCTTCAAGTGCATCGAGTCTAGCTCGATTTTGACGATTCTGTTTCGGGAACACCGGACGCCGGCGGTGGCGCAGGGGTGGCGCCACCGGGGTTGACCCGGAAGACCGACGCTCTTACTGAACCCCACGAACGCGTCCAAATCCGACTGAACGAGGCTCAACCCACGACAACTCCAACCGATCGAGAGCAGCACGAGGCACAGAATTAGAAGGGTCCCCGTCGCCATGGCCGAACGCTGAGAAACCGCAGGGTTGCCCGGCGGGGAAGAGTGTACTGTTGTAGTATAGAAAAAGAGAAAAAACAACAAGGCGTCAGAAGCTTTTAAAGAAGATAGGTGATGGGTTACATGGGTACCCCCGGCAACGTGTGGAAAAATTGGGAGTCTTTCACACGGTTTAGTGGGTGCGTCCCCACTGGAACGATCAACGGTCCTCATCTGAAAGTAATAAATCCGACGACGACTGTCGTTTTATCTGAATTGCTTGGAACGTTGCATCGGAGACTTTGACTCTGAATTGCGAGGAAATTAATATCGCCTTGTTTCATACTTTCTCTTCCACGGTAAAAAAAAAAAAAAAAAAAAGAAGATATTAAAACAGTAATATATGTTTTACTACCCGAACAAGATAATAAAAATTAATACGGATCACCGATGATAAGTAATAGAATAGCCAGGGAAATTGAACAGTATAAGTGTACGCATCAAAATATGAGTGGCCCAAATTCGCCACGTCACCAGCACAGTCAACACTTCGTCAGCAAAGAATCGTCGAGTTAGCGCTCGTTAGCATGCATCGTCAGCCCACCACTCAGTCTTCAACCGAAGGAGCGAAAAGAGGGTCACGATCCGATCCTGGTCTCTCTCTCCCTCGTCTTCCTCAACATTACAGCAGAATGAGGATCACGATCCCCATTCCAAGGCAACTCCTCTCAACGGCCACACAGACCAGCTACAAATAGCCGAAAGTTCCCTGTATCAAGTGTGAAGAAATTGATTCTCAAATTCCGACAAGTGAAGGACTCCCTCTCTAAGCCGAAGGACTCAAATCCCTTCCTGGAGAAGAAGCTCATACACACTCAGAGGTTTCTCAAGACATCGAAGTCTAATAATTCGTCGTTCGTCGTCCCAATAGTTCACGCGAAGCAGTTCTACACTACTACCGGCACCGTCACAAGTCGATACACGCGGAGCACAAATACCTCCGTCCGACCGACTGACGCCAAAACAAGTTTGTGTACACTGGTTCCAACAACTTGAGTCGACGTTCGCTCATTCACGAAGGATTCGACTTCACCAAATTCACACGGAGATTGAATTAGAGAAAGCATAGGAGATTGTACTCGCAATTTCTGATATTTACACCACAACCTGTAACACAAATTATTTTAAAGTAATCGATTTATCCTCTCGGTCGCGCCTCTTCCCAGACGGGCAGATTTTCGGTGAAACAATAAGATATTAAAACCCAATTAGACTGGATTAGAATAATAATTACACTTTATAATAATATTTCTACAGGGATTATACTATCATAGGATAAAAGAAGTGGTCGTAAAAGAAGGGGTCGCATCGTTAAGCTGGTCTCGACCGGTTTTGTGCCAATTTGTGTTCCAATTACTGCGGGGTGGTACGCGACATGAACTAGTGACAAACACTTGTGTCTGGGACTGAAGACCATGGCCCACATAAGTGTCCAGCGCCGTCCAAAGGAGTCTCACGTGGCATGGACTTTTGATTCATGGGGAGTAGATTCGTCATTTTGCATTGCAAGTTGTGGAGTGTGACAACTGACTAGTGTCTCTCGCTCGCTCAAATGTGAGGTCTCGTTGGTTAGCAAAGAAGAAGAAAGAAGAAAAAAAAAACAAAGTCTGTCTTTTTGGGCTGGGTCGGTCAACGACCCAAAAGATGGGTCGCCCCGTCAATTTTTACTCATCAAAACGAATATCATAAAATATGGTAAAATACATATATCGATCTGACTACGTGGTATGTGTCAGTTTGTGGAATTTTTTCACATTTAGTTGTATTTCAGTAATCTGACCCGACCCCACCTCGCCTGTAAAAGGAGGGTTTATTTAGTTGTATTTCACGTTAAAGACATCATAAAGAAATGTGTACTTTTATATATATATATATATATATATATATATATTTCATTTAAGAAGGAAAATAGTTAACCCCAGCATTCTTTATTATTTTAATTAATTATGTTAAACTATAGCAGGCATGTCTATTAATGTGCCCAAAATAAATTAATGTAGTTTTCTTTTAAGTATTTTATGGCAGTACACGTTGCCTAATCAATCGAATCAATGATATTACATATACTTATCAACCATTTCGATTAATGTACCCAAAATAATGTTATATATTTTGTGGCCGTAAATATTGCCTAATCAATTGGACTAATGATATTACGTTGTAATCAGGACTAGGAATCGGTTTGCGCAAAGGCACGACCGTTTCTACAAGATTAAATAAATAATAACTTTATAAGAATTAAGAATTGTTATTCTGAATCCGAATATTTTACCCGATTACTCGCGGGTAAACACGTAATCAATTAAATACATAGGTAAATACAATTTTTATTAATTTTATCATATAAAACTTAATAAATATATAAAAAATCACAAAAAATATAATTTGTATAAAACACAAAAGTATCAATGAAATTTTAAAGAATTACTCTAATATCATCTTCATAATTACAATAAATACTAATAAAATTATTTAAAATTCAATTAAAAAAAAATAAGTTACATTAATTTAAAAAATAAATAAATAAATAAATTACTAAATTACTATTCGAGTAATCGGGTAATTGGGTACGGAATAGACATTATCCATATCTTTTTCAATTAGAAGACAGGTAATCAGGTAGTTTAGAAATCGGAGCAATCGGTAACCGAAATAAAAATAAATCATTCTATCCAATTAGTATTCGAAAGAATGGGTAGTCGGGTGAAATTGACACCCTTACCTAGATCATGATGCCACAAGTCTGACAGTTTGATTCAGTTTTTGGGTGAGTCATCATCATGCGTGTCAGCTTCCTATTGGCCAGTGAGGTATCCATTGAGCCTTAATTGGGTTTGATCAGGGTTGGAACGATCCGGTTTGATTTGGATTGAGCAATGATTGGGCCCAATTGACTTGATTTGGGCTTGATCTAATTTGGGCATGATTTGACCCTAAACCCTAAAGCTGATCTTGATCGTCGATTTGGTTTAGAAGATTAGATCAAAATTAAGCCCTTAAATAAACCCTAAATCCTAAACCTTAAACCTTAAACTCTAAACCCTAATGATCGATTTTGATCATGGACCAATTTTGGGTTAATCCTTAATTTCGGAAGTCAATTTTGGGAATTTTCACCGAATTGACCATGAATTGGGATGATCATGGCTGCTAATTTGCGTTCATCGATCAGACTGAAATTAGGCCCTTGATCGAAGATCTGACTTTGATAATTGGTCAATATTTTATCAATCCTTGATTTGTGATGGTCAATTTAATGATTTTGGCCTCAATTGATAAGGAATTAGGTCGATCTAGACAGTAGATCGTGGGATCATTCTTAGACCATCAGATCTGGGTTCGATCAAATTTCCATGTCTACATACATATAATGAAATTGGTTTGCAAATCCACGAAAAAAGCAATTGAAAAAAATCAATGAAGTAAAATATAACTCACAAATGTCCTCATATCTGAGCACACATACAAAAAATACAAATAAACTAAAGAAATGAAGAAGTCCTTTGTGGATATAGTCGGGTGGATATGTAATTGGATGATCCAGAAAAATGTAGCTAAATAGGCAGCTATGCTATTGAGACGACTGTTGAGGCTCCTGCATCATTGATGAAGAGGCTCCGTCGTCTCTAATGGGTGTGTTTGCATGAGGCACTTCTCAAAATTGTCATAGTTATAAAACTGAAGTTAAATTAAAGCTCAACTATACAGTTGTGGACTATAAGTCAACCACTTACACTTACCTAGACCACCATAAGGCCCGTAATATAGCTATGATAGGGTGCATGCATGTATCTTGCACCACATGGAGGATACATGTATGCAATATGTTGGTCTAGAGTTGACACCTACTGATATGGTGGTGATACAACACATCTTTGTTAACTGCGATAGTCTCATTACTACCCTCATGATCATGTGCATGTATTTCAACTATATTGTACATACTCAAAATTATCCTAATTCGAGGCAATATGACTTAGTCTTGCTTGTTTATTGCAAGTAACATAAGAAAATGTAATAAGAAGAATAATGGAAGAAGTTCCAAGTAAATTGGGTAGAAAATGGAGCTTTTACACTATTTTAGAGGAAGTGCAGAACTAGGTGTCACACAACGCCAGGGAAATTCATGGTCCCCAGTGGGCACCATGAATCCTCCCTAGCGCCTCAAGTGCGTAGAATTGGACTTTAGATCAATGTGATAACTTTTTGACGCACGTGCGGCTTTCACGTAGAAACCTGGGAGCCATACAGCGTCGGACCTCAACGCCGCAATGAAAACCACGACGAAAAAGTGTGCAACGCAGTACCCATGTATTGTATTTCAGCGTTATGGCGCATAGGGTCTGGGCACCATGAAAGTGCCTGGCATCATATGGTGTCGGGGCCATTAAGGTGTTTTTGCGATGTTTTAGTGACCCGGTGCCATATTGCGCCTAGTCTCTCGCCTGCACTATAAATTTGGGATTTGGGGAAAAGCTAAGACAAGCATAATAATTTTTACAATGTTTCTTCTGATGTCCTGCAACTCCACAAAAGAAATAACCAACTTTATTCGATGATTGCTTATGTTGTTTCTTTGCTGGTGCTTTACTTACAATATCTTTATCCTTATTGTTCTTTTTTTTCATTGCTTTGTCCTTGGAGCTAAACACGAGATGAGCATTTTCTGTCTTATCTTGCTTCAACATGTCCCCTTCTTGAACACAGTGTTAGATGCGCTCATTCAGAGACCAAGTCTATTTCTGACAATTATAGCTCACCTTAAAGTGACTAAACTGTGCTAGAAGAGATATTAAAACCAAATACGCTTACAAGTCCCCAGAGAGATCAAGTTTAAGTGTTTTAAGTTTTGAAGTAGTCTGAAACATTTGAATATAGTATTCCCTAATGTTCTCTTTGCCTTCATACTTCATTGAAATGAGTTCTGTCAAGAGCATACCAATTTCATCATTTTCATTCTTGACAAACTTCTTTTCAATTTCTTTAAAGAATTCCTTAGCTGTTGTGACATTGTTGTGACATTAGCAGGCACAATGTCCCAAAATAATTATGAAATTCCCTTCTTCAAGTACATCAAGCATCTTATTGGATCACTCCCACTTTTCCATCTCCCTCTTTTCATCATAGGTACTCTTATTTGTATGTTCTGGAGGGCAGTTAACCCTCAATGCGAGATCAAGATCCAGCACCCCAAGAACTAATAACATGTCCTCTTTCCATGTCTTGAACATTTAGGAGTGGAAGGTTATTAATACTATTCGTAACAAACCCAGGAGTAGCTACAACAGTTTAAAAAACCATAAAATTGAACCAAAATGTAAATTCAAATAAAGATAAATCCGATCTCAAGATACCGGGCACTCCATTAATATTTCATCTTTCTACAGAATATTAACTTGTGAGTGATGTCTTGGTGTATGTATGCACCAAAATGTATATGACCCAAATTCGACGAGTCCAAAAATACACCGATCCAGCAATCGATCGTCATGGGTAGGCTCTGTCAAAATTCGAAGCCTCTCAGTGCTGCCCATTCTCGCCGCCGCGTCATCGGTACAGTCGACGCCCCCGTCAGCAAGGGATCGTCGAGTCAACACCAGTCAGCAACCGAAGTACAAGTCACCTCTCCCAGCAGTTAAGTGACCAAGTCTGGTCGCCAACCGCAAAAGCTAAGGAAGAGGAGCCACGATCCTGGTCTTCCTCCTCTCCCAACTACAGCAGCAGAAAGGGGATCGTGATCCCCTTTCCCAAGCAAAAACCCTCAACAACTACACAGACAGGCTACAAATAGCCAGAAGCTCCCTGTCGCAGGGGTTGGAAAATTTTGAGTTCGAAAGCTCTTGCCGAGAAAATACTTCACGCACAGAAGTTCTTTCTCTCTCGAAATGAAGATCTGAAAATCCCTTCACCGAGAAGAAACTCCACTCACAGAAGCTCTCTCGAACCCGAGAAGTTCAGCAACTTGCAGCCCGTCGTTCAACAATTCGACTAGGAGCAGCTCTATACGATTCGCCGACAACGTCATAAGTCGACACACACGGAGAACAAATACCCCCGCCCGACCGACTAAAGCCATACCAGATCTTGCACGTTCGTTCCTGCAACTCGAGTCTCGACGACGACTCGCCAGAAGTCTCAACTTCAACAAAACTGTAATGGAGATCGAATTAGAGGAAGCCAAAGAAATTGTACTCGCATTTCCCGGATACTCACACACATTGTAAACACAAAATATTCTGAATTAATCGATATATTCTCTCGGACGCGCCTCTTCGCGGACCGGCGGATTTTCGGTGAAACAGTGTAGTAATCAAACATAGATAATAAAATAACTTGTCAAACAATAAAATTCCTTTGGGCCGATTCACTACTCACTTGTAAAACTAAATAATTATCTCCTATTTATCACCACAAGTACGAATGTAATTCTGAAAATATAGGCCTTCCTTTAGTTCCCACAAGTGTGAATGTAACATTAAACTCACATAAACTTTAATGTTTTAAAATAAATTAATTCCCACAAGAGAGGTCACTTTGACGACATGTTATTTCTATTAATTTATTTTAAAACATATACAAACATAACAATATCTGAACCCATTATCATAACCTAAACCATAAATATTTCATGCATGAGATATAAAGCAATAAACCATAACATAAGGGCAGAAAATTATCCCAATTAAAGAAATTTTTATTGAACCAAAAAATAATAAAACCATATTATATTAAAATAAAATTTAGGATAAGTCCAAAAATTCTGAAAAATATATCACAAAATATAGAATATTTTATTGAGCCTATGGTACAAATTTCGTCCAAATCGGATGTATCTAAGACCCTTAATCGAAAGGTCCCTTAGTGACCCGATTTGGGATCGATCAGCCAAATCGGACCGGATCCGATTGCAGGGTTGGGATCGGACTGGGCCACGGGAGGAAACCCTAGTTCTCTGGGCCGACACCGCGGCTTGCAACCACCATGTAATGGTCAGTTTGACCACAACAACCATTCCGTCAGCGACGGAATCGCTAACCGCTAGAGGAAACCCTTACTCCCGCAACTATTGCACATAGTGAACCAGGGTTCTCTGCGTCGACGCCACTGGCCGCAGCCTGTGACCACCTCGGAATAGTTGGCCAGACCACGACGACCATTCCATCGGTGGTCCTGTCGCCCATTGGTGATTGAAAACCGAAGACCTAGATCGGTGTACGAGTGTAACTACACCCGAACACTGGTGTACTTACACTTGAAGTTGCACTATGAGTTACGACTAAAATTACGAAGGCACAGAGAGTTATCGTAGTTCGGAATAAACCATTCCTAATCTGCGGGGCATTCAGCCCAGGAGCACAAATATACTAGTGAAAGACATAGAGTAACTTACAAGTTACACATAAAGTGTTCTCCTCCTTCAGTCTAAGATATGAACAACTCTTCCACCTTCAGATTGTTGTTGGCATAGCTCCAACAGCAGATCATCGTGACTCCCTTACACTGAGGCTCCCCCTCAATGTATCCCTTCGCACAGAGAATATTCAAGTTGGTGTCTTCTCAGAACGAGACATACATGGAAATTGTCAATGGCTTCTTTGATATTAAGCCTGAAGACTTCACTTTGCACACAGTAAAATATTCACTCAATATCTGAGATAATATTCAATGCTCCCCCTCAACTCCATGCTGGGTAATCTTCTTCTTCAGTGTACAACGTACCTCTCTTCAGAAACCCGAAGATCTATATAGCGAATAATGTCATCAACCTTGGATGATGAAAACGTATTAAGCTTCACGTGTACGCAGGAGTGTACTTACACCCGATGAGTGGCGTAATTACACTTGTCGTTAAAACTTAAAAACACACAGAACACCAGAGAATGTTATCGCAGTTCGGAACCAATTGTTCCTACTCTGCGGGGCACTCGGCCCAGGGTACTAGAAATCCACTAGAGAGTTTTACAACAGTAATGGTGAGTAAACCACTTATAGCAATGAGTTCTCCTCCATCTGGATTTGAACACAACTCTCCTAGTCTTGTAGCTTCCCGTTCGAACTTCCAACATAAGCTCCTGGATACCCCTCACACTAAGGCTCTCCCCCTTAGTGTGATCCCTCCAGAGAGGGATGTCTTTCACGCAAACTACTCAAGACGATAGACTGATCTGTTTGCCAACAACTTCAACAAAGCCACGACGTTCTTCTTTTCAGCACAAGTGTGGATCTTCAATCTGGTTACTTCACGATCATAAGCCTGAAGAACTCCCCCTCAAACACTCCTTCGTTAATTCTGTTTTTTCACAGCGTAACCCTAATCCAAATCAGAGATAACACTTTATAGGTTTAGGGTTAAACACCCTTTTACATTCCTGCCCCTCTTCTAATTATCTCAGCCTCTAATCAAATAACCCAGCTTCGTAATCAAGGAACCCAGCTTCGTTCTAGTTTCCTATTCCAACACAAACTTCCAACTTAAATATCAGCTTCGTTCTGGTTTCCTGATTCAACACAAACTTCCACGTAAAACTCAGCCACTTATGGCAATCACCTAAAATCAAGGGATTCTAACAATCTTTGTATTCTGTTGACAGCCAACTTCCTTTCTGGTAAGTCAATCAGAAACCCATCACGTGGAAAGTGTTTTGGTCATAAATAGCCAACCCACATGCTTGTATTTACATTCTCCCCCTTTGGCTCTTTTTGACAAAACATCTTTTCAACTCTTCATGATATAGCATTTATGAATTCTAGAATTCAGCATACTTTCATTACCAATACTGTGAACATCCACACCCAGTACTGTAACCATTCACATCCAGTGTTGTAACCATTCAGCATAAGCATCACATATGATATGAACACAACAAACACAAACACACCTCTTATGACCGAGCATCTAGTTACTGTCATTACAAAAACTTTCATATTTCATAACTGTTGTCTCCACAAACCACAGTCAACATCATGCTCCAACAAGTTATCCACTCACAAACACATAGCAAAATCAAACAAATCAAACAAGTTTTACCTTTCTCCCCCTTTTTGTCAAAAAGATGCAAAACATCATCAAAAGTAGTCAGTCCAGACACACTACTTTTGCAAAACATCACTGGAAGCTGGATGATGTGACATGCTGGTGAGATACTGCAACAGAACTAGTTCACGTTGTAGTGCCTTCTGTCGGGTACTTAACTGCTCCAATTCAGACTTGATAAATCGTGTCCTGCGAACAAGATAGTCGAATGTCTGCTGGTCAGAAGATATACCTGGAGGCCAAGGACTTGGATGAACTGTATAGCCTTGCGCAGTCCGGCCAGACGAGGTAGAGGCAGCAGGTACATTTGAAGAAGGACCTGGCGGAAGAGGCACAATCCGAGGGCTCTACAGAGTCTCGAAAACATTCTGCGAGGTACTGCAAGCAGTCACCGGAGGAGACAAAGACATACCAAGAGTAGATGTAGTAACTGTAACAACGGTGCTTGGTGTCTTAATGGCTGTGAGGGAAACAAATGTAGCCGAAAATATATGTGAATCACCCCAGTCATGAATCTTGTTACCTGTTAATTCTCTTAGCATAGTCTGGTCATCAGTACTAGGAGACTCATCATCTGGAAGTGGAAGACCTAAATACTCAACAATCTGTCCAACACTGAAATCATACCAGTGGCCACGCACATACACTTGGCTCTGTTCCCTGTGCTTTAACTTGCCCAAATTAGCATAGAACTCTTGCACCACATCCAAAGAGTACGGACCAATGTTCGTTACTATACGAATTAACCCCAAGTTCTCTAACAAAGGAATAACTATCTGAAATTCAGATACAGTAATGTCTGTCTCAGGCCTAAACTCCTTTTTAAGCACAATCTCATACCTCACAGCAGCAATATTATCAACGAACTTCAAGTTCAATGCACCACGAAAACCTTCTTTCTTCTGGAGCCGTCGACTTCCCTTCTGTCTTGACTGTCTTTTGGCTAAGGCCTGCTGTGATGGAGATATCTTACGCTTTCCTTTACAATGGACTTTCTGACCCTGTAACTCATTCGACACCATAGGTTCATTACATTCGGCAGGAGTTGTATCTTGCATACCTCAAGGAGTTTCAATAACCCTTTCAACATTGTCTTCATCGTCGTCCACACGAATTGGGGAAGCTGAGGCAGGCATAGGCTTCTGCTTCTTCCACCGAGTCGAATCACACAAAGCGAGACTTTCTGTCTGTCATTACAGCCTCGAAAAACTTCAATTTTTGGCGACGAGGTATGATCCAGGGTGCATCGTCCTCATCATCTGAGCTGTCTTCCACAACAGGAGCAGTTTCTTCGGGGTGTGGCAACACATCAGAGTGTATAACAGGTGAATGTACCGTTGCTTGTACTGTATGTTTGCTGCTAAGAAGATTGTCCAAGAACTGACGAAGGGATCATCATGACTTTCGTTACCCACATTCAGATGATCAGCAGTAAGACAATAGGGCTCACTTCCAACCTTCAACACATTTTTGACACCATTTAAACCGGAACCTTCCAATGCTTTGGCAATGTCATCATCAACCCCATCCGGGGTCCCGACCTTCCCAGAGGGATTCTCAAGCGTCCCAACGCAATCCCCTTTTTCGGAAAGCTGTACGGGATTCTCCTCACGAACATCACAGTCCTCACGCGATAATGGAGCAGATGGTAAAGACGGGGTCACAGAGCTCATACCTGGTATTTCATTTGGCGATGATTGTTCCTGGTGTGGAGACGAAGAGGCAGTGCCCATGGCAATGCGAAAAAGGTCACTCCCGAGCTCAGCTTGTGCACGCTCGAAAAAGATAGTCACCGTGGTGGAAAGGAGTAAAAATGCAATCTTGGAGAAAAACTTTACTTTTTTGCCGTTCCCTCCTCTTAGTAAAAATGTAGTCTTGAAAAAAAACTTTACTTTTTCGCCTTTCCCTCTTTTTTTTTTTTTTTTTAAAAAAAAAAAAAAACAACGCAAAACATATAACAACCAGTGTACACACACACACACCTCAAGGTGTACTTCCACTTGTAAGTACACTGCCCTCATTCATCATCACGTTCAGCAAAACACTAGAGTTCCACAGGGAAACTCCTCGCCGGTGTCGGGTTTGTAACAACCTGTCACCGGTTCTGGTACCTTGTAGTCTATTTGTCTCCTTTCATTTTCCACTATACATCCTTCTTTAGTAAACTTGATATGCAAATTCTGATCACAGAGCTGACTAATGCTGAGCAAGTTTGCTTTTAACCCATTCACTAATAAAACATTCTCCAGCTTCGGTAAACCATCAACTCTTAAACTTCCTCTGCCAATCACTGCTACTTTAGCACCATCTCCTAAAGTCACCTGGCCACCATCTTCTCTGTGTATGTCAGTCAGATTTCTTGCATTTCCCATCATATGCCTAGAACATCCACTATCAAAGTACCATGTTCCATCTGAGCTTGTCTTTCCAGTAGTATGTGTTGCATATAGACTTGTTCCTTTTTTCATCCTCACACAGTTTGAAGGAGGTTTTGATAAGGTCCGATTTCCACTCCATCTTCAGTCTCTATACAGCTTATAACAGGATGGTCTAATGTGACCATATGCACCGCAATAATGACATACCTGTACTTGAGACACCCTCTGTCTAGGCCGAGTCTTGTTGTTCAAGTTTTTCGTGTAGCCGATCCCCTGTTTGTTGCAACTACTCCTTCATTTGATCATGATATCATCCAATCTGCTCTTGTCAAACTTCTTGAACACTTCCTGTGAATTTCTCAGCTCTTCCTCTAGTTTCAAAACCATCTTTTCCTTCTCAATAATCTTCTGTTTCAGTTTAAGATTCTCGGTCTCAAGAGAGGAGATCAGATCTCTCAAGGTTCTTTCTTCATTACTTTCCTTTTCCATCTCTCCAATCTGTTTCTTAAGTACAGTATTTTCCTCCTCAAGTGCACCTTGACGCTCCTTAAGAATCCTAGTACACTCGATCACTCTGTCCCATTGTTGAATAATATCTTTCAACGTAATTTCCTCATCCTCATCCTCAGTGTCTTCCTCTCTACTGGTTGCAACTGTGTGATTTCCAGATGTAGGGAATAAACACACTTTCTGTTCCACCTTTGCTATAAACGCAACAAAATTGCAGTCATCTTCATCCATCTCACTACTGTCCTCATCACTCCATGCAGCGCTGAAGGATTTTTGGTTTCTCAGATAAGTTGGACATTCTGACTGAATATGACCTTTTCCACCACATTCATAACACACTAAAGTTTTCCTCTTTGATGCAAATTCAACGGATTCATTCCCTGCAGTGCTTTGTACATAATTCTGTTTACTTCCCCTTCTGATGAACTTGTTCATTCCTTTTGCCAGCAATGCGACTTTCTCACTTAACTCAGCCAGAGTTACTACTGATGAACCACAATTCTCTGTTACTTGTATTGTACCTTCATTCGTTATTGACTGTAAGGCTATACTTTCTTTCTTCCCTTTCTTTGCTGAATCTTCTGCTTCCTCATTCATCTCAAACGTTTTAAGAGATCCAATCAACTCATCTAGGGTCATATTATCAATAACTTTATACTCCTCTATAGCTACTCTTTTCATTTTGAATTTTGATGACAGAGATCGTAGTACTTTCCTTACCAACCGATTCTGAGGAATTTTCTCTCCAAGAGCTGCAGATTGATTTGCTATATCTCTGATTTTACCTTCATACTCCAGTATGGACTCGTCTTCTCTCATCCGCATAAGTTCAAACTGAGTGGTAAGCATCTGTAACTTCGACACTCTAACACTTTCAGTCCCCTCGTAGTGAATTTCCAAAATTTTCCATGCCTCTTGAGCAGTGGTGCAAGCAGAGATCCTCCTGAACTGTTCCTCATTTACTCCTCCAAAAATAGCATTCAACGCTTTCGAGTTACAATTTGAAAGTCTCTCTTCTCCCTCTGTCCACTCAGTGTCTAGTTTTTCAACAATCTTCATGTCAGCGCCTTCTCCAATCACCTTTGTAGGCGGACACCATCCTTTCACAATAGTTTTCCAGGCCTTCTCGTCCCCGCGCCTTAATATAAATTTGCATCTTGGCCTTCCAATAGGAGTAGTTAGACCCATCAAGCAATGGTGGTCTGGTATTTGAGGCTCCTTCTTTTCGGATATGACCCCATATTCTCTAGCGGTGAAGCTTCTTAAGATCTTTTCTCTCCAAACTAATGCGGAGCCTGCTCGATACCACTTGAAAACGTATTAAGCTTCGCGTAATGCAGGGAGTGTACTTACACCCGATGGTGGCGTAAT
Organism: Aristolochia fimbriata; assembly: GCA_019845555.1. Taxonomy (NCBI): domain Eukaryota; kingdom Viridiplantae; phylum Streptophyta; class Magnoliopsida; order Piperales; family Aristolochiaceae; genus Aristolochia; species Aristolochia fimbriata. The sequence goes on from CM034081.1 coordinate 7,408,981, forward strand.
TACACTTGTCGTTAAAACTTAAAAACACACAGAACACCAGAGAATGTTATCGCAGTTCGGAACCAATTGTTCCTACTCTGCCGGGCACTCGGCCCAGGGTACCAGAAATCCACTAGAGAGTTTTACAACAATAATGGTGAGTAAACCACTTACAACAATGAGTTCTCCTCCATCTGGATTTGAACACAACTCTCCTAGTCTTGTAGCTTCCCGTTCGAAATTCCAACAGAAGCTCCTGGATACCCCTCACACTAAGGCTCTCCTAGCCTTAGTGTGATCCATCCAGAGAGGGATGTCTTTCACGCATACTACTCAAGACGATAGACTGCTCTATTTGCCAACAGCTTCAACAAAGCCACGACATTCTTCTTTTCAGCACAAGTGTGGATCTTCAATCTGGTTACTTCACGATCAAATAGTTCTTCGTTAATTCTGTTTTTTCACAGCGTAACCCTAATCCAAATCAGAGATAACACTTTATAGGTTTAGGGTTAAACACCCTTTTACATTCCTGCCCCTCTTCTAATTATCTCAGCCTCTAATCAAATAACCCAGCTTCGTAATCAAGGAACCCAGCTTCGTTCTAGTTTCCTATTCCAACACAAACTTCCAACTTAAATATCAGCTTCGTTCTGGTTTCCTGATTCAACACAAACTTCCACATAAAACTCAGCCATTTATGGCAATCACCTAAAATCAAGGGATTCTGACAATCTTTGTATTCTGTTGACAGCCAACTTCCTTTCTGGTAAGTCAATCAGAAACCCATCACGTGGAAAGTGTTTTGGTCATAAATAACCAACCCACATGCTTGTATTTACAGATGATGTCTATCTTAGTCTTGTTCTTATCCTGAGATTTATTATGATCTCTATCACTTATCCAGGAGTTTAAATCGGGACAGGACACCTGTACATTTACCTGAACTTTTAACTTTTACCCTGAGGTTGTCAAAATGTAGCCAATAAAAAATACACACATTAACAGTAATGTAATCGCGCCAGAAAAAGGGGTGCAAAACTCCTTTTTTAGCCCTTTTTCAACACATTTTGTCGTTGTTGTTGCCGTCATCGGAGCTGACGAATGTCGTAGAAGGGTCAATTGAACGCCGATGACCCTTTTGCCGACAATCTTGTCGCTGGACATATGCCAGAGACCCATCGAAAAATCAACCCCTGCATGAACCTTGCACAAAAAACCCTAACATGCGTTGTATGAACCTTAACTGAAAAGCAAACAGCCTCGATGAATAACATGTGATTGGCTCATATACCACTTGAGAAACCTGATTTTTGCGAAAAAAATCACATGTTGAATTCATTAAGAACAATAAATCTAAATGTGGAAGCGTACACATAATAGTCAATTTCAGAATTAAGTTGTTGAATTCCTTACAGTCTGTCTTCCAGATGTAGTCATCTTTTTGCCAAAGTTATCTCTAACGATGGGATGTCAAAAGAGTCAAAATTGTGATAACCGTTTTGGGGACCACAACTATCTTTATATAGCTTATTGCTAGGTTACCTATATTTTGTAATTCTATTTTTGTCCATCATAAATAATGAAAATTACCCTTAAGTTTCTACAGATAAATGTGTGAACACCCTATTAGATATATTAAAGTTCAATTACCAAATCTGAATTAGATCACTTAATTAGAGTCTTAACTTTATGACAGTTTATAATACATGATTATTTAAACATATAAGTCCATCATCGGATTTATGATCTAACGGGGGTGTAGCTTAATTCATTGATGGAAACATAATCTCGTTCCCTTTCTTGTGCAGCTTTAGGACATAGCAAAGTGGGGAGTTACTGTTGCCAAATTTGTGCCGACAACCATGCAATAGCTTATTGTATGCTCCAATGTTCCTCAACTTTTTCTTTTATCATTACTAAATGTTACAGAGAGAATGTCTTTTGAATGCATGTGAGAGCAAGTATACGTTCTGCTAGCTATAGAAGAAGCAAGTGTCCAATGTTCCTCAACTTTTTCTTTATCATTACTAAATTTAACATAGAGAATGTCTTTTGAATGTATGTCAGAGCGAGTATACGTTCCGCTAGCTATAGAAGGGGGTCCCAGCTTTAGAAGAATCTGTTCTTTCTTTTCCTCCTAAAAAGCTAAAGTATGTAATTGGAGACGTTTTGTTTCTGAATTGGTGAACAGATCGTCGTTTCTTTACCTACCAAAAGATGCTTATATTAAATTTGTGCGTGTAATACTATATATGATCTTTTTCTCAAAAGGCAGATTCTCATCTCGATGGGTTATAACTGGAAGCTCAGGCTCTGATTGATGAGTGAGAGGAGAAAGGCCACATAGTGCTGATGGCCACTGTTTGTATAGCAGATTAATATATGCAAAGTAATCCAAATGACTGGTATCAGGGGAGTGTCTCCTTATAAATTGGTTGACAGTAATAATCTATGTTCAAATTTCATTTAAGCAAGCAAACAAACAAACAAACATGGAGATAATATATCAGGGAATTTAAAGAAAAAGGGGTAAGATATGGGTTATTATAAGAGAATTTTGAATTGACACAAGGTAGAAATTCTTCTCTTATTTGTGTGGTTCACTTTCAGAGATTGATGTGTCTGCGTCGTCCCATGATTTGATCAGCTTGGAAGTAATGAAGAGATTCTTTCACTAGTTTTCTGTTTGAAGCCTCGCATCCTGTAACTAATTACTCTAAGTCATTGTAATTAATTCGTATATTGCATTTGGATCTGTTTCCAGCCTCCCATTCTGCGGTATATATATAAATTCTGAAGAGGTAGCTAGCAGATGTACGTACGTGTAATTAATTAAGAAGTAACTACTCATCTGGAGTGCGTTAATTAATGATTGTAAGCTGGCATGTTTCACGAGAGGAAGATAGATCTTTACCTCTGTAAAGAGGTGCTCCCATTGGCCCACTCTAGTAGAAAGATCAGACAAGGGGTTGGCCCTTGTTACAAGCAAGGAAGTGGATTCATTCTGTCTTGGTGGTTTTTCTCCTATAAAAGCTCGATAGAGTCACCAATTCCTTCACTCAACGAACGCATCTAGCCTTGATCTCTTCTCTTGGTTTAATACAAGCAGCAGCAGCAGCAGCAGCAGCAGCAGCAGCAGGAGGAGGAGGTCGATCGATCGATCGTTGTGGGGATACTCAAAAATGGCAGTTGCTCCGCAGAAAACACAGCTGATCAGGGGCGATCGCCACATGTTTTCCGCCTCGGACGACAGTGTCGTGATGAAGCAAATCCTGGCCACCCACTCGCCGGATGGCCGGGATGTCGACGTCCGCCCTCTCCTTCATGTCGTCGAAGATGTCCTCCACCGGGCAAATCCAGCCGTTGTCATGGTAAAATTCTCTTTCTAATTAATTAATTTGCACGTATACTTTACTTTATATATGATTTGATGATCAGTTTATATATAGTGTGCATATATATATAATTAAGATGATATATAGAAGAATATTGACAGACCTGAAATATATATATATATATATTCATGATGCAGACACCCCACCCCCCTCATAGTGATCAAGTTGATCTGATAGAAGAGAAGATGAACCAGAATGGAATCGTTGGAATGCTGGAAGCTCTTGCATACACCATTCACAAGGTCTCTTGCGAGGTAAGTATATGTATATATAACACTACTAATTATTAGTGAAGATCAAATTAATTAATTAAATTCGATGAAAAAGCAGAGATATATGACTGATCGTGACGTTGTTTTGGTATACGTGGGGCGTGTGTATGACATATATGGCATGTATAGATAACGTACAAGTGCAGCGGGGGAGTGGAACCTCATGCAACAACAGTTTCAGTGTTCAACATTCTGTCCAGCTACTCATGGGATGCAAAGGTGGTCATGGCCTTGGCCGCCTTTGCAGTGAGCTACGGCGAGTTCTGGCTCACGGCACAACTTCATACCGTCAATCCCTTGGCCAAATCGGTGGCTGCCCTGAAGCAGGTCCCCGAAATACTGGAACACTCGGAGATTCTGAAGCCCAGGTTCGATGCCCTCAGCACCCTCGTCAAGGCCATGCTCGATGTCACCAAGTGCATCATTGCCTTCAAGGAGCTCCCAGCCGAGTACATTACCGCCGATACTCACTCCATGACCATCGCCATGACCCACATCCCCACCGCCGTCTACTGGACCATCCGGAGTGCTGTCGCCTGTGCATCTCAGATCATCGGTCTCATTGGCATCGGACACGAGTAAGCTATATATATATCTGCCTCCACCAGTACTATAATATATACATGAGTCTTAATTAATAAATATATATTATTAATTGCAGGTACATAGCCTCCACAACCGAGGTGTGGGAGCTCTCAAGTTTGGCTCATAAGGTTAACAATATCCATGAGCACCTGTTAAAGCAATTGAATCTCTGCCATCAACACATCAGTGAGTACTAGATAGTACTGAAAAATTAATATTCGATAGCACATATATATATATATATTATACAGTTAACATGCATCGTGAAATAATTAATAACTAATAAGTAGTATATATACTCACACCTGCCTCGTACGTGTAGATGACAAGAGACACATTGAAGCTTTCCAAACGCTGGTGCGTCTCTTCGAGACAGTCCACATTGACAACATAAAGATCCTCAAGGCCTTGATGTACTCCAAAGATGATCTCCCACTGCTCGACGGAAGCACCAAAAGAAGGGTACTGCTTGGGTTTGTTTTTTATAATTAATTTACTGATCACGGCCTGCATGCAGATAGCTAGTTACCTAGTACAGTACTACTCGATATATACATATATATATATATATACATATATATATATATATATATATATATATATATATATATATATATATATATATATATATATATATATATATATTGATCGTGCATGTGAATGAATATATAGGTGAATGTTGAGGTCCTGCGGAGGAAGATTGTGATGCTGTTAATCTCCGACCTGGATATCTCGAACGAGGAAGTGTACGTTCTGGCACAGATTTACAATGACACAGCAGAGCATGGCGGGAAGATGGAGAGACACTACGAGGTGGTGTGGCTGCCAGTCGCAGACAGGGGGCAATGGACGGAAGCGAAAGAAGAAGCGTTCAACAGAAATGTGGCGGTCATGCCCTGGTACTCCCTCGCCCACCCTTCCCTCCTCGACCGCGCCGTGATCAAGTACATACGAGAGATGTGGCATTTCGAGAAGAGGCCACTGCTGGTGGTGTTGGACCCTCAGGGAAAGGTGGTGTGCCCCAACGCCTTCCACATGATGTGGATCTGGGGTAGCCTCGCCTACCCTTTCTCCAGCCTCAGGGAGGAAAACCTGTGGAAGGAAGAGACGTGGAGGCTGGAATTGCTGGTGGACGAGATCGACCCGATGATCCTGTCGTGGATGAAGGAAGGTCGATTCGTTTGCCTGTACGGAGGGGAAGACATCCAGTGGATAAGGAAGTTCACGGCGGCGATGAAGCGAGTGGCGAACGAGGCGAGGATCCCCCTGGAGATGATCTACGTGGGCAAGAGCAACCCCAACCAGCGGCTCCGCCGGGTGGTGAACACGATCGCGGAGGAGAACCTGAGCGGGTACTGGCAGGACCTGGCCATGATGTGGTTCTTCTGGGTTCGTCTCGAGAGCATGTGGCACTCCAAGATGCAGCACGGTCGGACGATCGAGAACGACGCCATAATGCAGGAGGTGATGACCATGCTCAGCTTCGACGGCAGCGACGAGGGATGGGCCCTCATCGCCCACGGCTCCACCGACATCGTCAAGTCGCACGGAAAGAAGATCCTGGACTGCATCTCCGAGTACGACGCGTGGAAGGAGAGCGTGGAGGTCGAGGGATTCCTCCCCGCCCTCGCCAACGCCCTCCTCCCCTACCAGACACACGAGCACTGCACCCGACTCATACTCCCGGGAAACACCGGCAAGCTGCCCATGGAGAACGTCGTCTGCGCAGAGTGCAAGCGCCCAATGGAGAAGTACATCCTCTACCGCTGCTGCACCGACTGATGAATCCCACGTACCCCTACCCTTATATATATACACTAGTACTTTAATTCATGTCATGTCTCGTCCGGGTCTTGCTTGTTTGTTTCTTCTCTCTTGACACTTTGAGGTCAAGATCATTTGGTGTGCTATTTCGATTTTTTTTTTCTTTTCTAATCCTAGTTCCCCATTTAATATATATTTGAGCTTAATTAATTATGAGAATAATAAAAGTGTTATGTTGATCATTAATTAATATCTGAGTAAAATATTTTAATTAGGTACATCTTAATTCATGATATATATATTTTGATGTCCCGCTCAAGATGGTTTGCAGGCCCTGGGCTTAGAGTTAATATTCCAGTAGTTTAATTTAATTATGTGGTTTGGTTGGTCTTGAGCGACACTAATTATCTGATGTGGTGATGCTCTGCTACTTCTGTATATTTTTCTGTTTCTTTCCGTTTGAGAAGATGACAATAATGAAGCCATGCATTTTGAAGAAAGCTATTGTGATGGGGCCTTTCGTCATACTTCGGCCATCCACTCAAAATTACCCACGAACACAAAGAGGGATGATACTGTACTACTGATGGAATTTCTTTTTAAATTAAGTCATCTACTTAAAGCTAGAGGCTTTCAAGTTTAGATACTTATAATATTGGAAGAGACTAGTGAATAAAGTTAAGATCTCTCTCAGATGCTATACTAGTAAATATAAAGTTAGCTTGGGTTACACTTATATATCCAAGTGTTATTGCTTACGGTTGCTATCTAACACTACTTTTCAAAGTTAGACTCCTTATCTTATTGAAATATAACCTGGTACACAGGATCAGATCTTTTCTGCTATGAGGTATGACATTTCAAAGCACCCAATTAATGATCAGTTCTGATCACATTTTACAAGCTGAAAATTAAATACCCAGAAGACATAATAACCACTGAAAGCATCAGTGGTTTCAAGATTTCTGAGATTGGAATCTTTCCTCTATCTTTCCTAACAAAGACACCTTCAATAATAGGGTAACTGGCAACCACTGCAAGAGCTCCAAGAAAGACTTGAGCAAGCAATGCATCATAGCTGGCCTCAATAACCATCCTTCCAATGCCTCCAATCAAACAAGCCAAGTTCAGCAAAGCCACTGTGATCAGTGGGAACAACAGAACACCTCCTCCTTGGAAATCAAAAATACCCATGGCATACCTCTCAGCTTGTTCTTCATCATTAACTTTGTTTGTGAGCTCAAAATCAACTTCTGCCTTCCCTATCTGTTTCATTGTAACACTCAGCAGTCCTAACAAGTATGAGGAAACAGATCTCATCATCCACATCCTCTCCGCGCTCCACCACGTTCCAAACGATCCACCGAGGCTAAATTTCTCGCACATACTATGAGCTACACATGAAATGTATGTGCCCGCGAAAACAAGAAACCATGGAGTTGAAGCCTACATACAGGGTATAAATGTTAATGGCGCATTATCACTCATTTTCATTTGGTTCATATCATACCACCATAAAAGAAACATCAAATGCCCGTACTAATTTACTGCTAACTATATACTCCATATATACCTTTGGGAATAGAGAAATGCCATTGAAGAAGCAAAGAGGTGAAACCAGAGCATAGCACAGCAAGAACAAGGAAGAAAGGGGCAAAAAAGCCATGTAGGCATAGCACATCCTCAGGGGTATACTCATCTTCCATGTACCATATATGAGGGGACAGTATCTTGAGAAAGCCACCTGCAACAACCCAGATGACCATCTCTTGCTTTGAAGCAAGCAATCAGTCATATTAATTGGGGCTGAACCCAGGAATTGTGTCCTTGCGGGAACACAAAAAGCAGATTGCAGCCCTCCACAATGCAGATTGAAGCCTGTGAAGTTGTCCTCCACCAATGAATGATACAGAAACCCCACCTGCAAATGACATAAACAAGTGCTCCATCTATCACATAAAATTAAGAAAACAAATGCTTTTCTTAATTATTCTTAACATTGGGGTTCCTTTATTATAATTAATTGTATCCTCACTCACCTCTTTTCCCCACTGGGTTTCTTTCTCATAGCTGCAAGAAGCTACGTTGTGCGCTTCTTGAATTAGTACTGAACCCTTTGAAAGAATATCCGTAATGAAGTTCTCTGTAGAGCTCTGTTTCATTGCTCCAATAAGTGGGTGAGAAGGGCCAATTCTTTGTCTAAGTTGAAGCATATCACAGGCAGTACTGAGGAATTCACCTGCTCATACATATATATATATATATATATAAACATGTACAATCAGTGAAAATTGATATGATACAATTGTGGCAAATTTGTTTATTGACGCTTAACCTTTTGCAGCTTTACCCTTGTTGTAAATGTTTTTCGTGTCATGCAGGACCTTCCTCTTCAAGTAGAAGCAGGTACCCGATAAAATTGGTCCACCGACACCATCCAAGCCTTTCCACAGCAGCTGTGTATATAAACAAGTTGTTAAAAGTAAGTAAGAGACTCTTAAATTCTGATCTGAATGATCAGTTTATATACTCAGGTCTTCTGCATGCATTAGTAGAATTGATTGAAGGAGTAATATAAATCACCTCAAAAGTCCATTTCATGCTGCCATCATAGATGTCAGAGGGACTGACATTATGCATAGCTTGAGGGAACTGAACAAAGGCCAGATTGTGGGACATCTTGGGATCAAGATGGAAACACATAGCCTGTCTTGCTGAATTTGGACCATTGCAGTACATGTCACAGTCCAAAACCAGTACGTAGGGTGCATTGCTCAGAATACCGGAGACTCGAAGCTGCATGCAAAAGCGATCGACCACCGTTATTGTCATCACTAATTTTGTGGGCATATATATGTCCCAATGGAGAAACATATTAAGAAACCAAACCGATTCCAGAATGTTCTGGAGTCGGCGTGAGGCTTCATGAAGAAGCTGCAGTCCAGAAATTTCTGGACTGCTGGAGAGACGCCGATGGTGTCTAGAATCCTCTCCCCCCAAGGGGTTGAGAGGACTATAGATAGGGGAGTAACCCCCTTGTTTGAGCCAAGAAGCAAACTTGGTAGAAACCATAGTCTCCCCTTCCCATACGTGTTGAAACACGGTGTTTTGTTGAGAGTGAAAGAGTTGAAATCTTAGTGAGTTTCTCTTCTTGTGAGTTTGTGAGAGTTTTGCATATTTCCTCTTGTATTGTGAGAGTCAATTGCCTTGTAAAAAAAATTCCTTTGTCAATAGAGTGAAATTTTATCACTTGAGTGTCTCCATTACACACCCTAGGTCCACACACGCTTCCAACAAGTGGTATCAAAGCAGGCGGGTCCCACATTTTGATGCGATCAAATATGGATGTCATGCCAATTCCAAAGCTGACAAAGGAGAATTACGGCAATTGGAGTATCCAGATGAAGACTTTCCTCGCTTCGCAAGATCTTTGGGAGATCGTGAGAGATGGATACGAACAACCGGAGTCTGACGAAGAAGAAGCTGCCTTGACTGCTGCTGAAAGAGGTACGTTGAGGAACCTCCGTAAAAAAGACACAAAAGCATTATATTTTTTATTTCAAGGGGTAGATGAAAGTAAATTTGAGAAAATATCGGGCGCAAAAACTTCTAAACAAGCCTGGGAGATTTTACAAAGATCTTGTCAAGGTGTTGATAGAGTGAAGAAGGTGCGCCTACAAACTCTTAGAACAGAGTTTGAGTTATTGAAGATGCATGACACTAAAAGTGTCGGTGATTATGTCACAAGAGTAGAAACTCTTGTAAATGAAATGAAGAGAAATGGAGAAAAATTAGAGGAGGTTCGAGTGATAGAGAAAATCTTACGATCTCTCACTCCGAAGTTCGCCTTTATTGTAGCAACACTAGAAGAATTTAAAGAACTATCGAGTATGACGATAGATGAGCTGTGGGCTCACTCCGGGCCCACGAACAAAGAATGAATGGCTTGTTGGATGGAGGAAAAGAGCATGCCTTGCAAAATAAGTTGTCTCTCAATGAAGTGGCATCGTACAGTCGAGAGACAACTCAAGACAAAGGTGGATATCATAAGCGAGGAAAAGGACGGGGATCTCATCGTGGTGAAAGAGATCAAAGTAAGCAGTCAGAAACTGCTAATCAAGGTCAAAATTCAAGAGGACATGGGAGAAGATGGAATTCGAGGAGAGGTGATAAGTCTCAAGTTCAGTGTTATAACTGTAAGAAGTATGGGCATTATAGCTATGAATGCCGTCAAAAGCCAGAAGGCAATAAAGAAGAAAGAGGTCACCTCTCAGTCCAAGAAGAATATGGTGGTTCTTCTGTTCTCTTGACTTACAATGGAGATGAAGAAAAGAAGAAGATCATTTGGTATATTGATACAGGAGCAAGTCACCACATGAGTGGATATAAGGAATTATTTACAGAGCTAGATGAGAGTGTTCAAGGTGAAGTACGACTTGGAAATTCATTGACGCTACAGGTGAAAGGAAAAGGAAGAATTATGATTCAAACGAAGAAAGGAGATCACAGGTACATCTCTGATGTTCTCTATATTCCTGAAATGCATACCAATTTAATTAGCGTCGGTCAACTCTTGGAGAAGGGCTATGACATCCATCTAAAGGATGGTAGGCTCTCTATAAGAAATAAAAATGGAGAGCTAATTGCAAAAGTCGACATGGCGAAGAATTGACTTTTCACCTTGAACATAGAAGCAGCTTCAATGAAGTGTTTAAAATCAGTCCTGAAGGATAATTCATGGTTGTGGCACTTACGATTTGGGCATCTTGGTTTCACGGGCCTGAAATTATTATCGAAGGAAAAGATGGTGAAAGGCTTGCCAGAAATTGATCACCCTGATCAATTATGTGAAGGGTGCATGAAGGGAAAACAACACAGGTTGTCGTTTGAAGCCGGTCACTCCCGAAGGGCAAGGAGACCATTGGAGCTGGTGCACACTGATATAGCTGGGCCTTTTGAACTCACCTCACTTGGAGGCAACAGGTACTATCTTACCTTTATTGATGATTTCAGTAGATATACTTGGGTTTATTTTCTTAAAAAAAAATCAGAAGCTTTAAATAAACTCAAGGAGTTTAAGGCCCTTGCTGAAAATCAAAGTAGAAAGTACATAAAAGTATTAAGATCTGATAGAGGAGGAGAGTATACCTCAAAAGCATTTGAGGAATTTTGTAAGGAGAATGGTATTCTACACCAACTCACTGCCTCCTACACGCCCCAACAAAACGGTGTTGCTGAAAGGAAAAATCGCACAATTATGAATATGGCAAGGAGTATGATGAAGGGAAAGACCTTGCCTAAAGTCTATTGGGTTGAAGCCGTTGATTGTGCAGTTTATCTGCTTAACCGGTGTCCAACTAAAAGTGTAAAGTTTAGGACACCCATTGAAGCTTGGAGTGGAAGCAAACCGGCTGTAGGCCACTTAAAGATATTTGGGTGCATTGCATATGCACACATACCCGAGCAAAGAAGAAAGAAGTTAGATGATCGAGGAGAGAAGTGTATCTTTGTCGGGTATGATTCTAAGACTAAGGCCTACAAACTTTACAATCATGTTACCAAAAGGTTAATCATCTCCAGAGACGTTGAATTTGATGAGGAAGACTGCTGGAGATGGAGTGAAGAAGAGAAAAATAATAAAGAGTTGTTTTACAATGATGATGACAACTCTGGAGAAGAAGAGGAGAGTAGTGGAGATCAAACTCCTCCAAATAGTCCTGCAGCAACAACAGGTGAAGGATCACCTAGGGGGAGCAGCTCGGCAGGGGGAGTCCCTATGAGGTCACGCAGCTTGAGTGACATTTATAATGTCACTGAGCCGATTGAGCTAGCATAAGATTATACTCTCTATTGCCTACTTGCAGAGAGTGACCCTGTCACATTTGAAGAAGCTGCTCAGGATAAGAAGTGGAGAAATGCCATGGATGAAGAAATTGAGGCAATAAAGAAGAATGATACCTGGGAGTTGACTACCCTCCCTGCAGGACATAAAGCAATAGGAGTGAAGTGGGTCTATAAGGCGAAAACCAATCAAGAAGGCAAAGTTGAGAAGCATAAGGCAAGATTGGTTACGAAAGGGTATAAACAGAAATTTGGAGTTGACTATGAAGAAGTATTTGCACTCGTTGCAAGAATTGATACTATTAGACTTCTCATTGCGCTGGCAGCGCAGAACAGATGGAAGATATATCAAATGGATGCGAAGTCGGCCTTCTTGAATGGTTATCTTGAAGAAGAAGTATATGTTGAACAACCACCGGGCTATGAGAAGAAAGGAGAGGAAGAAAAGGTTTATCGTTTGAAAAAGGCACTATATGGATTGAAGCAGGCCCCACGAGCTTGGAATATGAGGATTGACTCATATTTTCAAGAGCATGGCTTCAAGAAAAGTCCTTATGAGCATGCCCTATATACGAAGAAGAACGAGGATGGGGATATCATGATTGTTTGCCGGTATGTGGATGATATGATCTTCACCGGCAACAATCCAGGTATGTTCGAGGACTTTAAAAGCTCAATGACAAAAAAAATTGATATGACAGATCTGGGACAAATGGCATACTTCCTTGGAGTCGATACAGGGAGATGAAGGAACTTTCATCTCACAAAAGAAGTATGCAAGTAGTATACTGTCAAGATTTAAGATGGATAATTGCAAACCAGTAGCCACGCCAGCTGAAGCAGGCATGAGGCTAAAGCAAGATTCAGAAGAAGAAGCAGTCAATCCTACACTATTCAAGAGCCTGGTGGGAAGCTTGAGGTACTTAACCTTTACAAGGCCGGATATTATGTTCGCTGTTGGGTTGGTCAGCAGATTTATGGAGCAGCCGAGACGAGACCACTTTGCAGCAGCAAAGAGAATTTTGCGTTACATCAAAGGCACACTTGGGTTCGGACTATTCTACTCTGCTTCTAAAGCGTCGAGACTTATTGGCTACACCGATAGCGATTATGGAGGAGACATTGATAGCAGAAAGAGCACGTCCGGGTACGTGTTCAATATCGGATCAGGTGCGTTTTCATGGTCCTGAAAGAAGCAAGCGGTAGTTGCACTCTCGACATGTGAAGTCGAGTATGTTGCAGCAGCATCATGTACTTGTCAGGCCGTCTGGAAAAGAAACATCATGAAAGAGCTCCACCCACGACCAAGAATGCGACAACCGATATATGTCGATAATAAGTCGGCTATATCATTGGCAAAGAATCCAGTTTCACACAAAGGAGCAAACACATTGATACAAGGTATCACTTCATCAGGGAACAGGTAAAGGCCAAAGCAAAGTGGAGCTGGTTTACTGCAGGTCTGAAGACCAAGTGGCGGATATCTTTACAAAACCTTTGAAGACCGATGCATTTAAGAAGTTCAGAGATAGACTTGGTATGAGGAGTCGGTTTGAGGGGGAGTATTAAGAAACCAAACCGATTCCAGAATGTTTTGGAGTCGGCGTGAGGCTTCATGAAGAAGCTGCAGTCCAGAAATTTCTGGACTGCTGGAGAGACACGGATGGTGTCTAGAATCCTCTCCCCCCAAGGGGTTGAGAGGACTACAAATAGGGGAGTAACCCCCTTGTTTGAGCCAAGAAGCAAACTTGGTAGAAACCATAGTCTCCCCTTCCCATACGTGTTGAAACACGGTGTTTTGTTGAGAGTGAAAGAGTTGAAATCTTAGTGAGTTTCTCTTCTTGTGAGTTTGTGAGAGTTTTGCATATTTCCTCTTGTATTGTGAGAGTCAATTGCCTTGTAAAAAAAATTCCTTTGTCAATAGAGTGAAATTTTATCACTTGAGTGTCTCCATTACATACCCTAGGTCCACACACGCTTCCAACAAAACAGAAGGTGATGAAGGAAAGAAAGATTAGAACAATTAGGAATGCAAGATGAAGGATTACTTACAAGAACATTCAGGGCACCGGCTTTGAAGTGATGAGGGATGCCCCGTCTTTTCTCTCGAGCGACATATACCAGTGATGGCATCTTAGCTTTCTCCTCTTCTGTCAAATCAGTGGCCTCCTCATGTATTAGCTATAATTTGATACGTATAGAACACTGTTAGACTAAAACCCATGTTGGGGGAAGAACTGTGGAGAACACATGTTGTGTGTAAGAAATACATAAAAATTTGAAGAGATGGAATATTAGTAGAGTCCCATGGAAGATAATACCTGTATGGAAGATGTGTGTTCTTTGGTAGAGTACTTGTGATCTTTGAGTTTGTAATCAACCTCTGCTCTTTTGATGCGCTGCTTGAAATCTTCGTACATCAGCTGCAACATTCAATTACCAACAAAATTTGGTTAATTAAAACGTTTTACTACTAATTATCGGTAGTCAAAGTCCCAAATTTGTCATTTTTAATTTCCTCCCTATAATATTCGACTACTATTAATTAATTTGTGCGTGAATCATCAATTAGTGCCTAATTTACTATTCGATATGATTTGATTTGTTGTTGCGTGCATGAGCTTGTAAGTCAATTAAATTAAGGATAGAGGTCTGATATTTCAAATCGTGGTCAAAATTATAATTAACTAATAAAATGCTTATTGTTAACTCCATTAATGAATACACATTCATGACAAATAAAAAATAAGGGTTTTTTAGAATTTTGAATTTTTTATAATATATAAAGATAGTATCGAAATAAAAAGAAGGAAACAAATATAAAATAAGTGTTATGTAAAAGTTTTTAGCAAAAGAGAGGGAGCAAGTGAGAGAAAGAGAGAGAGGGAGAGAGATTATGTTATTTAATGTTCAATTATTTTTTCAATAGAGAACCCACGATTCATTTAAAAAAATAAAAAGAATAAAAAAAAAATAATGGAGTGCCCCGTGATTCGCTTTGGCCACCTACAATTTGGCCACCGGATCCGGGCTCTATATTATGTAGTCGTCGTTTATTGATAAAAAGAGAGAGTAAATAATGTTACCTTCATTTTCTCCTTCTCCATTAACGCTGAACCATGTAAATCTCCGTCGCCGTGGAGGCAAGAGGAAAAATAAGCCTCGGGAGCTCTGGTCATGACCCGGTTCTTGTTACAGTAACCCAACCACGGCCGGGCAAAGTAGAATGCCTCCTTGAGGGCAAACTGGGTGAGGCTTGAACCGGCGTCATCAGAGAGATAAACCCGGAGCTTCTCCGGCGGGTAATCCAGCGACATCGCCGATATCACGGTGTTCATCACGTCCACCGGGGGCTCTTTCTCCGGGTCGGCCGTGCAAATAATGACATCTATCGGTGGCAGCTCGTTGTCTGGCGGGAGCCGGTCTGGGAATACGGTTCGAGCCACAGGTCTCCATCGGAAGCCCTGCGCCAGGACCCAGAGCAGAGCACCCATGACCTCGGCGGCGAAGAGGGTGGCACGGGCGAGTACGACGGCAAGGCGGGGGTACTCATCGGAGGGGAAGAAGAGGCTGGTGGCTCTATGGTAGAGGAGCGCGAGGAGGAGAGAGGAGTGAAACAAGGTGTATGCCCTGTTGAGAGCCATGCGCGGCTGCTCCACCCGGAGCTCATGAAGAGGGGCTTCTTCTTCCATTGTCATTGCCACCTTATAATTAATTACTTTGTTTCCCTTCTTCTTCGATCTCCTTCTTCTCCTTCTTCTACACTCCCCTACTTATAGTGAATATATCACGTTCTATATATCTGGAGTGGTTTCTTTTCTGTACATCCCACAGTGACGTCCCAGACCGTAACACATTGCTAGCCTCCCATTATTGACTCCACGATATCAATAATTTGTTTCACTTCTTATAATCTGGAGTACTACTTGTCCTTACAGCTTGTAAGTGCTTTCTATATATCTCCGTGCCTCTGTGATTCTCGTGGTGACGTCTAAGACTGCTCTACTCACAATATTAGCATATTCTCTAACAAATATGTCACAAATAATCCTGCTGGTACTACCCACTTGGTTTTTTTTGTTTGTTTTTTCCCTGTAATTCACGGTACGATGACCCAATCAGTTTCTATTTCTTGATAACCAAGTAAGGGAAAAGGCAGAAGGAATCTCTTACCTTCTAAAACGAAAGCTCTGCATTAATTGCTTCTTCTTTCACTTGAAAGTCGAAACGACTAAAGAAAGTGTCTGTTTGTTGCCCTCATTAATCTGTGGCTGTGTTACGTACGTTGCACCGACTTCTCCTAGGTTTCTTATGCCAACAAAGTTCCTTTCATACTATTTTTCCTGATCGTCATATATCAATCAATAGATGTATCCAAGAAAAGAAGAGATGAATTTCAAGATTGTTGGGTTATGAAGTATGAAATTGGAGGGCGAAACCTTCGAATGATAGTGTAAAGGAACTTTACATAACTTAGTTTGAATGTTTATGACAGTGTACGTGGTTGAGATTATAGAGTAATGTTCTAAAAAACAACCGTGCCAATGTTTTAGGATATATGTATTGTTAGAACACATACGTGTTATTGGTTGATTATGACAAAATGCACTCTATAAGATGAGTCCTGATTAAAGTTAAAGAAAGGCAGTTTACTAATGAGTACGGAAGTATAGTTATACATGGAACGTGTCTGCAAGGAAGTTAAAATACAAAAGAAAACTAGAGTGAGCTGGATTCCTTGATTATGGGAATAGACAAACGTAGACAGGACTCTGGGATAG
The DNA here is from genome assembly GCA_019845555.1 of Aristolochia fimbriata. Classification (NCBI taxonomy): domain Eukaryota; kingdom Viridiplantae; phylum Streptophyta; class Magnoliopsida; order Piperales; family Aristolochiaceae; genus Aristolochia; species Aristolochia fimbriata. Next base: position 7,425,601 of record CM034081.1, read on the forward strand.
AAGGTGTGAAGACCCTAGGAATATAAAAAGGAGATTAAGTCGTGGGATTAGGGTTAACGCAGAAAGCATAGAAAGAGAAGGAATGATGAATTAAGGGGGAGTTCTTCAATAATGATGATCGGGTTATATACAGAGTGAAGAGTATCTCCATTGGCGTTGATCAAGAGGGCGTATTGGCTTAGCATCAAAGAAGCTGTTGACCATCCAAGAGTGTTCTCATCCAGAGAAGACTGCGTGCATAATTTCCCTAGCTTGAGGGAACACACTAAGGGGGAGAGCCTTAGTGTTGGGTATCGAGAGAGCTTCTGTTGATTAGTAGAACAGAAAGCTATGAAGCTTAGAGGGCTATGTTCAAATCCTGAGGGAGGACTGTAAGTGCTATTGAATCATCACTTCTGTAATACTCTCTATAGTGAATTTTGATACCCTGTGCCGAGTGCCTCGCAGAGTAGGAACTATTGGTTCCGAACTGCAATAACATTTTCTGGTGTTCATAAGGATAAAAGTAAATTACTAACAAGTGTAATTACACCAACCTTCGGGTGTAAGTACACTCATACGTACACGTGAAGCATAAGATTATTTCAAGTGGTATTAGAGCAGACTCCAGATTAGTTTGGAGAAGAAAAGATCTAGAGAAGCTTCACTGGAAGAAAAAATGGGGTCATACCTAAAGGAAGGAGCCTCAAACACCAGACCACCACTACTTGATGGGTCTAATTACTCTTACTGGAAGGCCAAAATGCAAATATATATTAAGGCACAGGATGAGAGGGCTTGGAAGACCATTGAGAATGGATGGTGTCCACCAACGAAAGAGATTGGAGAAAGTGCTCATAAAAAGACAGTTGAAAAACCAGATACAGAGTGGACAGAAGAAGAAGACAGACTTTCTAACTGCAATTCCAAGGCATTGAATGCTATTTTTGGAGGAGTGAATGAAGAACAGTTCAGAAGAATTTCTGCCTGTACCACGACTCAAGAAGCATGGAAAATATTGGAGGTTCATTATGAAGGAACTGAGAGTGTTAGAGTGTCAAAACTGCAGATGCTTACCACCCAGTTCGAGCTTATGTGGATGCGAGAAGATGAGTGTATACTAGAATATGAAGGCAAGATCAGGGATATAGCCAATCAATCTACTGCTCTGGGAGACAAAATCCCTCAGAATCGAGATGAAAAGAGTAGCTATTGAGGAGTACAAAGTCATTGACAATATGACACTGGATGAGTTGATTGGATCATTGAAAACATGTGGAATGAATGAGGAAGCAAAAGATTCAGCAGGTAGGGGTAAAAAGGAAAGTGTGGCATTACAGTCAGTAGCGAAAGAAGAATCGGTGCAATTGGCTGAAAACCGTGATGTGTTAGCTATCACTCTTGCATAATTAGATGAAAAAGTTTCTTCGCTAGCAAAGGGGCTTAATAAGTTTATCAGGAAGAACAAGAAGAAAAGTTATTTGCAATGAGATAACAGACAAAACAATGGTGGAACTGGAACTACTGAAGTCGTAGCGAAGAGGAAAGTTGTGGTGTGTTATGAATGTGGCGGAAAAGGACATATTCAATCAGAATGTCCTACTTACTTGAGAAAGCAAAAGTCTTTTAGTGCTGCCTGGAGTGATGATGAAAGTAGCGAGTCTGATGAAGATGAATGCAACTTTGTTGCATTTGCAGCAAAGCTCAGACAGAAGTTGGGATCATCAGCACAATCTAAAAATCACCTTAGTGCAACAAACAACAAAGAGGACACAGATGATGAAGACGAGGAGATCATAGTAGAAAACATCATTCAATAATCGGATGGGGTACTTGAAAGTACAAGAATTCTGAAAGAACATATTGGTGTGCTTGAGGAAGAGAATGTTGGGCTAAAGAAACAGATTGGTGATATGAGGGAAGAAAATAAAAAACCAGAAGATGAACGAAAACCTTTGAGAGAATTAGTCTCTTCTCTTGAAAAGGACAATCATAACTTGAAACAAGAGGTTGCTGAGAAAGAGAAGGTGATATTGAAACTTGAGGAAGATCTGAGAAGATCACAAGACATTCTAAAGAAGTTTGACAAGGGAAAGCAAAAATTAGATGATATTTTGATCCAAGGAAGAAGAAGCTGTGAGAAATAAGGGCTAGGCTACTCAAAAACAATGTACAACAAGACTCGATCTAGACAAAATAGGTCATCACGAGTCCTGGTATGTCACTACTGTGGGGCGTATGGTCATTCCAGACCACATTGTTATAAGCTGCTAAGGGACTAGAGATGGAGTGAAGCTAGAATGGTTTCAAAACCTGCATTAAATTATGTATGGATAAAGAAAGAGATTAGTCTGTATGCGGCACAAACGGCTCGAAAGACAACCTCGGATGGAATATGGTATTTTGATAGTGGCTGCTCTCGGCATATGACGGGGAATGCAAAAAACCTGACTAATATTCATAGAGAGGATGGTGGTCAAGTGACATTTGGAGATGGTGCAAAATGAGCAGTGATTGGAAGCGGGGTGTTAAAAGTTGATGGTCTACCAAAACTGAAGAATGTTCTACTAGTGAATGGGTTGAAAGCAAACCTACTCAGTATCAGTCAGCTATGTGATCAAAATCTGTATGTCAGGTTTACCAAAGAAGGTTGTATAGTAGAAGATGATAAAAAATAGTCAGTGCTAGAAGGGACTAGAACTGGTGATAATTGCTATAAGCTAAATATGTCACAGCACTGTAAGGACACTGGTGAAACAACTGATCAACTATGGCACAAACGTCTTGGTCATCTATATTCAAGAGGCATGCATAAGTTGCTTAAATATGGAGTTGTACGCGGATTACCAGCTATAAGTAGTAAGGTAGAGGTTGTTTGCAAAGGATGTATGGCAGGAAAACAACATCGAACACCTCATTCAGCCTTGAAGATCATCACAACGCAACGACCTCTGGAACTGCTTCATATCGATCTAATGGGGCCAGTTCAAACTGAAAGCATTGCTGGAAAAAGGTATTGATGATTTATCAAGATTTACATGGGTTGAATTTATTAGAGAAAAATCAGACACTTATAAAGTGTTTGTTGGTTTATGTAAAAGACTCATGACTGAGAAGAATGTCTCTATAGGAAAAGTAGTTCGAATAAGAAGTGATCATGGTAGAGAATTTGAGAATAACCAGTTTGTCGAAGTCAGTGAGAAGAAAGGAATATCTCATGAATTCTCGGCTCCTAAAACTCCCCAACAGAACGGGGTAGTTGAGAGAAAAAATAGAACACTTCAGGAGATGGCCCGAGCCATGATCAATTCGAAAAACCTTCTTCATAAGTTGTGGGCTGAGGCAGTAAACACAGCTTGTTATATAAGTAACAGAGTACATCTCAGGTATATGACTCATAAAACTCCATATGGACTGTGGAAGGGAAGGAAGCCTAATGTTCATTATTTTAGAGAACTTGGAAGCACATGTTATGTTTTGAGAGACCATGAACAGCTGGAAAAATTTGATTCCAGGAGTATGGAAGGAATCTTCATAGGATATTCAAGGAACAATCATGCCTACAGGGTAGTTTTCTGAAGTAACAACATTGTCATAGAAACAGTAAATGTAAAAATAGCTGATCAGATTAAGAATTTGCCAGTACTGGATGACGAGCAAGGTAACATGCCTCAGGACTTTACAGAAAAAACAAGTACTGACTCGGCTACACAGTCTTCAGAATTGGTTAAGAGTCATACACTTGGTGAAAAGTTGGTAGAGATTTCTGAAGAAACAGAGGATGAGCAAGTGAGAACAACAGATGTAACTCCAGTAAGAGAGAAAGCACCATCAATGAGGGTTTAGAAAAATCACCCAGTAGATGCCATTATTGGAAATGTTAATGAGGGATGAGAACCAGGGGGAAGAAACAGAATTATTTAGACATTGTGAAATTTGTGTGTTACATTTCGACAGTTGAACCAAGAAAAGTAGAAGAAGCTCTGAAAGATGAATTCTGGATTAGAGCCATGCAGGAAGAGCTTGTGGAAGAAAGAAAAGTGACTCTAGAACATGTATCCACTGAAAATCAGCTGGCGGTCATCTTTCCAAAGAGCTTGAATGCAAAAGGATTTGAGTTCCTTCGAGGAGCTCTGGGACTGTGATGTATGTGAAAGTGTGCAGGTAAGTGTACTTATAAATGTAAGTACACACAAATATATGTGTATACATACATATATGGTTGACAAGTTACTTTTTATATATATAAAAAAAAAAAAAAAAAAAAAAAAAAATTGAAAAGAAATGAAAAGAAAAGAAAAGATAAGAAAAGAGAAGAAAAAAAAAAGATGGAGGGGTAAACTGGTAAAGGTGAAAGGTAAAGGTGAAAAATCAACAACTGGTTCTTTGCCCTTTTTCCTTTCACAGGTATAAAAACTTGACGCTTAGAGAGCGAAGAAGGCAAACTCATCCATGGCGTCCTCCTCCATCGGTACGGAAGAAACCTTTCCTGAAGCAAGTCAAGGTACGAAAACTATAACTCAATCTTTGTCTTCCATACCAACTAACCATGATGAGGAACTATTAGATTATGGGGGCTCGACATTGCGACCTTTGATTACCCTGGTTTCTATTGTTATGGCTGAAAATCAGCCAGAAGATTTAAATCTGATGAACTCTCAGCCAGACAAGAGTTTGAGTGATGACGATGATGACATCTCTCTTCGTCAATTTCTGGAAAATTTGGTGAGAAAGAAAGACATTGTACGAGAAAGTGTTGTTAATGCTAAGACATCACGAGTTGACTATAGTTGACTATCTTTTGGACAAAATAAAGCATAAGGAGATCACGGCGTAAGGTGTGTACAATATATACACACGTGGAGAATAGTGGAGACCAAAGAGTAAGGTGTATGCAATATATATACACGAGGATATTGATTGGAGACCAAGACGTGAGATGTATATAACATACACATGTGCATGTAAAGAGACTGATTGAGTTTGACACGTGAAGAGATTGCCATCTGTTCAGATAAGATGACAGACATATAGAAAAGATCAGGGCGATCTATTTGCAGAAAGTCAAAGTGAAAAGATTAAGAAGCGGGTCACACAAGGAAGGAAGGTTGAGAAGATTATGGGAGTCTGATTAAATTAAGGGAGACTGAATATATATGGAGAAGAGGATCACGAGAGGAAGGCAGAGAAAATCATGGACTGTCAATTAAGCCATGATTAGAAGAGATGTCATAAATGGATACATACGAGTACAAATGGGTATGAAGGCCTAAACATTTGACACAACTTCAGAGAGATCTATTCTGAGTATTCAAGAGAAGTTCGTGTATTCTGAGCGTATTGGTTCTTCATCAATAAGCTTTCTGAGAAGCGGTCGAAGAGATGAAGACGGAGTTCCACCCGCAATTGGAACACCCTTGCTGAAGTCTGTGCTGGAGACAGACTGAATCTTCCACGCTAGGAGCTCAAACTGAGGGGGAGCCTCAGTGGGATAGTAACGTGACCACTTACACTAAGTGGGTCAGGTGTAGAAGGTAATCCACGATTCTGTTGAGAAGGTGAACCAAAACTGTATTGTCTTTGTGAAAGACGTGTAACCAGTTATCACTAGTGGATTGTTACTATCCCGGGCAAGAATTCCCCGCAGATTAGGAACAGTTGTTCCGAACTGCGATAACAACTTGCTTGTGTTTGCGTTGGTTTTTGTTTCTCGAAGTGTTTGACACAGAGTTCCATACGGAGTTCTAACACTCGTTAATTTATACTAACCAATATCATCAGAACGCTTTTTCAGTTGGTATCAGAGCAGGCACCAGACAGATTACGTGGTGAGATTCAAAAGTTCTAGTGAGAATGGCAGACACAATCAAAGATAGAGGTTCTTCAACTCGTCCACCCCTTCTGAAAGGAACAAATTACCCATATTGGAAGGCCAGAATGACTACTTATATTAAAAGTATAGACGAAGATGCCTGGCTCTCTGTACTTGAAGGATGGTCTCATCCCACTATTGTTCTTGAAGGAAAGACGTTGGATAAACCACAAAAGAATTGGACAGACGTAGAAAAGAAAAGCAGCAATCTGAATTCGAAAGCGCTCAATGTCATATTCTGTGGTGTTAGCCTGGAAGAATTCAGCAGGATGGCAGCTATTACGTCTGCAAAAGGGGCATGGGAATCACTCGAGATCCACTATGAAGGAACTGTTTCGGTAAGAATCGCTAAACTCCAACAACTTATGACAAAGTTCGAATTAATTAAAATGAACGAAGATGAAACCATCTTGGAGTATGATGGAAAAATCAGAAGATTGGCAAATGAAGCAAGATTACTTGGAGATCCCTTTCCAGAAAACAGAGTGGTAAGGAAGGTTGTGAGGTCTTTAAATAAAAAATTCTTTGTGAAAGTCATTGTTATTGCTGAAGCTAACAATATTGATAAAATAACTTTGAACGAAGTGATTGGTTCATTGTGTACCTTTGAGACAGAGATGGAAGCTAAGGGGAATACATCTCCAGTGGATGACCAGAATATTGCATTCACTAGTGAAACCAGAAAACCAGGTCAGTCATCAAATGAATTACTTGAAGAACGAATTGCTAATCTTAGTAGAGGTTTCAATAAGTTGTACAGGAAATTCTCTAAACGTGGAAACCCTTCCAAGTATGGTGAAAAGAAAGTTGAAAAGTTCACTGCAGAACGAAAGAGGATACAGTGTCATGGGTGTGATGGTTATGGTCATATTCAAGCCGAGTGCCCCACAATACAGAAGAAAAAGAAGGCTCATAATGTGACCTGGAGTGATTCAGACAGCCACTCATCAGATTCAGAAGAAAATTATATTGTGTTCTTTGCTGGAGTTCAAGAGGGTGTTCCACCACCTGAGATACCCGAAGATGACTTCACTCTTCTGAAAGGTATGAAAGACAAACTGAATCATCTCTCCAATATAAATCGAGAGCTAATTGTTAAACTTAATGAGTCAGAAGCTTCTCAAAAGTTTGTTCAGATAGATATGATGAAAAGAGAAGAATCTCTAAAGCTGCAAGAAAAACAGATTGAAGAATTGTAGAAGGAGCTATTCTCGACTCAACAAATCTTGAAGAAGTTGGAGAAAGGAAAGGGTAAGTTGGATGAGATTTTAAGCAGTGGCAAGATTAGTAATGACAAGAGTGGACTTCGCTATACCGGAAGCACCTCCAAACGGCAAACAGTGTTTGTTAAAGAAGGATCCTCCAAACAGCAAACAGTGGTTGTTAAAGAAAGACCGCAAATGAAAAGAACTCATAAAAAGTTCAAAAGGAGTGGATGCTATTACTGCCAGGATCTGGGACATATACAGCCACAGTGTTACAAATTGTTTAGAGATCTGAAGTATAGCAACAAAAGGTTTCGGAGGAATCATATGAAACATAAGTTCATTTGGGTTCGAAAGAAGGTATCATGTAATCATGTCTTGAAAGCAGTTACTAACTCTGTGTGGTATTTTGACAGTGGATGTTCGAGACATATGACTGGCAAATCAGATCTGCTGAGCAACAAAAGCTACACTGAATCTGGGTAGGTTACTTTTGGTGATGGAGGTAAAGGTACAATCACTGGAAAAGACACTTTAAATGTTGATGGACTGCCTAGATTATAGAATGTATTACTTGTTCAGGGACTGAAAGCAAATCTGATTAGTATTAGCCAATTGTGTGATGAGAATCTCCAAGTTCACTTTACTAGTGAAAAGTGTTTAGTGGCTGATCATGAAAGTAATTTGGTGATGGAAGGAGTCCGAACAAGTGATAATTGTTACAAGTTAACTAAAAAATTATAGTGTTATAATGCTTCTTCTGATAGTGCAGATATCTGGCATCAAAAATTGGGACATGTGCATTTCAGACACATTCAGAAGCTAATCAAACATGCAGCAGTGAAGGGACTTCCTGAGATAAAAAACATCCGAGATAAGCATTGTGGTGACTGTCAACAAGGCAAGCAGCATAAGACAAAACATAAAAGCACCACTCAAATCAATACAACCAGACCTTTGGAACTTCTCCATGTTGACTTAATGGGACCAGTTCGTACTCCAAGTCACAAAGGGAAGAGGTATATCTTTGTTTGTGTGGATGATTTCTCACGATTTTGTTGGGTGGATTTCCTTAGAGAAAAATCAGATACTTTTGAGTCTTTTCAAAGACTTTGTTCAAAAGTAATGGTGGAGAAAGGAGCAGCAATTCAGAAGATAATAAGGCTCAGACGTGATCATGGAAAAGAGTTCGAAAACAAAGACTTTGCTGACTACTGTGACAAGGAAGGCATTCATCATGAGTTTTCTGCTCCAAAAACACCACAACAGAATGGAGTGGTAGAAAGGAAAAATAGAACCTTGCAAGAGATGGCTCGAGGTATGCTGCTTTCGAAAGGACTTCCTGAAAAGCTCTGGGCTGAAGCCATAAACACTGCTTGCTATATTACAAACAGAGTCTTCTTTCGTCCTTTCACTCACAAGACTCCATATGAGTTGTACAAAGAAACAAAACCTACGGTAAGTCATTTCCATAACTTTGGAAGTAAATGTTACATTCTGTGTGACAGAGAAGTGTGTGGTAAGTTTGCTACTCGAAGTGATGAGGGTATCTTTCTGGGATATTCCAAAAATAGTAGAGCTTATCGAGTATACAATAAAAGAACTCGAGTTATTATGGAATTCATTAATGTAACAGTGTTTGATGATGATAGTCAGTCTCAGCGAACAGATGAGGATTTAGTCACTCCATGGTCCCAGACACAGAATGACAACATACCAGAAGTCATAAGCGTTTCAGAAGGAGTTCCAGAACCGCACAATGATGATACTTTTGTTAAATCTTATGAGACAAATGTGGACACACCAATACAGGACCAATCTGGTGTTACCATAGGACCTCCTAGAATCTAGAAGAATCATCCAACAGAAGCATTATTGGTGAACTCCATGAAGGTGTGAAAACTAGAGGGATCGATGTTAATTATCGTGATATGGTTCGTTTTGTGTGTTATACTTCATCACAGGAACCAAAGAAGGTTGAAGAAGCTCTCAACGATGAATATTGGGTTCTGGCAATGCAGGAAGAACTCCACCTATTTGAACGAAACAAGGTTTGGAGGTTAGTACCACGTCTTGTTTATAGCAATATTATTGGTACTAAATGGATCTTCAAAAATAAAACAGATGCAGCTGGAACGATTATCAGAAACAAAGCTAGATTGGTTGCCCAGGGATATACTCAAGTAGAAGGTGTAGATTTTGAAGAAACCTTCGCACCAGTAGCTCGATTAGAAGCTATAAGATTGATGATCTTCGTAGCTTGACAACTAAAGATAAAATTCTATCAGATGGACATCAAAAGTGCCTTTCTGAATGGATACATTTCAGAGGAGGTATTTGTGGAGCAACCCAAGGGGTTTATAGATCCCCACAACCCTGACCATGTCTACAAACTTTCCAAGGCACTGTACGGATTAAAGCAAGCACCACGTGCTTGGTATGATCGTTTGACCTCTTTTCTCATTGGTCACGGGTATCGTCGAGGTAATATGGATCAAACTCTATTTATCAAAAGAATTGATGGGGATATATTGATGACACAAATTTATGTAGATGACATGATTTTTGGTGCAACAAAAAGAACATTGCTAAATGAATTTGTTCAGACTATGAAACAGGAGTTTGAGATGAGCATGGTTGGAAAATTGTTATTTTTTCTTGGGTTTCAAATCAACCAGCAGGATCATGGTATCTTCCTGAGTCAAGAGAAATATGCTACAGAGATGGTCCAAAAATTTGGCATGGAACACACTAAGCCCAAAGCCACTCCAATGGGTACCAATGAAACACTACTTAGAGATTCATAAGGAGTTGGAGCAGATCAGCATCTATACAGAAGTATGATTGGCAGCCTCTTATACCTTACATGATCTATGCTTCAGTGTTGGGGTGTGTACAAGATATCAGGCAAATCCGAAAGAGTCACACCTCCAGGCAGTAAAAAGAATATTGAGGTACGTACATGGGACTACAAAACTTGGTATATTCTTCTTAAATTCTTCAACTGTAGCACTTGCAGGCTACAGTGACGCTGATTGGGCTCAGAATTCTGATGATCGGAAAAGTACCTCTGGGGGTTGTTTCTATCTAGGGACAAATCTTGTGGCATGGTACAATAAAAAGCAGAATTCAATATCTATGTCTACTGCTGAAGCTGAGTACATTGCAGCTGGGAGTTGTTGTACTCAATTACTATGGATGAAGCAAATGTTGGCTGATTATAGTTTTGAGCAAGATACACTGACAGTGTTTTGTGATAACACGAGTGCAATAGACATCTCTAAAAACCCAGTACAGCACTCGCGTACAAAGCATATTGATATTCGGTACCACTTTATCAGAGAGCTGGTGACAGAAAAAATAATCAGTCTGGAGTACATATCTACAGCAAATCAATTGGCAGATTTTTTTACCAAAAATCTTGATCGGAGAAGGTTTGAGTTCCTCCGAGGAGCTTTAGGTATGTGTCAGATGTAAATCTCAAAGACATGAGGATTAAGAAAAAAAAAAAAAAAAAAAAATGGAGGAATGCACGTTTATATGTCACGAGCTGTTTTCTTTTTGCTAGGTGTTCAAGGAGTTGTTGCAGGCGAAAGTGCACCTTGACGGAACACCTATGGCTACATAATCTATGGCTAGTGTGGTAAATTTTTTTTACCGTTGTTGCAACGGTAAGAAATTTATTACTGACACGCTGACGTGCGACGGCAGTTTTTTGGTGGTTATTTAAAGGAAGTTTAAACTCCTTCTCAATCAAATTTTTCCTCTCTGATTTCCGTCCTTTTTGGTCTCAAGAGTCGAGACTTAATTTTGTGCCCTAGAAACACACTGCACCAGAAATCGCTGATCTGATGGAGTCCTCATCATCCTCTCCTGGCAAAAAGAAGGGAGCAGCAACTATTGTTGACAAAGTCGTCTCTTTCTTCCTGCCAAAACCATCCACACCAAAAGTTGTTGAGGCAGAACTCGAAGGTCCACCAAACGTATCAGCTTCCATTCCCTCCTCTTCATCTCTGCCTCCGCCCACTGTTCGTGATGAACCTTCAGTTGAGGCAGCACGGGAAGAGCCACCACAAGCAGCAGCCACGGCTATAGCACCTACTTCTCTGCTTCTTCAATCTGTTCGTGGTTAATCTCAGACAGAAGGTGTTCCACACATTCCTTTCAAAGCTCAATCACAGGCTGCCGCTAGTAGTTCTCCCACTGTTGAAGAATCCTCAGCCAAATCGTCATCGTCTATGCGAGATTCATTGACCATGAAAGATGCTCTTCAATGCATCGTCCATAAGTCTTTCCACCGCTCTCAAAAATTGCCTGAGGAGAGATTGAAACCAATTGCGCACCAACAACAAGTTAGCTCTAGTGCTAACAAGTCGGCCTCATCTTCTACTGGCTCTGTAGAGGTACGGAGTTTAAACTCTTTTGAACTTGATGACATTCCACTTTCTCAGCTTAGATGCAAGCCTCAGAAGCTATCCAAACCCACATCCTCACGCAAGAGGAAACGTTCTTCTGAGCCCAATGTTCCAATCGAGTCTCCATCCATTGGAATCGCTTCACGACTGAGGCCCAGAACTCCTAAAGAAGCAGTTTCAACTCCTCGACAAACACCTGTTCTGCGTTCTAAAGCACGTAAGACAGCCTCTACTTCGGCTTCTACTCCAATCAAAGATGTGCCTAATGTTGATCGAGACAAAGGAGAGGGTGATGCAACCGGAGCAGTTACAATGCCAGTTCTTCTTCAGGAGATAAATCCTATCCTGGTGGATAAGCGAGCCAAACCATCGTGGGATGCCTTCAGTACTCGTAAGTTTATTCTAGAACTTCCTATATGTGAAGAAGAGTACGAGAAAGCCGATCTTCTTCCAGTATTAAATCAGACACATCTCCGAAAGTCTGCTGTTTTCACTGCCAAATTTCATCCAATTATCATATATGAATTTTATTCCAATCTGAAGAAGGCTATAGTTGATCCAGCATCACCCGGATATCACAAGGTATGGGTTCGGGGTCACACTTATGAGTTCTCCTGCAATTTTAGCTTTGTTTGTTGGTGTCCCTTCAGTAGATGAGATATCTGTTGATGCTAGTTTGGATGAAATTATTTTTGAACTTATTGGAGGATATAAGAAACAGTGGGTTTCACATCGCACTTTTCCTACCTCGGCTCTAACCACAAAATACTATGGACTGCACAAAGTCGCTATCTCTCATTGGATGCCTACCAGTCATTACACCACTGTGAACAAATCACTTGCATGTTTTCTGTATCGAGTGGGTAAGGCTATTCCAGTAAATCTTGGGCAGATAATTTTTTATCAAGTTATGAACTTTGCTGAGAACCCGAAGCACTATGCCAGCATGATGTTTCCAAGCACCATATATTCTATACTGGTGTCCCAAAAGGAGTTTGAACTGCCTCTTGGTCCACTGTGCTTTCGGTCAGTTCCTCTGAAGATCAGTACAAGGAAGGCGTCTATACAGACAGGCCAATGTGATGATGAAACAGGCACCCTAGATATTACTCCTCCCAGATTTTCTGAAGCTTATTCCAAGCGCCAACAACAGCATTATCACAAACGGCTGCATGTCCTTAATTCTGAAATTCCTATGCTGCAGAAGTTGCTTGCAATTCATCAGCATGAACGACGTCAACTTCAGGCTCTTGTTGCTGATGCTCCCGAGCCCTCTTCCAAGTCTGATGATGATGCTTCAGATGATACAGCTGAATAGGATGGTTGGGTTGGTTCATTTTTTACTTCCCTTGTCAAAATAGGGGGAGTAAGTATTTTGATGGTCTTTTGGCATTCTTGATTAAGTGTTGCTCTTGTGGTTCTTTACATATTTCCTCAGTTGAAGTGATGTCTCCGGAAAGAGTACTCCAAACAGATATGCAAAAGTCCATGTTTCAAGTGTATTTTGTCAAAAAAAGTCAAAGGGGGAGATTGTAAATGCTAAGACATCAAAGGTTGACTATAGTTGACTATCTTTTGGACAAAATAAAGCATAAGGAGATCACGGCGTAAGGTGTGTACAATATATACACACGTGGAGAATAGTGGAGACCAAAGAGTAAGGTGTATGCAATATATATACACGAGGAGATTGATTGGAGACCAAGACGTGAGATGTATATAACATACACATGTGCATGTAAAGAGACTGATTGAGTTTGACACGTGAAGAGATTGCCATCTGTTCAGATAAGATGACAGACATATAGAAAAGATCAGGGTGATCTATTTGCAGAAAGTCAAAGTGAAAAGATTAAGAAGCGGGTCACACAAGGAAGGAAGGTTGAGAAGATTATGGGAGTCTGATTAAATTAAGGGAGACTGAATATATATGGAGAAGAGGATCACGAGAGGAAGGTAGAGAAAATCATGGACTGTGAATTAAGCCATGATTAGAAGAGATGTCATAAATGGATACATACGAGTACAAATGGGTATGAAGGCCTAAACATTTGACACAACTTCTGAGAGATCTATTCTGAGTATTCAAGAGAAGTTCGTGTATTCTGAGAGTATTGGTTCTTCATCAATAAGCTTTCTGAGAAGCGGTCGAAGAGATGAAGACGGAGTTCCACCCGCAGTTGGAACACCCTTGCTGAAGTCTGTGCTGGAGACAGACTGAATCTTCCACGCTAGGAGCTCAAACTGAGGGGGAGCCTCAGTGGGATAGTAACGTGACCACTTACACTAAGTGGGTCAGGTGTAGAAGGTAATCCACGATTCTGTTGAGAAGGTGAACCAAAACTGTATTGTCTTTGTGAAAGATGTGTAACCAGTTATCACTAGTGGATTGTTACTATCCCGGGCAAAAATGCCCCGCAGATTAGGAACAGTTGTTCCGAACTGCGACAACAACTTGCTTGTGTTTGCATTGGTTTTTGTTTCTCGAAGTGTTTGACGCAGAGTTCCATACGGAGTTCTAACCCTCGTTAATTTATACTAACCAATATCATCAGAACGCTTTTTCAAGTATAAATTCCCAAAGTATGTTTAAGTGAGGTTTTGCCTAGTCCGAAGAAAGTGGATATGGTCGCTGATGATGAGGACGAAGACAAAAATTATGGGCCTCTCATCACTTCGCGTAGGCGCAAGCTTACTGATTCGCTGGATAGGAAATCACGCCTCCGAGATACGACTATATGGAAGTGTCAGAAAGGTATGCAGCCATGTGATTCTTCCATTCGACTAGACGATGAAGGTACCGGAGAAGAAGAGTTTGTGGAATCTGCCTGTGCAATCAAGGAAACAACGGGAATAACTCGAGCTATGGCTCGTAGAGAGCCGACAGTCACCAAAAACAAAACTATTGCAGGGAGTAAGAATAAGTTGACAAATATGAGCAGAGAAGGTAGATCCGACCCACAGAATAAGAGTGTACACAAGAAATCACAGAGACTCAAAAAGGAAGGCAAGAAGCCAGAAATAGTCTGTCATGCTGAGGTTATAAGTCATAAATTCGTGGATACTGTAGCAACAGTACGATTTGTCACTGAAGGAAAAAAGGAGTTCTGTCCAGAACCATAAATTTTCGTATCATAATTCCAAATTGCCATGCCTCTGTTAGAGAAACTGGGGTTACTACGCACAGTTACTCGTTTTGCACCCTATTTAGCTGCAGTGGTGCAGGAGTTCTATGCTAATTTGGGTCGGCCAAAAGAATGCAATATGGGCCATGTGTACGTGCGTGGTCATTGGTATGAATTAGTAACCCGTCAAGGGTTTACAGAGAGAGCTGACTTTCTTGTAGCACCTTACTAAAGTGCAGCCGAATCAAACTTTGCAGTACATTTCAGTGCACTGAATATGGTGGTAACTTGTGCATCTTTTTGACAAAAAAGGGGAGAAAGTTTGATAGTATCTGAGAGGTCGATGTTGTCAATGTTGTGTAGCATGATGTCTCTCTTAGACGAGATGTGGTGGTTCAGTTATTTTGGAGATGTGGTGGTTCTGTTATTTTGATTATCTTGTGATTGAAAAGTGGATATTCTGATATATTTTGTTTTATATTGTGTGTCATGTGATGATACAGTTCAGATGAGTTAATGTGTTATACTACTGGTGATGGGATGATAATGTGCTATACTATGACTGCTATTGTGAGAAGTGAGCAGTATGGGAGTTCTAAATGTTTCAGCTTTCTGTATGAGATTAAAAGGTAAATACATCATGGGGCTATGGGAAGTGGTTTTGTCAAAAAGAGCCAAAGGGGGAGAATGTTAGAACACATACGTGTGATTGGCTGATTATGACAAAACACACTCTACAAGATGAGTCCTAATTAAAGTTAAAAAAAGGAAGTTTACTAATGAGTACTGAAGTACAGTTATACATGGAACGTGTCTACAAGGAAGTTGAAATACAAAAAAAAAACTAGAGTGAGTTGGATTCCTTGATTACGGGAATAGACAAACGTAGACAGGACTCTGGGATAGAAGGTGTGAAGACCCTAGGAATATAAAAAGGAGATTAAGTCGTGGGATTAGGGTTAACGCAGAAAGCATAGAAAGAGAAGGTAGGATGAATTAAGGGGGAGTTCTTCAATAATGATGATCTGGTTATATACAGAGTGAAGAGTATCTCCATTGGCGCTGATCAAGAGGTCGTATTGGCTTAACATCAAAGAAGTTGTTGACCATCCAAGAGTGTTCTCATCCAGAGAAGACTGCGTGCATAATTTCCCTAGTTTGAGGGAACACACTAAGGGGGAGAGCCTTAGTGTGGGGTATCGAGAGAGCTTCTGTTGATTAGTGGAATAGGAAGCTACGAAGCTTAGAGGGTTGTGTTCAAATCCTGAGGGAGGAGAACTCATTACTGTAAGTGCTATTGAATCATCACTTCTGTAATACTCCCTATAGTGAATTTTGATCCCCTGGACTGAGTGCCCCGCAGAGTAGGAACTATTGGTTCCGAACTGCGATAACATTTTCTGGTGTTCATAAGGATAAAAGTAAATTACTGACAAGTGTAATTACACCAGCCTTCGGGTGTAAGTACACTCATACGTACACGTGAAGCATAAGATTATTTCATGTATGATTCAAGCAACTTGGGTAAGAACTTGGGTTACCCTTTTTCCCTTCCACTTTTTTAGTTTAGATACTTATATTGGAAGAGACTAGTGAATAAAGTTAAGATCTCTCTCAGATGCTATACTAGTAAATATAAAGTTAGCTTGGGTTACACTTATATATCCAAGTGTTATTGCTTATAGTTGCTATCTAACACTACTTTTCAAAGTTAGATTCCTTATCTTATTGAAATATATCCTGGTACACAGGATCAGATCTTTTCTGCTATGAGGTATGACATTTCAAAGCACCCAATTAACGATCAGTTCTGATCACATTTTACAAGCTGAAAATTAAATACCCAGAAGACATAATAACCACTGAAAGCATCAGTGGTTTCAAGATTTCTGAGATTGGAATCTTTCCTCTATCTTTCCTAACAAAGACACCTTCAATAATAGGGTAACTGGCAACCACTGCAAGAGCTCCAAGAAAGACTTGAGCAAGCAATGCATCATAGCTGGCCTCAATAACCATCCTTCCAATGCCTCCAATCAAACAAGCCAAGTTCAGCAAAGCCACTGTGATCAGTGGGAACAACAGAACACCTCCTCCTTGGAAATCAAAAATACCCATGGCATACCTCTCAGCTTGTTCTTCATCATTAACTTTGTTTGTGAGCTCAAAATCAACTTCTGCCTTCCCTATCTGTTTCATTGTAACACTCAGCAGTCCTAACAAGTATGAGGAAACAGATCTCATCATCCACATCCTCTCCGCGCTCCACCACGTTCCAAACGATCCACCGAGGCTAAATTTCTCGCACATACTATGAGCTACACATGAAATGTATGTGCCCGCGAAAACAAGAAACCATGGAGTTGAAGCCTACATACAGGGTATAAATGTTAATGGCGCATTATCACTCATTTTCCTTTGTCATACCACCATAAAAGGAAACATCAAATGCCCGTACTAATTTACTGCTAACTATATACTCCATATATACCTTTGGGAATAGAGAAATGCCATTGAAGAAGCAAAGAGGTGAAACCAGAGCATAGCACAGCAAGAACAAGGAAGAAAGGGGCAAAAAAGCCGTGTAGGCATAGCACATCCTCAGGGGTATACTCATCTTCCATGTACCATATATGAGGGGACAGTATCTTGAGAAAGCCACCTGCAACAACCCAGATGACCATCTCTTGCTTTGAAGCAAGCAATCAGTCATATTAATTGGGGCTGAACCCAGGAATTGTGTCCTTGCGGGAACACAAAAAGCAGATTGCAGCCCTCCACAATGCAGATTGAAGCCTGTAAAGTAGTCCTCCACCACTGAATCATACAGAAACCCCACCTGCAAATGACATAAACAAGTGCTCCATCCATCACATAAAATTAAGAAAACAAATGCTTTTCTTAATTATTCTTAACATTGGGGTTCCTTTATTATAATTAATTGTATCCTCACTCACCTCTTTTCCCCACTGGGTTTCTTTCTCATAGCTGCAAGAAGCTACGTTGTGCGCTTCTTGAATTAGTACTGAACCCTTTGAAAGAATATCCGTAATGGAGTTCTCTGTAGAGCTCTGTTTCATTGCTCCCATAAGTGGGTGAGAAGGGCCAATTCTTTGTCTAAGTTGAAGCATATCACAGGCAGTACTAAGGAATTCACCTGCTCATACATATATATATATATACATAAACATGTATAATCAGTGAAAATTGATATGATTCAATTGTGGCAAATTTGTTTATTGACGCTTAACCTTTTGCAGCTTTACCCTTGTTGTAAATGTTTTTCGTGTCATGCACGACCTTCCTCTTCAAGTAGAAGCAGGTACCAGATAAAATTGGTCCACCGACACCATCCAAGCCTTTCCACAGCAGCTGTGTATATAAACAAGTCGTTAAAAGTAAGTAAGAGACTCTTAAATTCTGATCTGAATGATCAGTTTATATACTCAGGTCTTCTGCATGCATTAGTAGAATTGATCGAAGGAGTAATATAAATCACCTCAAAAGTCCATTTCATGCTGCCATCATAGATGTCAGAGGGACTGACATTATGCATAGCTTGAGGGAACTGAACAAAGGCCAGATTGTGGGACATCTTGGGATCAAGATGGAAACACATAGCCTGTCTTGCTGAATTTGGACCATTGCAGTACATGTCACAGTCCAAAACCAGTACGTAGGGTGCATTGCTCAGAATACCGGAGACTCGAAGCTGCATGCAAAAGCGATCGACCACCGTTATTGTCATCACTAATTTTAATTTGTGGGCATATATATGTCCCAATGGAGAAACAGAAGGTGATGAAGGAAAGAAAGATTAGAACAATTAGGAATGCAAGATGAAGGATTACTTACAAGAACATTCAGGGCACCGGCTTTGAAGTGATGAGGGATGCCCCGTCTTTTCTCTCGAGCGACATATACCAGTGATGGCATCTTAGCTTTCTCCTCTTCTGTCAAATCAGTGGCCTCCTCATGTATTAGCTATAATTTGATACGTATAGAACACTGTTAGACTAAAA
The DNA here is from genome assembly GCA_019845555.1 of Aristolochia fimbriata. Lineage (NCBI taxonomy): Eukaryota > Viridiplantae > Streptophyta > Magnoliopsida > Piperales > Aristolochiaceae > Aristolochia > Aristolochia fimbriata. Next base: position 7,444,219 of record CM034081.1, read on the forward strand.
CCCATGTTGGGGGAAGAACTGTGGAGAACACATGTTGTGTGTAAGAAATACATAAAAATTTGAAGAGATGGAATATTAGTAGAGTCCCATGGAAGATAATACCTGTATGGAAGATGTGTGTTCTTTGGTAGAGTACTTGTGATCTTTGAGTTTGTAATCAACCTCTGCTCTTTTGATGCGCTGCTTGAAATCTTCGTACATCAGCTGCAACATTCAATTACCAACAAAATTTGGTTAATTAAAACGTTTTACTACTAATTATCGGTAGTCAAAGTCCCAAATTTGTCACTTAATTTTAATTTCCTCCCTCTAATGTTGGACTACTATTAATTAATTTGTGTGTGAATCATGAATCAATTAGTGCCTAATTTAGTATTCAATATGATTTGATTTGTTGTTGCATGCATGAGCTTGTACGTCAGCTGATATGGTCTCGTGGTCAAAATTATAATTAACTAATAAAATGCTTATTACTGAATACAAATTCATGACAAATAAAAAATAAGGGTTTTTTAGAATTTTGAATTTTACCAAAAGAGAGGAGCAAGTGAGAGAAAGAGAGAGAGTGAGAGAGAGAGAGAGTGAGAGAGAGAGAGAGAATATGTTATTTAATGTTCAATTAATTTTTTTTCAATAGAGGACCCGTGATTCTAAATAATTAATTAATTAATTAATTAACTAAATAAATAAATAAAAATCCAAAAGCACTAAATTTTTCTGTCTTTTCTTCTTATATTGTATTGTCGTCTTTTATTGATAAAAAGCAATAGTAGAACAAAAGCAATGAATGACATGCATCCATACATCCATATCAAATAATGTTACCTTCATTTTCTCCTTCTCCATTAACGCCGATCCATGTAATTCTCCGTCGCCGTGGAGGCAAGAGGAAAAATAAGCCTCGGGAGCTCTGGTCATGACCCGGTTCTTGTTACAGTAACCCAACCACGACCGGGCAAAGTAGAAGGCCTCCTTGAGGGCAAACTGGGTGAGGCTTGAACCGGCGTCATCGGAGAGATAAACCCGGAGCTTCTCCGGCGGGTAATCCAGCGACATCGCCGATATCACGGTGTTCATCACGTCCGCCGGGGGCTCTTTCTCCGGGTCGGCCGTGCAAATAAAGACATCTATCGGTGGCAGCTCGTTGTCTGGCGGGAGCCGGTCTGGGAATACGGTTCGAGCCACAGGTCTCCATCGGAAGCCCTGCGCCAGGACCCAGAGCAGAGCACCCATGACCTCGGCGGCGAAGAGGGTGGCACGGGCGAGTACGACGGCAAGGCGGGGGTACTCATCGGAGGGGAAGAAGAGGCTGGTGGCTCTATGGTAGAGGAGCGCGAGGAGGAGAGAGGAGTGAAACAAGGTGTATGCCCTGTTGAGAGCCATGCGCGGCTGCTCCACCCGGAGCTCATGAAGAGGGGCTTCTTCTTCCATTGTCATTGCCACCTTATAATTAATTACTTTGTTTCCCTTCTTCTTCGATCTCCTTCTTCTCCTTCTTCTACACTCCTACTTATAGTGATTGTATACGTTCTATATATCTGGAGTGGTTTCTTCTGTACATCCCACAGTGACGTCCCAGACCGTAACACATTGCTAGCCTCCCATTATTGACTCCACGATATCAATAATTTGTTTCACTTCTTATAATCTGGAGTACTACTTGTCCTTACAGCTTGTAAGTGCTTTCTATATATCTCCGTGCCTCTGTGACTCTCGTGGTGACGTCTAAGACTGCTCTACTCACAATACTAGCATATTCTCTAACAAATATGTCACAAATAATCCTGCCGGTAGTACACCGTGTTAACATCATCGTCAACCGAAAAGAGAGAATTTAATGGTCAAAGCGGCCACCGGAGGGCCTACTACCCACTTGGTTTTTTTTGTTTGTTTTTTTCCTGTAATTCAAGGTACACGATCGATTTCTTGATAATCAAGGAAGGGAAAAGGCAAAAGGAATCTCTTACCTTCGAAAACGAAAGTTCTGCATTGCTTCTTCTTTCACTTGAAAGCCGAAACGACTAAAGAAAGTGTCTGTTTGTTGCCCTCATTAATCTGTGGCTGTGCTACGTTACGTACGTTGCACCTACTTCTCCTGGGTTTCTTATGCCAACAAAGTTCCTTTCATACTATTTTTCCTGATCGTCATATATCAATCAATAGATGTATCCAAGAAAAGAAGAGATGAATTTCAAGATTGTTGGGCAATGAAGAATGAAAATGGAGGGCGAAACCTTCGAATGATAGTGTAAAGGAACGAAAAAGTCAGTTAATGGACAAGCCACAGAAACCAGACCGCCTGTTTAAGTATCTGCATTTTCAAAGATTCTAAAAGCGAATCAAGTATAACATAAACAACTACATGAGACATAATCTAAATTACAAAAACATCAGAAGTAAACAACAACAACAACAACAATAACAACAACAATAACAACAACCACAACAACAACACAACTGCTATTATATTACATGAAGACTGATTGATGGTCACAGTTACAGGGTCTGAGTTGTATCATTGGGAGGGACGTGAAGCCCGCCAATTATCGGCCAATACAATGGCACGGTCTCTAGAGATTGGGGATAACATCTGAACTACAACGTTCTTGATATGGTCAGCCGCAGTTTCCCCTGCACGTGAGGCCAGCTCCAGGTACACCAGTGCCTTCGTCATTTCTCCTGACTGGAAGGAACCAAGGAAAGAAAGACAACAGCAAACGCAATTAATTTAACCAGGGAATTTTATACTCTTGTAGTTTCAGTCGAGAGAAGTGAAAGACTAGTAACATGGTTCTTCAACTGAATAAAACTTATTAACAGTTAACTAGTAAGAGATGGCAGAAATGCAAGGAAGGAAAATGTGGTGTGCACCCAGTGGTTTAAAACTTTCAGCAGTGAATCATCGTCTCGTTGTTTCTTCACTCAGCCGAGTCATGCATAAGCTAAATTTTTCTTTCTTGCTCAAAGTAAAATAGTATGCATAAATGTGTCATTCAAGCTGATGATTTCCACAGGGGTGTTTGAAATTGGAACTACGAAGAGCATATATGATCGGTAAAAGCTCTAATCACATACTTTTGATAATTAATTGCATAGCGGAAAAGACAAGGTTAAGCCACCACATGAATGCAATGCAAGGACAGAGTGCAATTGAATTAGAGTGCTTTTACCGAGAAGAGCCTTAGGCCATATTCATACTGAGCCTTGGTGTGACCACAATCAGCTGCCCGTTTCATCCACTTCTTTGCTTGCCGGTCACTACGGGTCAATCCTTCACCAGCTGAGTAGCACAGTGAAGTGTTATACATGGCACGCTCATTTCCTCCTTCTGCTGCCCGCAGATACCACTTTGCCTGATTTCAACAAATTTAGCTTCTGTGAGACTTCCTGCTTCATAAGGTTCCCAACCCGTAATTGAAATGTGCTTTAGAAACTAGTGAATCCTGCTGAAGATAAGCATGAGGAGATAAATTGTTTTAAGTTTGGAAACAACTACTTGCTACTACTGATATAAGGCATCGGCAATAACATAATGTTATGGACATGTTTCTACCTCATCTACAAAGGACCCAAGACCCTAAGAACTACCCCATCTGGGAAATGCTGACAGTAAATCCTATTCTGCAGATCCAGTCTCTTGTTATAGCTATGCTTTATAGAGAAAAAGAAAAGAAAAACAACAGAGAAAGAGGACAGAAGGAAAGAAAAGAAAAGAAGAAAATTCTAACTCCCACCTTATTTCTAAAATAAAGGAAAGTCCATACAACATAATAATAATGTAGCATCAGTTTCTAATTATTTACGTTCTTTTCATCTGCATCGGGTATTAAATTATGAGCACTCATATTTGGATCACAAAAAATACCCCTGAAAATGAATGCTCACAAGGAGGAATTTTAGGGTGAAAGAATAGAAAACGCCATTTAAAGTGGGAAAAATGTGCATGACAAGTTATAATGGAGCAGCTTATTGTATCAGTTAGGAACAAAGAGTTGAAGCATGAGAACCCCTAGATAAACAATATTCAAGATCATCTATATTCTAAACAAATGTAAACATTGAGTTTCTAAACACAAGGGGCCCTGTTACGGGAAGATTAAGGTTTCTGACTTTTGGAGCTCAGTGCTTAAGGCCTCCAACAACTCTACACAGACATAAGAAATAACTAAAAGCACCAGTCATCTTTAATATCAACCTAAATGAGCAGGGAACGGAGAGTAACGTACAGCTTCAGGTATACTGCACTTTATACCACGACCTTGATGAAGACACAGCGCCAAGTTATACATGGCACGTACATGGCCAGCAGCAGCAGCACGATAAAACCATTTAACAGCCTCCTCCAGCTTCGGAGGCTCAGCTGCAAAACATAACCAAGACATCAGGTTGAAGGAAAAGTATACCAAGATTTCTGGTTGAAGTAAAATTATGTGGTCTAAAGTTCAAAACGTAATTATTCCTTGTAGGAATTCCCGTAACCAAACTACCGAGGGACAAGGTCATAGAAAAAGTTTCATAAGTTTCAATTTCGCTGTTTTCTGCATGTCTAGTCGATACAAGTTCCTCACCGAGTAGCCACCTCAGAAAAGTAAAACAGCAGAAGGAGAAAGCTACCTGAATAAATTCCACTCTCTATGTATCATCGAAAAACAAGGATAATATCGAGCATGTAATAGTTTGCATTTTGACGCTCAAAATTCAATACCATTCAGCGAATTTCTCCGCTGAACGATTGATTGACCAAATGCCAAACTTTCACAAATGCGACCTCAATTTCACCCTCCAACGAACACACAGCAAATTTAGTAAAATACAAGGTAAAAGGAAGAGCGATAATGCGATAAAAAGAAGAGGGAGAGGAATACTCTGCAAGTAGGAAATTCCAAGATTACACTGCCCAGCAGGATCACCGAGGTCAGCAGCCTTGAGATACAACTCCATCCCCTTGTATCTGTTACCCGTCTCCCAGTACAACAAGCCAGCATCGACCATGGCGGCGGTAGACCCGCGGGCAGCCCCCTTGAGGAAGGAATCGAGTGCCTTATCGAGGTTGGGGCGGACCCCACCGCGGCCGTGCTTGAAACGCTTCCCCCACTGGAGCAGCACCATTGCCTCCCTGAGGGGGCGGAGCGCCTCCCGCCAGGGGCGGCAGACCATGCTGGCGGCCCAGAGGTTGGGGACGGTGAAGGAAGCGGCGATCTTGAGAAGGATGTCGGTGGGGAGGGCGGAGAAGTCGTGAGCGGAGGAAGGGGCAGAATTGGGAGGCGGGGGGTTGCGGCGGCGTTTCAGGGGCATGGATGGGCGTGGCACGGGGTGGCGGGAGGCGTCGGAGGAGCCCGGCCAGGTGGTTCGCGAGTCCATTCCGGCGGCGGGGGCGCGGGAAGGAGCGAGAAAGGAGGAGGACTGAGCCGCTGAGCGAGAGGGGGGGGGAGGCGGGCGTTAGTGCCAAGGAAAGTTATTATATTAAGGAAGTCAAGTGTGCTCGGGCGTTAATAGTCGAGTTGGTTCCGGCACGTGTCGTATGGCTTGTATGAAAACCGTGACAGCGTCTCCTTGTGCCATGCAAACACTTCAGTTTCGGTAGTTAGGCTGTTAGCCACTCACTCACAGCCCGTCACTGCCCAGAGAACGGGTATTATGCGGCTGACACAAATTAAATCGGATTGTTGCAGTCGTGAATCGGCAGATACATCACCAAACTGCGTCTGAATCGCCTCTGAATTATAGTTGACACATTCCTAGTCTTCTAAACATTGATTCAGTTTCCAAGTTTTGTTCTGGTTTCATGAGAGAGAAGTCTCTCTCTCTCTCTCATCTTTTGCTACTGCAATCGACCTTGGACATCAATGTAAAATTTGTACCGAGGTAGATCCACAGTGTGGTGCTAGGGCTACACAGCACCAGCTGAAAGGCCATTCCAAAATACACAACTGATAAAGAATGAACAGATTTTACAACCAGAACGGACTATTCACTGGGCACGCACACCATATAATTCATCAACATCATCCAAACAAGCAAATAAAGGATTTTATTGTAAGTATCAAGGGCTGCCTCCTGCAGAAAGTTAACTACATGCTGCCAAATAAACCATCAACATTCATGTATAAAAGGCTCCACAAGCACTAGCCTAAACTAATATGACAGATAACCATACCAAGACCAATTAAAACAACATCAACCTAGGGCTAAATGCCCCATGCCCTAGGTTATGCCATATAATTCAGGAAACGAGCCTAACACTCTTTCCTCTTGTTTTTCTGAAAACTGAAAGCAGCGGTTTTTATTTTCTTATTTCAAGATGATACGCGAACCAACAGCCACAAGTCTCCGTAGTCCAGCTCCGGTCCACATATTTGCCTAGCTCGCTTCCACTAGATACAGCTGCTACTAACATTGCCAACTACAACAACAATTGCAGTTACTACTCCCAGCAGGTTAGGAGGCTTCCAAGAACCAGTTTGCCAAAAGATATGTCTGAGTAAACTGCATGGCACTTTCCCTCTTTATCTGCTGGGAACCTCATATTGCTATTTCTGATCCAAGCCCACCCATTACCAGATCGAGCTCATTTTACTTTGAGTCACACAACCATCCCACCGAAGAGGGCATATCCCCTTTAAAGCCTTCTGCACCATCGCCCCCATGCGTTCCAAAATCTGGATAGCTCTACAATGCACATAAACTTGTCAGAACTACAAGCCAAAAAGCAGTACAGCTCAAACTATAATAGACAACGTACATAAAATCTTTCAAAAATTTTTACCAAAAGCAGAAACTTTTTCCTCAAACAATCAACAAAGTTTTGTTTTTTTCTTGAAAAGAAAGGTGCAGTCATTTTTAAAGTTTACTTCCGACATGTGAGTCCATCCAGACGCAATCTCATGGAACAATCCAAAAACAGCTATTCAGCACAGTGGTGATTTGGGCTCCCACAGTCACAATGGTGACTATATTAAAGTTCTCCTAAGGAGCATCCCATAATTGATGAAAGCAAGATAGCTGTTAAACCAGCCATGACTTGCTGCTAAATATGAGAACGTTGAGATGGATCAGCACAACAATTAGGAAAACCATCGCAAAAAATCATCAAATAAGAACCAATACAAAGCGAAGAAAAAGTACATAAGATGCATCAGTGAGACAGTTTGGGTATGATCTACTACCTGAAAATGGATGCACACGGAACACCTCAATGAAGATAACACACAGATCAGGTCTGAAAATGATATAACACTCATAAAAGAAAAGACTTTTAGAAGGTTAACTAGCAATAAAATCTTAATTTCGTTTGCTTCATAACTCATCATCATGCTTCAATTTGTCTAAAACAAACAAACTTCTAAAACAAACACACTAGAATAAAGCCTCTCAAGACATTCCTTTACAAAAGAAACTCTCAAGACTTACCGATTGATGCCAATACTGTACCGAGAGATGACAAAGAATACAACTCTGATCGTGTTTCTAGTTGCAGTAACAACTGTTTCAGCTACTCTTGGATCACTTAAAAAACTCTTATAAAGTACTGACCCCAGCCACCACAAGAGTAGGTATTATGCACCAGAAACCATCAGAAAAGACTCACCTGTATTCAAGGCAGGTGCCAGCAACGCTCCCAAGACCACTTCCATGCTCCGACAGAAATTTAACAACATTGAAATGGTTGCTAAGGTGGAGGAATCCACTCATTAGCACCATACCGCATGCCATCCACCATAGTAGATTCGCAACACCTGCAAAGAGCAGAAAAATAAACTCAGAAATATTTCCAAAATATTGTTAAAAGAATAGAAAACTCGAGGAAAAAATGTTTTTGAACAGACCACTACTCTTCAGATGCTAGGTATCTCTGTTCACACAAAAAAACGACCAGACCACAGAGATTGTGCCTGAAACTGCTCTGACATTGTTGAAGCAGACTGTTGACCCCCTTGAGGAAGCTGCTGTTCCTTGAGAAGCTTCAGATGTTCCAAAAGTTGAATATCCTGCTGAGTTTCTTGGCCTGGCATCAGACCCATATGTGCAGTAGAAACCTGTTTTCCAGGGAATGGGAAGTTAAAAGTACCAATATTTGAGTAGTTATCACCACTGGTGCTTTGCTGATTGAATAAATGTCCCTTCTCATTAAAGGAATTATTAAGGCCCATCTCTATTTGTGGATACTGATATCCATCAAGCCAGCTATAATCATCAAGTGGCAGCTGCTGTTCAATTTTTGAAGGTAAATTAGCAGAAGGTTCCTTCCACTGCTTTGGCGGAATGGGGCTGAAACCAGGTGGAGGCCCCAGGTGCCTACTAATAGGCCGAGCAATTGGACTTCTTCTCACACTTGTTCCTGAGGTCGATGGTGGTTTCGTCATCATCACAGGGTCATTAGTATTTGTGCCTAAATGCATCAAAGAATCAACTCTTGAGGATGGAAGAGTCTCAGGCACGACCACTTGACCAACAGATAACATACTTGCACTACTGAGATGGGAAGGTAATGAAAAAGGAAGAGATGCTATAGGTGGCTTATAAGTTTCTTGCAGCTCAGCTGTTTTAGGAGCAACAAACCCATTTCCAGATATATCCATATCTTTAAACCCATTAACAAATAATTGGTCTGGATTCCATTTTGAGGTAGCTGAATCAATAATCTGAGGCAAAGACTGTGGGATAACATTCATAAAAGAGATAGGAGGTTGCATAGCCATAGTCAAAGGTGAAGCTCCCTGAAGTTGTGGAATATTGTTAAAGGATGACATTGTAGAACCACCATAACTTGCCCATTCACTCATAGCCGAGTTATCCACAGTAGCTTGAAGGCCCACAGGACTCACTGCACTCAACCCAACCTGCTTATCAGCTGCCGGAGGCTTAAACACAATCACTTCATCCTCCTCTTCTCCTTCTTCCTCATATAACTGAACCTTGGAAGATTCCAAGAGTCCTGTAGGGTTTGCTTTCTCAAATCCAAAGGCCCCTGGTCCCAACATGCTATTTGATTCAGGCAAATCTTCAGAAAGAGCCACCATGTCATTTTCAAGCTTCTGAGGTTCAATGCCTACACAAAACTTCTTCAGTTTCTGATCAAAATACACAGGTTGTTGTTCTATTCGAACCACATTTAAAAGAGATCTACCAGCAGCCAGAATCCTTTCAACACGTGCCCTTTTCTCCTTATTGCTACCACTGCTTCCAAACCAATGCTTTCTAGAGAAATCCAGTATGAGATGTGCTGCATGAAGAGGTGAAAACCCCCTCAATTCAAAGTCTTCCCACAGAGCAACGCGATTACCAGTTTCTCCTTCTTCATACCGGCTCATGTCAGAAAAGCAGGTATCCTCTTCATCCCCACCAAGAGAAACACATCCACTTGAAAGAAGCTCGTTCAATAAGTCAATACACTGGGTCCAGAAGAAAGATCTAGCATTTGCTTGCTTGTCCTCGGAAATATCCGTTCCAGCTGCAACATCTGGACGACAAGCCAACCACTCAATGAATACAAGGATGGCAGGCAATAGATAGCTCGACAATATGTCCTGCAACTGGATGCATTTCTTCATTACATGACCCATAAATTCGAAAGCAGCAATAAATGCATTCTGAAGTAAAACAGAACGTTGCAAGATCTCAGCATATGATTGGCCTTCAGATTCTCTATTCACATTATGGACTGTGAATATGAGAACAGCAACAAGCCTAACAACAAAAAGTCCATTTTCAGCAGCATCTGAACCAAAAATCTGCTCTTCCACAGACCCAGAAGAAAGCAGCTCAAGGAGATCAGTAATTACTGCAGAGAAAATTTCTCCAAACATCTCCAAGCTGGACAAACAAAATATCTATGTTAAACAACTCCAGAAGCAAGAGTAAGCAAATTACCTAAGCATAAAAATTGTATTTAGGTACCTTGTGCGGGTGAAGAGAATGCCATTCAGTCGCACAAATCGAATACAAAAGGTTTTATAAGTCTCATGGATGTTTGAAGCATTCTCGTGAACAGGAATAACTTCTGCTTTGTTAGCATCATTGCTCATTTGCTTTGCTTCCCCTCTGGCCCTTCCTCTTCCATGTGCACGAGCTGGTGTCTTGACTGTGGATGCTTTCAATTCCACTGGCAGCTGGGAGTAACTCTGTCGATTCTGGACACACAACAAGCAATCTACATTAAGGAAAATATTTCATGTCCATGATAAATTACCAATAGCATTTGAAACCCCCAAGTGACATATTGCATACAGTGACAAAGGCAAACAACATACTTGAAGAAAATAACGACAGACGCATTAGATGCATTAGACGCATTAGACGCAATAGATGCAGTAGATGAATTAGACACAGTAGATGCATTAGACGCACTAGATGCATTAGACACATTAAACACATTTGATCAACAGATATGCTCATTAGAAAGTGCTTATTTTGTTATCCTACAATAAAAGCTAACGTTGAATTACTAGCTAACAAAGAGAGCAAATTTGTCAAGCTCTCGAAGATTTGGATATAACATCGAAAGAGAGTTAAAGAAAGAATAACGTTGATAAGCCAGTTTGAAAAAATTTACACAGGTGTGTCCTAATATGATTATTCCACAGAGGACTGAAACAAAAGCAGAAACAAAAATTGAGAAATTTCGACACAAATAGTTAAATTTAGAAGAAGACTGTTTAATGCTGAACATATATCTCATCTAAATTCTGCTTTTCAAATTTATAAAAGGCAATCCAATTGATGTGAAGCTTCAGAAATCAACTTACAATGCTGTATGAAGATATCTTCAAAAGTCTCTTCCAAAATTAACATTCACAAAAAGTTTAACCACGAAAAAAGATCATTGATGAAACTCACCCGCTTTTTTATACTTCTGGCTAAAAACAGCTTATCTTCAAGACCAATAAAATGTAGGAGTAATGCAATTCCAATAATGGAATAACTCCTAAAAATTAAGGAAACAAATGTTGGACATTAAATATATATCTCTGAAGTTTAAGAAAGGGTACAACTCTCCTCACGTGTTGAGAGTGTCCCCACCCTTTGTAACTTGACTTTCACTTATTCAATAAAAACAAAGCATTTTCCTCAAAAAAAAAAAAAAAAAAAAAAAACAATCTCTGAAGTTTGGAAAGAGTTTGGCTGTTCCATCAAATAGGATTGAAACCCAAGAATAATTTTTTTTTTACCTCAAGAAACATAAAACTACTTGACAGGTTCAAAAACACAAAACAACTTGATAGGTAAAGAAAAACAAAACTACTTGACAGGTTAAGAAACACAAAACTACTTGACAGGTTAAGAAACACAAAACAACTTGACAGGTGACACATCCTTCATCTCTCAATGAACAGGAAATATCCTCATAAACAAGGAAAATGATATTGTATATTAAGATCTCTAATGTCTGGATGTACCTCTGCAACTACATGAAATAGGAATGACCAGTCACCTTACACAGGTTGAGAAAGAAAGAGGATAAGTTCAACTACTTCAATAATTTAAAAATCCTTTCCACCACAAGTGCCACCCAACAAATTAATAAGACAAGTGAAAAAGAAATGAATACTATCTTCAAACTTAAGAATAATAGAGAGAAAAACAAGCCCTAATAGCAAGCTGAAGAAAAATATGGCTGTCACCATCAATAGAGAAAAGCAAATGTAAGAAATACCTTTTCAAAAGCAATAATTAGGTTGTCTCTTGCTGTTGAGAAAGGACTGTCCACCGCTAAACTTCGAAAGTACCGATAAACTGCCACCAAATCATCCCCTACATAGGACGCCAATATAGCAAGCTGGAGAAAATAAAGTATCCTTCCAAGTCAATATTGGTTAAATGTCATTGAAGTAACATATTTCCCGATAGAACCAAATTGAATAGTGCAAGTAATGCTGAATGATTTGATATCTATCTAGAAAACAGACCTGATGGTGTGGATTTCCACTTGCAGGCCAAAGAGATGCAGCTTGTATATAGTAACTAGAAGCAGCAGCATAATCACGAGTGGCTGAATCACCACCTTCTCCATATAAACCTTTGTAACGAGCAAGGTCACCCAAGTAAATAAGACAACGGTGACAGGATAACAACCCCTTCTTCACGTCAGCAGATCTCTTCACATCTTTTACTTGAGTCACCTGATCATCTGGACTCTCGGAAAAATAACCCAGAGGAAGCCCATACTTGGCTCGGATTTTGAGGATCAGATCATGGTAGAAACCAGTGGCCTCTGAAAGGAAAGCTTTGAAAACTGAGCGAATTTTTTTTATTCGATCTGGTCGGCCAACACCACCTTTGCCACCATTACCATTAGCAGCTGCTGCAGAAGCACTGGCATTAATATGTGCTCTGAACTCCTCAATCCTCCTGTAGTGCAACTGCCAAAGTGCATACTCTATTTCGTGCTTCTCAGAAAAATCATGGTCTTCAAGAATTTTGGCTTCATATTTCTCTCTCATCTGAAGCCATGCATTAGGATCCAAAGGGGCTTTTGATTTGGTTGCCATCTCAAGTCCATCCAATGTCTGTGATCATACATACATTAAATCATTGTTGTAGAACATAAAAAATTCTAGTCTAAAAATCCCCAACACCATGCCAAGCACAGAACCACCTACCACTCTTCTACAACCCATCAGCTTTTTTAGAAAAAAAAAAAAATTAGAGATTGACTGTTAAGAAATTTCAGGAAACATGTCAATTTTGCTCTAAAGATAAAATAATAAGTGGAAGCAGAAACTACTCAAAAGAAAAATTGGTACACGCATATACCACATAAAACACACAGAAAAGTTAATTAAACACGTATGCAATACTCAGCCAAGACTATCTATCGAAAAACAGGCATACATTTGTTCAGAAGATAAACAAAAACAATTAACACCTATCCCTCATATAATTCTTAACGACAGTTTACATTTGTAGGTTTGCTTTGTCATGGGCCCATGTACGTCAGGATCAGGGGTTCAAAATGAAACATTTAATACGATAAAACTTGTAGTTTTGAGTGGTGGAGAACATGTAGTAGATAAAAGACAATCAAGGCAATAAAAAAATATTTCAAGCATCTAAACACTGATGATAATTTTGAGGACAACACCACCAGCATAACATCTAGTCAAACCACCGATCCCCAAATTCTAGCCTGTTCACGCACTATTTTATTTATCAATATTACAAAAACAGCTTTTTCACCTCTAATTAACCACAGAAATGTTCGATTTCATTCATCCATGCGGAACGAAGAGTGTCCAACTTCATGTGTCTCATCACAAGCAAACCAGCATTACGAAATTGAATATCAAAATCATCCTTTCCTCCGTCTGGAAACAGTAGAGTCGAATTCCACCAACCAAGTTAGAAATCAAGCCCCCAAACGACTATCAATTACATCCGAACAAGGAGACATAATTGGGGGAAATTCATAGAATGAACGCAAAAAAAAGAAAAAAAAAGTTAGAACAAGTCCAACCCAAAGAGCCATTGATATCGTCAATACTCAAAAAGAAAATTCAGATAATATCCGAAACTGTTCCCCAAAATTCCAAACAGCATGTAACGATCTGACCTACGGTAAACACCCAGATCCATGCGCAACAGGCAACAACGCCGCAAGAGAAAAACCCAGAAACAGTAAAAACAACGAGAGGAAGGGGAGAATAAAGAGGGGATAACGGAGAGAATCGTGACGCTTACCTGTCTCCCCAGTGAAGGCGCACCGTCTAGCTCCCGGATGGCTTCCTCCGACCAAAATCCCAAACTTAGGGCTGAATTTCTATCCCCCGCGAACGTTTATTGTGTCACCTTGGAAACTGAAAAACATCTTCTTCTCTCTCCTCTTTTATAATTTTTCCCCTTTCGTTTTTTTCTATTTTTATGGGCGACGACGGCAAGCCTTGTGTGCGGATTAATGGAAAAGGATTATTACCGCACAGTTTCCTGTGTTTGTTTGGCTTCTCAAGACTCAAAAAGGGGGGAAGTATTTATATTTTATACTTTATTTTATCTATATTTACAGTTTTTTTTTTACTTAAATATATTAATAATCGAGTCCAATGCTTTATTTTAAGGTCAACCATATTTTTATTTTATGATTAATGGGATTAATGGAAAAGTTTACTAACACTAATATGTTGTGGACTTATGTGACTCTCTCAAATTAGTATAGAAAAAAAAATAAATAAATAAAATTAAACCATTGAGCAATCTAAATATAATATAATGTAAAATAAGGTTTTCAATTGTTAAAATTTTATTCAAACTTTTCATAGAAAAGGATCCAAGTCAGGTTACGGGTCGGGTTTGGGTCGGGTTTGGGTCGAGTTTCTAAAAACCCTAAACTTGGACCTGTGAAAAACCCGAACGAGTTTTAAAATTCAAACGCGAACCTGACCTAATCATTTTTTATAAACCCAAAACCAACCCAACCCGATAAAAACCCGACCCACGATTGGATTTAGTGATTTACCTTAAAAAACCCGACCGGATGCCCACCCTTAAGTCAGCCAATTTAGCCCAATGAAATAATAGTTGAAATATATTTTTTCTTTATTTATATGTTGACCCATTTAATGACTTGGACCAAGAAAATCACAGGTGAGAACTTAAATCACACGAAAATAATGGCACCATAAGACTTAGGGTGGTAGCATATGCATATGGTTAAAAAAAACCGGTTCAATCTAGTTCAACCAGCTTGAATCAAACGCTTTTGCACGATTTTTTACTTATAAATTTTGTAATTACTTAATCTTCTTTATTTGGAACTGTGACACATCTCTTTCCAACAATGCGTCCTCTACGTTATGCTAATCCCGAAGAGACATACTAATATAAAATTACATTATTGATAACTAGGAGGAATTAAATTATGAACCTGTTCCATCTTTAATTCTGAATTGCTTCCGGCATACTTCACCATACATTTATTACTATGTTATACCACCAACAAGTTATTATGTTGCGACTAACAAGTTAACATTAAGATTACAAAGCTGTACAAAAAGAAAGGTAATTTAAACAATAATTATTGTTTCGCCAAAAAACCTCCAATCCGCGAAAAGGCGTAACTGATTGATTAATTCGACTGAAATACAAAGAAATTTATAATTTGAGTTTGAAAATTGGGAAATTTTGTGGGTGCGATCTCCTAGCTTTATTCTAATTCGTCTTTCGATGTAGTTGGCGACAAAGTCACTATCTTCTGTGGTTCGACGGCGAACTTTGAGTCTCCGAGTGAGTGTGCACCAACGACAACGAGTATAGTCGGTCGGACAAAAATATTTGTGTTTCGTGTATTCAGCGTGTTGATGTCATCGGTGAACGTGTAGAGCTTATTCGGCAGACTGTGTGTGCTCCGACGAACTTGAGAATTCGCAAACTTCGAGCTCGAGAGTGAAAATCTCTGAACATCTCGATGCCCGACTGCTTGATTTTCAACTCCTTGATTTTTTCCCAACTTTGGGCAAAAGAATTTCTCTTATCGATAATGCTTCTGCTATGCAAGAGAGCAAATTCTCGACCGGTGTGGGCGAGATTTAGGCCTCTTGGAGATTTGACAACTACTCACGAACTCCTGGAAAGGAGACAAGCTTTTGGCGGATTTAGTCGACTTAACGGAAGTATTTGTGTTCCGTGTGATCAGTTTATTGACGTTTCCGGTGGTTGTGTGGAGTTTTACGACGAATTGAGTGCGATCCACGAACCTCCAATTGGCAGAGTTGTTGGCGTGAGGGCTTCTCTGATTGAGATTTTCTAAACTCCTTTTCTCCCAGCCCCTTTGAGCGTTCTGTCTCTGGTTTTTATAGACGGTGCTTGAGTTTGTTGGTTGAAGCTCAATCCTCACCTCATAAGGAGGATCGATTAAGTTTTTCTTCTTCAGTTGGCCTGAGAGGAGGATGGGAAAACTCCGTAAGAGCTCTAATTTGTGATGTCTGTCGGTCAATTTGAGGAATTAATTTCATTGGACTTTGGACCTGCCCTGGGCTGTCTTGATGAAATCGGTGGCTGGATTTTTTGAATTTAGGCCAGGTCGGGTTTTGATGTCTACAATTATGTAGTTGGAATATCATCTATTTTTCATGTAAAATGTCCTTCTATATGGACTAATCTTTAATCACAATAATCACTTAAATCTAAAGTAGATAATAAAAAATAATAAAAATACAGATTAATTTGAGTCAATCAAATCAATGAAATTAATTAACAAGGTCGAAATTTTAAAAAATAAATAAAGAAAATAAAGAAAAAAAAAATCTCCAACGTACAATCATTCTTTATGTGGTAAATAAAGGTGGAAGAAGTTTTGATCTTCTTCCTCGAACCACGGTGTTAGTATCAGGAAACATCCCAGCACACTCCTCGGCATCCCCACACCACCCATCCATGGACACACTGACAGGGTAACTCACAAGGTGAACTCCTTCCATGTCCACCACTTCTTCGCCACTGTATTTCTTCCACATTTCGTCTCCAATGCCACGGATCCTTGTGACACACTCCACACTCTCCGGCCGCTCAAACACCCTTTCGAATCGCCGGGTGTGCTCGAACCAGAGAGACATTCGGTATGCACTAATGTCACCTTCGCTTTTCTGGGTAGCCATGAATCTGGGTTGGTAACATCCGACCGCAATCTCCGTGTCTCTGCTTCCGTCCATGGATCTCTGGTTTATGTTCGCGGAGCCCAGTATCACATACTCGTCGTCCACTGCAGGTACGGTAAAAGTCAGGTTTCTAGCTTCGAGTAACCAAAAAAAAAAAAAAAAAAAAACAATAGTTGCAGAGGTTTGGTGGGAGTTTTGAAATCGGAATCTCTTATTGATTGATAGATAGATTGATTTATTGATTACCTATCATGAGTTTGGAGTGGACGTAGATCATGAATCTCCGGTGAATCTGAGCTTCCCAGTAATGGGTCGAGCGTTGCGGGGAAGAAGGAGGAACGTACTCCCCTGCTATCTTCTTCTCTCTGTTCGCGAGACAGAAGAAATTGAGATAGTCTCGAGGATGCGCATCGCTACCAGTTTCCCGAATCGCTTCTGCGATCAATCTATACATCATGTTCATGGTTCGTCTGGTCCAGTGAAGAATATCTTGAACTGGGTCACTCTCCGGTACCCCTTCCGGCCACATGGGTATGAGGACATAGACGGCGAATCGCTCCTTGGATCTGATCTTGCTAGCGATCTTGAGAGCGATTTCGACGGGGATGAGATTCTTGCACCCGGAAAGTCGGTCCTTGTCCCACATCTGACAACCTCCCAAAAAGTACTGATTCTCGATGTAAATGAACCTCTCCGCTCTTCGAATCGCCTCCACGCACGCGTCGTGGATGCTGTGCTCGGAATTGCGCAACGAAGACGACGAAGAGGTCGCGTCGATTGATCGAAAGACCTGAACTCGCCAAGCGCGGTCGTCGTCGTCACGGTTCGAAGATGAGGAAGGCGACGAAGAAAACTGCTGTCGAATGTGATGAGGAACAGAGCGAGGATCGAATAGAGAAGAAGAAGAAGAAGAAGGGTGGTCGCCGCACTGTTTCGCCCATCTCTGCTCGAAATTGCTCAACACATCCCAAGCCGCGTCGCCGGAGATGCAAGCATGGGTGTCGTGCCATGGCTCCCTCGGACCTCCCCTCTGAAGGGCAGCTCCATCGATATTAATCTGGTAGAAATCGTGGGCGTGGGACTCCTCCGTATTCAAGGTCCTGAACAGGGAATGCTCCTCTGTATCGTATCTTCCGTCGCAGAGATCTAATCCACCGACGAAGCTGAGGATTTCTCTGTCCGCGGGAACGATTTCGGCGGTGTCGAATTGGGCGGAGAAGAGGAGGTGTGGCTCGGCGTCGACGGTGATGGTCTTCTGATGGTGTGTGAAGACGGTGGGGAACTTGTGGTGCAGCCGCGGGCAGAGCCTGCAGACGACTTTGGTGTGTTTGAAGAAATTGAAAGCGTCTTCGTCGTGGGTTCTCATCAACCCGGTGTTGTTTATGATGGGAAGGGAGGTCTCATCGTCCCAGAGCATGATTCTGACTGCAACTCCCTCCTCTGCTTTCCGCTTCAGCAAATCCCCAATGGATACCCCTTTCGCATCTGGGATTTCTGTCTCCGCGTCTCTCACCTTCGTGAGTGAATTCGATCATTGGTACAAGAAAGGGAAAAAAAAAAAAAAATTTACTCCTAGTAGTACTGTGTATGTATGAAATGGGATTTCATATGAATTTGTGCATGGGAGAAGATGATGAGAACTGACCAGAACGATGTTAGGATTAAGTGACCAGCCGGCGATGTAAATCAAATGCTTAGCTCCATCGATGGCCTTATAGACATCCTCCCAGAGCTTTCTGGGTCTGTAATATCTCTGATGATCATCATCACCATTGAGGTGGTTTATGGTAGGAAGAAAGGAAGGAGTGTGATGGGCGTCCTGATAAAGTATTACTCCACAATTGGACCTCTGATGGAATGTAACCTCCTTGGTCAATCCCCTGAAGTCGTTATCACGGAGGCCTTTCCCCCAGTGAGGGTCCTTCTCCGCAGGTTTAAAACGGAGTCTGAATCTGAGCTTGAGTTTGGGGATTGGCTTCCCGGTTTCGGAGAAGAGGGAGAATATGCCATTGTAGGATTCAACCCCGCCAGCAGTTACGAGCTTGTGAGCAGGGATATGCAACTGACCCAAGATGGAGAAGGGGGTTCTCAGCTTGATGGTGATGATTGTGTCCAATGGATGAGCGCAGAAGATGTCGAATGCCTCGTTCCAAGTTCGGTCCAGTTGGTGGGTCGTCTCTGCAACTCTCGTCTTGTTTAGCTTGATGGAGACATAAGCTGGCCTCTCCCCTGTTAGTATCATCCACTGCAAATAAACATACATTAATATGATCAGTAAATAAATATTAGAAAGAGAAGGAGGAAGAGAGAGAGAGAGAGAGAGGGAATTGTTCATCATTAATCTCACGTATAAGGGACATGGGGGAGTATAATCCGTGGCGTGGAAGATGGTCGCCTCCAATTTTCCATGGAGAAATCTAGCCATGATCTACTAATTGTTTCTTCTTCCTTCTTCCCTCTTCTTCTTCTTCTTCTTCTACTCTTCTTCTTTTTCTTCCTTCTTCCCTCTTCTTCTTCTTCTTCCTTCTTCTACTCTTCTTCTTTTCCGTTTCTTGAAAAGTTAAACTCTTTTGTGGAAGAAGGGAAGTATTTAGTCTCGCTCTGCAAGACTGCAACTGACCTCGTCACCTAAAACGAGTGGATGAGAGAAGGTGGGTGCTTCTTCAAATCCTTGGATTTCTTCTCCGGCAACAGCGGGCACCAATCCATAAAAATAAACAAAAGGAGAACACGGCAGGTATTCACCATTAATTTTCTTGGACTGCAATGGAAGAAGTCGGCCATGGATATATGGGCGGAAAGAAAACCGAATTCGTTTCTTTGGGGAGACTGGTCGAGTCGAGTGTGGGATAAGACTTCAATCTTTGCTGTTGAGTGTACGGTATTACTGAACCCAGACGTACTCCCAGAGAGAGAGAGAGAGAGAGAGAGAGCCTCAGCCTTCCCCCTTCCCCGTTCCTTTTCTTTTAAAAGGCTTCTTCTTCTTGCTGCTGTCACTGGAACTGGTCAGCTCCACCAGCAGCTGCAGCTAAGGATTACAAATATTCCTGGTATTAACGAATAAACATCGATCGCAGATTACACATAACACATAGCAGTAAAGTATACATAACAAAAGAAGAACACAACCAGTATAAGCTACATTTCCTTTGATGGTCGTTACAAATCATCCACAAATCATCACCGATAAGTTAAATACTCATAAAATTCAAGACACACCTCAACAAAGACTTAGTTATTATATACTTCACTTAAACCAGTCGAGGTTCTGTTTTGATCGCGCTATTAGAAATGGTTTGAGTGTAGAAGCCAAGCTCTGGGCTTATCTTTGAATAATCAAATCGCACAAGTTTTCTTTTGGGGTTAAGTTATCGCCCACTCCGTTGTGCCGAAAACTCCAACACACCAGCAGAAAAGAGAAACCCAAAATTAAATCATGAACGTCATTGCTTAATCAGATCAAGTAACAAAGTCCAAATTTGACCCCTTCTTGGGACTGTGTGGAGGGATTTTAACTTCTGATTACAACGGAAAGAATGACTCTTTCACGTCTTCACGCGAGAGAATTTGTAATCAGAGTTTGTTTGATTATCGTGTTGAGAGAATTTGTCTGCATCCCACTTATTATCAGTCAACAACTATTGGTATGTATTGTTAGGGATTATATAAGCTTTTCTTCCAATTTGAAAATTAAAAAGACTAGGAAAACAAAAATTAAATTCTAGACCAAGAAGTACAAATTATTGATCTATATATAGAATTTTAAAACCAAGATATTAGACGGACTAAACAAGGAAATAATATTTTAACTATCTTTATTATTTAATATTATATTTTTAAAATTATGATACACAATTAGTAAACACTAAACCCTTCTTTTAGGAGAATCTTTTTTGCGAATAATAATAATTATTATTATTAAATTTTAATTATATATTATTAAACATTTGTTTCTTAACTCTTCTCCAAGTAAATGTTTTTTTTTATATAAATTTAAATATATTAATTGAAAAAAAAAATATACATTTTTTTTTTTTTTTTTTTTTTTTTTCTGTGGGGAGTGTAAGGGGGCTGGGTTAGGCATGTCATTGGGGTGAGATTGGCCTCTCAACAAGGCAGGGTTAGGCCTGTCAGTGGGGTGGGGTGAGCCTTTAAATGGGGCAAGTCCCTGCTCACTAACAAACCCCACCCTACACTACTAACAGGTCGACCTTGCCCCACTGACAAATCGACCTTGCCCCATTGAAAGGCTCAACCCGCTCCACTAATAGACCCAAACTTGCCCTCTTGACATGCCCAAACCTACCCAAATGTCAGGCTCGACCTTGCTCCGCATATCGGCCCGACCTTCTCTCACTAACAGGCCCAACCTTGCCCACTGACAGACCTGGCTTTGCCCCATTGACAGGTCCGACCTTGCTCCACTGATAGGCTTGACTTTGCCCCACTCAGAGGCTCAGCCTTGTTCCACATACTGGCCCAGCCTTGCACCACTCACAGGGCCAACCTTGCCCCACTCACAGGCCCGACCCCCATTGATAGGCCCAGCCTTGATCTACTAATATGCCCGACTTTGCCCTACTAATAGGCCCGACCCTGCCCCATTAACAAGTTTGACTCTATCCCATTGAAAAGCTCAACATTGCTCTCCTGACAGCCCGGCATTGTCGTACTTATAGGTCTAACCCTACCCCACTCACAAGGCAGACCCTACCCCACTCACAAGGCAGACCCTGCCCCACTCACAAGGCAGATCCTGCCCCACTCACAAGGCAGACCCTGCCCCACTCACAAGGCAGACCCTGCCCCACTCGCAAGGCTGACCCTGCCCCATTGGTCTAACCCGGTCCATCCGAGTTTCGACCGAAACCGGACCGGCTCGATGGCGGGTCCATTGTTTAAAACATTGATTATTTCACGAAATTCTCCTTTGTCGGAACTAAAAAGTTACGGCCCTGAGCTTCCCACTTGGCCCACCCACTTCCCGGAGGAAGCGATAGCGAGTCTTCGTCGTTATCGCTTACGTGTGCGCACGCCAGCGTGGAGCGTACGTTAGAAACCAGCCGTCCACAATGCGCCTTATAGAATCTAGACTCCTGGTAACGACACCTGGCAGCCTCCATCGGGCCCCACATTCCATTTCCTTTCTTCCTGGCCGTCTCGCCTCGTTCACTTCACCGGTTGCGTCGATTCTCGGCCTATCTCTCTTTCTCTCTCTCTAGCTTTTGCTCTTCCAGTCTTCCTCTTCCGCGGAACGGAGCCGAGGAAGAATGGACTGCTTCAACCTCCTGTGCGACGAGCTCGTCCTCGAAATCCTCCACCGCCTCCCGGCGGCGGGGGCCGGAACCGTCTCCCTCGTCTGCAAGCGCTGGCTACACCTCCACCGATGCTCCAAGACCGTCCTCTCCCTCCGCCTACCCCCCGCCGCCACGCCGCCTTCCCTCTCGGCTATACTCTCCCGCTACCCCTCCCTCGCCTCCCTCTCTCTAGTCCCGGACTCGGCCTCCTCCCCCGACCCGGACGCTCTTCTTTCCGCCGCCGCCGCCGCCGTTGCCGTCGTTGCCACTCACGGTCTTCGCCGGTTTCGGTTCCTGGCCGGACCCGTCTCCCCCGGGTCGCTCTCCCTGTTCGGGAATTCTTGCCGGAATCTCTGCTCTCTCTCCGTCGCCTCTCTCCGACGGCTCTCCTTTCGGTTTCTTGTCGAGTTCCCCTTTCTAAAAGAGTTCTCTGTTCTCGACCTCAAGGCGGCGCATGTGGTGATGATTGCGGGGGAGGGGGAGGGGGAGGAGGAGGAATTCCCGGCGGCGGAGTTGCCGATTGAGACGCTGTCCTTGTCAGGGATTGGTTCGGGGGAGCTCGGGTTTGGGTGGCTCTGGCGGAGCTGTGTGAATTTGAGGAAATTGCAGCTTCGGAGCTGCGAGGGCACGGGGGACTCCTTCCGGTTCTTCCCGGGGGCGATTAGGGGTCTCCGGGAACTGGAGCTCCGCACCTGCCGCACGATCGCCGACCGGGTTCTCCTCCTTGTCGCGGGGCACGCTCTTTCTCTCTCCTCCCTCCTCCTCTACGACGGCGGATCCCGTGAGGGCCTCCTCTGGTTCCTCTCCCGTGCCAGCCCCAATCTCCGAAAGATCGACCTCCGCCTCCCCCTCGACCTCGAAGACGAGCACCTCTCCGCCATCGCCGCCAATTTCCCCCAAATCTCCACCTTCAAGCTACAGAGCTGCTGCCTCGTCAGCGGACTGGGCCTCAAATCCCTGGGCCCCGCCATGGGCGCCGCCCTCCAACACCTCGCCCTCATCAACTGCGACGCCGTCGAAAGGGAACCCGGGTTGTTGACCTCCTTGGGACAGAACTTGAGGCGGCTCAGGAAATTGGATCTCTCTTACAACGAGATGCTCCACGACAAGGAACTCTCCGCCATGCTCGCTTCGTGCAACTCCCTCGTCGAAATCAGGTTGAGGGGTTGCGGGGGATTGACCGATTCCCTCATGGATTCCATCGTTCGGAGCTGCAGGCGACTGGAAATCGCGGACCTTACCCACTGTCGGGGAATTGGGTTTTCGGGGATCGAGTCCTTTCTGTTGAATTCCCCCAGATTGAGCCGGATTGTTGTGGAGGAAAGCAAGCTGAGTGATGCGGCCAAGACATGGGCGTCCAGGAAAATCATCCGTGTCGGATAATCTCTACTTGAGTGAGCTGCTTCTCAGGCCTCACCAGAAGGTAAATAATTATTTCGCTTCTTCTCCATCCTCCCTGCAATTGATCGGTTCTTGTGTCTTCCTACTGCTTCTCTGTACATGAATAATTATCCTCTTGTAAGGAAAAATTAAGAAAAAATGTATATACCCCCATTTTGGTTGGACCATTGAGCGAGCTCCTTCCTGTTCACTCCGGAGGTATAAATAAACAATCACTTCTCCGTTCAAATTTATAACGGGTTTTTGCTAGTTCGATCTGCTTCGTTCCCATGAATCTAGAGAGAGACTGGTTTCCATGGTTGTGTAAGTTTGATCGCTCAAGGAAACGATGAGTTTTTTTATTTTTTATTTTTTTTTATTTTTTTATACTGATGAGCGAAGCAAGAGTAGTGAGACTTCAAGCAGCATCGCAGCAACGGAAACTCAGAATGACAAAAATGTGGGGGAATTGCGTCGTCGATAATCAACATTAATGTGGGGGAGTTTCAGTCAAACGAGTTTCGGATGATGTTTGAAATGTCTCCGAGCTCCAGTTTCAGAGCACTGAACTCAAAAACTGTCACATGATATCCAAAGGCTGAGAGACATTATTGCCATTGTAGATTTGTATATATTTTATTTATTATTGATTTATATATATATATATATATATATATATATAGTAATGTTAAAAACAATATCCATATGTAATAGGTAAAAGGTTTTGAAAGGATGATGGGTCAACTTCTAACTAGAGGTACTTAGGAGCTATTTGTTTAACTTATATTTATGAGTGAGATTACAACATTAGAATTATGGTCTAACATCCAACTCAATTGTTATAAGTAGTAAATTGAAAGATTAAGATGAAACCTTAGCTATTACTAAGAATATTAACAAGGGTTGTTAAAGGGTCACATCCTGATATTACATTTTATTTCTTTGGTGTTTGGTGACCCTAATTGCGGTGCATCCACACCTAACTCGACTAAATCCAAAAATATCCAACCCATTGGGCGGATTCGGTTTTGGGTATCCAAACCCAATCGCAGGTAAACGCGAAACCGACCTGTGATCTTTAATAATTATTTAAAATTATTAATAAAAATCAGTCTGGATAATCAGGATTAATTTTGTTGAGTTCGGGTTTTGGTCCGTCTGGTTTTGGTCGGGTCGAGTCGGGGTTGGGTTTGCAAAAAAAGTAACTCGGGTTTAGGTTTTAAAACCCGTTCAGGTTTTTTAGGGTTTTATTAGTGGGGTGAGGTAGGCCGTGCCCACCCCTACTAGTGAGAGACATTGGATTGGGGTGCATGGTATAGCATGGGAATCTAAGGTAACATGTTGGAAAGAGGTACAAGGTAGGACGAATCTGCTGCTGCACACAAAAAGACACAAAAAGACGAATTTGCAATGTAGGCTCCTACTCACTCCCCACATTGCTATTGTTGTAGCTAATAAAATAATCTAAATTAACTATTTTAATCATCCAAAATCCAAATGAAAGCAGCTTTCAGACTTTTGAGTCTTAATCGGACTTACAACTGCCCACTTGTCTAAGACCACGTTAGAGATTGACTATTAATACCCAAATTATATTGTCAATATCTCTTAATTTCTACATTTTCAATCATTAGCAATTACATTTCCACATTTCCACTCCCTTCTTAATTAATTCAGATTTTTTAAAAACTTTTAACCAATGTGTTAAAAACCGAACCGGCCATCAAACCGGTTCAATTTTAGTCGAACCTGGTTAGACCGAGTTGGACCAATGGTTCAACCGTTGAATATCATCCTCTATACTTTATAAATATGTTATATTTCTATAGGTAAAAAGACAAAATTAATGTTGATTATAGTGAACCGGAATATAGTGAACCGGATTGGCCTCCGGTTCCGGTTCAACTAGGTTGGTCCAATTCGATTTTTAAAACAGTGCTTTTAACTATTAAAATTATTATTTTGTTTCAACTCCCTTTTTCTTTGTTTCTCTCTCACTTACAATAAAGTAAACCAAATTCAAGGATAGATTTTCAAAGAAAAAATTTGAAAAAAAAAAAAAAAAAAACACAAACCCTTATTTCCAAAGCTATTGAAGTCCAAGTAAAACAAGCTAAGCAAAGTATCCATAAACTTTACAGCTGAGCATCCCACATCCTTCCACAAAAAAAACCCAAAAAAAGCTGCTAGCCATACACAATGGAGACTACATAAAAGAAGAAAATAGTTAAAACAAAGTGCACCTCCACCCTCTTGTTTGTCTCCATCTACCCACTCATTCAAGATTTCAGATGCTGAATGTGGATAGCCCAAAAACCCACTGATTGATAAGCGAACTCCACAACATTTCAAACTTTATAAGCCTCCAAAATCATTGCTTATCCACTCACAAACTTTTGTGAAGTGGGACTTGAACTGAAGTACACCATCCAACCTTTTCTTCTAATCAATGAGGCCACAACTTTGCCAATACATCCTCCATGATAACCTATGTTGCTTTCGCCAAAGCAATAATATGTGTGCCTTAATGCTCCTCTAATTAATTGACCTTAATTTTCACTAACAGCATCTTTATTGGGAGGCAATAATTGATCCTTTTGAGGGAGGTTGAACCCAATGAGAAGTGGGTATATTGGGTGAAGAACTATGGGTTGGGTGGCTCAACCATGGTTTGAAGAATGAAAATATCTCCAATAAGAGTGTATGACATGATACAGAAAGTGGGGAAGTCAAGATCATGGAAATCAAATCAAAGCATGATCTAATTACTGGTGTTTAACTTTGGCACTACTTATGAAAATATTGTTTCAACTTACTTATATTACAAACCTTCTCCACCAAGGTTACACTAAGGCTTGAATCATCTCATACATTATAACTTTCCTCAATCGATTTAATCACCTAGATTAATTGCTTAATTGACCTTAATCACCTAGATTAATTGACTATTAAATATTATAATCCATACTTTACATATATTTAATATTTCTATAAGAAAAAGGGCAAATATAATGCAGGTTACAGTGAACCAGGCCGAGTCAAGATGAACCGGGGTGGCCAGTGATTCTGGTTCAATCGGGTCGAACCCGCCAGTTCGGTTCAGTTATAAAAATGATATAAATAATTAAAAAAATTTAAAAAACGTGACAACAGTATAATACCATCAAAACACAATAGAGTAGAATACAACACCTAAAGTTATTTATTTATATTCCTATAAGTTCAAGAAAACTATCTATTTAGGAATAAAAAAATATATTTTACTTTGTAATTGAGTTTTTTAAATTGAAAATTAATGAATGGATATATTTGATATAAATATTAAAGAGGATGTTTTAGATATTTTTCCTCAATAATATTAAATATTAAAAAGTTAAAAAGTAATGCTAAAATTATATAAGGGCCAAGTATCAATACTATAAACAATATCTATAATACTCTGTATAATTCGGTAATTGGAATAAACGAGTTAGGAAATGACATTTTCTGTTTCAATTATTATTTTATTTCTATTTCCTTCCGTTTACACCACTATAATTTAGTGTACAGCCCTAGGTTTTCTCAAAGTAGGGACCCCTCTATTTACAAAGTTTTGAGGCAACAAGGGGAATATGCATGGTAGCCTTCCCCCATTTCGTTTTATTTCCAGAATGCGAAAAAATATGGAAGTGACATATTATAGGCTGCCTCCTTTCCCCTTTCTTTGTCTTGGTATAAAATGTTAATTATTCAATCACTATTTGATCAAGGGTTTATTAATGTTACGTTTTGAGTTTGACAAAGAGGATCATATATAGTGTGGTCCATTATCTTGTAACGAGGGGGTTTTTGATAGAATTTAATTATAAATAAATAAATTAGTAAAAATCAGTGTTTTAAAAACAGAACCGAACCGGCCGGTTCAACCCGATTGAACCATAATAAGATGCCAGCACAGTTCTTATTGACCCGGCCTGACTCAGGGTTTAGGGTTTAGGGTTCACTGTAATCAATATTATTATTGCCTTTTTTCTTATAAAAATATTAAATATACGTAAAATATGGTGCATAAAGGGTTCGACCAAAATCGGACATAGTACCGTTTGGATAGCCAGTTCGGTTTTAAAACATTGGTAAAAATAAGCCTAACCCTAAGAGTTTATAATTGGTAATTTCTAACTAACTTTTATCTACTCCGTTTTGGGATAGATATAGGTCGTCGACCTTCAATTTCTAGATTTTTTATATTTACCCTTTTACTTGAGTAATTAAGAGCGTAATTAAGTATAAACAGGGTAGTGAAAGAGCATCACTGTGGTACTCTTCTCCATTGATGATACGTGATCTTCTGAGAACAATATATATATATTTTTAAGAGATGGATAATAAGTGGATAGGTAGCAGATCTTATGTTATGGTCTACTAAACTATAATAAAACAAACTACGAGAGCTATGGTGGTGGTGGTGGTGGTGGTGGGTGGGTGGGTGAAGAAAGACAAGTGTCTCTGTCAAGTGGGTGTCTACGAGAAACCCACGACGGAGGATTTCTTCCGTTCCATACGGATGTCAAACACACGAGACTACGAGAGTCGGTGGACGGGGAAAAGACGTTAGCAAAAGAGGTTTCGCTTTCATCTCGGACGGATCTTAATTTATCATATACCCTCCCCCCTTACTCCTCCTCTTATAGTCAGACGCCTCTCAGAAATTCAAAAATCCAAAAAATGAGAAATTAGTTTTTTTTTAGTTAAACCCGGTTTAATCGGTTGGACCGTTGAATATTATACACCATAATTTATATATATTTAATATTTATATTAAAAAAATAAAAATAATGCTGGTGATCAAGTCAATAAGAATTGAATTTGCGCCGTAAACCTTAAACACTAAACTCTAAACCCTACAATTTTAAATTTTAAAAATAAAAAAAAAAAATAATGCGGGTGTTAAAACGAATTGGGCTGAGTCAATAAGAATTGGATTGACCTCCTAATAAACCCTATACTCTAAACTTTAAAACCTAAATTTTTTAAAAAAAGGACAAATAGCGAACTGAATAGAATTGGCCCTCAATTCTGGTTCAACCAAGTCAGAATCCGTCAATTCAATTCAGTTCAGTTTTTAAAACATTGATCAACGTTTTAGAAACTGAACCAACCATCAAACCGGTAATATATTTGGTTTTGGTCTAACCTGGTATGACCAATGCTTTAACCAATTATTGAATATTATACTCTATATTTTATATATTTTTTTTAAAAAATTGATTGGATTTGGAGGGATCTGTTATGCGTCTCGTGGGAAGGAGGATGGATCTGACAGCAGGGTGACAAGTAGAGGCGCCTATCACAAACTCTATACCAAGCCTTATCTCATTGGCTGCCGCTCCCCTGATAAGTCCGTTCGCAATAAGCCCACGCGCATATTCACGACCCATTTTTCTCTCTCTTTTTTTTTTTTTTTTTTTTTTCCCTAATCCTTTCTAATATTTGGGAATTAAAAGAAAAAGCAGGTCTCTGCTTTTTCTGCATTTTCCGTGAAGAAGTCGGCCCCACCTTCGCACGTGATCTTCCTCCCCGCCCCCATCAGGCCGCACCTCGCTTTCGCTCTATAAAATCCGAAACGCTCAGTGCAAGCCTCGGCGTTCCTCATAAAAGGCCACCCTCGCCAGGCCAGCTCTCTGAATCTGGTCGCGTATTTACCTTCGTCTCTGCGAGAAGGGAAACCCTTACGGGCTTTTTTTCTCGGTCGTTCTTCGTTTTTTTTTTTTTAGTTCGGGTGGGAGGAGGGGGGGGTGTGTGGGAAGGCGGCGCTGGCTGGGAGGAGACAGAGAGAGACTGGGGAGTGAGAGGAAGGCCGAGGTTGTACAGAGACTTGCTGTATGTCAGATTGTGGTGGCAGGTACTACGGCGGATTCGGTGAGCTCGCAAACCCATTGCAATGGCCACAACTGCGGAAAAAGCGACGTCTTGCTGCATTGACAAGGGTGCCACCTCCCTCCGACGGGAGGCTTCCGCTGCGGGATCATCCGATGTGATCGTCGGGGATTGGACTGTCGGTGGCACCGATCGACGCGATGACTCCAGACCCATTGCGACCTTGATTCGGCCCGTCGAGGCCATCGCCGAGGGAACTTCTGCTAACGCTACTTCTACAAAAGGTTTTTTTTTCTTTTCACCGTTTATCTTTGTTTTCTTTTCTCTTGCCCCCTTCCGACACAATCATGCTCTTTCTCTACTGTTTGGTCTTAGAACTGCCATCCTCTCTCCCTCAGTCCCTTGGGTGATGATTTGCCTTCTTTTCCTGATCCCTGCAAAGATGACTGCGTCTTTCATGCTCGTTTCTATTGTTTGCACTTGGTCGCTTTAGAAATTAACCGAGAATGACAGGCAGTGGATTGTCCTGTACCGATCATAGTCTGAACGCAGTGATGAGGATCGAGATACTCGTTTTTTTCTTGTTTCCTCTCATTTTGTTGGTTTTGATTACTCGTCTTTACGTCTCTGCGCAAACGATCGGTACTGTTCGCGAAAGACGCTCTCGTACAAGTGGAAAGTGAAATGATCTATACCAAAGGAGTCATCGGGGAAGAATCTTAGAAGACGGAAAATAAAAGTGGATGAGCTTTCTTTTCCCCGTCTATCATTTTCCGCATTTAACGCGAGATGCCATTTCTTCCGATCGGACGTTGCTGTTGGGGAATCTGCGATCGGTTTCCTCTTTTCTTTCTCTTCCCTTTTACCGTCGAAATTAATTTCTTAGTGATTTGCTATTCAGGAATCTGATTATTTGGATAAGGCAGGAAAAAAGTGCATGATTATGAAGATTCTAGAGGTTGAGTTTTGCACCGTGTTGTTTGTTTGTTCTTCTAGACGTGGGATCACACAAGAATCGTACAAGTTTTGGTCCCTCATTGTGGATATTATTGGAGTTGTCGGTCATTGTCACTTTCCAGCATATGACCTGTCTCACTTATTTTTCTTCCATGAGTTGCTTTTCCTTGTCTGCCTATTGCAGCAAACAATTCTTTTGCCTATTTCCTTGGGCAGTTATTTCTTGATCTCAAACACACTTTCTTTTGTTGGGATACATATTGTTGGTGACATGCTAGTGAAGAAGGATGAGAACGGGGTTTCATTTAATCTCTTTTGTTATACCAATGATACCATGTCAAGATTTGGTTTCCGCTGACACTGTTGATGGCTGTAGAGATCGATTCAGCTGTCATGCAATACTTAAACTTATTGAAAGTATTCAAAAGTTATATTTGCAGCAGACTTTGCATGACGTGCAGTAGGTAAATTGTAACAGCAGTGTCTAGCTGTATTATCTTGGACTGGTTTCGAAATATTTTAATTAGATAGCCGTGTCCACTTTGGAGGTTGCATTGTTATTTTGTCCATTTCAACGATTATTATCTCTATTATAAAATCATGTGCATTCCTTCAAAGTTTGCAGCTTTTCTCACATTCATGGCTATAATGAGGCCCAACAGGTGCATTAGGCTACTTAGTAATGACTTTGTATAAGCTTTTAGCTAGTTGATATGTGTAACTACCATGTGTCTATTTAAGATGAATAAGGCGGTAGCAGTGACTCTTGAATTTGTGCTGCTGCAAAGGTTTCGGTACTTGTGTTAATTGTGGAATTTCTCTTTGCTACCTTCTGTGGTAAGCCGTAACATAATGAACATGAACTATTTGAGCTCATCTTTTAATAATATCCTGCAGCATTTTATTTGAATATATTGACTTCATGTTAGTGTTTCTTGAGTTGTCTTATACATTGATGGAAAGGATGAGGCAGTACCCTCCTAAAAAATCTTTAATTTGCCCTCTTTAAACATTTTCTTCTGAGCACGAACCTTTCTAGACCCACGCTGCATATTTGAGCTCCTAACTCTTTTGCCTGTGTTGTCCTAAAAAAAAAAAACTCTTTTGCCTGTGTTGTACTTTTGGTGGCTCTGAACCTTTCTGGACCCACACTGCATATTTGAGCTCTTACCTCTTTTGCTTGTGTTGTGCTTTTGCAGGAATACAAATTATGATGAGAGCTCAAAGTAGCCATCCTTTGGACCCATTATCTGCTGCAGAGATCTCAGTGGCAGTTGCAACCGTCAGGGCCGCTGGTGCTACTCCTGAGGTTCTGAATTTTGCTTTGATGTTATGTTCTGTTTTTATTTATCTTGAATGGGTTGGTGGAATCTAGATGAAACTGCATGAAGAGTTGAAGACAGATTCACTGAGATACCCTCACAAACATTGAACCATTGATTATGCTACCTTTGGCAAATTTGACAAAAAGAGTCTTAAATTATCTCTTTTTTTTTAAGGATATCTCTTTGGCCTGTTGCTTTGGCCATTCCCTTCCTGAACAGTGTTTTGGAGAGGGTGGGCCATAAAGTTTGGAGGGTTCTATATCTGGACTGATGTCTAGTGCTGATAGATTGCATGCTAACATTTTCTCAGGTGAGAGATAGCATGCGGTTTGTTGAAGTTGTACTGTATGAACCAGACAAGCATGTGGTTGCACTAGCAGATGCCTACTTCTTCCCGCCATTTCAACCATCACTACTTCCAAAGACAAAAGGTGGGCCTGTTATTCCTAGTAAACTTCCTCCAAGGCGAGCAAGGCTTGTTGTCTACAACAAACGGTCAAATGAGACAAGCGTGTGGATTGTTGAACTGTCTGAAGTGCATGCAGCCACAAGAGGTGGCCATCACAGGGGAAAGGTTGTCTCATCAGAAGTTGTCCCAGATGTTCAGCCTCCAATGGTATTACCTCTGTCTTATTGCTTATGTGTATCAGTTTTATTATCTGTCAATTATACTGAACCATGCAATTAAATTAAAAAAGAATAGTGTAACCCTTTTGTAGATACCCCTTTCTTGTCTTGGCTCTTCAATATATAAACATACATGTTGTTATGTTAAGGTATATGGCTCTTGAATGGTGGGGTTACCAACCTACTTTTATAGGTATCATGAAGAAGTTATCCTGACATCACTTTCCAGCTTGCTTTTTGATGCAAGTTCACTGTTTTCTTGAGTTTCTGTGTGTTTGTATGCTACTTGATGTACAGAATTTAATGTACTTTAAGCTTCTATATGCTTTAAAACTGGAAGTATAAGATTCTTGCTTCAATGCAATTGGTCTAGTTCTCTTAAAATGGGAATGACTTAGCCATGTATTTCTCTCTTTGTATATCCAGGATGCTGTTGAGTACGCGGAATGTGAGGCAGTGGTGAAGGACTATCCCCCATTTAAGGAAGCAATGAAGAAGAGGGGTATTGAAGATATGGATCTTGTAATGGTAGATGCATGGTACGTTGCGTTTTTTTTTTTTTCTTTTTCAAACAGATATGTAGTTTTAGATGACATGTTACTGCAGCAGAATGCTGCAAAAAATTTGTAAAAAAGGCATATCAGTATAAGATGGGATATCTACTCTGTGGCAGGAAGGTTCCATGTTTGAGGTTACCACTTTGTGACACCCTCTCCAGCTAGATTATGAGCCACTGAGGTGGCTGACCAATGGAACTTTTGTCATAGTATCTACCTTCCTGCAATGATGTCTGATAGACTCTGCCTTGGCCATCAATTTGGGCAGCAGCATGTCTCCCCCATGCTACATTTTACTTTGTATTTTTTCTAAATTTAATAATTTTGAGATAATTGTTTATGGAAACTGATTAAGAAAGGTGGTTATCACATGATGTTTAACATTTTAAAATCCTTGGCAAATTTTCTCCAGGTGTGTAGGTTATCACAGTGAGGCTGATGCTCCAAGTCGTAGACTTGCTAAACCCCTCATTTTCTGTCGAACTGAGAGTGATTGCCCTATGGAAAATGGTTATGCTCGTCCTGTGGAAGGGATCTATGTTCTTGTTGATATGCAAAATATGTCAGTGGTGGAATTTGAAGATCGTAAGCTGGTTCCTCTACCTCCAGCAGATCCTCTAAGAAACTATACTTCTGGTGAATCTCGAGGAGGCGTTGATCGTAGTGATGTAAAACCCTTGCATATTATTCAGTCAGAAGGACCCAGTTTTCGTGTTAGCGGCCACTTTATTGAATGGCAGAAGGTATATGCATTGAGATTTTAACTTTGTACTCTTTTGCTTAGTCTTATGAAGTCTGAAATGATTGTATGTTTGTGGTAACAGTGGAATTTTCGAATTGGCTTTACTCCTAGAGAGGGTCTTGTGATATATTCTGTTGCATATGTTGATGGTAGTCGCGGTCGAAGACCTGTTGCCCACAGGCTGAGTTTTGTTGAGATGGTTGTTCCCTATGGAGACCCAAATGAGCCACACTATCGGAAGAATGCATTTGATGCCGGAGAGGATGGTTTAGGAAAAAATGCACATTCTCTTAAGAAGGTCAAAATACTTGCCATTTGATGCCCTACTTTGGGATGTTTTTTACTACACGTAGTTTTGCTATATTTCTGATTGGATTTTGTTATGCAGGGTTGTGATTGTTTAGGCTTCATCAAATATTTTGATGCCCATTTCACAAATTTCACTGGAGGAGTTGAGACAATTGAAAACTGTGTTTGTTTGCATGAAGAAGATCATGGAATTCTCTGGAAGCATCAAGATTGGAGGACAGGTTTGGCTGAAGTGCGAAGGTCTAGGCGTCTAACAGTATCTTTTATATGCACTGTTGCTAACTATGAGTATGGATTCTTTTGGCACTTCTATCAGGCAAGGAAATCATCATTATTGTCAGATTCATTCCCTAATTGAGTTTTCCTATTTATGATTATGTTCATCATCTAGTTGCTACTAAATATGTTGTTATGTTTGTTTTTTTTCCTATTTCAGGATGGTAAAATTGAGGCAGAAGTTAAACTGACTGGAATTTTGAGCTTAGGGGCATTACAGCCAGGGGAATCAAGGAAATATGGAACTACTATAGCTCCAGGGTTATATGCACCTGTCCATCAGCATTTCTTTGTTGCTCGTATGGATATGGCTGTTGATTGTAAACCTGGTGAAACATATAATCAGGTGTGTCTCATGGTATATTTTTCATCTTTTTGGGTTGAATGATTAGACAGGAATTATTATGAAGCCATTAATTATTTCAGAATTATACTCAGAATTCTGACTTTAGCACTGATTTTTTATATTGATTATAGGTTTTTTAATTTGTAATTTAATTGATCTTGGATGGACCTGCAAATCGTATTAGGTTGTTGAAGTGAATGTCAAAGTTGAAGAGCCTGGGAAGGATAACGTTCACAACAATGCATTTTATGCTGAAGAGGAACTCCTCAGGTCAGAACTGCAAGCAATGCGTGACTGTAATCCAACTTCTGCTCGTCACTGGATTGTAAGCCCCACTCGCTGTCAAACTTTAATATGCTTATTTAGTTTGCTTATGAACCAACTCTTTTATTCTAGGTATATCATTTTCTCCCCGAAATTATGATTTTTTACAACACGTTATCTGAGCTGAATTGAAATTGACTTCTGCTTTAACTTTTTTGTTTTTTACTTTTTCCCCTCTTTTTGGCTTGTCATCTATACCTTGGATTAGTGGGAAACGGAAATGGTTATAGTGCTGCGGTCCATTACTATCCTGTGGATGGACTTAATTTTAGAAACTTTGTGTGAACCTTGGTCAGACTGAGTTAGGATGATGAAACTTATTTGATCATTTTATCATTTAATAGTCTTGCTATTTCATCAGTCTGAGTTGACTTGGGAACATGGTTTGATCATTTACTCATTTAACCCTGCCTTGGTATTTTAACTCAATTTTTTTTGAGTTCAGGTAGACTGTCTTTAGAATATCTTATTCATATCTAATTCATTCATATTGTCAGGTTGCCTTTAGTAATCAATTTTTAGGTGGGCGGAATCATAGTCTTCTTGATTCTTCTGGATATTAAGTACCAATATGTTTGAGACTTTTGTAGGTCAATTCAAATATACTTAGATGACCATAATGTTTTGATTCTATTCCATTTATTCATTTTTATTTTGCATGTACTTCTTCATACTCCAGATTTGGGCTGAAAGAACCTGATTTACTATAGGTCCTTTCTTTATTTGATAACAAACATGAAATGGGAAAATTTCCCAAGCCATGTCTTACCATTTTAACTTGGTTGCTGGCCTTCCAGTTTTAGTGTTTGTCAGTATTTCATGCTTCTCAAGTGGAAATGATTTTCATCTTAAGTTGTTTACACGCCAGTCATTAGCCAATTCTATATTTATTCATAATGATTTATTTCTTCAGAAATCATCTAATTGATTATTTCATTCTCTGTTTGGGTGTTTAAAGATTTAATTTTTGAACCATCCTTATATATTGCATCTGTTGAATATGAAATAGCTGCTAATTAGTTTCTTGGGATTATTTTGAAAATAGTCATTGAAGTCATTCTTAATTTGTTAGGTGCGAAACACCAGAACAGTTAATCGGACTGGGCAGCTTACAGGATTCAAATTAGTGCCAGGATCAAACTGCTTGCCTCTAGCTGGTCCAGATGCAAAATTTTTGAGGAGGGCTGGTTTTTTAAAGCATAATCTTTGGGTTACACCATATAATCGAGATGAAAAGTTTCCAGGTGGGGAGTTTCCAAACCAAAACCCCCGTGTTGATGAAGGTTTGGCAACGTGGGTTAAACAAAACCGGCCTCTGGAAGAAACTGACATTGTTCTATGGTTAGTTTTCCAAAAACTTTTCTGAAAGAATTATCTTTAGCTGCATCTTCACGATATTTGATAAATGCGTTAGGATGAACTGATCATGGCTTGTATTGTAGGTATGTGTTTGGAATTACCCATATCCCTCGTCTTGAAGATTGGCCTGTCATGCCTGTTGAGCGTATTGGCTTTATGCTTATGGTATGCTCAAATGAAATGCTTTTACTATTGTTTTTTTTTTGTTTTTTTTTTTTTTTTTTAATTGTTGGTTGAAATTGAGCTGCCAGGCTACTTAGTATAAATGAGCTCGCTTTCTAGCTGAAATGTATTTTTTTTTCCAAATAGCTGAATGCAGCAGCTTTAATACTGTAGGTCATGTATCTTTCAAGATGTGACGAACATCTTTCGGAATTTCTCTCTACTCTTTTTTTAGTAAGTGACCGAGTTGAGTTGAACTTGATGGTTTTGCAGCCACACGGTTTCTTCAACTGCTCTCCTGCGGTAGATGTGCCTCCGAGCTCGACCGAGACTGATGTGAAAGAAAATGGTGTGCCCAAGCCCATCCAGAATGGTCTTCTCGCCAAGCTCTGAGTGTCAGTTGTGGTTGTAATTCGCTGCTGTGCTGAATGTGGGTTGTGCTTTGTGCTGATCGTCCGATGTGGTGTGTGCTGAATCGTCAGATGTGGTGTGTGCTGAATCGTTGTCGTTTGTACTGAATCGTCAGTGGTTGCTTTGTTTTTTTCGTGGTTGTGCTGGCGTTAGTATTGCTTCTCTGGTGTGTAGTGGTTTAGAATTTTTACTTAAGTGGAGCCGTCTTTGCTTCAACCGTTTGGATTGACTTCTGAATTTAAAGTGTTTCCTCATCTTGCGGGC
This sequence comes from Aristolochia fimbriata, assembly GCA_019845555.1. Taxonomy (NCBI): domain Eukaryota; kingdom Viridiplantae; phylum Streptophyta; class Magnoliopsida; order Piperales; family Aristolochiaceae; genus Aristolochia; species Aristolochia fimbriata. The sequence continues at coordinate 7,480,997 of CM034081.1, forward strand.
TATTGTTACATTTAGTATTAAAATCTTTACGTTGTCATGTGATGGTGATCGGTGAAAAACCCGTCTTGCTCTTCAACCTTCGCTTAAAAAGCAGAAAAAGACTACATTTGAACGGTTACCTTGATTTTCAATCTAGATAAGAGATGATTGTGTTGGTATTTAGAATTGGACTGAAAGTCTTTTGTCACTAATCAGGAAGTAGTAATGGCCGGCGTGCCAGTATCCGCAACCAAATAGTTTATTCCTTTGCCCGTATTTGAATGTCACGAGGGGTGGTACTGGTGAAGTACACACAACAGAAGCGGGAGTGATTCGTAACCTATTTTTTAATGGACTTTGAAACTTGATGAGACTACATTCCGCCATCTGCAGGCTGCAGACATTCAATTTAGTCACAAAACATCCTTTCCGTCTCAAATAACAATCACAAAACAACACGACATGAGGGGCACTTTCCAGATTTTTCTCTTTCTTTAAGCTCTCGGTTTATTCTTATAAAGCTTCCCTCCTAATTTTAATAACCCCACATGTCTGCAAGCATTTGGAAGGCTCTGGACTCGCAGTAGGATTTCTTTATCTCTGATCACACTGGCATGAATTTTTAGGATCATACAGGTTTTTTTGCTACATAACAAAAATTAATCACCGTGAGTGGGTACCGAAAATACAATTCATATATGATGATGGGCACTGTTAATTTGAATCGAAGCAAAAAGGTTTAGGTTTTGGAAAGGGTCTCCACCATCGTTTTTTATCAGTTTTTTACGTCGTGAATTCGTGGGTTTCCCTGAATTCAGTCCCACGTTCCAAACTTTGTTAATGTCTCTTCTCTTTCCTTGGACGTGTCGATTTCCCTCGACTTGTTCAGCGGATGACCATGACTTTTCTTTCTTCAGCGTGAGGCGAAGAAGACTGGCGAGTTGTGATTTTCTCTCTCACTCTCGGTCGGTCGTCTTGGGTCTACTCTCTCCAGTCTTTACCAGAAAAGTTGTTTCCAATTTATAACAGTAACTTCGCCACTAATTCCATTAATGGTTCTTAATTCTTGCGTGGAAACAAAGCCCCCCACTGACCCATTTCCTCTTTTCTTCCCCCTTTCTTTGCTCTCGACCCGCGTCGAAGACGACGATGAAGTCTGAAGTTGGGGATTTCGAGATAGTCGCCGCGGATTAATTACGGAGGTCAAACCCAGGATTCAGGAAGGAGGAGAAATTGAAGGAGGAGGACAAGCGGAAGTGAGGATGATGAAGGAAGAGAACAGGAACAGCAATGGCGGTAATACTGGTCTCGTGAATATCGGCAATAAGACGATAGAGGATGAGCTCGCGGTGCCGATTCTTCTGTGCGAGCGCCTCCGGACGGCGGTGCGGGAATCCGAGTCGTTTAAGCTTGAGTGCGGGGAGGTGGGGAAGAGAGCCGACGAGGTGTCGCAGAAGCTTCGGAGTCTCGTCTGCCTGGCTACCTCCACGCCTTCCCTGTACGAGCGCCCAGTTCGCCGGATCGTGGGCGAAGCCGTGAAGCATCTCGACAGGGCGCTCACCCTCGTCCGCAAGTGCAAGCGCAGCGGCATCTTCAGCCGTGTACTCACCATTACCATCACCTCCGCCGAGTTCCGGAAGATTCTGACGCTGCTCGATGCTTCCCTCGGCGACCTCCGGTGGCTTCTCAATCTCTTCAATTCGCAGGGGGTGGTCGACCTTCTTTCCCTCCCCCCCATCGCCAGCATCGACCCTATCCTCGGCTGGGTCTGGTCCCATGTCGCCGTTATCCAGATGGGTCAGCTCCCCGACCGCGTCGACGCCGCCAATTCCCTCGCCGCCCTCGCCGTCGACAACGAGCGGTACAAGAAGACAATCATCGAGGAGGCCGGAGTTGCCCCCTTGCTGAAGCTTCTCAAGGAGACGGCCTTTCCCGATGGCCAGATTGCGGCGGCCACCACTCTGACCCACCTCGCCACCGCCCCCGACGGCGCGCGCCTTATAGCCAACGAGCTCGCCGTACCCGTGGTCGTTCAAGCCCTGTCCGAATCCCCCACCGCCGTGCAGATTGAGGTCGCCGCGCTTGTGTCGCGAATGGCGGAGAGGGATCCCCTGTCGCAGGAGGAATTCGCGAGAGAAAATGTGATTAGGCCCCTGGTCTCCATCCTCGCCTCCGATGTATTGACGGATAATCAGGATTTCTACGCCAGGCCTCACAGCATCCACTCGCTCGTGCAGATTAATCGGGAGATGGGGCTTCCCCGGAATGCAGAAGGAGGAAGCAGCCGAGGACGGGATAGGGATCACAAGCGAGAAAAGGAGAGGGAAAACGAAAGCCCCCAAGTGAAGATGAAGCTGAAGGTGAACTGCGCGGAGGCGCTGTGGATGTTAGCCCAGGGGAGTATCTCGAACAGCCGAAGAATCACCGAAACGAGGGGACTCCTTTGCCTTGCCAAGCTCATCGAGAAGGAAACCGGGGATCTCCGATTAAATTGCCTCATGACAATCATGGAAATCTGTGGCGCAGCAGAACTCGACCCAGACCTCAGAAGGTCTGCTTTCAAGACGAGCTCCCCTGCAGCAAAGGCTGTCGTCGAACAGCTCATCGCAGTAATTCAGAACATTGGAAGCGGACCTGCTCTGCTTGTCCCTGCTATTCGCTCATTTGGGTCTCTTGCTCGCTCGTTTTCTGCCAGGGAGACACACGTCATCCGTCCCCTGGTGAACCAGTTGGGAAACTGGAATGTCGATGTAGCCACCGAAGCCGCCATTGCATTGGGGAAGTTCGTCTGCGACGAGAATTTCAATCGGGTGCAACACTCCAAGGCGATTATTGAATTTGAAGGGGTTCCTCCACTGATGAGACTCCTCAGGGCTGGTGAGAAAGCACAGTTGCATGGCCTGATTCTTCTCTGTCATCTGGCTGTCAGTGTAGGGAACAGCGAAATTTTGGAGCGAGCCCGGGCATTGACTGCTTTAGAGCTGGCAGTCAAATCACCGGCTGCTCAGCATCCATCCTTGAGAGAATTGCTTCCCAAGGCTATCTACACTCTGGAGCTCTACCAGGCCAGCATGCATCCTCACAAGCAGTTGTATGAACGGTAAATACAAATTCAGCGATTTGTTTGCTTCCTTGTTCTTTAGAGAAGCAGGTAAAGAAAATCTCTCGAGTGTAGTTTCAGGCTGTAATATGGTAGGAAGTGTGGCAATCTTTTGTAGCGCTTGGTGTGCTCTTTGTGGATTACATTGTTCTTTACTTGATCATTTGTTGATCTTTGGAAGAGAAATGGATAACACTTGGAGGATGTAAAATTGTTTTCTGGTCACAGGCAGTAATGATCTCTACGAGTTGTCATGGTAGTATACAATTTTTTTCTTTTCTTTGTGATTAATTCACCATCAGCACAGGTTTTTAATCTTCTCTCTCACGGAGAGAGTTTCTTTTGCTCTTACTTCAAGAGCGGATCAGAATAATCTCTTAACTGGAACAGTTGAGGAATAAGTGCAGTCTGATATTCTCAATGGATTCTCTACACTAGACGTGGGAGTTTGCTGTCTGACAAATGCCTAGGCCGCCAGGTTTTGTTATCTATGGCTATTCAACCCAAGGAGGGGGGTCACTGAAATAATTTGATTTATGCAACATGGTTGGCAGCCTTTTATTTTATATATATATATATCCTGCATTTGCTCTTCTCTATGCTTGAAGGTCCAACCACTTAACATTTTTGTAGCTGATTATTTGTTGCTATCATCAGTGCAATCAGCAGCTTTTGAACAGACATACCGTAGCATCTATACAACTATTGTGTTGCATATTTTTTTTTTCTTGACCTTAAAATTCTTTTTCCTGCAGTTTCTATATCTTATTATGCTAGCAATAGATACGGTAGTCCAGTTCAAATTTCTGTTTTGCTCCACAACCCTCTGCTTAATGTGTAACTATAAGAATCAAGATGATAAAAAGAAACACTGTAACATAGAAGAGCTATCTGATTGAGTGTATGAAATGTATCTCCTTTTGTTATTTTATGCTGTTTATTTTTATAAAACCTAATTTCATACAGGAAGATTATTTTATTTGTATCAACAAAAGAAAACTGATAACTATTTTATTATTCCCTTGGTGGATTCTTTACTGAAAGTTTGAAGAGTGTAAAAGTTTTATCTGCTTTCTTTCTTTATTTAGAATTTGCTTTGCATTTACAGTTCTTGACTAACAGCATGCCATGACTTGGAAGGAGAAGCTTGATCTTACAGTGACTTTGATTATTGTGGTTGGAAACCCTCTAGAGACAAGAAACAATTGTTCTCTACTGAAGTTTGAAGACTATAAAAGTTTTATCCGCCTTCTTTCTTTATTTAGAGTTTGCTTTGCATTTACTGGTTCTTGACTAGCATCGTGCCATGACTTGTAAGTAGAAGCTTGATCTTACAGTGAGATCATTGCGGTTGAAGAACAATTGAAGACATTCTGCTCATTGGAGAACTGAGCCTTGACTGCGTAATGGGTTACATCTAGTTGGACTAGAAAAAAGGACATGCAGTTGACTGCTTAATTGGTTACATTTATATAGTTGGGCTAGAAAGGGCAAGATGCAGGGTTGCAATGGTTTTTGGGAGAATTCATCCGTGTCTCACCAAGGCTGATGAAGATGTAAGAGAAGTGGAAAACTTTTTGCTGGGTCATTCATGAGGTTTGGAAAATGCAGCAAAGCCAAGAGCTTGGTGTGAAGAAACTCACAATATCAATAGACAGGATACAAGGATAGACTGGTTGTAATTTAAGATGGTGAGAACTTTTGTCTCCAAATTCAGATGCTGTAAAGCTTCTCCATGTGTTTTCTTCATCTCATATATTGCAGGGACGGATTTTAGATGGACATGTTTCCCTGCAACCCCGATTTTCATATGTAGCTTCCTTGAAACTACCTATTTTTACTCCAGGTGCATTATTGTGACTAGTTGTCATGCGCCGGATCTAGCAAAGCACAAAACCAAGTCCAAATTACGCGTGGCCTAGCTCTCTTTCTTTCTCTCTCTTTCTTTCTCTCTCATCTTTCTCTCTCATCTTTCTCTCTCATCTTTCTCTCTCATCTTTCTCTCTCATCTTTCTCTCTCATCCTTTTCTCTCATCTTTCTATCTCATCTTTATCTCTCATCTTTTTCTCTCATCTTTCTCGCTCATCTTTTTCTCTCAACTTTCTCTCTCATCTTTTTCTCTCATCTTTCTCTCTCATCTTTTTCTCTCATCTTTCTATCTCATCTTTATCTCTCATCTTTCTTTCTCATCTTTCTCTCTCATTTTTCTCTTTCATCTTTCTCTCTCATCTTTGTCTCTCATCTTTGTCTCATCTTTGTCTCATCTTTCTCTCATCTTTCTCTCATCTTTCTCTCATCTTTCTCTCATCTTTCTCTCATCTTTCTCTCATCTCTCTCATCTTTCTCTCATCTTTCTCTCATCTTTCTCTCATCTTTCTCTCTCTTTCTCTCTCTCTCTCTCTCTCTCTCTCTCTCTCTCTCTCTCTCTCTCTCTCTTTCTTCTTTTTTCTTTTTTTTTCTTCTTTTTTTTTTTTTTTTTTTTTTTTTTATTATTATTTTTTACTATTTTAGTATTTTTATAAATTTTTTTTATAAATATTTATAAATTTCTTAATTTTTTTTTTTTTTCTAAATATTTATAAATATTTTTCTTAATATTTTTCAATGTTTTGAAAACTGAACCGATCATTGAACTGGTAGGGGTCTGATTTTAGTTTAACCGGTATGATCGGATATGCATCATTTTTAGATAAAAAAATATCATAACAAATTCTAATGTTCTACCTCCACTAAAAAAGTTTTAAAATAAAAATATTATTAAAATTTTAATAAGTATCATTTAAAACAGATCATATTGTATGCACTAAAATGTGGCCAGCCCAAATTTGACGAGCCCAAACGCCCATCAGTCCATTAAATCTAGTAAACGATCGTCGTGGGTAGGCTCTGTCGATTTTCAAAATCATCCGTCGTAGTCCATAGTCAAATCCACTCACGTTGCCACGTTATCGACATAGTCACTGCCCCAGTCAGCAACACATTGTCGAGTCATCACCGTCAGCATCTTTAACAGTTAAACGACCAAGCACGGTGGCCAACCGAAGAGGCCAAGAATGGATAAGGAGATCCTCATTCAGGGAATCCAACAGAGGGAGCTCCTAGTCTTCCTCTCTCTCATAAGAAGCAGCCGAAAGGGGATCGTGATCCATATTTCAAGGATCGATTCCCAACAACTGCACAGAACCGGCTACAAATAGCCATAAACATTATGTCACAAGGGTTCGAAATTTGGGGTTCAAAAATTGGAGATCAAAGAAATTCCTTTCGTGAGAAGAAATCTTGTGTCGAGCAATACTCTTGCGCACAGTGACTCTTTCGAGCCTAAAGAAGCCAAACTACTCGCACTTCATCGGAATTCAACAGATCGATCAGAGCAGCTCTACACGTTCGTCGACAACGTCAACAAGTCAATACACGCAGAACATAAATACTTTCGCCCGCCCGATCAAAGCCGTCACCATTCGTGCACACTCGTTCCAGAACTCATATTGGAGATCGAATCAGAGGAAGTCTAAGAAATTGTTCCTGCATTCCTTGATACTCAAATACACATTGTAACACAAATTCTCTGTGTATAAATCGAATTACTCTCTCGGTTGCGCCACTTCACGGACCGACGGATTTTTGGTGAAACACATATATTTGAGAAATAAATGTAATTAAATTTTTTAAAATATATGTATAAAATAAAAATATAATATGAAAATATAAAAAAATCTTCTATTCTTTGAGAATCCAGTTATTAAAGTATTTTTTCACTAATTACACATTTGTTTCCATATCTTCGCCAATATTAACAATCTCCTCATCCTGTTTTCATCTACAATAATTGCAAATATGAAAAATATTAGCATATAGATGTCACAAAACTTATCTTTCTCAAGTAAGGACCAATTTTTTTCAATAAGTGAAAAGGCCGTAGGAACTTTAAGTATAACACGCTAACCTGATTGAAACCCACTTGGAAATTTTTAACATTTTTTAGCAATGTTGCCTTGCTTCAATAGCAAAGCAAAGCAGGAAGCAATTAGCGAAAAAACATAGAAAAGGAGACATACCTGGACGTAGAGGGAAGCCCAAAGCTTACTGGTTAGATGGTTGGCTCTTTATTCAGGTGCTCTTCTGTCTTCAGGTGGCTATTGCTTAGTTAGCTCTGTATTGAGTTTGTCTTGCTTCTTATAGTTAATCCCTCTAGGCAAGTGAGAAGAGAAGAGCTATACTACCTTAGCGGAGGAACGCCTCAGGGGAAAAGAAGTGATCTTTGAGTTTCTGCTAGAAGTTTGCGGCTTAATACAAAACCAAAACGACTTTGTGTACAATATTAAAAAAGAGAAAATCTTTGAAAGTTAAGTCAATAAATAAATTTGAGTAAGATACCAAAGAAAACTAAAAACTTACATGCTTTGAAGTTTGAACTTTGAAGCACCTTCTAAATCCGTATGAACTCTTGGTATGACGCAATTACAGAATCTCAGCTCCATGTTTGAAGATATTGAAGAGAATTTTTATTCTACAATCCAAAATTTGCTTAGAATAGGTTTTAGGAAACGAAATCATCGGTAAGTTGCAATCCTTCTCTCAGAGTTGTTTCCGACTTTTGCGATTTGGTTTTAAACCTAGAAGTTGGACCAACGGTAACCAAACGGGTTTAACTGGTTCGGTCGGTTCAACGGTTTAGTGGTTGAACCAATCAAACCAGCCAGGTCGTCTAGTTTTCTACTTTTTTGCTGTTTTCAATTTAAACCAACCTTTTAAGTCCTGGTTTCGGTTGAATTGGGTCGAACCGGCCGGGTCGGTTCGGTTTTTAAAACACTGATATTTTTTAAATTTTTTGAATTTCTTTAATGTTTACCTTTATTGGATCCTTATTGGATGTCCAATAAGGGTCTTAACCAATAAGGGTTTTAACGGGTTGGATCCGATCTGGGTTTGGATGAATCCGACCCAATTGCCACCCATGCACAACAACCAAAGGATAGCAAATCCGGACAGCCCACTAATTTAGATTAGTTGGACTCTCTAAATTAGATAGACTGGCTCACAAAATTAGTGGTGATGGCCCACAAATTTTGATGGTTGGGCCAGTCTAAATTACATGGATTGAACGCAGTCCACAAGGCTCAGAGAGGCAGAGAACGAGAGAAGTCACAAAACCCTAATTTTTCACGACACAAAAGCGCCAAGCGCGCGAACTCGCCTCCATCTTCCCTGTGCTCGGTACCAGCTCGGCGGCGCAGCGGTAGCAGAGGGGGGCAAAGCAATGACGACGAGGTTCAAGAAGAACAGGAAGAAGCGCGGCCACGTGAGCGCCGGCCACGGTCGTATCGGAAAGCACCGTAAGCACCCCGGAGGTCGAGGTAACGCCGGAGGCATGCACCACCATCGCATCCTCTTCGACAAGTACCACCCCGGTTACTTCGGGAAAGTGGGTATGCGTTACTTCCATAAACTACGCAACAAGTTCTACTGCCCCGTCGTCAACATCGATCGTCTCTACTCTCTACTGCCCGAGGACGTTAAAGCCAAGGCCGATTCGGACAAGGTTCCCCTGATCGATCTCACTCAGTTTGGGTACTTTAAGCTTCTTGGGAAGGGAGTTTTGCCGCAGGGTAAGCCAGTAGTAGTGAAAACAAAACTCGTGTCCAAGATCGCGGAGAAGAAGATTAAGCAAGCCGGTGGTGCGGTTATGCTAACTGCGTAGTCTGCCACCGCCTGATTTGAGAAAAAAAAAAAAATTGGAAACATTTTCTCCTTGTTTGGTGTACCAGATTATGACACTTGCGAACGTCTTAGCTTATAATATTAGGATTTATGTTGGATATATATAATTTTTAGATGTGGGTGAGAAGCATTTCCTCTTTCAATTCATTACATTGTAGAAAGCGTGGATGTCTATTTGTCAGTTTTTAGGGCCCGAGATCTACTATAGATTTTAGCTCTCTCATTTGGGCATGAAGCGTGTTGATGCATTTCTTAAAGATGATTTAAAAAAAGAACTTCTAGTTTTCCTATCGGAAGATTTATCCATTGAACTTTTGAAAAAGCCATCTCCGCTCTCCTCTTGTAAGTATCTATGGAACTCTGGAAATCAGGGTTGCTATTTTCTTTCAGCGTGTTACTGAACATGCAAAGATAGGGTAGGATAAGCAACTAAATTGAACTTAACTGTTTAATTCATGGAGTGAGTTGCCTTTGGTGCTTTGAAGAGCTATTCATGTTTAATCCGCATATAGCTTGTAACAAAATATATACATAGGATGTCTTGCTCCTGCGTTCTCTTTGATTATGAAGACAGATGCTTCCTGATAACCATGTAGATCTTTCAGCAACTTATTGTAGGAGATATTTTTCAGTTGATGTGCTTAGCATTGTTGTACAGTAGATTTCTCTTTTTGGCTTATGATTGTTGTGATTTATGGTTGTATTTCTTCTTTAGTAGAACAGGAGAGTAATCAAAGAGAGAATTTTATGCTTGTCTTATTTGTATCAACTTTAAGTCTAAGAATCAAGTACATGTTGATAGAATAGGTGTTTCTAGGAATAGTGTCATATTCTTGAGTGACACATTAACATGTGCGTTGGGTAGTTTTCAGTTGATGTTTGAACTTCTGATACAGTGAGACTAGACTTGTCTTTGCTCCTAAGCGGGATGCTTATGTTTGATTTTGGTTTTTCCTTGAACTGAAGGTCAATGACTATCAAAGTGTAGGATCTTGTGGCTGTCTAGGTTATATCACTTTATAACTCTAGTAATCACCGGTGAGGCATGGTGTGAAAATTTATTTAAAGTTGTGGTTTTTACCTTTGACTTCAGAGCATGGGATATTTATGTGGTTTGGAATATATATCCAAAGAGGTGCAGGCATCATTTGAAAGAGACTGTTTTATTTTGAAGTAGGGCTTCTTGTTGAATGTTTGACCTAGTTTAACTGTTACTTGTTTTCTCTTTTGTTTCCGAACATGGTTCGACAGAAGTATAGCTGAAGAGAAATCAACAAGTCATACATTTTAGGTAATGATGACTTTTCTAGGTTTCTTGATTATGGATTGGTGTTCATTCCTGTTGCTTGAGTCTAGGATGCTTGCAATGTTTCATCAGAAAAAAAAAAATGTTTTCAGGATGGTCTGAATTTGATTGATCATTTACTGATGGCCTTGAGTTTTTGGTACTGCGGATTTAAGTTACAGGTAGTAGTTTTGGTTTAGTTGATCTTTGATTTCTCTACGTAGTATTGTTCTATTAATGGTCAAACTTGGTCCTATACAAAACTAGTTTCTTGTTGGTGGCATTCGCCCATTGAACAAACTAGTTTCTTGTTGGTGGCATTCGCCTATTGAACAAACTAGTTTCTTGTTGGTGGCATTCGCCCATTGAACAAACTAGTTTCTTGTTGGTGGCATTCGCCCATTGAACAAACTAGTTTCTTGTTGGTGGCATTCGCCCATTGAACAAACTAGTTTCTTGTTGGTGGCATTCGCCCATTGAACAAACTAGTTTCTTGTTGGTGGCATTCGCCCATTGAGCATTCCACCTAGAATGATAGTAAAAATTACTTAATGCATAAAAAAATATTAAATCCAAGAGAGACTTATCTGAAACTTAGACGTTTGTCGTGACCACAACTCTTAAATTTTTTTTGAAAGTGTCAATGTCTTACTGCTTATAATAACAAGTGTTATTTCAAATTAGTATTTACCTGAATACGACACACTTTCGCGAGTTCTGGAAAGAAAAAGGTTAACGTCACTTCTCCAACTACATGTCCCAGCAGTCACAAAGCTCTCAAATAATAACAAGTGTACCATGTGGACCCTTTTTTCACTACCAGAACGAGAAAATAGTTGATCCTACAAGATATAGGAGATATGCTTGTGCGTGCTGTTAGATCACCTCAGGACAAATTGCAAAAGTCTCTCAAATCCTATCTAGTCTCCACAAGTGGAGCATGTCACTACAAGGCCATTAACTCGAAGTCATCGGTGGAGGTAGGGGAGGTAGGGGCAGGTGGGGCCATGGCCTCCCCCAAATTTTCCTAAACCCCTTATATGGGTTAGGAAATAGTAAGCCCTTATATATATATATATATGAGAGAGAGAGAGAGAGAGAGAACATATGAGAGAGAGAGAGAGAGAGAACATATGAGAGAGAGAGAGAGAGAACATATGAGAGAGAGAGAGAGAACATATGAGAGAGAGAGAGAGAGCATATGAAAGAGAAAGGGAGAACATAGAGAGAGAGAGAGAGCATATGAGAGAGAGAGAGAGAGAACATATGAGAGAGAGAGAGAGAAAGAACATATGAGAGAGAGAGAGAAAGAACATAGAGAGAGAGAGAGAGAGAGAGAGAGAGAGAGAGAGAGAGAAAGAAAACATATGAGAGAGAGAGAGAGAATATATATATGAGAGAGATATTACCATATTATTAATAAGTTATATTAAAACCATATTATTATTATTATATTTGTTCCATATACATATTAATATATATTAAAATCCATATATATATATATATACATACATATATATGCAAAATTATATATACATATATATAGTTATTATTATTATTATTATTATATAAACCAAAATTATATATTATTATTATACAAAACCAAAACCATATATTATTAAACAAAAAACAATTATTATATTATTATATATATTATTGGTCAAACTATTATTATTATATTTCATATTAAATATCAAAAAACCATTATTATTATTATATTAATAAGCTATTGTTTTTATTAGTTATTACATATTATTAATAATGTCCATATTATATATATTATTAGTCAAAACCATATATATATATAAACCATATTATATTAACCAAAAACATATATATTTATTACCATATATTATTTATATATCAAATATTATATTATTATATAATAAAAGGTTTATATATATATATATAAAAAAACCATATTACATATTATTATTCCATATTGCCCATACCATATATATATACAAAACCATAAATATTATTATATATATTATTAGTCAAAACCATATATTTACATATTATTAAAACCATATAAATTATATATATATTATTCAAAAATATAATAAAAAACATTATTCAAAAAACCATATATTTATATATATATTAAACATATTAATTAATATATATATAAAAACCAATTATTATATATATTACAAAATCAATATACCATACGTTCCATATATTTAAAAGTCTTATATATAATATTATATATATATATATATATATATATATATATTATATATATCATATATATTATATATATATATACATTATTATTATATTATATATATATATTATATATTAACGATATATTATTATATATTAATATATATCAAAACCATATATATTAATAAAACCATATATAAAAACGTATATATATATATAAAAACCCATATATATTATCAAACCATATATATATATAAAATATATGCATATATATATTTCAAAACGAGAGATAGATATATATTAAAAACCATATATATTATTGGTTTATAAAAGTTCATATATATTAAAAAATCCGAAATATATTACAAAACAAATATCAAAAGAAAAAAGAAAATATAGTTCCAAAGAAAAGATAACAAATATATATAGAGATAAAGAGAAGAAAAAATGAAAAGAGCAAATGAGAGAGAGAAAATGAGATATATTAGACCAGCAAAATGAGAAAGAGAGAAATACAAAAGAAAGAGAAGCAAATAGAAAGAAAGCAAATGAGAGAGAAAGAAAAATGAGAGAGAGCAAATGAGAAAGAGAGCAAATGAGAGAGAGAGCAAATGAGAGAGAGAGCAAATGATCGCAAATGAGAGAGAGAGCAAATGAGAGAGAGAGAGAGAAAATGAGAGAGAGCAAAAGAGAGAGCAAATAAGAGAGAGCAAATGAGAAGAGAGAGAGAGCAAATGTGAGAGAGCAAATGAGAGAGAGAGAGAGCAAATAAGAGAGAGTACATAATATATATTATATTTTTGCCTTATGCCTTTTACATTTTATTTGTGGCCCCCAAAAAATTTTCTTAGCTCCGCCACTACTTGCAGTCCTAGTAGTATGAACATATCAGTTCAGTGTGGTGGTCATCTCACTATATGCCAAATAGAATGCATGTCTCGTTCTCCATCTTTTAACAAGTGCAGTAATGTGTGGTTTATCTAATTTCAACCACTGATCTCTAACGAGGTGAGCAACGACCTTAATATACAGTAGTAATCGGTCATCCATCAGCTAATGTCGCGACTAGAGAAATGTTATGTGCATTTTAGGCAGGGAATTTTGTATATATCAAAATACACTAACCTTTCCCTTCCATAGGGCCTCGCTCCTATGCAATGTCTGAGCATATAGAACTACCTCTGCCATCACAACCTGTATGATTAACTAAGTGCATTCACTCTCACGAGAAACATGAAACATAAGTTGTATAAAAGCTTAAACTATACTTCTAATTAGGCTTGCCAAAAACTAGTCTTGATGAATGATTTGGTTTTAAAACACTAGATTTTTTCCCATGCCTTAGGAAAATAGGTATTTTCAGCTAATAAAATTACTTTAAAAATATATTTAATTATTTTGTTCGATAAATCGAGAAAGTCTGCTTTGGACCAATCTCTTAAAAACCAAACTGGTCATCCAACCCGCAATATGTTTAATTTTGGTTGAACCTAGTTAGACTGGGTTGGACCAATGGTTCAACTTAGGGATGTCAATGGGTTCTCGTAAATGGGGAACCCACCCCTACCCGACCCACTTAAAGTGGGTTTGGGTTCGAATTTTTAACCTGCGGGGCGGGTATGAATTTTTTCATTAAACCCGTCACGGGTTCGAGGCGGGGACATGTTTCGTCTAAAAAACCTAACCTGTCACGTTTAGTTTTATGTAATGAGATTAAAGTTAGAGGGGTATTAAAATAAATATTTCCAACCCTAAACCTCCCCTTAAATGTTCCTGATCTATCTCTCTTGTCTTCCCTAATCTTTACTTTCCCCGACCCCTCTCCCCTTCTCTCTGTTTCTCAAATCTGTACGTCTATTTTCATTTTTTTCTTTTCTTCACAGAGTCGTTTTAACTCTATTTCTCTCCCGCTCACCTAATTGCAACGCTTCTCAACTCTCGCATAAAAGAAACTATTGCTGAAATTTTTTCAATTGATAAATATGGTTGTTGTTTTTCATTTCTTTGATAGATCTACCCTCGAGAGACAATGAAATGTGTGATTTTTTATTTTTATTTTTTTCCATTTTCTCTCTACTTTCAAATTTTTTGGGCTTTTCATTTTATTTGTGTGCCACAAATCCTGGTGGGTTTTGTGGGTTCGGGGCGGGTTTTGCCTCAATGGGGTGGGGATAGTTTTTTCGTGTAAACCCGCCGGTTGCCATCCCTAGTTCAATCATAAAATATTTATATTTTATTATTTACATATATTTAATAAGAAAAAGACAAAAATAATGCTAGTTATATTGAACTGAGCCAAGTTAGTAAGAATTGGATTGGCCTCCAATTTTTCTGGTTCAACATGGTCGAACTGGCCAGTTCAGTTCGGTTTTTAAAATATTGGACGATAAAAAGTATTTAATTTATAAAAACTTAGAAAATTTTAAAACATTTGGTAGAAGGTGAGAAAATTTGGGTGTATCAGGGTTGTATGACTCGGGTCTAACCAACCCGGGTTTGGTAAAATGGGATTCTCTGGCCAACATAAAATTAAAAAAATTCTAAAAAAATCACAATTTTTTTTTTCTTAAAAAAATCTTCAATTTGATATTGTTTCACCAAAAATCCGCCGGTTCACGAAGGGGCGCGATCGAGAGAATAATTTGATTATAACATAAAATTGTGTTACAATTTGTATTTGAATATCAAGGAATGCGAGTACAATCTCTCCTAGGCTTCCTCTGATTCGATCTCCGTGTGAATTTGGTGAAGTTTAAGCTTCTGGCGAGTTGTCATCGAAGTTCGAGTTCTGGAACGAGTGTACACAAACGGTGACGACTTTGGTCAGTCGGACGGAAGTATTTTTGTTCCGCGTGTATCGACTTCTTGATGTTGCCGGTGAACGTATATAGCTGCTCCAGTCGAACTGTTGAATTCCGATGAACTGTGAGTCGCTTGAACTCCTTCGGCTCGAAAGAGCTTATGTGCATAAGATTTCTTCTCGATGAAGGATTTTTTAGACCTTTGTCTCGAGAGAGCTTTCTGTGCGTGGAAGTGTACTTGGACAAAAAGTTTTTGAACCAAGGTTTTCCCACCCATGCGACAGAACTTTTTTGGCTATTTGTAGCCGATTCTATGCAATTGTTGAGGGTCGGTCCTTGGAATGGGGATCACGATCCCCTTTCTTCTATTGTTGTTGAGATAGGAGGAAGACCAGGGAATTCCTTTGTTGGATCCCTCGAATGAGGATCGCGAACTTTTCTTGGCTTCCACCGTTGGCGAATGGATTTGGCGATGGCTGCGACAAGTGACTTTGAAAATCGATAGAGCCTACCCAAGACGATCGATTGCTGGATCGGTGGACATTTGGGCTCGTCGCATTTGGGCTAGTCCCATTTTTGTGCATACAGATTGCCCCCTTCGAGACTTGATCGTTCTGAGAGAACGAGCAAGTTTCGAATGTGAAGAAAAACATACACACACACACGCACACAACACTTTTTTTTTTAGACTCTCTTACTCTTTTAGGGTCGTTTATCTTTTCATGTACGTATCCTTTTCTGTCCTCTTACTCTTTTAGGACAATGTATATTTCTGTACACTTGTATCTTGTATCTATTTTTTTCTTTTCTTTTCATTTTTTTGGCTCTCTTGCTGTTTTAGAGCTATTTGCTTTTTCAATTTTTTTTTTTTGTATATGCGTACATATATGATATGTATGATACGGAGAGAGACAGAATACCTGAGCATAAGTGTTGTTTAGGTGTGAGCAGCGACATCGAGTTGAAGTCGACTGAGCGACTGGCCGCAGTCTGCTCGAATGTTGTAGTCGAATGTTGCTTCGGTACCTTAGAGAAGGCAGTCACGATGAATTTTGATGACTTTTGCAAGTTTCAATGACTTTGGGTATTGCGCTGGGGGAAAGGTGTTGCGAACTAATGTAGACCGTAACTCCTCTACTTTGGCTTGATTGAATTTTGCGACCAAACGACCCGCTTCCTGTTGAATTTCGGATTGAAAGAAGGAGGCAGATGGTGTGGAGGACTAGAGCCGGTCGCGTCGAAGAGAAGTGTAGCTTCGTTTCGACGAATTTTGGTTAACTTGATTTTAGTGACCCTCCTTCGCGTTGCGTCGAAGGATTGACGAGTTGCAAAATCTTTGGTACGATGACTTTGTCGGTGCTGACTGTTGTGCAAAGTCAGTGCTGACTGTTGTGCCGAACAAGAGAAAATTCGAACTGAAAAGGGGCGCATGAATTTCACCTGTGTTCGATGGCTTCCTCGGAGCGAACTTCACAATGCCGCAGTGCTTGAGAATTGCGTCACATTAAGATGTCGATGTGAATGAATAGGGCTCAATTGCCTTCACATGAACTGCGCGGCTCTGGAGGGGCTTCGTATTGGGCAACCAAGATAGACTCAACGTGGTGGGACTCACTCATGCCATGTTGACAATTCCAACGCTGCTCTTGACCGAGTCTTCATGCAGTATTCCAACGTGAGTGGAATTCTGCATTGAAGCTTTGGTCAAATCACTCTTGGACGGGATTGTCGATCTCTTAAGATAAAGGAAGACCTTTAGGCTTCCTTAATAAATAATTATTTTCTTCTCCTCCTTTTTCAACCAAATCGTGGCCTGCCTGCCTTCCTTTGTGTTGCGATGACCCTTACTCCAAACTTTTCTTATTTCGATCTTGCCATTCGTGAACTTTTTTTACTAATTACAATCTCAAAATATTTCATAGATCCAAGACCAACACGAATTGCAATCTCAAAATATTGTATTGTATTTCTTGTCTATTTTTTCTCCTTAGGCTTCTTCTCTATTTGGCTCCCAGCGAACTTGTGTGTTTGCGACTTGCGTGTCGGCGACTTATATGTTCGCGACTTTCGTGTCGACGATTTGTGTGTCTGCGACTCTTTGACGGCTCCGCTCTACAATCCTCTTCAAGTTCTGGTTCACGTCAGAGGCTCTCCGCGAATCAAAATTTAGAGGTACTGTAAAGATTTTTCTTTTTCTCCCGACAGTCTCTGGCTGAATTCGAGTCTGCCGGGTCCCACTCTCTTTTCTTTTTTCCTTTCCTTCCTCTTTCTTCTTCTTTTTCTCTCCTCTCATTTTTTACTTCTCCCTCAGTCGCTCTCTCTCTATTTTTTTTTATTCTCCCTCGAATTTTCTCTCTTTTTCTTTTCTCTTTCGGTCTTGTATGCACCAAAATGTGCATGGCCCAAATTCAACAGGTCCAGGAGTCCATCGACCCAACAAACAAAGTTCGTGGACAGGCCTCGACAATTGTCGAAGTAATCCGACGCAGCCCATCGTCGAACTCATCTGTCTCGCCGCATCATCGACACAGCGAGCCGTCTCGCCGCATCGTCAACTCAATGAGTCATCGTTAGTCAGCAACGACTCGATGAGTCATCGCCACGTCAGCATGAGTCAGCATACAATCAGCCATTTCAAACAGGAAGATGAGAACCTATAAAAGAGGCCACGATCCTCATTCAGGGGATCTCAACGGGGAGCTCCTGGTCTCCCTCCTCCCCTCTTCCCTCAACTTCACGAGCAGAAAGGGGATCGTGATCCCCTTTCCCAGCAAAAATCCCTCAACAACTACAAAGACCGGCTACAAAAGGCCAGACGTTCCCTGTTCCAGGGGTTGGTTGGAAAAAACTTTCATCCCTACGGTTGGAGAAATTAACCTCAAAAGACCTCTCGGCAAGTGAAGAACTTTCTCCCTCTCCCAAACTGAAGGACACAAATTCCTTCTCGGAGGAGAAGCTCTCACACACAGAGGTTGGAAAAAATCGAGTTCGACAGCCTTCTTGCCGAGAAGAAAATACACTCGCGGAAGCTCTCGAACCAGAGAAGTTCAGCCACTGCAGTTCGTCGTTCAACAGTTCAACCGGAGCAGCTCTACACGTTCGCCGGCAACGTCACAAGTCGAAACACACGGAACACAAATAATTCCGTCCGACCGACCAAAGCCACACCAGATCGTGCACACTCGTTCCCAGAACTCAAACTTCGACGTTCTCGCCAGAAGCCGAAACTTCGACAATTCACACGAAGATCGAATCAGAGGGTTATTAGGAGAGTGGACTCGCATTCCTTGATACAATACACACCCTGTAACACAAAATTATTCTAAAGTAATCGACATATTCTCTCGGTCGCGCCTCTTCGCGGACCGGCGGATTTTCGGTGAAACAGGTCTCTCTCAAATTTTCTCTCTTTCGCACTCTAGGTGTTCGTCAGTTCGTCAGTGCGACAGACTGCCGGCTTTTGGTGCGTTGTTTGGCCCGAAAACCAAACATAGTGATGTTGTGTCATACATGGTTCGGTTGCCAGGTGTTGAGACTCTTCGGCTGCGTCCAGCTCGGTCACCGGGCGCGGGACTTTTATTTTGCGTCCGGCTCTGTCACCAGGAGCTGAAGTTCTGTTTCGGTCGCGTCCGGCTTGGTCGCCGGGCGCGGAGCTTTCGTTTTAAGTCTGGCTCTGTCGCCGGGCGCTGAAATTTTGTTTTGACTGAGCCCGGCTAGGTCGCTGGGAGCGCGATCGAGAGAGTAATTCGATTATAACAGAGAATTTTGTGTTACAATTTGTATTTGAATATCAAGGAATGCGAGTACAATCTCCTAGGCTTCCTCTGATTCGATCTCTGTGTGAATTTGGTGAAGTTTAAGCTTCTGGCAAGTTGTCGTCGAAATTCGAGTTCTGGAACGAGTGTGCACGAACAATGACGGCTTTGGTCGATCGGGTGGAAGTATTTGTGTTGTGCGTGTATCGACTTGTTGACGTTGCCGGCGAACGTGTAGAGCTGCTCCGATCGAACTGTTGAATTCCAATGAACTGTGAGTCGCGTGAACTCCTTCGGCTCGAAAGAGCTTCTGTGCGTGAGAGTTCTTCTGTGCTATAAATATCATTAGGGTTAACCGTGTCCAAATCTATCTTTAGACACCTCACATCCTGTGCTACTTTCTTTCCTATCTCAACTAGGAAACTCAATCACCCCAGACTCCTCGTCTGTTCCATGATTATCCTCAATAATATCTTGCGCTGATATCTTTCCTATATAACTTAGGAAACTCAAATATCCACGATTAGGAAACTCAAAATACTCACAATTCATGATTTATATCTCTGACATAGACTAGGATTCTAAGCTCACAATAGATTCCCATCCCACGTGGTCAAGCATAAGTTTTGTCATAAATAGCCAATAAAACTTCTATGCACCAACATTCTCCCCCTTTGGCTCTTTTTTGACAAAACTTCCTGATGAGCCTTATCAGCACACACATCATAAACACTGTTTCACATCCACTCTAAAATCAGCTATATCTAATCTGAGTTCCATGATTCTTCAAGCATACAAATCTTTGAGTACGCAGATTCCCATGTAAACATACAAACATACCACAAACATACCAACCAGCATCCACATATCAATCCTTCACAACTATCAAAATACAACTATTCATCATCTATCAAGTATCAGAGAAAACATAATCAAAATCAAAGGGGTCACAATCTTCACAATTCTATTCTTTTTCTCCCCCTTTTTGTCGAAAAAAAACAACTCACCGATCCACTACTCGGAAGAGGGAGGCTGGTTTCTCTTGGAAATGAGATACTTTACAAGTCTCATCTCATTCTTAAGAAAATTGTATCGTCGTACTAAGTCATCCATCTCCTTCTTTACACCCTGCATTCTCCAAGGCAAATAATCATGAGTCATCTGATCTGCTGAAATACCTGAGGACGAGGAACCCTGAAGCACAGACCGTGCTGGAGGAGAGCTGATATTAATGCCATCTCCCATTGATGGTGGGGGCATAAAAACTGTATCTGATTTAACCGGCAGTGGATGTAATTCTAGGTGGTTATCTGGACCCTCATGCAAAGGCATATCCTCAATATGTTCATCTCGAGGAATTGATGGCGCCTCATATACAGTATTGAAAGGTGCAGCACATACCACAGTCATATGTGTACTGTCAGTAGTAATTGCACTTAATGGTATAGACACAGGTAGAGAGGGAACTGCACTAACACTTACCACTGGATCTGGTATCTCAGCAGGATTAACTTCTTCAGAAATGGGAACCACATCATCTTCTGACACCTTTTCTTTGTTCAAAGTGGTTGTCTTGTTGCGTAGCTTGTTCTTTTTGCTATGACCCAACACTAACTCTGTGAGACCTACGGGTTTTTGCTTGTTCAGGATGCCATGAATCAAGGACGAGAATGTGAGACACCATTGCTTATCAGTCTGTTCAGACACTTTGAGGATCTGTTAAAAAATCCTTCCACTTAGATCAATTTTCTGTTCTGTGCCTATTTTGTACAAAAAATCCAGCATACTTTTGTGTACAGTCCCTCTATGAGTGGTTGGTATCCAATTCCAAATAGCGATCTTGTGCAGTGCTGAATACTTTGGGGTTAATTTCGAAGCTGGAAAGACATGGGAAGCTGGCCACAGATGGATTTGTCCATCAGTCAATTCCTTCAGCATACTTTCATCATCTGTCTCCTCTTGTTCTGTGTGACACAACTGAATACCAAGATAATCTGCAATCTGTGTGACCCCAAATTCATACCAGTTGCCTCTTACATATACCTGACAACTTAGACCCTATCGCGGTCTGTTCAGGTTTGCATAGAATTCCTGCACAATCGTTGATGAGTATGGTGCAATGTGAGTAATTGTGCTCATGAACCCAAGATTTTTCATCAATGGAATGATGACCTTGAATTCATCCAAATTCAACTCTCTTTCTGGACGAAACTGATCTTTCTTAACAACTGTTAAATATCTCTTCTCCGCGGCTGAGTCTGCAAACCTTGCATTTTTTTCCTTTGTAGGAGGCTTGGACTTCTTAGTACCCAATTCCTGGTGTTCTATCGGTTTTCCCGCAACCTGTGTAGCCCTCTTGCCTTTCTCTGCCCTTGTAAATTTTTGTTTTTGTTTGCAAGATTCTTGGGCTAGCTGTGGAGCAGCATTGTGAACTTCTATTTCCACGTATTCTTCATCGTCGAGTCTAATAGGCGACTCGTTGGATTGCATACCCAGGATCCCTCTATATCTCTGTAAAATTGTTGACTCTCGAAGTCGTAATTTCCGTTCCGAAGATTGAGCAGCCTTACGCTTGTGAGGGATTATGAGCGGCAAGTCATCCTCTTTGTCTTCACTACTCTCAGCAGTCCTTATAGGGCTTCGAGGTACACTTGTGTGTACTGTTCGTTTGTTTGACACGAGGACATCAAGAAAATGTTTAAGTGTTGCATCGTCGTCCATCAAACCACTCTCTTGCGAAGGCATTTTCGCAGCCACGGCTAGTGTCTCCAGTGAAGGAGCCACCGAGTCCCCATGATCACTGTCTTCTTCACCATTCAACGAGGATACGAAAAATGAGGCAGGAATAGAAGAGGTCATACCTTGGGCACCACTTGACGAAGTTGAATCATCTCTCAGTCCTGCCATCTTCGTGGTAGTGCGTCGTCGCTGCGAGTTTCTCCTCTGTTCTCGTCGTCAAGCTCCAAAAGTTCGAATAGTGGTACCAAGCTTGAAAAATCACATTTTTACCTTTACTTTTTCACCTTCCCCAAATCCACATATTCGGAATTTTTATTTTTATTTTTATTTTTTTTATTTTCCTTTATTTTCCCCTTTTTTTTTCTCAGTGTACTTACAAGTCTAAGTACTCTAAATGGTACTCTTTCAAATACAACATAACCCCAGAGCTCCACGAAGGAACTCAAATCTTTTTGCATCCAAACTCTTTGTAAATATGTCTGCCAGCTGATTCTCTGTTGATAAATACTCTAATGTGACTTTTCCACCTTCAATTAGTTCAATGACTATGTTTGCATTCTTCAGAAATACTCTGTATGCATGACTGTTCCTGGAGTAGCCTACAAAAATCCCTTCTATACTCCTAGAATCAAACTTTCTCAACTGTTCACAATCTCTGAGAACATAACATTTGCTGCCAAACTCACGAAAGTAATGTACCTTGGGTTTTCTTCCTTTCCACAATTCATATGGTGTTTTGTGAGTTAGATACCTGAGATGTACACGATTGCTGACATAGCAAGCCGTGTTTACAGCTTCTGCCCATAATTTGTGAGGTAGTTCTTTGGCGTTGATCATAGTTCCTGCCATTTCTTGCAATGTTCTATTTTTTCTCTCTACAATCCCATTTTGTTGTGGGGTTTTGGGTGCTGAAAACTCATGAGAAATCCCTTTACTTTCACAGAAGTTAGCAAAATCCTGATTTTCAAACTCCTTTCCATGATCACTTCTAATCCAAACTATCTTTCCTATATTCACCCACTTTTCAGTCATAAGTTGTTTACACAGATTCACAAACAATTTGTAGGCCTCTAACTTCTCTCTAAAAAACTCAACCCATGTAAATCTAGTGAAGTCGTCAACACACACCATAACATTCTTCTTTCCAGCAATACTCTCAGTCTGGACTGGCCCCATTAAATCAATGTGCAACAACTCCAGTGGTTGTTTGGTGGTAATGATTTTCAATGCGGGGTGAGGAGTTCGATGTTGTTTGCCTTCCATGCAACCTTTACACACAGTCTCAACGGTTCCTGTTAGAGTAGGCAACCCTCTGACAGCTCCATACTTTATCAGTTTCTGTAAACCTTTGGAGTGTATATGTCCTAGTCACTTATGCCATAGTTGAGCAGTGTTCTCTTTAGTGTACTGACACTGATGCGACAGAATTAGCTTATAGCAGTTATCACCTGTTCTTGTTCCTTCCAGTACAGATATGTTTTCCTCATCCATTACCTTACAGCCATCCTTGGTAAACTTCACATACAAGTTCTGGTCACACAATTGACTGATACTTATCAAGTTTGCTTTCAGCCCATCAACCAATAACACATTTTTTAGCTTTGGAAGTCCTTTAACATTCAAATCACCTTTTCCAACTACAGATCTTTTTGCCCCATCTCCAAAGGTAACTTGTTCACCATTCTCCTTTTGTAGATTTGTAAGTAACTCAGTACTTCCTGTCATATGTCTAGAGCAACCACTATCAAAATACCATATTCCATCAATGTTTGTTTTTCTAGCAATATGAGTAGCAAACAGA
The DNA here is from genome assembly GCA_019845555.1 of Aristolochia fimbriata. Classification (NCBI taxonomy): domain Eukaryota; kingdom Viridiplantae; phylum Streptophyta; class Magnoliopsida; order Piperales; family Aristolochiaceae; genus Aristolochia; species Aristolochia fimbriata. The sequence continues at coordinate 7,504,345 of CM034081.1, forward strand.
CTAATATCTTTCTTTACCAAGACTAAATTTTGAGCACCAGACTTAATTCTTTTAAAGTTTTCATTACTTCTTCGAACTTTTTGTAGCTTGTAGCAGTAAGGTCTGATATGACCTTAGACCCCACAGAAATGACATGTAGGAATGAATTTTCTGACCTGTTTATGACAAGGCTGACTATAAACTGATTGCAGAGATGAACTGGCCCCGCTGTATCCCAGTCCATGCTTACTACCCCTTCGTTTCTCTTGAGTCAATATATCATCTAATTGATGTTTTCCTTTGTCCAACTTCACCCAAATCTCCTTTGCCTTCCTTAGTTTTTCTTCCAGTTTCAAAATTTTTTCCTCTTTCTCATTCACTTTCTATTTTAGCATGTGGTTCTCTTCACCTAAGGCACAAGTTTGTTCTCTCAACAGACCTTTTCTTTCTGTTTCTCTGACTTCTTCCTCTTTTTCATCAAGTTTTTGGTTCAACACAACTTTCTCTCTTTCCAGGACTACAACTTGCTCTCTTAGAACTTTAGTACTCTCAAGAACCCCATCCCACTGCTTGATGATGTTTTCTACTGTACCAATATCATCCTCATCATCTGTTTCCTCATCCGAGACTATTGAGTGGCCTTGTATTTTTCTTTGGACTGGTAGTTCACTATTCACTAGAGTACCAGCAGTGAATGCATCATAATTACATTCTTCATCTTCCGAAGTACTACTGTCATCACTCCAGGCAGCCACAAATGACTTTTTCTTTTTCAGGTAGGTAGGACATTCTGATTGGATGTGTCCTCGGCCTCCACATTCATAACATGTTATGTCTTTACTCTTGTTTGCTGAATCAAAACCTCCTCCACATGGTTTTCCTTCTCCTGAGGAATAATTCTTCTTCTTGCTCTTTCTTATAAACCTGTTAAGTCCTTTTCCCAGGAAAGACACTTTTGCATCTAACTCTGTTAGAGTAATGGTGGGAATATCAGATTCCTGTGTTGAGTGAGTCACTTCATTACTTGCAAGAGTCTGAAGTGCTACACTTTCTCTCTTATTTTCTCTTACTGAATCACTTGACCCTTCATTCATCTCGAAAGTTTTCAAAGATCCAATCAGTTCATCCAAGGTCATATCGTTTAAAGACCTGTTTTCCTCTATAGCAATTCTTTTCATCTTAAATTTAGAAGAGAGTGAACGAAGTACCTTTTTGACCATTCGGTCTTGAGGTATCCTGTCTCCCAGGTTGGCAGATTGATTTGCAATGTCTCTGATCTTACCTTCAAATTCCAAAATCGTCTCATCATCTCTCATCCTCATGAGCTCAAACTGAGTCATCAACATCTGCAATTTTACTGCACGTACACTTTCGGTTGCTTCATAATGAACCTTCAGCATCTTCCATGCCTCTTTAGCCGTAGTGCATGCAGATACTCGCCTGAACTGTTCTTCACCGATTCCTCCAAAAATTGTATTCAATGATTTGGAGTTGCAGTTTGATAATCTATCCTCCACATCGTTCCATTTTGAACTAGGCTTTAAAATTCTCTTTTTATCAGCACCTTCTCCAATTTCAACTGTTGGAGGTTCCCATCCATCTTCAACAGATCGCCAGGCTCTTTCATCCTGAGCCTTGATATAAATTTTTATTTTTGCCTTATAGTAGGCATAGTTTGGTGGTCTTGTGTTCGAAGCCCCTTCCTTATGATATGTTGTCATCTTCCTTCAAGTCAAGTTTATAAAAATCGTTTATCTCCAAATTAATCTGGAGCCCGCTCTGATACCACTTGAAACTTCTTGTAAACTCAAGACGTTTATTCAGAAGTGTACTTATAGAATTTCCTATAAGCTTAAAACGTGAGCGCAGGAGTGTACTTACACCCGAGGACTGGTGTAATGACACTTATCGTTATACTCATAGACAAAAGACACAACAACAATTTGTTATCACAGTTCGGAACCAATCGTTCCTAATCTGCGGGGCATTCGGCCCAGGGTATCAAAATCCACTAGAAAGAGTATTACAGTAATTCAACAACACGACTTATAGTAATAAGTTCTCCTCCCCTCAAGGACTCGAACAACAACCTCTTCCTAGACAAGCTTCCTGTCTACTCACTTCAACATAAGCCCTTCGATACCCACACACTAAGTCTTCCCCTTAGTGTGTTCCCTATCACCAGGGAGTCTCTTCACGCAGGCTTCTAAGGATGAGAACACCATTACAATGGTCAATAGCTTCTCGATAAGCTTGTAGACCTCTTGATCAGTTTCAGCAATCACATATAACATTCACGATGTAAACATATCGATCTTTTCCTCTTTACTCCCCCTCAAACTCGTCCTTGATAGATACTCTTCGGTTTTTGCATTACCCTAGCCCAGCACATACTGTGCTATAAATATCATTAGGGTTAACCGTGTCCAAATATGTCTTTAGACACTTCACATCCTGTGCTACTTTCTTTCCTATCTCAACTAGGAAACTCAATCACCCCAGACTCCTCATCTGTTCCATGATTATCCTCAATAATATCTTGTGCTGATATTTTTCCTATATAACTTAGGAAACTCAAATATCCTCGATTAGGAAACTCAAAATACTCACGATTCATGATTTATATCCCTGACGTAGACTAGGATTCTAAGCTCACAATAAATTCCCAACCCATGTGGTCAAGCATAAGTTTTGTCATAAATAGCCAATAAAACTTCTATGCACCAACAATATATAAAAGATTGTGTATAAAAAATAAATTATATAAGCATTCAGCGCCACGATATTACAATAGTTTGTAATATATAATATATTCTGTAAACATATTATAAATATTTGATAAAAATGATCAAATTTTTAATTTTTAAATATTTTTATTTAGTTATAAATATGTGATCTTTCAACAAAAAAATAGTTATGTCTACCTTAAAAAATTCTTAATAAAATACTTAAATTAGAGTTTACAAATATACCATTGTGTATTTTGAATTACATGATAAAAATTAAAATATAAATTAATATAATCATATCACACATAAGCATAAAATAGAGTTACATAAATATAATTTTTTCTTTGACACTATAATATATGATATATTATATATAATTTTTAAAATAATTTATTAAAAAAATTGGTATTTTTTTAGATTTTTAGGAATTTGTTTAGTCCAAATTACATTTTTTTAAAAATCTCGGTACAACTTAGTTGACTTGGCCGATACGGTGTAACTTGGTGGAGTCTACCTTCCGAATCGAATGATACACCCCCTCGAATTGACTCCGGGATAGGGGTGGCAATGGGGCGAGGCGAGGCGGCTTTTTGAAAACCCATCCTTGCTCAGTGAAAATTCGGGGAAACCAGTCCCCACTCTGTAAAAATTAAAGGAAACCTGCCCCCGCAAAAACTTGCCCCGCGGGTTGCATTGTAACCCCGTCTGCGCTCCGAACCTGCAAAAACCCGACCTGCCCCACCACTATAATATGTTTTGTATTAAAAATTTTAAAATTATGACTTTTTTAAAAAGCAAATATTATATGTTTCACCGAAAATCCACCGGTCCGTGAAGGGGCGTGACCGAGAGAGTAATTCAATTTGTGACAAAATATTTGTGTTACAATTTGTATTTGAATATCAAGGAATGGGAGTACAATCTCCTATTCTTCCTCTGATTCGATCTTTGTGAATTTGATGAAGTTTCGGCTTTTGGCGAGTTGACGACAAAATTTGAGTTCTGGAACGAGTGTGCACGAACGATGACGGCTTTTGGTCGGTCGGACGAAAGTATTTGTGTTCTGCGTGTATCGACTTGTTGACGTTGTAGGTGAACGTGTAAAGCTGCTCCAGTTGAACTGCTGAATCTCGACGAATTGAACTGTTGAATCTCGACGAATTGCAAGCCGCTTAACTTCTTTGGCTCGAGAGAGCTTCTGTGAGTAAGATTTCTTCTCGATAAAAGGTTTTCGAATCAAGGTTTTCCAACCGCTGCGACAGAACTTTTCTGGCTATTTGTAGCCGGGTCTGTCTAGTTGTTGGAGTTCTTTCCTTGGAAGGAGGATCGTGATCCCCTTTTTGTTGTTGTTGTTGAGATGGGAGGAAGACTGAGAGTTCCTCTTTTGGATCCCTTGAATGAGGATCGCACTTGTCTTTTCTTGGCTTCCGCTGTTGGCGACCAGACTTGGTTGTTTAACCGTTGAAGAGGCTGACTCATGGCTGATTGCTGACTGGTGCTGACGCAGCGGTTTCTTGTTGACTGGGGCGTCAACTGTATTGATGATGCGACAAGATGAATGGGTCTGGCAATGGGCTGCGACGAGTGACTTCAAAAATCGATAGAGCCTACCCACAACAATCGTTTGCTGGATTGATGGGTGTTTGGGCTCATCGAAATTGGGCTGGTCACATTTTGGTGAATACATTATAAATCTGTAAACATATAAATACCTATGAATCATATAAAATTTACCAAACATAAAATTTATTAACATATTTTTTTTATATTACATGTTTGCCCTCTAATATTTTTAATTTTTACTTAGGTGTTAAGCGGGTCTAGGCTCTGTTCTAAAATACCAAACCCGCCCCCGCCGGGCAAAAAATACAAACCCGAACCTGCTTTAAGCGGGTCGGGAACCCGTTGCCACCCCTACTCGGGGAGAGTAAGATCCGAGTCGTACCGGGCTAATCATATACGATTCATCAGGCCCGTATTTACTTTATTAGTGGGCTAATTAAAAGTCCAATAGTCACCTCTTCAAAAAACCCTAATTCTCACCCACTGCCCTAGTCGAGCTCACCGCCTCGTCTCATCCTCTCAGAGCTCCGTTGTCGTAGTAGCAGCCGCAGCTGAAGGGATGACGACACGCTTCAAGAAGAACCGGAAGAAGCGTGGCCACGTGAGCGCCGGCCACGGTCGTATCGGGAAGCACCGGAAGCATCCCGGAGGTCGGGGTAACGCCGGAGGTATGCACCACCATCGCATCCTCTTCGACAAGTACCATCCCGGTTACTTCGGTAAAGTGGGTATGCGTTACTTCCACAAACTGCGCAACAAGTTCTACTGCCCCGTCGTCAACATTGATCGCCTCAACTCTCTCCTTCCGGACGACGTTAAGGCCAAGGCCGATACTGACAAGGTTCCTCTGATCGATCTCACTCAGTTTGGGTACTTTAAGCTTCTGGGGAAGGGCGTTTTGCCGCAAGGTAAGCCAGTTGTAGTGAAAACAAAGCTCGTGTCCAAAATCGCGGAGAAGAAAATTAAGGCAGCTGGTGGTGCTGTTCTGCTAACCGCGTAGAGTGTCCCCGCCTGATTTGTGAAATTTTTGTTTTTGAAACTTTTAATTTTCTTGTTTGGTGAAACTTATTTAAGAATTTAGCTGTCTTCTCATTCGGACTTGAAGCGTGTTGATGCATTTCTTAAAGGTGATATTAAAAAAAGAACTTCTAGCTTTCCTATCGGAAGATTTATCCATTGAACGTTCGAAAAAGCCATCTCCGCGTTCCACTTGTATGTATCTAGGGAACTACGAAAGTCAGAAATGCTATTTTCTTTTAACACGTTGCTGAAAACGCAAACATAGCGCATTTGGTAGGATAAACAACTAATGAACTTCACTGTTTCATTCATGGAGTGAGTTGCCTATGGTACTTTGAAGAGCTGCTCATGCTTAGTCCGTGTATAGCTTATATAAAAATATATGGTACTATGCCTCATAATGTTACACCATCTATTAATGCATTGGCTTAGTAATTTTTTGTGGAAATCTGTCTTCCCCTGCATAGGATGTCTTGGTCCTGCCTTCTCTTTGATTATGAAGACTGATGTTTTTTTATAAGCATCTAAATCTTTAAGCAACTTATTGTCGGAGATATTTTTCAGTTGATGTGCTTAGCATCGTTGTGCAGTGGATTTCTTATTTTGGCTTATGGTTGTTTTCTTCTTAATTTTAAGTGGGGTGTAATCCAAGAGACAATTTTATGGTATCTTAATTGCATCATCGTTAAGTCTAAGAATCTAGTACACGTGATTAGGTAGGTGTTTCTAGGAAAGGTGTCAGAGTGACAAGTATAAACATGTGCGTTTTGTATTTTTCAGTTGATGGGGTTGAACTTCTGATACTGTGAGACTTGTCTTTTCCCTAAGCTTGATGTTGCTGCTTATATCTGATTTGTGTTTTTCCTTGAACTGAAGGTCTAGGTTATATCAGTTTATAACTCTAGTAATCACTAGTGTGCCATAGTGTGAAATTTATTTAAAGTTGTATTTTTTGCCTGAGACTTCAGAGGATGGGATGTTTATGTGGTTTGGAATGAGATATTGAAAGAGGTTCAGGCATCATACGAAAGAGACAGATTTTGTCTATGGACATTCTATAAAAAGAGATGTGCAGGGATGGTGTTTGATTAACTATTCCATCCTTTCTATTCTTGACGTAGGGCTTCTTGTTGAATGTTTGACCTAGTTTAACTGTTACTTGTTTTCTTTAGAATAGTTCATTTGTTGTTTCTTAACAAGGTTTGACAGAATTATAGCTGAACAGAAATCAACAAGTCATACATTTTTAGGTAATGGTGGCTTCTAGGTTTCTTGATTTTGGGTTGGAGGTCATTGTTGTTGCATGAGTCTAGGATGCTTGCAATGTTACGTCAGGGAAAAAAAAAGAATGTTTTTGGGATGGTCTGAATTTGATTATTCATTTGCTGATGTCCTTGAGTTTTTTATACTGCAGATTTATGTTACGTGTTTCTAGGTACTAGTTTCTATTCCGACATGTTTTAGTTGATCTTTGATTTCTCTACCTAGTCTTGTTGGCAATCACTGATTGGCAAGAGCTTTTTTTGCTGTTGGTTCCAGACTCCTTCAGTCCTGTCTACTTGTATTTATTGTTAATATGTTTAGTACATGTCCAAGCTGCTTAACTGCCTCTGCTAGTAATTGGCTATTTTCTAGTTATTAAATCAAATTAGCATTTCATACTGTTTAGCTGAAATTTGTTAGTCCTATTGCTTTGGAGCAACTCCTTTCATCAGGGTAGATGAGGACAAAGAAGTTTCTCTAGATTTCTCTCCCGAACCTGTTTTGCTCTTTGTCATTATATGGTGAAGGAAAGTTAGCTAAAGTTTGATTTACTGTGTTTCTTTTGCTCTGCAATAGAAAAGCTTGTTTTGATTGAGCATTTCCCAAGTTTCAGAACTTATGGATACTTTGTTCCAGATTTGTTAGTTGTCTAAAATGTTAAGCTCCGGTACAAAGACTCTGACAAGCAAGCATTTCATACCATAACCCTAAAAAAACATCAATATTTTCATCTTATGAGAGACCCCCAAATTCAGTAGCTATTACCTTTTAACTAGAATTAAGATAAATTATGTCTAGGCATTGTTTTCTATATAAGGTTTCAAAGAATGAAGACTGTTTTCAGTTGATGTCCTTATTATAGCGGATTTATATGAGAGCTGCCAAAGATGTGAAATAGAGAATCTCTGATTAGGTATTCATAGAAAGGCTAGAACGAGGATTGGATGATTAGACATTCTCAGCACGTTCTCCACTGTAATGATAAATGCAAATCTCTGTAGTCATTAACAATGTGGTTAGAGATTGCTTGATAAAAATGGGCACATTTGAACATGATTGCTATCTCATTTTTGCGGCTTTCTTTTCACTGAAGATCATTAGTATCAAATTATAGGATATTGTGGCTACCTTGGTTAAGATCATATGAGAGATGCTGAGATGGTGCCTTGACGGTCTGAATTACTTAACAGTTAAGTTCAGCATGTTTTAGTTGATATTTTGGCTTATTTGGAAGATTAGTCAAGTTGAGATTTAGAAACTGGCGACCCAAGCCCTTCTTCAAGGTTGCCTTGCTCAAATCTTTTGCAGTCCCACAGTAGCTCCACCGGCTCAGCTGGTGATTGTCTATTGTCTGATTGTTAAATCAATGAAGCACATTATGCAGTGGAGCCGAGGATTCTTGGTCCATGAATACAGATTACGTAATGGGATCCATTCCTTTCAACAGGGTAGATGATGAGAACAAAGAAAAATCTCTAGGCGTCTTTCCCCTCTGTTTTGTTGCTCTTCGTCTAAATGGTGAAGGAAATTTCACCGCAGTATTCCCTGTTTTTCTTCATCCTCAGCAATTGAGGCCTGATTCCATTCCAGATTTGTCCAGTGTAAGTTTGGATTTGAGAAAACAAGGAGAGAAATTGTTGGAGCAGAGTAATGACTGTTTCTCAATTTATTTATATATATATATATATATCTGAAGAGAGCTTTTAAAGCAATTTACCTGCACACCCATGTGAAGCAGGTAACCAAATATAAGTCCCAACGGAATGCCAAACAGGAAATAATAACATCCGATAAGGCACTGCTGCTTGCCACCCAGGTCCAATAGCCACTCCTGCATCGGAAATATAATAACTTTGAATTTTAGATGATCGATTTCAAGGGTTGTAAATGCTTATAATTAGCTAATATTCCCTTCAACCATGGCGGCCAGACAAAGGGATGAATAAACTGAAAATGCCTTTATTGTAGTTAATTTGGATGGAGTTTGAGGTGAACTTCATATTTAACTGGGTTGTTGGTTGCTAGAAGTAGTTTTAAAAGAGAGAAGAGCACTATGTTTGTACTCCACGCACACGATCAATTCATTCATTAATTAATTCACGAAAGAATGAAGAAGAAACGAGAGCCATAGAGGATTATTTTAGTCGAATTGACATGCATCTGAAGTGTACCATATTGATATTGCGTTCACTGATATTTCGGGGTTCTTCAAATACACAGCGAAGAGGATCAGAGTCATGTAACACCACCATATCTCAAACCCTAATTTGACCGAAACAAGAGAAAAAAAAAAACACTTCAAATAATTATTGAGAGACCAAATCAGTGACCAGGACAAATAATTGAATAATTAATTAACCGACTCCTGTTTTTTATTTTGTTTAATTATTATTTATTATTTAAAAAGTATGACTATATATTTATAAATATATATAGAGAGAGAGAGAGAGAGAGAAAAGATCTCCTACACGTGTGTGTATAAGAAATCTTCCTCTACTCCTATTTTTTAAAGAAGAAAAAGTAAGGTATTATTATAAATGTGAAGAGTATTTTTGTAAAAGTAAATAAAATATAAATCACTTTTATAAAAATATCCCTAAATTCCTTCACTAGTTAGTGTTTTACCGAAAATTCGTCGGTCCGCGAAGAGGCGCAACCGAGAGAATATGTCGATTAATAACTGAGAATTTTTTGTGTTACAATTTGTGTGTTTCGTATCAAGGGATGCGAGTACAGTTTCCTATGCTTCCTCTGATTCGATCTCCGTATGTTGTTGATGAAGTCGAAGCTTCTGCGAACAAACGAACGTCGAACTCAAGTCGCGAGAGAGCCAGTGTGCACGATCTGTTGTGGCTTTTGTCGGCCGGACGGAGGTATTTGTGCTCCGTGTGTATCGACTTGTGACGCTGCCGGCAAACATGTAGAGCTGCTCCGGTTGAAGCGTAGAGCGACGAATCCACGCAATTGCTTGGCTTCGATGGTTTGTGAGAACCTCTGTGGAGAGCTTCTCCTCCAGAAGGAATTTGAGTCCTTCGGTTTGAGAGAGGGAGAGAGTTCTTCACTCGTCGGGATATCCGCCGGAATCAATTTTCTTCACCACCGGGCGGGGAACTTCGGCTATTTGTAGCCGGCCTGCGAGAGAGATGTTGCCGGGGAAGGGGATCATGATCCTCTTTCGGTGGTGACGTTGAGGAAGAAGAGGGAAGGAGGGAGACCAGGCTCGCGGGCCCTCTTTCTCTCCTTCCGTTAAAGACCCAGACCGCCTCGTTGATTGCCGAGGTGGGCGATGAGTCGATGAAGCATGCTTGTTTAACGCCGACTTCGACCGTTTATGCTGACGAAGACGTCGACTGTGTCGATGACGTGACGATGCGACTGGACTTCGTGATGGGCTGCAACGATGAACCTTGAAGATGAATAGAGCCTACCCACGATCGTTGTTTGATGGATCGGTGGGTTGATGGACTCATCGAATTTGGGCCGTGCACATTTTGGTGCATACAGTTAGGTAGATGTTTTTATTTTTATTTTTAAATAAAATTAGTTAAATAACAAATAATAAGAATGTAGGTCCCATTGAGTATATATTGATCAGTGGGTCCAGGATGGGAAGCGGACGTGTTTCTCCAGTGACCAGAGGATGAGTGCAGAAGCTAGTGAGAGCCTAAGAAAGCTCTAAGGGTGTGGAAGGCCTTCCATGAGAAGCTGCTCCATCCCTTGCCGCAGGTGCGCTACCATGACGAACCACTGGGAGTAGGGGTGGCACTGAACCGAGCCAGCTCGTGAACAGTTCGAACTCGAATCAAACTTGAGCCTCGAGAAAGGCTCGTTTAGTTAAATGAGTCAAGCTTGAGTTTTAGGTAGTTCGCTCGAAGCTCGATGAGCCGGCTCATTTGTGTTTTGAGTTATATATTTTTAAAATTGAAGAATATAATATTTTAGTTTTTTCAAGAAGTGGGAGCCTCACGTTCTTTCAGAAATTGTATCTTTTTAAATTTTTATCATTGATTCTATTAACCAAAATTAATAATTAACTAAAAAATTTTAAAGTTTTGTGAATTTTTGTTTTAGCATATTTGGGTATGTAATTAGCTTATAATCAATAATCTAGATCTATTATTGTATATAAATTTAACTAAAATAATTAAAAAGCTTGAATTGGTTAACCCATTGGGCATGGGCTAGAGCTGACTCTGGGCTTTTATGGCCTGAAGCTCAACTTGGACGACCTGGGATGGGCAGAAGCTCGAGTTGGGCTCGAGCTTAAGCTTGAACTCAGGCTTGTTTAGGAATTGAGCCCACTTGAATCGAGTTCGAGCTCGAACTTGAGCCCGAGCTCGCTCATGTATTATGGGTGAGCCGAACTTGAGCCATCATAGGATCGGCTCGGCTCGACTCGGCTCATTGCAGCCTTAACTGGGAGGCATTGAGGATGAGGGTGGCACCGAGCATCCCCATAGGAGGTTGATGATGAGGAGCCAGCTGAAGGCGTGGAGGAGGAGGGCAGCAGCGACCATGGCCAACATCTACTCTACACTCATTTTTTAAAGAAGAAAAGTAATGTTATTCTGGCCATTTTTGTAGAAGTGAATAAAGTTATAAATTATTTTTATAAAAATGCCCCTCATGCCTTCTTTAAAAAATGCGTGTAAGAAAAAATTCCCCACGCAAAAGCAAATAAATAAAAACAATTATTGATACAATACATAAAATTTAATTTCAATCTTCATAATATTAATTCCCTAATTTTTTATTTATACAAATAAATATAGTAAATAGTTGTAATATTAGCTAAAATTTATAATTAATTTAAAATATAATAAGGTTAAATAATATTAAGTTATTTGTAAAGTATTTTTGTCTTTTCTAGGCCCACCATTTTCTTCAAAGTTTGGCTTTATAATTGGAAAAAGGAAATAAAAATTAGGTACTTTTCAACCTAAAAAATAATATAAAATAATTAAAAAATATTGTTTAGCTTCATTTAATTTGATTACACAAACATGAATCATATTCAATATATGGAAGTTTCAATTTGATTTAATAGTGAGTTATAGGGATAAATTGTATTCGATTAACTACATTTATATTGGCCAAAATAGAGTAATTTTAATGTTTCTGTAAATCCCTATTTTGTTGGTATATACATATTTATTGTAAACTTCAAAAATTTCAAATCCCTAAATTTTAATTTTATGCAAATAAATATATTAAATGGTTTTAATATTAGTTAAAATTTATAAAAAAGTATGCTATATTTTTAAGCAAAATTATTTTTGTCCATTCCAAAAAACACCATTTTTTAAAAAAAATTGGTAGTTTTCAAGTGTAAAACTAAAAGCAAATAAAAAATATGGCTACACCAAAAGTTCAAACCCTAATATTTTAACTTTTATATTTGTGCATGCACTCACACACACCCACACACACACATATTAAAATAGTTGTAATATAGTTAAATTTCATTGGAGTTATTTCATTTAAAAAATTATGAAGTTATTACATAAAATTTCTTATATTCTTAATTTTAATTCAAAAACTTTAAAATAAAAGTAAACATAAATTTTTTTTATATTTTGAAATGCATTATGTGATGTTAAGGTAATTAGAGAGAATAAAAAAGAAATGCATTTTAAAAATTGGATAAATATTTTTAATATTTTCCTTTTACAAATTGACTGTATTTTAATAAATTTATTATATCCATGTGTTTAAGCTAAATAGTAAGGTTTAAAATATATTTTTTTTTAAATTGATTTTTTTTACACTTTTTAATTCTTTGTTTTGCCTATTACATGAATAAACCAATAATAGGGGGCAAAATAAATATGCGAGGTGAGAATAAAAATATTTAAGAAATATGCTATGTAGGATCCTGAGGTGATGGATTAGTGGCAATAAGGTTATACAACAAGGTTAACTTTTTTTTCTTTGGGATGCATCACAAATGTTAGACTTGCAATAACACTATATTAAGATATAATTAGAGATATTATGTGGTTGGTGGGTCATGGGTATTTGAAGATATTTATTAAATATTTTTTGGTGATTTATTTAGATTTTTTAGGAAATGTTTTTGTCCAAATTACATTTTTTTTAAAAATCTCGGTACGACTCGACCGACTCGCCCGATACGGAGCGACTCGGCCGAGTCTGCCTTCCGAACCGCCCGAGTCCCTATTTTTAGGGCGGTTCTGGCCTTCTGGGCCTTGGAACGATACACCCCCCGAACCGACTCGGGAAGGGTAAAATCCGAGTTACGTAAAACCACCCTGGGTTAAATAACCCTTCTCTTCTTTCGTATCGCAGTAGAGAGCAAATAGCATCGGTGAGCGAAACCTCAAGGACAAGCAACCTCGTTTCTCTCCGACGGACAAGTGAGACTTCTTTTTCATCTCCATTTTTCTCTGATTTTCCTCTTTGATTTTTCCTCTTTGATATTTAGTTCGTTGAGATTTGAAATCTAGATTTGGCGTTCGGCATGGATCCATCGGCAATTGACGCTAAGGGGGGTTTTAGCTTCGATTTATGTCGGAGAAACGCTATGCTCATGGAGAAGGGCGTGCAGCCGCCATCTTTCAGAAAGACGGGTACAACCATTGTTGGGCTAATTTTCAAGGTGGCTATATTTCGTTTAACAGTTTCGAAGTTTTTTTTTTCTCTTAAATTTTTAACGACATCTGGCGCTGGATTACATAAATTTTAAAAGACATTTACATAGTTGATCTCCATCTGAGTCATGGAATTTATGATTTTCTGGTTACTTGCATGAGGTGACTTTGTCACTTTCTTCTTAAACTTTGCTCCACTTCCCTGTATGCTCATTTCTTCAGGATGGTGTGATTCTTGGAGCGGATACAAGAGCCACAGAAGGCCCTATAGTTTGTGATAAAAATTGTGAGAAGATTCATTACATGGCCCCCAACATATATTGTTGTGGAGCAGGGACAGCTGCTGATACGGAGGCAGTTACAGGTATCCCAAAATTCTTAATTTTGTATGTTGGAAGTGCATTTCGGTCAAGTTATAAGCATTTACTGAACGTTTATTTTCATCTTATGTTATGTTATTCCTTTTTTTATCTCTAGAAATGGTCAGCTCTCAGCTGCAGCTGCACCGTTATGCAACTGGTCGAGAATCACTGGTGGTTACTGCTCTTACAATGCTAAAGTCTCATCTATTTAGGTATAATGTGCTTCTTTAAGCAAAATATGTTTTAAATTTTTTTTAAGATAATACTTGGAATAAGTTCAAAACTTACAACTTTTGATTGCATTCAGTTACCAAGGTCATGTCAGTGCTGCTTTGGTGCTTGGAGGAGTTGATGTTACAGGACCGCATTTGCATACTGTGTGTATTATTCAATAACAGAAGTGCCAGTTTTTGGATTATGTATGTGACAATACTTTTATCGTAGAGTTCTATTTTTGCAGATCTATCCCCATGGCTCAACAGACACTCTTCCTTTTGCTACAATGGGCTCAGGGTCTCTTGCTGCAATGGCTGTCTTTGAGGCCAAATATAGAGAGGGCCTCACTGTAAGCTTACTAAATGCCTAATTCTTCTCATTAGTTGTTACCTTTTTTACTATCCACATGCTCTGTTATGTATCTTAGACTAGCTTGCTGATGGAGAATGTTTCTACTTAAGCCTTAATGGGTTACATAATTAATCAAATTGTTAAAACCTTTGAAACCTTGATACTGGGAAGGATCTGAAGGGGACTAATCTCTGACGTATAGTTAAGTTTGTATTTTATACATCATACCACAAAGATTTTGACAAGTATTTGATGAAGCGGCATGATCATTTTATCAGCCTTGACCTTTCTATATAACATTCTGCTATAAATTATTTCCGTTTATATCATGGTGACCTAGCTTGGTATGCTAATCATCTCCTAGTCTCACTCGTCACTGTCATCCATGCGGTTTGACCTTGGTCTTTTTGTCGTTCACCCACTAACCAGCTTCAATAAACTTTTATTTTAGCATATCCTTCTAAAATAACTTTCTTGTTGTCATTTAGTTTCTTTAAACATTTATCTTGCTGTTTTTATCCATTTTTTCTCCACTTTATTAATTCTTTTATTTTTTATTTTTTATTGCAAGTGTTCTGTTCTTTAAAACATGGCTCGTTTAACAGCCCTTTCATAGTGTTGTGTTATCACTCTCAGTATGCATTTCTTTTTATGCGTCTATCACTTAATACTAATATCTTTTCCAAAGTGACATTTGATGGATGATATGTGTGTATGTGAAAGGAAAGGGTGTCTGTGGGTTGTTAATTTGACTGTAAAGAGCTTTAAAAACTGCGTATTTTCTATTTCCTTTTCTCTTCACAATGCTCTTTTCCATTGTAAAAATAAATAAATAAATAAATAAATAAATAAATAAATAAAAGGAAAAGTTAAGTTCTGCAGAGAAAAAAGTAACCCGAGGTCCTGGAAATTACAAAGCTGATGGTAAATAATTTCTCTAGAGGGAACACTGGTAGTCAGGAGGACGACAATTCTTTTTTAGCTCTATAACTTTGTTACATTGTATTATTATGCATCAAGAAACTGTGATTGAGTTGGTAATAACTTCTGATATGCATGGACCTTGACTGCAGAGAGAGGAGGGCATCAACCTTGTAACTGAGGCTGTTTGCTCGGGTATTTTCAATGATCTGGGCAGTGGATCTAATGTGGATGTATGTGTTATTACAAAGGTACACATTTATTCACTTCAAGACTTTTTTCTTTGGCAAAAGTAAGAAGATTGTATTTATAATGGTGAGAAGATTGTACTCACTTTAAGATTTCAAATGCGGCAACTGACATTTTATTTGACAATATTGTTTCTTTTTTTTTTTTTCTGGTAAAAATAGTGTTTCACTTAACATTCTCAAATGATATAGGGTCACAAAGAGTATCTGCGCAACCACCGAATGCCAAATCCTCGAACATATGTTAGTTCAAAAGGGTTTTCATTTGCTAAAGGGCAAACTGGTTAGTGACAGCTCCATCTTAGTTTCCTTTTCTGATTTTATTTGCTGTTTATTGAGGTATTTGAGAGTTTTTTTTTTTTTTGACCTATTTCAATGTTGTTTAGCTTATTTTTAAATTTTCGATATAAAAAACTTATGGCTGCAAGCACCATGATTGTTAAGATAGTCCTTTGAACTGCAAAGTAAATTCACTTATTTGACTTTTAGTTCGGTTCCATTAAGAACAAATTCTGATTTTCTATATTTCTTGTATTAGGAAGATTTATTTCAAATTTTATTTAAGCTTTGTACACCAGAATGGTGATATGTAAATGTTGTTTATATGTGATCAATTTTTGTTGCTTTTTAGGTATTCCCCCTTTTACTGACTATGCTATGAATTTCTTTTTCAGAGATTCTGTCATCAAAGGTTACGCTGCTGAAGGAGAGAGTAGTGGCGATCGAAGGTGATGAAATGGAAGAGTAGTGTTAGCAATTATGATGTTTGATGTCATTTCCTCACCCTTTCTAGTGGATCTCTATTTCTCCTACTTTGTGAACTTCATTGACTGGTAAAACTGGAGTGATTTATTCATTCCAAAAAGTGAAATAGAACGATCAATGTGCTAAATTTGTCTTGCATGGTAGCTTTTGTTTTTTTATGAATGTTCTGCTTGATGATATGCTTAACCTTTTCCCCAATCTAACTTTCATGAAATCATTTGCAGTGATAAAAATGTCACATAGGATTTTTTTCTTTTGTTACTTTTTACTTTAATGTAAATTAATAGAATTGATCCAAGTATATAATTGTTCTTCTATCTTGTATGCTCCGACACCTTGTTTGAACCACTGGAAAAGTCAAAAAGATATTAAAACGCACTTGTTCTTCCATCTCAATTTGGGATGCAGGCTTGGCAAATTCAACTCTTTCAGTGTGGGCTTCTCTGTTAAGACAGATTAATTATTCTAAGCTAAACTGCGGATGCTGGAGTTTTAACCCTGAATCTGTTTGAATCAATTAGACTGATTTAATTAACTTTCAAAAAGAAAACTAAATACAAGGTGCCACAATAGAATTTGTCTTCTGATGTTGTATTCGGAAATTCTGCTAGAACAAGAAACAGTTTCAAGTTTCAACTATTAAGTTGCTCCAAGGGAAAAATAACATCCAATTTTCAGGTATATTTTCAATGATAGCAGCAGAGAAGCTGGAGTTGAGCTCCAGGAAACCTCATTTCTTAGATAAAATGATTCTACTCTAATGAAGGAAAGTCTTCTGTTGACGGAAATTCTTCCAGATGCCCTCACTCTTTAGTCCCATTCGGCTCTAAACTGGAAGTCCAAAGAATGGTTGTGTCTGTGATCATTGAGGTGATCAGATACAGGTCCATGCTTGATGCTGGTCTTCTATCTTCAAAGTAACTTACAAAAACAAGGGGTGTGAGGAGTTTTCTTTGATGACAATGACGATGGGGTGGGTTAAACAGGGAAACTGCCGCCAAATAAAAAGGAGAAACTACACCAGTTGCTTCAGTCTTCGAAAAGAAAATGAAAACCAAATAGTTTTAAAAAAAGAGGAAATCTCAGATATCACCTTTCCCCGGCCTTCCTTCGAAAGAAATCTCAGGTATCACCTTTCCCGCCCTTCTCCGTGTCACGACTAATGCGAAAAGAAGCATTTCGGTTTGCCACTCCTTGATTTCCATAAAATTCACCAAGTAAAAGAATCTTACAGTGTAAAATATATTTAGAGAAGATCTACTGGGAAGAATCTTACTGGTATAGAGAGCAGCTTCATTTCAGAAGTGCTATTATGGTATACATATGAAACGTATCTTCTTTTCATGGTTTGAACTGCTGCACAGATGTTTAGAAGCAAAGCTCTAAATTCTTACCCATGAAAAAGTATCGATATGAGCAGTTTCATGGAGCCCAGTTAGCCTTTTCTCGTTGTCATCACCATAAACAGAAATGTGATCTTTGTGCCACAGTGCCTGCTTCTCTATGGCCTTCTTGATCTCCTTAATTCCTCCACTTCTCATGGACTTGGTGCTAAGAGAACAGTCACAACTCGTATTTGAAATAAGAACAAACCCAGATGTTTATATGTTTTATGAGGTAATTGAATGTATTTTTTCACAGAAAACCTAACCTAAAGTTTGTGTGAGCACCGGCACCATTCTAGTCACCCTGACAAGGCAGGAAAATTTTGTCAGCCTCGTCTAAGTAGCAGTTTCTGTATTTTTTAAAGCTGGTTTGGTTTCTTTTATGCGGTTTGAACTGTGCTAGTTCAAAGAAAAGTGTACACACAGACTAAAGGCAGAACCAGATGTGGAAACTAAGCATTTGTCAATAACTAAATCTTAAAGACCATTAATGGAAGCAAAAGTACTTGAACCTCAGTCTTTTTTTTTGGAGTATAGGCCACCCTGGACTGGTTTTGCGTACAGAGAAAGAATGACACCAGCAGCCTCTGTAATTCTCTGCAGAAAGCAGAAAAGGATTTGATGTTTAAGTACACCAATAACCTCAAGGAGACCAAATTCAACAGCTTCTTCCTCTTTACCCAGAGCAGTTGTGCAAACGGCAAGCTTTCGGATGAAAAAATTTCAGAGTATCAACACCCTCATTTGCTGTAATCCACTAATCCATGGTTGGAATTCGGAATCGTCTGGTAATATTGCAGAAAAAGGGGGGAAACGATTGAGGAATCCGTAAATGGGTCCTCCGCTCTTAGTTTTGCAGACGAGGTTTTCGTAAATGGATCCAATATTTTTATGCTTTTGCATGAAATTATTACCGGTAAACACAACTGGGTTTTGCTTTCTGAGCTTGTATACTGCGAAAACTTATGTTCCTGGATTAGATTCAGTATTAATTGCAAGATGCTAAAAGCCATGCTGAAGAAATACGAGTGATGCTTTGGATTAATGTGATAAAGGGTAATTGACACCATTTGCCTTACAATTCAAACCGAGGAAGCCTCTCAGACCCACGACTCCAGGATGGAGAAGAGACTACCCATGGGAGCCAAGTTCATGAACCTGGTGGGTACCCAGTCTGCTAGCCAGGTTGATCAGGTTGAGACTGACCTTTCAAACCGCGCGACCGGCCGAGTTGGTGAGTCCGACAACGACGAAAAAGGACAGCTCTAATGGCGGCGTCGCGCGTTCATGATCCTGATCATCTGTTCTGATGTACATACAGAAATACAAAACGTAGATGAAGACAATCCGGAAACTGTGTGCTGAAATTCCTCTGTTTAGGCCGAGGAATCATTAACTGGCTGGCTGACGAATAAAATCATTGCTGGGCCCAAGTAGTATATGTGGTCCTTTCTTCTCCATCGCCAATCTCCCTCCTTCCCCGACCCGAGAAATTAATCCCTTCCCTTGCGTCCAGAACGTTAAAAACAATCTTCCTCCTTGTTCTAAATCCAGACACTTTTCCTACCTACTAGGCCCCTCGCTTGAATTATCTCCATCTTCACAATCCTCCAACACATAGAACAAGAATCGTCACCTCTCATCTTAATAATCCAAATTCACCCATCTCAGTTTCTCCGCCCTGATCTGTATTATTAAATCCCTAAGTCCGACCCTTCTCTCCCTCCTCTCCGCCTTCTGGAGATCTCTCCTCTCTTCTTCTTTCTCTGACTCTGCCACATTAATAATCATGGGAATTGTGAGGAGTTCGCCGGGGCAGCTGAAGCTGGTGCACCCAGGTGGGTTCGTGGAGGTGCACAGGCGGCCGGTGGCGGCGATTGAGGTTATGATGAAGAACCCAAGACACTGCGTCACCCGAACGGATGTTTTCCAGTTTCCATGGATTGTCGTCCGTCCAGAGTCCATTCTCGAGCCCGGGAACGTCTTCTTCATCGTCCCTTTTCGCACCATTCACCGCCTCTTGCGTGATCATCATCATTCAAACTCCTCTCCCACCTCCGACCCAACCCCGTCTCCTCCTCACTACGAAAGCCCCTCCAACGTTCAACCTGACAGATTGCCGCTTGACAGTCCGTCCATGGAAGTATCCAGTAACCGGTCCACCCATTTCAGATCGTGGTGTTCGGAAACCTGGAATCACGACGGTGGACGGGAAAGTGAGGAGGGCAGTAATCTACTTCATCACGATCAGAATGCAACAGGGAATTCCCTTGTTCTGAAGCCATGTCTGAGAAGTACCAGTACTAATACACGGAGCAGGGGAACTTCCACTGGGCTTCGAAACCGAAGGGTGACATTTGCAGAAGACGAGAGGAACTCGAGGAGAAGATTGACGACGGGTTACTGACGGGGAATTCCTTCTCCGCCGACACAATTTTTTAATTAGATTCGTCGCGGCAAATCCTTGGCAATCTGTGGAGCATTAATTCATCTGACCTTTGTTTCTTCTCTCTGTGATTTATGTGAAAAAATGAGGCACATTTCGATGCTGAGAATTGCTCTGATTTCCTTGAAAATGATCTGAAATCTACATCCGTGTAAGATTAAAATCACAAGTAGAATAAGACATGTTGTAAATTAACTCATATTTCAAGATACGTTTTACTCTTATATAAAGCGGTAACTTACAGGTCGTAACATACGATCACTTGCTGGTCATAACATATTAACTTGCTGGACGTAACATAATAACCTCCTAATCATACCATATAATTAACTTGTTGGTTGTAACATAGTAACTTACAGGTTGTAATATAACATTGGAACTAACTAAAATATTCTTCTTAATTACCGTCTCACCCGAATTCAATAACTCGTAACTCCTAACCCAACCCGAATTCAATACTATGTTACGACCAACAAATTATAATTGTACGCCCAACAAGTTACGACGAGTTATACGAAAAGAAAGGTAATTTAGTTAGTTTATGTAGCTCTCTCTCTCTCTCTCTCTCTCTCTCTCTCTCTCTCTCTCTCTCTCTCTCTATTGTATATTTGTTTCTCAATTGAGATATTCTCAAATTATAGGAAGTCTGATGTACCTGTTAAACTGCACTAGGCCGGATATATCTTGTGGTAGGCAGAATTAGTAGATACATGAGTAATCTTGATAAATCTCATTGGAGTGCGATTACGAGACATTTACGATATTTGAGGAGTACTATTAACTATGGATTACACTATTCTGGTTTTTCTATTGTACTTGAAGGGTTGAATCTCTTATTCCAATGACACTAAAACCACTAGTGGTTTTGTTTTCACACTAAATGGTAGTGTAGTTTCTTGGAAATCCTCCAAGCATACCTGATCACCAAATCAACAATGAAAGCCGAGCTGGTTGCCTTGGAGTTGGCTAGTGAGGAAGCAAAATGACTTTGGAGACTATTATCAAATATTCCCTTGTTAGATAAGCTTATTCCTTCTATCCTAATAAACTGTGATAATCAAGCGACTATCATGAAAGTGAAGAGTAAGAATCACAATTCAAAGTCGTCTAGACTCGTAGAGCTTGGATACAAGATCTTACGTAAGCCTACCTCCTCAGGAATTATAACATTAAATTATGTTAAGTTCGTGAAAAACTTTGTAGATCATCTGACCAAGGGTTTGTCGAGAGGACAAGTACAATTTGCTTCGGGAGGGATAGAATTAAACCTTATTATTTGAATTACCGTTAGTGGTTGTTACAAAAATTCCCTAACCCAGGAAATCTTCCACAACAACACAGACAATAATCCAAGACGAGATAATCTGGCACTCGAGAAATTAAATAAGCCAAACTCAACAAGAACACAAAGATTTAACGTGGAAAACCCTCTTTCAATAGAGAGTAAAAAAACCACGCGGGGACTAACGAACAAATCCACTATTTTTAGAAAAAATAGTACAAGAAGTCTTTTCGGATGAACAAGAGAAGAGAAAGAGAAACTTTACCCAACCCTTACAAATTTATTAGGGATCGCGTTCATCTCCCAATTTGTTTCCAAGGATTTTTCCGGTTTCTCCCGTTCTGCCTTTCTATTCCTTCTCTGTCTTGTTTTTCACGCACACCCTCCTCTTTTACCCTAATCCACTAAAGGACAAAATAGAAGAAGAAATGACGATTTTGACCCTCACACTTGAGAGATCTGAGATGGGCTCCACACACTTGACAATCTCCCACTTGGAGACCATCCGAGCACAACTATTTCAACCTCTGACCTTCCTCTACCTTGTTCGTCGCATATGTCCATCTCTTGCCAATTAGTGCAAGTTCACCATAGTTGAGCAAAGACTCAACTTTTGGCCCTCCACCGACTTTGTCAACATATCCGCCGGATTCTTCTTTCCATCTATCTTCTCCAGCTTCAATTATCCTTCCTCAAGTAAAGTTCAAATGAAGTAGTACCGAAGATGAATATGTTTGGTTCTCGAATGAAACACCGAATTCTTGGCTAGATGGATTGCACTCTGACTGTCGCTTTATAACCTGCAATCAGCATTATCAAACCCCAACTCATTCATTAGAGATTTCAGCCATATATACTCCTTGCTAGCTTCTGTTGCAGCCACATATTCAGCTTCTGTTGAAGATAGAGCAACAACTTTCTGCAGTTTAGAAACCCAACTGATCATTTGCGGTTCCACCAATGTAAACACATACCCGAAGTGCTTCGCCATTATCTCTATCACCCGCATGATCAGAGTCTACAAAACCTTTCACATCAATGTTATTTCTTCCAAAACACAAACAGTAATCAAAAGTACCTTTCAAATATCTGAATATCCACTTCACTGCTTCCCAATGTTCTTTGCCTGGATTTTTCATGAATCTGCTCACAACTCCCACTGCATGTGCTATATCCGGTCTTGTACTCACCATTGCATACATAAGACTCCCAATAGCTGAAGCATAAGGCACCGTCTTCATGTGAGCTATCTCCTCATCACTCTTGGCACATTGTTCCTTAGACAATTTAAATTGACTACCCAAAGTAGTAGTCACCGCCTTGGATTCATGCATGTTGAACCTCTCCAAGACTTTCTTCACATATCCCTCTTGGGACAACCACAACTTCTTCTTCTTCTTGTCTCGGGTAATTTGCATCCCAAGAAGTTGTTTCGCTTCACCTAGGTCCTTCATGGAAAATTGATTTGCCAACCTCTTCTTGAGATCATCAATTTTCTTCATGTTAGTCCCTGCAACAAGCATATCATCTACATACAATATTAAGATAATATAATCTCCATCATTGAACCTTTGTAGATATACACAGTGGTCCGCATTGCTCCTAGCAAATCCAATGTCCAACATAAACCTGTCAAACTTTAAGTACCACTGCCTCGGTGCTTGTTTGAGTCCATATAGACTCCTCTTCAATTTGCACACCCAACTCTCTTTTCCTATGACTTCAAAACCAGCTGGTTGTCTCATGTAGATTTCCTCCTCCAAGTCACCATGAAGGAAAGTTGTTTTGACATCAAGCTGCTCTAAATACAATCCTTTCACAGCAACTATACTCAAAATAGTTCGAATTGAAGTCATTTTCACTACCGGTGCAAATATATCATGAAAATCTATACCTTCTCTTTGTCCAAACCCCTTCACCACAAGTCTAGCCTTGTACCTCTGTACACCACCGACTTCTTGCTTGACCCGGAATATCCACTTGTTTTGTAATACCTTCTTCTTTGCAGGCATCTTCACCAATTCCCATGTTTGGTTCTCCTCCAATGACAACATCTCATCTTTCATAGCAAGCTCCCACTTAAGATGAGCTTCATCCGCCATGGCCTCATCATAGGATTCTGGCTCTCCTGCAACAGTATACAAAACATGTTGTACAATTAAATTTAACTTTTGTACAGGCTTTCTTACCCTTGTACTCCTCCTCAACCCGGAAGTAACAATTTCCTCTTGTGGTATTTCTAAGTCATCAAAATCAGTTTGAGCATTTGAATACTCATGTAATTCACCGTCATCAATACTTGATTGTTCACCCTGTGACTCATTCTCTTGTTCAGTTTCAATTTGTTGTTCTCCTTCACTTGGAACAACCTGTTCATTTGTTGCTTTCATCAGTCTCATCTCTCTTTTTGTACTCTTTCTCCTTAGGCTCAATCTCCTTTTCTTCTGTTCTGGCTTTGTACATTTGGTCCTCATTGAATACAACATTCCGGCATCGAAACACCTTGTTGTTATCAAAATCCCATAGTCGGTAACCATACTCGTCACCTCCGTATCCAAGAAACACACACTTGGTAGATTTAGGATCAAGCTTCTTCCTAACTTCCCTGTCAATGTGAGCATAGGCAATACAACCAAAAATTTTCAGAAAAGAATAATCCACATTCTTACCAGCCCATACATCTTCTGGTATTCTTCCATCTAGAGCACTTGATGGACTCCGGTTGATTAGGTAGACTGCTGTATCCACAGTAGCTCCCCAAAGATGCAAGGGGAGACCCGCATGAATTCTCATGCTCCTAGCTCGCTCAAGGATGGTTCGATTCATTCTCTCTGCCACCCCGTTCTGCTGTGGTGTTCTAGGCACAGTCTTAATCCTCCTAATCCCCCTTTTGGCACAATAGGAGTCAAACTCCTTATTACAAAATTCTCCACCATTATCAGACAACAGACATTTCAGCCTTGACCCTGTCTCATTCTCAACACGAGCTAACCAATACTTGAACATGTTAAAGACATTTGATTTTTTTTTCAAAGTATAAATCCATGTCTTCCTACTATAGTCATCAATAAAGATAACAAAATAGAGATTACCTCCAAAAGATTTACCTTGGGCTGGTCCCCAAACATCTGTGTGAACCAGGTCCAATTTGTTGGACTTTTTCTCTCTACCATCTTTGTTGAAGCTCACCCGCTTTTGTTTTCCTAAGACACAGTCTTCACAAAAGTCAAAGCAAATATTAGTTATACCTGTCAAAACCTTCTTTGAATGTAGGATCCTCATCCTACTCTCGCTCAAGTGACCAAGCCGGCGATGCCATAATGATGCTTTATCATCCTTCTCAGCCGCCAAGGAAACAATTTGATCTACCTTGGTGCACAATGGGTAAAGTGTGCCCACTGCCTTCCCCTTGATCAAAGTCAATGCTCCACGGCTAACCTTCCATGAGCTGTTCTCAAATGCGATCTTATAGCCCTCCTGGTCTAACTTGTTGACAGATATAAGATTTTTCTGCAAATCCGGTATATGTCTTACCTCTTTTAGAATCAGTTTACCTCCATCATTCATCTTCAAGTGAATTATGCCTCTTCCCTCAATTTTGCACTTCTGACCATTTCCAACAATTACATGACCAAACTCACCCTTGATGTAGTCACAAAACCACTCTTTGTGAGATGTGCAATGGAAAGAAGCTCCGGAGTCAATATACCAATTCTCCACCTTGTATTAGGTCATATAAACTGACAAACATAGTTTTTCCTCATGTCCATCTACAACATTTGCAGTATTCTTTACTCTCTCTGGACAATCTCTCTTAACATGTCCTTCTTTATCACAAACCCAGCACTTGAACTTACCCTTAGATTTACCTTTTGACTTATATCGATCCCTATTATTGGGACCCCTGCTTTGATTTCTTCCCCGGTCTCTGCCCTTCCCCTTATCAATTGACAAGGTTGTGTCGGAAGTGGACGATGTATTGCTCACCATGCTCCTCTTCATCATCTCCTGATTCAGAATAGCACTCAACACCTCATCAAACTTCAACTTCTCCTTAGTAGCATTACTAATTGAAGTGATCACTATATCCCAACTTTCAATCAAAGAACACATAAACATCAAAGCTTTCACATCATCATCAAATTTCAAATCAACTGCTTCAATTTGTGCCCACAGTTTGTTAAAATCATTTAAATGATCTGCAATAGGAGTTCCTTCAGACATTCTCAAATAAACAAGTTTTCTCAAAAGGAATAACCTGTTTGAGGCTGATGACTTCTCATAGACTCCGCCAATCTTTGTCAGTAAATCCTTGACAGTCTTCTCCTTAGAGACATTAAACGCTACCGATTGAGTCAAACTCATCCGGACTACAGCCAATGCCCTTCGATCCAGTAACGCCCACTCATCAGCCTTCATCTCTGTCGGCTTCACCCCTATGAGTGGCAAATGTAATTGCTTCTCATATAAGTGGTCCTCTATCTGAATTCTCCCTGATAATTTGATCCATCAAATTTCTCAATCCTCCCGGTCTTGGAAGATTTATCTGCCATAACTCCCACTCAATTTAATAACCAATTGAATGAAACCGCTTCTCGTTCCCACAGACGGCGCCAATTGTTATAAAAAATTCCCTAACCCAGGAAATCTTCCACAACAACACAGACAATAATCCAAGACGAGATAATTTGGCACTCAAGAAATTAAATAAGCCAAACTCAACAAGAACACAAAGATTTAACGTGGAAAACCCTCTTTCAATAGAGAGAAAAAAACCACGGGACGCGACGAACAAATCCACTATTTTTAGAAAAATAGTACAAGAAGTCTTTCAGATGAACAAGAGAAGAGAAAGAGAAACTTTACCCAACCCTTACAAATTTATTCCGGGATCATTCATCTCCCAATTTGTTTCTAAGGATTTTTCCCGGTTTCTCCCGTTTAGCCTTTCTATTCCTTCTCTCTGTCTTGTTTTTCACGCACACCCTCCTCTTTTACCCTAATCCACTGAAGGACAAAATAGAAGAAGAAATGACAATTTTTACCCTCACACTTAGAGATACAGATGGGCTCCACACACTTGACAGTGGTAACCCTACCTGACTGACTTGTTATCCCATGGCAAAGGTTTAATAGGTAAAAACAAGCTACTCAGTAACTGGTATGAGCACAAAATTAGTGAATTTATTCACGTCCCCTCTCTAAGAAGCTGGTGTTCAACTACAATAAATTAAGGATTGTGAAATACGTTAATGATATAGAAGCTATTATAGTAGGGTAATATACTTGTGCATGACCGTAACGCGCAACCTTGATAGTACTCATATTCATAACTAACACTTGGTTGTTCGGCGTTTTCAAAACCTACATATAAAGTCTAAGTTCAAGACTTGTTCACTTAGGACTGTTATTTATGGTGGAACATCAACTAGATGGAGGTTCAAATCCACAAGACAATTTTCATCGAAAGCTAAAGTGTACTGACTCTTATCCATTATGTCAAGTTGTCATTATTATGTTAAGTCAATTGTCTTCTCATTTTAAAATAGGTGGGGAATGTTGTATATTTTAAAATAGAGTTAAATCTCTTTATTCCCTCTCCCTCTATAGCCATTTTAAAAGTTTTCCTTTAAATTTCCTTTATTATAACTTTATTCCAACATCTTTTTCATATTTCTTTACTATACCTTTCAATGAAAATTGTTTTCCAAATTCCCTTACTATACCTTCATTCCAACATTTTTTTTATATTTCTTTACTATACCTTTCAATGAAAATTGTTTTTCAAATTCCCTTACCATAGCATTCTTCCAAAATTTTCTTCATCTTCCAAAACTTATTGCCTTCATGATATTTTTTATTCATATTCCCTTCCAAATTTCTTTTCCAAGATTTTTCTTCATTTTCTCTTTCGATAGCCTCTAATCACAATTTTTCTTCATTATTTTTTTGCATGATTTTTTTCATGATTGTTTTCATGATTTTTCTTCATTATTTTTCTTCATATTAACACACAGCCTTTTATATTTTTTTTCTACAAATTCCATTACCATAGTATTCGTTCGATATTTTTGTTTGTATTTCCTTCATATACCTTTCTTTCAAAATTTCACCTCAGATTACCTATGACCTCTTTCAATGATTTTTCTTCATTTTCACTTACTATGGCATTCAAACATCAAATTTCCCTTACTATTGCCTATATCCAAGGATTTTCTTAATATTCCCTTACTATATACCCTTTCATAAAAAATTTCCACAAATTCTATTACTTTTCCCTCTCTGTCAAGTTGTTTTTTTTATTTAACAACACAATTATTTTTTTTGAGAATTTTAGTACCTATCTACTGAGATTTTATTTTTATGGGATTGTAGTAGGACAGTGGGAGTCAACAAGAAATATCATGGAAAAAAAAAAAGTGTCATTAATCTATCGATACTACATAGTGTAATGTTCACTACAAAGCATTTCACTTCCAGTTTAGATGTACTCCCACATAATAAAACTTGGAAGCATTTCTAGGTATATAGCCAGCAACCTTTTGAGTCCTATTATACCTAGCTTCCTGATTAGGTCTTTGTTTAATTGTCCTACATGCACGATCCTAGTACTGTAATTGAAACTATATTCCAGCTTTATAATAGCGAGCCACAAAACCATCCTTCACAGTAACTGTTAGCAACAATTCGTCCTTATGCAAATGTTTGTTAATTAGCATGTAGGTCATTTAATTTGCAGAGGGAGAGGGAAATTTGTACTCTATGAAAATCAGCTGGTCTCATCTACGCGGCATCTGCCTGAAAAGCAGAAGCAATCTAAGAATTTGCTCTCAGGTTCTTCTCTGCTTGTTGTTGAAGGTGACGAAGAAGATTCAGACCCAAGACCTGCTTCTTTCTCAGGAACATTGCTGCCTCCACTGATGATGAACACTTCGCAAAAAGCCGGCGCATTTTTTCGAAGGAATTCGCTCTTTCTCAATCCCTTCCTCCTCAATCCCCTGGCAAGAAATTATAAAAACCATCAACATTGATTCTATCCATACCAAGAAGGGTTATGTGCATGTAAATATGAAAAATTATCAGCAGAGCAACCTGTAAGCAGAGGAAGAGGATTTCCTTGTACCCATTACGAGTCTGGTGATGTTGAGCACTGAAATGAGATCAACAATGGCTTTTGCAGTCAGATCACTCTCGATGAGCACAGTCTCCACCGGTACCTGTGGAAGCAGAACACTTCAAATGTGAAGAAGGATTAATATTACTGGGTATTATTGATTATGAGTAGGAATTGGCGTTGCTTTACCTTGGAATCAGCACAGAGACGGACATATTTCTGCAAGATGTTTCCTCTTCTGACGTTCTCTTGGTTCACATAGCTCTTCCATTGATCTGCTCCCACTTGGCTCTTTGACAGCTTCCCAACTGCATCCACAAATCCCTCCTAGCCTTCATTACCTTGATTGTCATTCATATATGATTATATTCTAGAGCTATTGAACAAGCATTTTAATTGAAGGACACCCATTTGTGACCATCAAGCAGAATGAGTTTCATGAGAAATCATTTCCCTCATATCTGCTGAGAAGTGCAAACAACTCAGCTTGAATCAGCCTGGAAACGAAGTATGAATTTAATCAATCAATTTCCTGTTTTGGGTTCGAGATATATTGAACTAAAAACTTCCAAGCCTGTAGCTTGATCTTCTGTGAGATCAAGTTATGGGGAATTCTTATGATTTACTTCCGACTTGAACTGGATAGTTCCAAATCCATCCTAATTGTAGAATAATATTTTCTCTGAAGCATATTCTCCAAAAAAAAAAAAAAAAAAAAAAAAATCTCTGCAGCTTCCTGTTGAAACCACCCAGGGTATTTAAATCTACAGAACAACAGAGGTTGATTCATTCCCTCATATGGATCTCTTTCAATTCTTCTTTTGATCTAGAATCTATGCTTTAGTCAGAAACAAATAGTAGGAGATGACAATTAACATTGGATGCCAACAAAATATTTAGAAACAGATGAAACATAATACCAGAAAATTGAGCAAAGTCAGGAGATTTTCAAAACTTCTTGAGCGTGAGGAAGTGGTCCATATATACCTGGTGTGGGAATAGAATTAATGGGTGAGCAGACATGAATCAGAAAGACCCGGCTTCCAGGAAAAACAGAATTCTGCAGAGCCCACTTGAGAGCATCCATATCATCTTTCCCCACAGCCACATAAACGTCCTTGGCATCTCCAACAAAGCTCTTGCTCTCCTCACCAATCTCTACAATCTCAGGAGACATCACTGCCTGCAACCCAAACCCATTACCACCCATCATTAATTCTGCAGATTCCTTCTCCATCTCTCTTATCCGTTAGTCAGCCCAACATTTGGAAAGTGAGGAGTGGGGAGGAGAAAAAGGAAATGCAGCAATGGTGGAGGAGACTGGAAGGAAGGAAGGAAAGAGAGACAGAGAGGGAGAGAGGGAGAGAGAGACAGAGAGACAGAGACAGAGGGAAAGAAAGGAAGGAATATCAGAAGAGACGAGTAAGAAAGGGATGAGAGAGAGAAAGCAGCGAAGATGTCAAGGAGGTTTGATCGGTTTTGGTGTTTTGCATGGAGAAGTTGCTCTCAATGGAGGGCAAAGATTCGTTTGTCAAAAGCACAGGAGGATTATGATACTACGCCATTCTTGTTTTCTCAAGCTTGTGACGTTTTGTCTTTGTCACTTTTGGGCCTCATGGGATGTGGTTGACCAGAAGCAATGGAAGCTTCAGCCTGAAAGCAGAAAAAGAAGCCAACTTGCCTTTTTGCCAGATCAAAGGCTAAGTGGTCCGTGGTTGCTCTTTCTAGATAGTTGAGGGATGGGCTGGACAGGATTTACTTCTCCTGAATGGGCAGTAGACTTTGATATTAGATAATTATAATCTTCAGAATCTTTTGTTTTTCATGATGGGTTTAGAGGTTAAACTGTCAACAAACTTTGTTTCAAATGTTTTTTTTTTGGACCAAGACAAACTGATTTAAGTCAATATAAGAATAGGTATATGTCATGTGACATTGAGATTCCTGCTCTTGATTTTCTTTGTGAGAAATATTTCATAATGATATTCTATATATACCTACATGTCCTCTAATTATAGAGCGGCCTGTAATAAAAGAATTGCAAATTGTAATCTCATTGCAAGTTCAACTTTCTGACTCGAGAACATCGACCTAACTCAAATGAGACATCGGTGAAAAAAGAGAGGTCTTGCTGATCATGGCGGCTGTTGTTGTGAAGTAATACATTGCAGCTTCATTCGATTGCAAGGAAGCAGCAGCAGCAACAGCAGAATGGGGTTCCACTCTAAACCCCAGAATTCTTGAATGGAACTCTTTCACCTGGGTAAACTTCAAAACATGCCAGAACTTTGACAAACCCTCAACTTATGCCTTTTATTACTTACTATCATTAATCAAGTATTCCTTCTACAAAAAGATATCCCACGGGGAATACAAAAAATTAACCATGAAGGAGATATGGAGCAAAATTCATCCAACTGATTATGGAAGTCTATCCAAGAAAGTAATATCCACTTTCTGTTATTGCTTCTAACATGTATATTTGAATATGAAACAATATAACATATTTGTGGAGAATCAGACTTTCACCCAGACCTCCGGTAGACGGAGTAAGCCACACCAACTGATGCAAGTACTCCAATTACTCCAACCGTCATCAGGACATCACTCTGATCCCACTTCCTGAACAATGTTGACACTCGAGTAGGCAATTTTTCATCCTTTTCGGCATCTTCAGCTGGGGGAACCTCACCATTTTCAAGTCCTTTATCCTTACAACAAGTGAACTTTGCACCAGTTCCTGCAGTAGCTCCATTAGTTTCCACCTGTTGGACCTTGCAGCAAGAGAACACATTGGCATCGCCCCCTGGAGTAACTTCACTGCCTTCCACCCCTTTATCTTTGCAACAAGAGAACCCATTGACAGCATTGTCAACCGCAACTTCCCTGTTTTTCAGCAAAGTGACTTCAGTGCTTTCCACCACTTTGTCATTGCAAGACAACCCATTGGCAGCATTGACTTCAGCAACTTCACTGATTCCCACCCCTTGGTCCATGCAACAAGTGAAACCATCAGTACCTTGGCAACAGGTCACTCCCTCGGGGGCTCGGTCACCACCTGTTATCTCCTTGTCACCTTCTGCAGCGTTGATTCCATCTGCTAAAACCTCCTCAATATTTTGCTGAAGCCTATGCTCATATGATTTGATTTGATCCTCCTTAGACATACCCATCTGTCCCCTGAAATAAAGAATAATAGTTTTAGGAGTACATTATTTTGAAAGATAGTCAACTGCAGCTCTCTGTTTCAAGCAGCTATCTGTTTCATGCCCTGCATGATTCAAATATGTGAACCGCTCATCCCTTTGACTTGATTAATTTTGCCAGAATAAAAGGGTCCCTCTTTTTTACAGGTTATTAGTGGCGTATGTCTTACAATACATACTAGACCATTCTTGGAAGCAGTGACAAGAAGAATGTTCCATAAGAAGATGATCAACCAACTAGAAAACATTTGAATTGATAAATGAGATAGAAAACTGTCATTCCAAAATGGACTATAGCCAACTCCATCATCATGTGGAATAATATTCTTGGGTGCTGGCTTATAGTTAATCTATAGTTTATTGAACAAAACTACTGAAAAGAATATAAGGGTAATTCTTTCTATAAAAAAAGACAAAAAAGCACGATGACAAGAGTCTACTGAATATCAGCATCATTGTATTAAAGTTTCATATGTAAAAAACCAAGAATACAGAACGTTGTTGCAATTTAGCTGCTGTTTATTGACAAACCTAACTATATGAGCATCATGAGCACAGCTGAGTGATGTTGCAAACTCTCCAAAAAAAAATTTTAATATGGACTATGGCTCTAATCTCCACTATGAATTGGAGGCATTCTACATGAAACAGCAATTTAGAGGTAATGAGGCAAACATAAGATAGATCTATAAGCAAGGAGCTGCAATACAGAACATCGATTTTCACAAGAAATAGCATTGTGGAGAACAAGGAGTCAATGGCCCAATCAAACCCCTTCCCCCTCCCCACAAGCCCCCACCTAAAAAAAAAAAAAAAAAAAAAGAAACTTTTAAGACAAGGGAATGGAAGGGCTCACCTAGGCAATTAGCAATAGGCTACTCATAAAAATTTGGTAAAATAAAGTCCCAACCACACACTGAATATAGAATGAGCTATCCAAAAGGTACATGGCGCCAAAGATGAAATGGGTTGTCAGTGGACATCATGGTAGAAACAGAGTTTGTCTATTATGTGTCTAGCAGACGCCAACCTGTAGTAAGGGTATCAAGTTGACCAGCCTGGTGCAGACCGCTTTTAGTAAGGGGAAAAACCTTAACAAGTATGCTAAGCGGCCTTTATGGAACTAATACTTTCAAACCAGCCGCTTCCACATGAAACAGGCTGAGGCTCATTATGCAAGAAAGAAGAAGTAGAATGTGAATAAATTCTGCTCTGCGAAACTAAATGTCAAACAGCTCTGCATCTTGTTAATGACAGTGAATTAATCATAGATGACATAAACATGGACTAAAATATGTAGGTTGCAAGTTTGATGATCACTTCTTCCTCAAAATTTGAAATCTAGCAAAATTAATGATCTTACCTTATAATAACTACCCTACTACATCGGTGCCCTAGTGATACAATGATGGAAAAGCCAGAAAACAAATTAATACTCTTTACAAAAATAACTAAAGAGAGATTTATAACAAGTATGTAAAAAGACTAATTAACAGGAGAGCAACAAGATCCTATCTATCTCTGCAACAGTTGGAGGCTACGATAGCTTTTAATGGGATTACGGATATAAATCTCTATATCCAGAGAGATCAATCCAGGAACATCTCTGAACTTGGGAACATATAGGCTGTAGGGGTTTTCGACTAAATGTGGCTTATCCCAATGTTGGGCACTTCTAATAAGAACTAATGCTTTTGAGTCACTTGCTACTCATCTCGTTAGTAAAGGTACGTGAAAAGGAATTTAGATTGAGAAAAACAAGAGGTAGCATACCTCCAGAGTCGATCCACTATCTCCCCTTTTTCAATTTGCTGATCGAGCAGCACAGGGACATCCTTGGGAGTGACATAACCATACCTAGAAGATACAGAATCTCAATGTAATCAGCAGGTGAACGAACAGTTTCTACAGAAGCCAAATGACGAGAGACTTCAACTTATACCAATGGCCCACGATTTTTCCAACAGGATCCGGGCTGAAAAGAATCACGTTGCCTGCATATTTGTGGCCGCCGACATGGGAGCATGGAACAACAAACACGCTATCCTTCAGCCCTCGTCGCTCAATCTCTTCTTTGAAATTCTTAACAAGAATAGGTCCACAAACACCACATCTCTTGTCTCTGCTCGCGTGGGCGCACACAAATACATGGGAACCAGAGATAAGTTCAGAATTCCCTGGGACCCAATTGCCTTTCACAAGTACATCTTCAACAAAACTATCCACATCCGTGTGTGCCAATCCCCTGCATCAGTTTCAAAGACTTAATGTCAAACTACACTCCAACTTCCCTTCCCCTTACTTCTGCAGGAAAGATCCGATTCAGGCGAAGCAAGCAACAAATTTGATATTCACCTGTATTTAATCATATCGGGGAAGATCAAAACATCCCCATTCGAAAAATGCGAACCCTCACCTCCTTCACAAATCGTAAACTTAATCTGCATCGAAAACCAAACTAAGCCAAACCTTACCACAACCATTTCCGACAGCCACGGTCTTAATAAAATCAACGCAAGCAAAAGAAAGTAAACAGAAGTATGGAAAACGCACTTTTCTTGGAATATCCTCTTTCCGGGACTTGAGAGCTGCCCACAGGAATCTCGGAAGGAGGTCGGCATCATGCCCTTCAGCGGCTTGAGCAGGCCAACTCTCGGCACTCTTGTAGCAAAGGAAAAGATGGCATTCGTACAGGTCAACGGTACCCGGCAGAAGGTTCTCGTTCATCTCTGCTCTTTTGAAGCCGAACTTGGCATCGTCGTCGGCGATTGAGGATTCAACCGCAGGAGGGTCCGAAGCCGCCGTCGCCATGGTCGAAATTAGGAATCGGAAAGTGGGTCGGGTGGCGCTATGGCGGAGGAGGTCCACGAAGGGCAGAGTGTAGGCAGGAAGCGAGCGTCTCATACGGTTTTAGTCTTCGTCATGGTAAAACTGATCTTTGAAGTTTGGAATAGGGAGAGTCACCGAGAGAGAGAGAGAGAGAGAGAGAGAGAGAGAGAGAGAGAGAGAGAGAGAGAGAGAGAGAGAGAGAGAGAGAGAGAGAGAGAGAGAGAGAGAGAGAGAGAGAGAGAGAGAGAGAGAGAGAGAGAGAGAGAGAGAGAGAGAGAGAGAGAGAGAGAGAGAGAGAGAGAGAGAGAGAGAGAGAGAGAGAGAGAGAGAGAGAGAGAGAGAGAGAGAGAGAGAGAGAGAGAGAGAGAGAGAGAGAGAGTCCGAGAGAGAGAGAGAGAGTCACCGAGAGAGAGAGAGAGAGTCATATAGGAGAGAGAGAGAGAGAGAGAGTATATAGAGAGAGAGAGAGTATAGAGAGAGAGAGAGAGAGAGTCACCGAGTCCGAGGGAGAGAGAGAGAGTCACCGAGAGAGAGAGAGAGAGAGAGAGAGAGTCAGAGTCCGAGAGAGAGAGAGAGAGAGAGAGAGAGACCGAGTCCCAGAGAGAGAGAGTCACCGAGTCCCAGA
The DNA here is from genome assembly GCA_019845555.1 of Aristolochia fimbriata. NCBI lineage: Eukaryota > Viridiplantae > Streptophyta > Magnoliopsida > Piperales > Aristolochiaceae > Aristolochia > Aristolochia fimbriata. The sequence goes on from CM034081.1 coordinate 7,539,260, forward strand.
GAGAGAGAGTCACCGAGTCAGAGAGAGAGAGAGTCACCGAGTCAGAGAGAGAGAGAAAAGAGAGAGAGAGAGGCAGAAAGAGAGAGAGAGAGAGAGAGAGAGAGAGAGAGAGGGAGAGGGAGAGAGAGAGAGAGCAGGTGATCTTCTCTTTTACAGTCTCTTGCCTTCTCGTTTTTATTCTCTTTCTAAATTCAGATAAAAATATATATATATATATATATATATATATATATCAACCAATGTTTCCAAAACAGAACGGGTCGTCAAACCAGGCAAGGCCGATTTTGACCGAATCTGGTTAAATTGGGTTGAACCAATGGTTGAACCATTTATCAAAATAACACTTATTTTATATTATTTAAAATGTAATTAAAGGTGTGTCTACATATTTGATTGGTTAGAGGATTTGTCAATAAACTTTGGGTAGGGGTGAAATCGAGCTGAGCTGAGCCCGAACATGCCTATGTTCGAGCTCGGTTCGATCTCAAAATCAAGGGCTCTAGCTTGGGCTTGGGCTTAACTTCAAGATCCAACCTAAGTTCGAGCTCAGCTCAAACCTGTTCAAGCTAACAAGTAACGGTATATAAACATAATGGAATAGGGTTATTTCGTATATTATTTATCAGCAATCTGTAGAACAGTATACAGTATAAATGGAATAACCAAAAAGTTATTCCACGTAGTAAAAAATGGATTAACAATAAAAAATTATAAAAGTACAAAGTAATGAAATATATATAGCTAATTTGCATATAACTTTAAGAATAATGATATTTTAAAGTGAAAAAAATCATCAATTGGAAGAATATTATATAATTTAACAAAATGAAATAACTTAGGACAGTAATTTTATCAAGGTATACCGTTCTATTTATTATAAGATATATGGATAATTATTTATTTATCCATTTATTAATCAGAATGAAAAAAATCATTCCATAGACCTTCCATTTAGTAAAAGACGGAATGGTATACGGATAATCGGGTAAAATTGACACCCCTACCGACAAGGCTCTAGGCTATGGAGAAAGAAAAAAATAAAGAAGTAAAAATTGAGAAAGAAAGAAAAAATGACGAAAGATGAGAAGATCCAAGAAGGGGAACGAAAGAATGAAAGAAAAAAGAGAAAGAAGAAGAAGGGGAAATGAGAATGAAAGAAAGAGAAGAAGAAGAAGAAGAACGGGAATGAAAGAATGAAAGAAAGAAGAGGAAGAAGGGGAAGGGAAAATGAAAGAAAAAAGAGAAAAAGAAGAAAGGGAAAGGAGAATGAAAGAAAGATGGGGAAAATGAAGGGGAAGACAGGAAGAGGGAGGGAAAGGGAAGGGGATCTACTAAAATATTGGGTTCAGCTCGTATAATCTCATGAGCTCTATATGAAACTCAAGCTCGGTTCGAGCTCGTTTATTACCAAGCTAAACCCGAACAATTGGCCAACTGTTAAGAGTTCGATTCCAGCCTTAACTTTGAGGCCACTATTTTACTTTTGTATTCTAGGTATTTTAGGTGCTTTTAATTTTATTCTCATCCCAAAAGCCTACAAACAAACCAGAGATTTCTGATTCTCTAGATTGAACCAACCAGAATGGCCACCGATTCTAGTTCGACCCATCAATTGTAGTTCGACCGGATCGAACTGGCCGGTCCAATTCGGTTTTTAAAACACTGATATAAACATTAAATAATAGTAATCATTGTATTATAAAAATACTTAAATTAATATGGATGATGATATCACGTACACTGATATTAATATGTATCTATGAAATTGGCTTTTAAAATATGTCACAAACGGAAAAAGGGTTTGCATGAAATGCACCTTTGGACTTACTAAGTAAGAACAAAATAGTAGTCTATTTCATCTTAAATTCTTGGTTGACTTAAGATTATCTATTTTACTCAAACTCTGCCACATTTGACTGATAAGTGAGACGCAGGTAAACGTTGTATTTTTAAACGATGGTCTTGCTCCAAAGTGATGTCGCCTCAAAATAGTGGGGATTGGAAAGGAGAGAAAGGAAAGTCAAATGGAATTTTTCTCCTTTTCTGCTGTCCTTGAGCAAAATAAAATTTCTTAATATCAGTTAAAAAGGTCTGACATACTATTTATTCAAAAAGAGTCAAGATATGTGATCAGTAAACCAAATTATAATTGAACAAATGAATAGTGCAATAAATAAAAAGCATGAAAGAAAAGAAATAAAAGCAAGAAAGAAAGAAACAAGGAAAGCTCTCTTTCACTGGAAACCCAAGTTGTAGCTTTAAGCATGGCTGAGGAGAGGAGCATCATCTTTGTACCAATCCATTCGTCTCACAGGCATCAGTGGAGGCATGCTCTATATTCCTCTTCTCTTTTGGGGAGGCTGCTCCCTTCCCTTCCTTTTCATTCTCGAAAAGGAGAAAGCTCTCTTTAAACCCCTCCCAGTCTGTCCCAATAGAAAAACTAAGCACCTTTATCCCTCTCCAGTCCCCACAGCTCTGTCCAAAAGAAAAAGGCAATAAACAACTCAAAGAATCCAAGGAAAATAAGCATTGTAACAGCTCCATTGAAGAAGATAGACTTATATGCATCACAATTTAAAGGAAAGTGTGTTAGGCAACAAAATACTCGAAGTGGGGCACTGACAGAATCTGCCCGAACTGATAAAGGGTCATGACTTTTTCAAGTCTCCCCAAAAAGGAGGGAGGGCCGCCACGGAAAGCTATTGGAATTATTCTAATTTGTATTCATGTCTTCAACGAATTATCCTCAGGCGGCACAGACGACAGCTTTCTCCACTACCAGAATCTCATCTTCAATTTAATCCCCAACCCATTAATGTAAGCATCATCCTGGATAACTACCACCGGATTTGGTGATGCACATACGGCTGCTATTTTTGTTCATATTTCTCCAGATCCCACAATGGAAGCAACAGAATCTTGTCTTCATAAAAATGATAGAATCATCCATGAGGCAATTGACACAGACCCACCATACCTATACAGGTAAAGAGAATCCATGATTGTAGGAGAGCAGTTTCAACACAAATATTCAATTAGTGGAAACTTATTTCGGTGTCATGGAAGCTGGTCCCCTCCACTTTGGCTCCCTTCAAATACCATCTGGGGTAGAAGCATTCTTCACTGCTAGTTGGGTTTGGGAGAACTGAGCAAATATGGTGACTACTGCTGCCTTTGCTTCTGCTGCTGCAACACTCAGGCTGCTGATGGTTTTGATACTTGGTGGGTGGCTCTGTGTTTGGGTCCTCCAGCCAACTGAACTATGGAAGAAATGGTGGCATGGAGCTGAAGACAAAGCAAGCTCAACCATTTTTGGATACTACGGTAAGTATCATCTTCAATCCTCTCCCAAAATCCTCTAAATTATTTGGTCACCTCTTCTCTTGATTCATTTCACTAATTCACTTGTGAAGGTCTTCATTTTGCCATTTTCTCATTGCCAATCATTGTTCTTGCCATCCTCGGATTTCTATATTTGCACTTCTTCAATCAGCTTCCTAGTAACAGGTAAGGTTTTGTAGTGGTTGTAGCTAAATATCAACCTGTACGTACAGTTGAGCTTCATAGATCTTCTCAAATAAACAATAGACTCCAAAACCATCCACTTGCATCTGTATGAAATCTTTCCTAGACTGGATCCATTTTTTGCAGGTTTTGGAACTTTAGAGTTATTTTGTACTAACTATTCTTATACCATCCGTGACTGAATTTGTCCATAGGAGGCATACAAATTGTGTCTCCAAGTTCTCAGCTCCTGTCATCACCGGAGGCCCTCTTGGTCTGATATCTACAGCTGAGCTCCTTACTGCAGCATTATTCGCCATATTTCTTGCATGGACATTTTACTCCAGATTTTCTGATGACTTGGAGAAGATGATTCCGATCAAATCCTTGCATTTAAACAAGTGGGTACATGAGTTCTAATCAATAACCAAGAACAACAATGTTTTAGTCTGTCTATACTAAAAAGTACATCAATCTGGTACAGGTTGCAGTTCAAGGTTATGAAGGTGGGAACACGGCTAGGGTCACTAGCAGAGGTCTGTCTGGTGGTGCTGCTGCTGCCTGTTTTAAGGAGACTGTCACTCTTTCAACTTTTAGGTCTCCAGTTTGAAACGTCTGTGAGGTACCACATATGGCTTGGGAACACAATGATGCTCATTGCTACCTTTCATGGTTTGATCACATTGACAGTCTGGAGAATCAAGCAGAAGCTGAAATATGAGGTAATACTGCTTCAAGACCTTGATTGCAGCCTGCCCATTTCTAGTTATAGAGCTCTATGAGAGTAAAGATTCACCAGAATTTTGTCAGATTAAATTCCTAGTTAGTTACTGCTGACACTTCCATCTCTTGAAAACAGGTTATTCACTGGCAAAAAACAGGTCGTGTGAACATTGCTGGGGTGATCACCCTTATCATAGGTCTTATCATTTGGACCACATCACTTCCTCAAATAAGAAGGAGAAAATTCGAATTTTTCTACTACACCCACCATTTATACATGCTCTTCCTAATATTCTTTCTGCTTCATGCCGGAGATCGGCACTTTTACACAGTACTTGCAGGCTTTCTTCTTTATGCTCTTGATAAAATCCTTCGGATCATACAATCCACACAAGTAACTTCCATTATTTCAGCTCGCCTACTGCCCTGCAAAGCTGTTGAGCTCACCTTCCCAAAAATCCCAAGTAAGATTCTCAAATGTTTTGGATAACCCAATAATTTATTCTTATGGATTTTAACAGATACACAGTTACTTTACTTTCCTTTAAATTCTCATAAAATATTATATTCTCTGTAATTGCAGATTTGAGTTACACTCCAACAAGTATAGTCTTTATTAAGATATCAACTCTTTCACGTTTGCAGTGGCACCCATTCAGTATCTGTTCTTGTTCTACCGTGGATAAAGATAAGATTTCAGTGATCATCAAATGCCAAGGACAATGGACAAATGAACTATACAGGATGATAGAGGCTCAGATTGAATCAGCTGGGGGTCATAAGACAAGTCTTCCCATTGCAGTTGAAGGTCCCTATGGACCTACATCCATCTTCTACCAAAGGTACGAACCTCCAATAATGTAAAGGCATGTGTATGTCTGGGTGCATGCTAGTTACTGGTAATGGGAGTGCAAATGGGTTTGGTAGGTGATTGGGTGAGAGGGTCCATAACAAGAAATTGGTAATATGCCTGATCAGTCCCAATGAATTTCGTGGGAACAGGTACAGCAGCCTACTACTCATTGCTGGAGGGATTGGGATAACACCATTTCTGAGCATTTTACAAGAAGTTTCTGCAAGGAATAGCAATAAGAAGAACATGATGGGTACAAGGGTGCAGCTGATATACGTTGAGAAGAAGTCTAAAGACCTAATCATGTTGAGCTCTGTTGTTCCTCTATTTCTAAACAAATCTGAAGGACAAAATTTTATCAAGTTGCAAGCATTTGTGACACAAGAAGAAAATTCTGGCTCCACCTTAAGGGAGCTCTTGCATGATCTCCTTCCAGGGAAGACGCTGTTTTTTGACACAAAAAGCTCACGTTACACCATGGCAACACCTGAAGGCTTTATTTTATTGGCCATCATCACAGGGATATCTTTAGTCATCTTCATAATATCAATTGGGGTTTTATATCATGGCTTTCTTGGTGAAGATAAAAAAGACCCCAAGAAGAAAAGGCCATCTTGGATTAGTGATTTACTACTGATATCATCTTCACTTATCACAATAGCCTGTGCAACTATAACAGGGACTTTTCTCAGATGGACAAGGAGGAAGAACGAAATTGATAGAGTTCCTTTGAAGCAAACCGAAGAAATTACAGGGACTCAGTTTACAGAAGCACAAGATCGTTCAACAGAAGAACATGAAATAAATTTCAAACAGAGGCCAAATTTTCAAGGTAATAAACTTCACTAAACAAGGAATATCAGATGTCAAGCAAGCCAAAGTGAGAATGCAATGTAAAGAACGTAGTTGCATATCACAGAACCCATGAGGATTTTGACCCATTTCCTTCCAAAGGCATGATTTTCACTCAAAGGTTTCTGAAATATGCAGTTTTTTTATTTCAGGGAATCCCCAGTCAAATTACTTATAAATAACATTCTGATATTTTTTGGCAGATGTCTTCTCAAAAATTCAGACTCAAACAGGCAGGGATAATGTGGGAGTTCTTGTTTGTGGTCCAGAGTCCATGCAAGAATCAGTGGCAGAAGTCTGCGGGCAGTATAATTCAACTTTCGGGACAAATGCAAAGACAAAGAGAGGCGCTTTCAGTTTTCATTCCCTCAGCTTTGCACTCTAAATTTCCTTGAGAGATGCAGATGGGTAAGGGGAAGATAATATAGGTTACTGAACCTCCATAGCTGCATGCTTATAAAATAGATTTTGCAACAGACCACAATCAAGAGAGATTTTGAGAAATATGTGTATATACACAAATATGTATAGTTTAAAAGTGTATATGCATGCCATATGTATAAGTTTAATGCTTCGCATTTCTAATATATTTAAAAATGATGGTTATAGACACAGTCAAGAATGCTTCCTGAATCTCAAAAGTCAAAAATAAATTTTTTTGTTCTTTATTTCATTTAAAACTATGCCAGAACCTACTCACATAGATTCAATCTCTTCTTCCAATTCCATTACCTTCCAAAGAAAACTGACTTCTGACATTTATTAACCTTCGACGAGTCTTGGACACAATCCTTTACAGCATGCAAAATTCAGAGATGACCCTCAAGCCCTTTTAATGCTAACTCCCTACAAAATACAAGAAATGCTTATTCCAAATCAAGTAAATATTCCACCTAAGACTAAAGCAAATTGTGTCAACAGTTCCTCTGAACAAGATATTCTCGTTATAGAGACTTTTGTGTCATTTCACATGGAACACAGCAAAAATTGGAGGAACCAATCAGTTTGATAAAGCTACATTTAGATTTAGCATCAGCTCCTTGCTTTCAATCATTTACATGTTTTACACATACACATTAAACTCTTGACCTTGTATTTACAGTTCCTTTTTCCAGCTATAACGACAAAATAAATCTAAAGACTATTATTGTATCCACTGAACCTGTTGGCTAAATTGACAAAAAATCAGGTGAAAATTTACAGCACACATGAATCTCACAGGAATGCACAACAGCAACCAGCAAGGCTAGCTCAAAATTGAATACCTTTCCGTCCAACTTGTAATATCCAGATTTATTTTGCAGTTTGATAGGTAATCCATCCTATGACAGTATCCTGATCATGTCCTGCGGCTACTCAGATTAAATGCTCCTTTAGACAGGTAGTTAGATTGGACTTGTATTTTGAACGCAATTTTCTGTGTTTTATGAATAATACTCTGAACCAGCAGTTAAAGTATATTAACCACCACCATCTGGTGTGGCCATTGAGACTAGCAATGAAATCGACACTGAACTTTCTCATCCAGCAGGATCTTTTGGGGCCAGAAGAAGAGCTTCCTTCTCAACAAGTTCAAAAATCTCCTTCAAGCGATTTGTGAACTTCTTCAAAATATTTTTGCTGATCCTATCCTTGAATTTGGTGCGTTTAACCCATTCTATTCCAACGTAAACATCACAATGGCATGTATTGGAAGCTGAAGCAGGAGTAATGTTGTATCTCAAGTGGACCTGTAGACAGAGTCAGAGTCAAAGTATCCAATGTACATTAGTATACCTTGATTCTTATGCAGGGAAAAAAAGTAAAACAAAATATTAAACAATAAACAAGGATACATACCTTGAAGTGGTCATCAAATGGAACTTCATGAAGAGTCATGATCTCAGAGATAATCCACCCATTTTCATCTCGTGCAGGAGTTTTTTGCTGGGTGCTAGTGACTTCCCCTCCAAACATAGAAACATAATGGTTAAATCTGTAGTTTATATCTCTTTCCCATTTATCCGGTTTCATTGATTCCCATGGCTTTACATCATAACTGAGACAACCAGCTCTTTCCATTATTTTCTGTTCAAATGTACCCCCATCAAACAACTCCATTACTGAAGTCATCTGCACATAGAATTGAGACTTCAGTAAAAGCACAATATTACAAAACTACCTCTGCAAATATTGTCAGTTTTTCACTTTGCAGAATAAGAAAATGTCGATGGCTCAAATTGAAAAATTACTCGCATGCACGTATATTTGCACTAATAAGTATGATGCACTTCTGCAGTTTTCAAGTCATAATCAGATCAGGTTTGCAATGAAACCTTAAAACAGCAACCAGATCACATTTCCAATTTCATCCACAAGCATGTTTATAAAAATAAAGCAAAAAATATTTTATTTAAAAAATAAATTCACATAAAAATCAGAACAAAACTCAGAAATTAATTACAGTAGTAACATGGTTGTTACTAAATGGTAGAACAACTCAACAATAAAAGAAGGATCAATCGTTAGCAGATATTGAAAGAACTCAAAGTCCCACCAAATAGAATGAAGAACTTTGATGACAGAATCATGATAACCAACACGTAGAAAACATAAACACTCATGAAATTGTACAGAAGTTCCTGCAATTAGTGGATAAGTGGATTTGTCAACTTATACAATAGCAAAAAATTTTGACTGACTCATATAGAATATTAAATGGGAGCACAGTATATACCTTGAAAGATCTAAATACCAGCTAGTAAGTCATTCATCGTATGACCTTAGACAAGATTAAAGGTCCAAAAGCAGCATCTGACAGTTGATTATAGATTTTTACAGAGCATGTCCTAAACTTCATATTGGTTCCTCTAAGACATAACAAAACCAATGACAAATCTCTCCCTTAATCAGTGCAAGAAAATTGACAAATAGCAAAACCTTCATTAAGGATTCATTTGTACTACATAGAAATGACTTACACCAAATTCTCTACTTTCATCATCTCTCCAGTAAAGGAGACTATAATTCAGTTAACTCCTCAAAAAAATAAAATTAAATAGATAATGTTCCCAGTGCTTAATTGTGCAACATATTTTACGCATATCACAACATGAACAGAAAACCTGAGGTCATCAATAATGCGGAAACCTATTCGATACAGGAAAAGATCAGAAAACTCTTACACCAACAGGAATATCGGCAGAATAGACCTTTGACATATCTGCATCATCATCTTCAGCAGTAACAAGGGATCCATTATCCTCACTTTCACTACATCTTCCATCTTCATCCTGCAGATCCTCAACCAATTGGGCTCTCTGCTCAGGGCTCAATGTTTTTGTTCTCCATAGTGCCATGATAGTCCTATTTAATGTTTCAACAATTTCAGTTCAAAGAATTTTGATATAAAAGAGATTTTCCAAAAAGAATGAAAAGGGAAAAAAGGGATCACCTTTATTATAATTCTTTAAGGCAATAAGGAAAAAGACTTTTTATTATAACTTTTTAAAAGCATTATAAAATTTTAACACACTGTATGCTCATGTAAACACTTCCACATGAGGGGAGTTAAATGCTCCCCTCTAGGTTTTGGAGCTTTTCTAGCAGAATATCCACAATCCCCTCATTGTCGAAGTGTAACAGAAGGCAGTTATGGATTAAAAAAAATCATTGAAAAAAATCCACATATGAAATTTAATTAAAAAAATGAGATCATAAGCATTTGCCATAATCTCAGTATTGCCCAATCCCCTAACCACAGGAATATCAATGGGGTGGCGGATTCTTTACCAAAGGAGGGACCTATCTCGCCACAGCTCATTATAGGCACCTGTTTTCCTCCTTGAGCTTTTATTGATGTCATTGTATTTATTTTTATCTTAGCAGTATTTGCTCTTGTTTCTCTCTCCTTAGGTATCCACACTTTAGAAATCTTTTTTTCTGTCTATTACTACCAGAAGATGAAATATTAGTTGTTGTATTTATTTTTATCTTGGCAGTATTTGCTCTTGTTTCTTTCTCCTTAGGTATCCACACTTTAGAAATCTTTTTTTCTGCATTGTATTTATTTTTATCTTAGCAGTATTTGCTCTTGTTTCTCTCTCCTTAGGTATCCACACTTTAGAAATCTTTTTTTCTGTCTATTACTACCAGAAGATGAAATATTAGTTGTTGTATTTATTTTTATCTTGGCAGTATTTGCTCTTGTTTCTTTCTCCTTAGGTATCCACACTTTAGAAATCTTTTTTTCTGTCTATTACTACCAGAAGATGAAATTTTAGTTGAGCTGAATTTATTGAAGAAAGACTAATTAATTCTTGGTGTTGCTGCACTTACTGTTACCATAAAAAATGATACAGAAAATAATAAATCAAATCAAAAATTTAAAAAGGCTTTAGAGCTAAAGAAAATTCAACATTAGTTCTACCTGTTAGCTGCTCCGAATGAAGCAAAAGACTGAAAGTAAAATCGTAGACGCCCATCTTCATCATGAGACTTTGCTGCATGTCTGGCATCCTGTCCTCGACCCTTACGCAGAATAATACAAAGTGATGGTTTCCCTACTGTTGCTAAAGAGGGAGGGACCACTTGGATATCATCAATATCTTCCCAGAGAAAAAAAAACTTTGTTTTATTCCAAAACAAGTTTGCATAAAATCCAATTATTCTGGCAGATAGGAAAAGCCGTCCCTGCATGAACAACTTCATTCTTTACATGGCAACAAGAGAAAGAGCCAAGCTAAATGATGGGATCAAGAGTCCTTAACAAAAACTACATCCATTATTTCTTTCAATTTTCTTGAGAAGAAAAAACCTATTATGCAAGGAAAAAGAGAGTAATAAATGCCCTGAAGATGAGAGAAAAGAAGAAAGGGAAATTTATTCTTTGCTTCAAACACAACTATGAGCCTGAAAAATATTGTTCAATTCAGTGAACAGTACTTACAGTATCAATAATCTACATACAATTTCTCAAAAAGGAGAAAGAAAAAATTTATATACAACAACTCTTGTATAATATATCACCCAAGTCATCCATATCTAGCGTATCCCACACCCAAACCCTGATAAATATTGAGATAGATGATTGTAAGAAAAACTGAACCTATCTTCAATTTTAATCCTTAGAGGGTTTCTTCCATATCTAATTCTTCTTTTTAAAAGAACGCATGCTGAATAAAAACATAGCACGTATAGCAGAGTGCATCAGAACATGCAAGCTAGATAGAAGAAGCAAAGATAACCTGCAGAGGTAATTTCCGCTTTAAATAACAAGAGAAATCTTTGACAAGAAATTCTTCTGGTGGAAGCCCAAACAGCTTCTGAAACATCAAACTCCTATGGGGGGATCGCATATTCAACTGCAAATCACACAATACAGTCAACATTTTTCAGTTCATAGGCAATCTTTCTCACAGAGCTTCTCATCTTGATTTGCTTCACTTACCTTATTCCCAACTTCCTTCTCCATCTTTGTCAAGTATCCTTTGATAGTTTCAACTCCGTTTTTATTGTCCAAGAAAATTCTCAAGTGCACCTTCGCCTGAGATGCCTGAGCCAATTTTCCCTTCAACGGAATCCACATGTCAGCCATCTCTTTGGATGTTTGCTTTAAAAAGTTAATTTCAGCATGTCCAAGAGAACTATCCTGGTCAAAAGGACCATCAAAATCAAAAACTTCAATATCCAGGACAGATGGTGGCTCTTCCATAGCATCGAACTCCAGAATCTCTGCAAATTATGTTTGTGTATTCAATAGCGTTTCATAATGGAGAGAGTCAGTTCACATAATTTCTTACCATTCCATTGTGGATTTGATGTTTGAAGTTTGACTGAGCTTGTTCTACTTTTACCATTGCAGGTAAAAACCACATATGGATCTGGCTGATCTGGATGTCCAGAAGAATCGACATATGTCAAGCTTTCTCCTTCAATAAGAGCTACAGTAAGCAACCATCCTTCACCCTGTGCTTTAACTCCATGATCACTTCCTATGGATTAGAGAAAAGATCTATGAAGCAATAACCTTGACCACAAAACAACAGTAAACTGGGAAAAAACTGCAGTATAAATGCATCTGGAGGGCCACAGAAAACAGTGGCCTCAGCATATAGATCAAGCTTATATTAACTAACCAATAGGTGAACTTTAAGCATGCCCTCCAATGACTGTTGTTCCCCCAACCATTTGGGGGAGCAGATCACATGATGTTCGTAAGTACACACTTCCACATGTATAGTACACAAACAAATTTACCCTCATATCATAAGGATCACATGAACACTTTCTCATTGTAGCTTAGAAAGTAAAATATTAGAGTCAAATGGGAGAAATCTTGCACTAGGTGATAAAAAGATTTACCTCTCTGAATTCTAGCTTGTACAAAATGTGAAATCATTTTGAAGACACGCTCCACTTGGAGAACCAAAATTGCACAGCTAAACACCTCCCCAAAATTGTCGGGTAAGTCTAGACCATTAAATTCCAGACCTTGGATAGCCCTAGGGCCTGATATGAGAATATGCAACAGGACATACAAACACATTAAAAGCGTGGAAACAACTGTAAGATTCCAAAAATACCGAACTGCCAATTCCCAGTCTGATTGGTGATCCATTTGCAAAGACTCTAACATCTGACTTCTATCCACTTGAAGCTCTGAAGATTCAACAGGTTTAACATACTGTGCCAACGAGTCTGCAAACACTTCAAATCCTTCCTTAATACCTTGCCTCGCTCCACTTTCGATCATGCCTTTCATCATTGTGCTTTGATGAAAATTCACATTCCACGATATTACTAGACGACAAGACTCCTCTCCTGAAGACAATTCCAACCCAGGAGTGATTTTGTACAGTAACTCAACCTTAAAACAGTTACCGTATGGGACATCTGGCGTACTAACAGATGCCAAAACTGCAAATTCCTTTCCATCTGCTTTAAGGTATGTTTGCTCCTCAAAGCCTTTCACAGCCTTAATTAACTTTGTAGCAGCTTTAATGTAGGTAAGCTCACGTTTTAAATGGGGATTCTCCCCACAACCCCACTTCCATTCACCCACTTGTCTATCACTCGTCCCTTGCTTTTCTCCAACATCCTTTATGAACTGTGAGTTGGGTTCAAAGAGAAGCTTATTCATATCCTTTGGAAAAATCCTGTAGATCTGATCAATGAGCACACCTCCTTGCAAATTTTCTGGCATTTCCTGTCCCTCCTCTCTCGACTGAAGAGTTTCAAGCATTTCTTCCCAGTTAGAGACTGATGCTGGTTCATTTGTATTACACTCGTACTGAGAAAATGAATTTGATAACTCTGATAAATCCTGCTCAGTTGAGGCAAGCAATGGTTCATGAGAGCTTTCAACAGCCTCATTCTTATTAAGAAGTCTTTGCACAAAGCGCCCTGCAATAGTTTGAACTGGTTGTTTCTCTTCCTGAACAGTTGCCTGCTTTTCTTGTGAAGGATTTTTATGACCAATAATTTCCTTGAATGCTTCAGCCAAGTTTGCATGTTCTTGTGACCTTCCACTGTTGGCAGATCCCCCAAATGCCAGGACAGAACGAGGAGCCAGTTCACTGCTAATCTTTTCATGCAAAGACATGGTGAGAAGAACCTTCCCTGCAATGGCCAAGAATAACACTATTAATGAGATAGAAAATGAAAACTGGTAAGATTAACAGCAACCATAGGAGAACAACATGATCGCAATCAAATTTCATTGAAGAACATGATCGACTGTCATCCGATAAAAACCCAAGCCACGTATCACTTACAGCATCCATCATTGATAACTTTTGATATTCATGCAAGACCGCCGGGAAATTTTTAACCCTTCCAATAAAAGTAAAACGGTTGAAGAAGAAGAACAACAAAAACCACGTCCCAATGCCTTTATTATCACGAAGAAAAATTGCATTCTTAAGTACGACCACAAAGAGTAACGTTTGGTCTTTCTTTCTTGAATGAGAGAGGATCAACATTATGAGGTACTCAAAATTCCATGACAGTAATAAGATCTTGAAGTATAAACCAATCGCAAAGAAGAGAGCTAAGTTACCGCAGGACTTGGCCTTGTGGGATTTACTACCCTTGGCCTGCAAGGAGAACCACGTAGGCGCCAATATATGCCTCTCCTCGTCGAATACCATCCAAACCGGAACCCTAACAATACCGACACAGGGCGCCTTCCCATCCCCGGCAAAGCAGGAAATAACAAGCTTCTCCCCCATATCACTGACCCGGAAAATAAACTCCTCGTTCCAGTGAACATTCCCCCCAACCGGCTTGGACAAGCGCGTCCGCGACTTGCACTTGCCCAGCTTCACCTTGGCCGAGACATCCCCGCAAGATTCCTTGAGCTGTAGGTCCTGCGCCTCCAAGACGTGAACGCAGAGCCTCATTTCGACCACCGGAGGTGGGGAACAGGGAGAGGACAATGCAGAGGGGAAAGGGTGGAAGACAAGGGAGGAGGCAAGGGAGAGAGAAGGGCGGAGGGGTTTCCGGAGAGGGGAAGGTGAGAAGAACAGAGAAAGGAAGGGAAGCCATTGGGACGGGACGTGGAGAGAGGGGGAGGAGACACGGAGGTCTGGCGGGGAATGAGAGAGCGAGTAGAGTGAAATGGAGAGAGAAGAAAGAAGAAAGTGTCCAAATATGAATTTCTCGCGCTGGAAGTATAACGGCTTTTGACCGAATAGCCAAGTGCGACGCCACCTCCCGCGACGTTCCCACTCGGCCACGGATTCGGAGCCTCGCGCCATTTATTTAGATGGGCATAGATAGGTATTATATTCATGGGCTCTTAGTTGTACATTTCATGGACTTTCGACTATATATTATATATGAGCTCGTGATTTATGGGCTTTATACTTTCTATGAACTAAATGAGTTTTTTTTACGTTGAGGTGTTTATTCTCCGTACATGGTGTTCTATTACTTTAATGTTTTCAAACTTATAATTTTGTAATATTTTTAATTATTTTTTATGTTCTTTTGGAGCATATTTAGTATGCTTTATACAAGTTACAGTTATCTAGTTTGACTGTTGTTGTTGCAAATGCTTAAAGTACCCCGTTATAAATAGAGCAGAGAGGAGCCAATATGCCTGACAAAAATGAGTAAGGTTTTCATTTTAAATTTCTCAAAACATTTTGGGGTTATTTTGTTTTTCACCATATCTCCATTCCAACAAAAAAAGTAGTAATAATTGGTCTATATTGTACCATGCTGGGAATAGTGGGTTGACCACACAGTGCAGCCCATCTTAATTTTTGAAGAGAAAGGTAGTAAGAATCAGTCTATGTTGTATCAGGTTGGGAGCAGTGGGCTGACCACACTGTGGTACAAAAAAAAGATATTATTGAAAAGTTAAAAATATTAGTTAAAGCAGACAAGGATATAAAAGGTATCATCAAATTTGTGGTACTTTTAATTTTTATTTGTATTCTTTTCCCGCAAATAAATTATTATCTACCCCAATGCTTGTATTAAGTACATTGATGATATTGAGGGGTTGAGAAAGTATGCTTGAGAGGCTGTTGTGTATAACTATGTTGTAGATCAGTTGGTGACGAAAAAAAATGACCCTAAAGGGTATTTCGACGGTTGTGCTCTGGCTATCACGGTTAGTCTTTTTTTGTGTGCTTTGAATTAGTTATATCTCTAATATGTACAGTCTAATGTCTATTTGTTTTATCTCGATTGGTATAGTATTATGAGACAATGTTTGGAATTATTCTTGCATGTGAGTCACAGCTGGCTGACAGATATAAGCGTGTTGGGACATGATAAAAAGCATCAAGAACTCTGTCTTCAATAGGTATGTCTTTGTACTAGACTGTTTGTTTAAGTTTTAGGGTATGTATAAATTCATATCTCTTATTTGTTGTGTAGAATGACCCCAGAAGAATCAAAGCTCCAGGAAGAAGCTGAAGGAGGGGTTTTCCATCCGACTGACGTATTAGGTCCCACATATCAGCAATTGTGAGTTGAGATTACACAATTGAATGACAAACATGGACATATAAATGCATAAATACAGAGAACAAAGTCAAGCAACTAGAATAAGATTTGACATCATTCATGAAGACATAGTACACAGTAGCAAGGCACGTGGTAGAACAACGACTTTGCCACATCACTCGCACTATAACATTTTTAACAAAATACCTGTTGCAAATTTTTTTTAAAATGTACAACAAATAGGGGTCATGCAGCTCTATCATTTCATAAAGAAAGGTTTAAATGAAAAAATAAGTAAAGTAATAAACAAAAAATGAAGTGGAATTTCTGAATTCGACACTTGATAAAGTCCGACATGTAGCGTGCATATTACCCATCAAAGACAAATATAAGTGTCACGTCCGACAATGAACAAAGAGGGGTTTTGCATCTTGGAGTTTTCTGATTGGAGTGTATCGGGCTGCAAATTTGTCTTGATTAGTAAGACTTGAAGAGCACGTTAGAAGCAAGTGGTTCGAGAGAGGGGAAATGAAAAGGAGAAAAGAAAGAGTCAAGGCACAAAATGATGTTTGCGTCTTATCAGAGGAGAATGGCGTGGATGTTGTCCGTGTTGTCCCTAAGGATCACAACATAATAAAAATTAAATCTTTTGCGTACCGTCATTCTTTTCTATTCCTGTCGAATTATTGTTGGTCCACCAACTATGTTTATTTAATTTTCCTTGATAGAATACTCTTCTTGCGAATAATAAAATATGATTCCAGAGTTGGTGTGACATACTCAGCTTTTATATATATATAATTCATTACCCATTAACCAACCGAACCCTAATTTCCCATTAGCCAAATAAACTCAAAAGCCCATCAGACAAATAGCCCGGTCCATTACCCAATGGACCTATATGATGATTTCTCCTTCCATTATCGCTTCCTATTCAACCTTAGGTCAATTTGAGGCGTCCCCAAAAAGTCCAAATCCAACAAAACAGAACCTAACAAGTGGGCTATAAGAGGCCCAATTCTCATAGCGTTTTAAATCAAAATTATTTAGAAAATAATTTCAAAATAATTATTTTATAAAACCAATTATGAGAATCAGAATATCCATAATTTGAGTAAATCGACATTTCCCAAGTTTATCGATTTACATCAAAATTATAACTTTGCCCCTAGTTGAGATTCTATTGGAATAAAAAATTTCCCGACAATGTTAATAATGTTAATTCTCTAGAATGGTTAGATGCATCAAAATATATCACCAATGCTATCAATTCCACTCCAAAAGAATTATACATCATAGCAAAAGTCAATTATCCATATTAAAAGAAGCTAGATTTGGAGGTGATCGGTCTCATGGGCTCAAGACCCATTTACCAAATATTCTATCACCCGTCCTATGGGTAACACACACAATGTTGTATGGTGGTGGGACATCCATGTCAGTGCATGGTCCTATGCTCAACACCCTGTATACGACCATCTAAACATACAAAGGTCTAAGTGAGCTGCCCCAATTCTCACCTCAACGACCCAAACGAATTCTGAGCACAAAGCTCCAGGACATAGTGTCATGAAGACACACCTCTGAGTGATTCAATATAAAAATGATGAAATTTCATGGAATTAATTTTGAGTGCACTAATTTGGGAGGAAGGGTTCTGTGTTGGGCCACACATCATAAATTTTCTAACAATCTCCCACTTGGCGCGGCCTCCATTTCTTTGTGGACATTCTGCCCACATATTGCTGAGGGCATCTGATCTTGGGCCGTTTCATCCCTGCTTTTATCTTTTATTTGGGTTTGAACGTTTCACTTTATACGAGCCCATTTCTATAAATGGGTTGTATAAATATGGGCTGTTTACTATTTATGGGCTTTAATTATTAGGCCTTTAGCAGTAGATGGGCGGGCCGTATTTTTTTGCTATTGATGGGCTCTCTTTTCGGTGCGTGTCTCTTGGGCTTATGTAAGGGTTTAATCTCAAGGACCAATGCTGGAAAGTAGGAAGTAACGAAGGGAGTGAACTGTGAAAGGGGGAAGGTTGTAGTCAAAACGTCCAGCTACTGGTGGCACGTCTCTGTATTGGTTCCAATCCTATCGGTGATCGGCCTGCACGGAGGAAGAAATGTCGTTCTCTCAGTTCGCCTCTCCTATTTCGTCTTCTTCTTCCGCATTTTACGGTTCCAGCAACTTGAACACCAGGTGTTTTGAGTGTCATTTTTGTTGAACATCAAGTTTGCTTCTCTCTGAACTCCCTCAGAACTCGGATTCTTTTTATTATTATTATTATTATATATATTTAATATACTACACTGGTATACCCAATGGTTTACTGGCTTCGACCAGATTAGATGGTGTTAGTAATCCGGTTCCGTCGTCTTTCTTGTTAATTTTGTTGTCAGGACGGAAAGGAAGATGTCAACATTGGGCAGGAGCAGCCGGATATGCAAGTGTGTAGCGACTCCTTCGGAGAAGACTGGTACATTTATCTCGCTTTTTGTTATTCATTTTATGCAAAGTTGGTTTCGTTTTTTCAGGCAGAGTTACTGCTTCGGCTACTGCCCTGCTTAGCTAAAAGCCGAAGTAAATCACACACTAATAATTTCGTAACTGCCTCCTTCTGAGTAAGCTTCAACGCTAGCTAGGTAAACTGGATTAACCCCAAGGGTAGCTGTGAGTTGCTGCCAGTCAGCTGGAAAAGCTCTAGACTGTTGTCAAAAGAGTTAAAGATCCGCTTATGTGTACTATTTTGTTCCCATTTTGAATGTTCGTAACATTCGCAGGTATTGTTCGTAAAACCATAAAGAAATTTTAGACATTGAGCCTCAAAGA
Source organism: Aristolochia fimbriata (assembly GCA_019845555.1). Taxonomy (NCBI): domain Eukaryota; kingdom Viridiplantae; phylum Streptophyta; class Magnoliopsida; order Piperales; family Aristolochiaceae; genus Aristolochia; species Aristolochia fimbriata. The sequence goes on from CM034081.1 coordinate 7,557,963, forward strand.
CAGCACATTAGACAAATTTTTCTCATTGCTAAATTTGGCATTCGGTAACCCTTCCAGTCTTGGTGTAAGCCTCCTGCCACCGTAGTTCTCATGAGAACTCTGCACTCTTTATGTCACGTTAGAAAACTTTGAAGCTTGTTGTCAGCCCTGTGTTTTTTTCTGGGAAGGTCTCATGGGATTAAATCTATTGAGGCCGAGGGAGTTAACAGTTTAGCAGGCCATAGATCTAATATGGAAAATGTCCACGTCTATTTCTCAAAAAAGGAGAGTTTGAATATTGAGAAATTCTGCTTCATGGGGGTGGTGGTGCTACCAGGACTTTGGGTTTTGTTTGCTACGTGTCACAGATGACAACTATTTTTAGTGGATCTTTTTGCAAAAGGAGTAATGAACTGAGAAATTCTCAGTTGCTCTCCCTTTTGTGGTACTTCTTTCCTGTCTGTATTTCCTTGTTTTAATAATATATCTATTACCACTGAACAGAGAAAACAATATTGAAGTGGTATCTGTTTCTTTAAACAAATTTCATCATCTTCAACCTCTTAAGTGTTCCAAGTTCCTACAGTTTGTATCTTATGCCGCTGTATCTGAATAATACACTTAAGCTTTGCCCACACTGTTTTTTCTTTATGAAAGTTGCCAACTCCTTTTGCTTGTGTGACTGATCATTTAACGTGGCTGTCTAACTGGTTAAAGTCCCAGGACATACTATGAATAAAAAGAAAGAAATTGGAAGTATAGTCTGTGGAACATGAGTTCCATTTTGTTTTTCTGGCAAAAAGAGGCAGATACTCAAAATACTTGAATGTCTGATATAGTTCATTAATTTACGTGAAGTGGTTTAATTGTTTTTTTGAGTTAGTTGAGAGAAATTGTTTTAAATTGGCGTGGCAATTGTGATACTTTTATGAACATCATTTGTGAAGAATGTTTAATTTTATCTGGTGCTGAAATTTGATCTTCTTGATTTTTTTTTCTTCCTGAATATCCCAAGGTAAATATAGGGTGTCTCTTTTCAGCATAGTGAGATCATTTTCATGATTCTAATCAAGCCAAACTAACTGTATAAATATTGCATATGAAGCATACACAACAAATGTCACTCGCAATGCAAATATGGCAAAACTTCAAGCTGGTTATTTATTCCCTGAGGTAAGTAAATAATGCCTTGGATCCTTTGCTATGATTTTCAAGTGAGTTTTCTATTTGTTTAGTCCAATTAAGGTGCTTACTGTTTTGATAAAGGTTTCTTGTTTTCTCAAATCAGATTGCTAGAAGGAGGACAGCACATATGCAGAAGTACCCTGATGCAAAAGTTATTAGCCTTGGAATTGGTGACACAACAGAGCCTATACCAGAAGTTATAACATCTGCAATGGCAATGGTAATTCAAACTTTTTCAACAAGTGTGTTAATCAATTGGTTGTATCAGGAGGGGTGATGCTGCATTAGTTGGTAAAGAACTTCTCTATTTAACTTATCTTTTTGGGATGGACCTAGAACATGGTATCAGAATATAACTTTTATTTCATTAGCCCTAGTTTTGCTTTCTCATGCGTTGAGTTTCTTTGGACAAGCATGGACCTAAAAGAAAGTCTCAGTAGGAGTAATGCAATAAGTTTGGAACTGGTGAATGGTAAGAATGTTTCCTAAGTTTGGCGTGGCATGTTGGCAGGACATTTGACTCAACTTTGTCAGCTAAAAATAATATATAAAAAAAAGCAGTTATCTAATATATCTAATGTTTTACTCTCAATTAGCTTGTGACGAAACCTGTATTTGCATTTGTATGCAATTTTCTTTTCTTGCTTAATTTAATTGAAAACAGGAACTTGGAAATCCTATAGTTGAGCTGGAATTTCTCATTCTTGCCTTACAGAATTTTTGTTTTAAAATAGTTGGAATTTCCTGTCCCTTGCACTTGAAGTGTTTTTCATTAATGTTCAAGGCTGAAATGATTTCTCTTTGATCTTCTGCAAGCTCATTAATGATCCAGTCTGCGATAAATTACTTTTCTTCAGAGCAGTGCAAATTTTATTGTATACTGGAGTTGGAGCAGATATTATGTCTACCATTTTGTTGACATCTTGATATGTAAATGATATGTACTACGTGTTGTCTTCCATATCTAACTTAAATATGCTTTGCAGAAAGCAACTGCCTTGTCAACTTTAGAAGGTTACAGTGGATATGGAGCTGAACAAGGTGAAAAGGTCTGTGAGCTTTTCAAACTTTTGTACTTTCTTTCTTTTATTGTGGTTGGATCATAGTAAACAACTCCTTTTGCCCAATGCAGTAATGGAATTATTGCTTTGGAAATTGGTTTAACTTTGGAGTTCATTTCTATTACTACTAAGATGCGTGCAATCTACATTGTCATCTGTTTATAGTACTAGTTGCTTTTGTAGGTACAAAAATTTGGTTTTATTCCTCCATTTTCTTCATAGTTATTGTTGAACAAAGGTGTTTTCTTTTGCAGAGACTGAGAACAGCTATAGCATCTACTTATTATCATGATCTTGGTATTGATGAATCCGATATATTTGTCTCCGATGGAGCAAAATGTGACATTTCCCGTCTTCAGGTAATTTTCTTTTATTACTCTTCAGTCTTTTATCTTAACTTCAGCTATTTGTTTTCTTAGTCATGGTAAGTTTGTGATATATGTGAATTTCTTGTGCCGAAGGTTTATTCATAACATTTTATGTTAAGCTTTATATTGTTGAATGCTTCTTAGTACCCTTAGTGATTAACTTTTCTTTTGTCTACTGAAACAGTGTCCTCTATGGTTGATCCTTTTTTTGTTGTTTTTTGAGGAAATTTTTCTCTTTGGTATTAATGGAATTCTTTTTAATGACAGTTTCTTTTTGGGTCTAATGTGAAGATAGCTGTGCAAGATCCATCATATCCGGTACCCTTACATGTCTACTGTCTGAAATTAACTTTTCTCTTTTATAACTAACAGATAATCAGAGTGTGTTTTCCTTGTGTTGTACATCTCAATTCCTTGAATGGTCCTATGCTTCAATGTAACGAGTTGTTTCTCATTTCCAGGTTTATGTAGATACAGGTGTTATTATGGGTCAAACGGGATTATATCAGAAAGATGTCGAGAAGTATGGAAACATTCAGTACATGAGATGCACCCCTGAAAATGGTTTTTTCCCTGATCTATCAACCGTTTCAAGAGCAGACGTTATATTCTTCTGCTCGCCAAATAATCCAACTGGTTCTGCAGCCACAAGAGAACAACTGACAGAGCTGGTTCAGTTTGCAAAAGATAATGGATCTATTATAGTCTACGATTCTGCTTATGCAATGTTCATTTCAGATGACAGCCCAAGATCAATCTTTGAAATTCCTGGTGCAAAAGAGGTAACTCAAGAACACATTGTTTCCGTATTTTTTATCATTCCTTTTTCAAACAGTTAAGCTTTCTTTTTATATTTACAGTTGAATTAGTTGTTGCAATTGTGAGACAAAGAAAGTCGAACGAGTGTTTATGGACAAAATAAATGATTGGTGCTATCCAAAATGATACCCATCATGTGGGACTGATTTCAGAAAAAAAGAAAGAAAAGGGTACCCATCATGCTCCCCATCTTGCACCCCATCATGCATCCCATCATGCATCCCATCATGCATCCCATCATGCCTGGAGTGCTAGGTTGTCTAGTCTACACATTTGCTTGGTTCTGATCAACATGGTTTCATCTGAACTAATGAATGAGATGGACTCAACTTTTGGTCTGTTTCCACTTGCGGGACAGTTTGGTTCAACTGGGCAGGTTTTCTTCACAATTTTATTTAAGTGAAAGGGAACTGTTGAAACAGTTCGCTAATTTTCCTTTTCTATAGTTAGGATCTCTCACCAACAAAGTTGAGTTTGTGCTATTCGTGGTTGAACTGGCTGCTTTGGATGATTCTCCTTTTCTTTTGAAGCTATAGCCTCTCATAGACAAGTTTAGGTCGACATACCTAATGTTTTCCAGTCTTAGGAGATCTGATCTAACAATTGCAGTCTTTAAGTGTTTTTACAAGGCAGACTTGTAAATGTGTTATCTTTTACAGTAAACCAAAAAATTAAAGTTTCATTTTTCTGCTGCAATATTTCTTTGGTAATAATTAAATGGGTGTATTTTTGGGCATTGATTTCTCAAAAAAAAAATGTTTTTGTGCATTGTAAATGAACAAGACACAAATTGAACCTCGCCATACAGATATCTTCTGGTTGAAGTATGGACTTAGCTTCACTAAAGTTGAGCTGAGCTAGGGATGGTACAGATGTTAGTGAACTTTTTTATGCTTGCATGATATTTGTTTCAATTGTTAGAAACGTCACGGCTCATTTTCTTTCAGGTTGCAATTGAGACATCATCTTTCTCAAAGTATGCTGGATTCACTGGAGTTCGCCTTGGTTGGACTGTTGTTCCAAAGGAGCTTCTTTTCTCAGATGGGTTCCCTGTTGCCAAGGACTTCAACCGAATAGTCTGTACGTGCTTCAATGGTGCATCAAACATAGCACAGGCTGGTGCGTTAGCTTGTCTTTCTCCTGAGGGTTTTAAGGTCAGTACTCTCTCTCTCTCTTTGTCCCTCTTTCTTGGTCTCCCTCGATCTCTTCCTGTTCGTCTCTCCAATGGAGACTTATCGTGGATTGAATTTGGTACTGTTTTTGTTGGTGATAGGCTATGCAAGACATGATCAGTTTCTACAAAGAAAACGCACATATTATAATGGATACATTTACATCTCTTGGTTTTGATGTTTTTGGGGGGAAGAATGCTCCATATGCATGGGTCCACTTTCCGGGTCGGAGCTCATGGGAAGTATTTGCTGAGATTCTGGAGAAGTCTCATTTAGTGACAACCCCTGGCAGTGGTTTTGGACCGGCTGGCGATGGGTTTATAAGAGTCAGTGCTTTCTGCCACAGGGGCAACGTTCTTGAAGCTTCAAAAAGGTTGAAGGAGCTTTACAAGTGATCCTAGGTTTCTCAATGCGGCCCTGCTCTCACGAGTATAATTGTCATTTGATGCTGCCCTTCAGGACCCTGGGTGTTTCTTTAGGAAGGCTGCGCATTCTTGATCCGTTTTGAGTGCATTCATATACTGCTCCTGGGCAATGTTGATCTGAATGAGAGATCCATATTTAGCAGTAGGAAGATTATCGTAGATTTAAGCTCCAGCATAATGATAACTCATGAACTCTTTGAATCTTAAGCGTGTCAATTCTATTAGGTTAATCCAATATTTTGAGTTTCATCTAATCATGCATTGTTTACAATCAAGTGAAAATACAAATTTGAGGAAATTATGTTCCGGTGACTAATTCTGAACGATCTAATTTTGAGTTTGATAATGGAGTGGTGCCGAAGCTTGGTTTACTCGCTTCTGTTGGCTGTTGTTATGCATCTCGTAACGCTTCCGAGCATTACTTTGCATCTAAGAACGCTTTAACGTGCTGCTTTAATCCGACAGCAACTGCTAGAAGCAAGGGGATGTTGCTCATAATCAAAACCATTATCTGTACTAGCTCTAGAAAAATCAATGAGATTGGAAAGTTCAAGGTTTAGAGGGTAGATCCTTACCCCTGACTTCATCCATCTCGTCACGATAGGTTATTGGAAAAAAGCGAGAATAAAAAAGGATGTTCAGCCATCAAGTCAGTTCAATTGATGTACGGCTTACACAACAGTGACAACACAGCCCCTTAACAGAACGACTCTATCCACGCCACTTTTCTATAAGAGAAGGCATCCTTGCAAGAAATCAACACAGATTTCTCAGGCTGCCTGAATGTAGGGGCCTGTAGATGCTGACGAGCTGAAATTTTCTTTTCACTGAAAAACAAATTATAAAGACAACCTGTAACAGTAAAACCATTTTCCAAATTGCATGTAATTTGTCTATGTCAGTTATATCGGCGGTATAATTCTCAAAGCAAACGTAACGTATGACATCTTTTTTCTGCTGGGAAGAGAACAGCCACATCTAAGATCTCAATTTCCATACAATTGGCTTCACCAGCAATCCAATACATGTTTTGCGCGATGGCAAAATGAGAGTTTCCTAAATGAGGAACTTTGACAAACTTCTACGACCTACATCAGTCCATTCGCGCCTTCAACGTCCTCTCTATCACTTGGCTTGGAGTGCTGCAAGACATCATGAGAAAAAAACAAGAATCAAGAGCTTCGCTTTGAGAAAATTTTACACCTGAACATTAAAACTTTTCTTCACCTTTCTCAAGGCATAGAATACATTCAATAAACATAACCAGAAATAAATGTATAATAGTGCAAAACAATACTTACACAATAAAAACATGTCCCCCCCAACCACTTAAACAATCACGGTCCACAGATGCTAGTAGCGCTTGGGATACAGTTTCAAATAGTTCCTCGGGTTCCTGATTCACAATGGTCCAAGAGTTAAAAAAGCAAAGCACATCCTCTCATTCAAGCAAAAGCAGAATGAATAAATTTGGCCCAAATGATTGTACCCCAAAAACCCTTCATTAAAATTTAAAAAAAATTAAAGAAAAGAAAAAAAAGTAGAAGAAGAAGTTGAAGAAGAAGAACTAACAAGTAAGATGTATTCTGGCCCTGAACAACGTAAAGAAAGGTTGTGCACTGGTTCTTTGACTCAATGACCACAGGAGACCCAAAATTCATCAGGGGTATAGGTTCAATTCTCACTAAAGAAAATACATAGAATTCAAAATAGCCAAGTAAAACTACAATTTCAAATAGCGAAAGAAACACTTGTGGTAAGCATATGGACTGGATAATTTGTGTAATGATGGTCAGTGTTTTGACTCATTCTCGTTCAGATACCCAATGAAATGCAGAAGAGACGAGATGCTCCATAGGCACACCAAGCAAGAAAAGGGCTGAACTGAGAAAATCTAGTTTCCCTCTTTACTCTCACTTCTTAGAATTTTATATTACAGTTTCCAAAAGCAAGTTCTATCAGATTTATTTTTTTTCAGTTTGTATTGAACAACAGGAAATCAACTTTTTATTTATCAAACAGATGTATGCACGGCAGTGGAGACATTATACAATGATATTCTTCAAGGCATACTTATATTTGACCATTATTTTCTTCCTTATGCAAATATTTTTTATCAATTCAAGACATTCAGAGCAAAGTCCAGACTAGATATCTCAGAGTTCATCTAATTTTCAGTCATATGTGATGTTTCCATTATTCTCACGGAATTTCCATTACAACAGAAATATTCAATAATATCTTTTATGCCTAACACAGCCAGTGGATACTTGCTGCTTCGTATCAAAGCTTTGAATTCAAAGACAAAAGAAAGCATAAGTTAAATTAACGAACCATGTCAGGCTTGTACATCGACTCACAAGCTCCATAAAGAGACTCTGAGGCAGTTCCAGCAACAACAAAGTCTTTAGCAAGTTCCCTATATCAAGAAAAACAATCTCATAAATGTAGTGATCCACCAAAGACACCCACAATTTCGACCCATTGTCATAGACAGAGATATATGCCGGTAACAGAAGTGTTGCCCAGGAAAAGGGTACAGATGCATGGAACTCAGGTATAAAAAGCAGTTGTTAAATGTGCACAAAAAGAACTGCACAAGTCCTCAAATAATGGAGTCCAGCAAGTAACAAATAAAACACGGAATGAGGACCCATATCAAGAGGATATAGACACTGTCAGAGAATAACTGTCAAAGCGGATGCAAATAAGGAAACTGAAATCATACCACATAAAACAGACCAGACAAATGTGAACCTCATGTGAACAACAGTTACTTTCAGCTTGACAAAAACCACTAGGAGAGTCAACTAGTACATAACTAAAACAACAGGAAACATAATTAACAATATTAACAACTGAAGTTTTACAATATAGCGTTACAGAAAAGTTAGCCGAATTTGAAATTTTTGTGTATGCCTTTTGAGATATGCACATTAGCTATTGGTTTCCTTTGGTTGTATTGGCAATATGCTTAAGTAAAAGTCTCACACGGAAAAGCACAAAGCACTTCTTTTGATAGCTCTACCACCTCCATAACAATCCCTATAATCACACTAGGTGTTTAAGGCCATTAGGATGTTGTCATAATGGGCAACATACTGTTAATCAGATAATTAGACTTTTTTTTAATATGGTGAATATTTTATTGATGAATGAAAAAATACATCGTGTTACATTTCTTTCTATTTCAGTAGCTTGTCATAGTAGCTTTAAAAAATTATCCATCATGGCAATGGAAGTGTAGAACCAGTAGCTAGGTGATGTCTGTTGCTTCCTTCACGTGCTAGAGTCCCCTCGTATCTGCAAAGACTCACTATAGTGCTGGAAGTATAATCTAATTCCATTCAGCAAAGCCATTGTGTTGGCCTCATTTGATGTGCAGCAACCTACTAGGTAATAGTAGTACAACATGGCTCGGCTTTCATGGTTAGCTATGACACCCCCAAACCCAGTAGGGCCTGGGTTGCCCCTTGATGAACCGTCAAAGTTTGAGTGCTAACCAGCCATGTGGGGGGGGGACCAGACCTCCATAACTGCCTGTTTTGTGAGGCTGAAGTGAACTACCAGATTCCAAAACTTCCTGATCACTGCATTTGGGAGTTGCGGCAACTTGTTTGTGCATTTAGCCCAAAAAATTGAGCTGCAAACAAACTTTTCTATTAAACCTCCAATGGAGCAGCTCTTTCCTACGAAAGTACGAAGGTTTCTTTCAGTTCATAAGTGCCAAGGGATAGAAGCAACAGCAGTTCTCCATAGGGTCTTACCGCAGGTTGGAAGGGGGCAAGATGACCATTGTTGGATAAATTGCTGGAAGTCCTTAGGCATGCAAAAGGATATGTTGAATTGTTTAAGAAAAGTGCCCCATAGGCTTTTGGCAACTCTGCAACGTAGTAGCAAATGATTTATGTCTTCCGCCATCTCCCCACACAATCTGCATAGGCTATTAATTAATGGTTGTCCCCTTTTGATCAACTGTTCACATGTTAGCAATTTCTTGAGCGCTGCTATCCATAGGAATTGTTGCACTCTTCTCGGAACTAGGAAGGACCATACACTGGCAGCAGGTAGCTTGCTTTCATTTGGCATACTGCTTGTAATCAGCTTATAGTATGATGAAACTGAGTAGTTACCAGAGGGGCAGGCACTCCATACAACTTCGTCTTCTCCTGTACATAAGTAGGTGGATTTGAGTAGTTGTAAAAGCTCTGCCATTTCTGTAGCTTCATCATCATTCAAATTCCTTCTGAGATTTAGATTCCAAGCATTCTTTTTAGCAGTGTTGACCTCTGAAACTAGTGCCAGAGGCTGTCTTGCTAAGGAGTGTATTCTTGAAAAGAGTTCCTGCAAGGGCCTGTCCCTAACCAACAGTCTGACCAGAATTTTGTTCTACCACCACTTCGCACATGAAAACTTATATGATGTTCTATGTGCACAAGTAGGGATGACAACGGGTTCCTGTAAGCAGGAAACCCACCCCGACCCAACCCGCCTAAAGCGGGTTTGGGTTCGAATTTTTAACCCGCGCGGCGGGTATGGATTTTTTTCCTAAACCCGTCACGGGTTTGGGGCCGGGATGGGTTTCACCCAAAAAAACCCAACCAGACCCGTTTAGGTTTTATGTAATATAGATAAAGTTAGAAGGAATAAACGAAAATGTTTAAACCCTAACACTCATCTCTTTTTCTCTCCCGTCTCCCGTCTTTTTCTCTCTTGTTCCCCACTCTGTGACATCTCCTTCTCTTCTCAAATATTTGCTTGCAGTTGCCACCCCCCAAATTTGTAAGTATGCTTCTTTTTTTCTTTAGAGAGAATTGTTTGCCTCTTTTTATCTCTTCAAAGCTTCTCAACTCTCCTGTTGCTGGCTTTTTTCTTTGGCCGTGGAGAAACAACGGAAAGTTTGATTCTTTTTCATTTTTTCTTTATTAATTTGATTTACTCGTTCTTCAGTTAATATGCATGTGCGAAAGATTCTACAAGGCGGGTTTTGCGGGTTCTGGGAGGGTTTTTCCCCTAACGGGGCGGGGACAAATTTCCCGTGCAAACCTGCGGAGTGGATTTTCACTAGGGGTGGGCACAGGTCGGGTTTGGGTTGGGTTTCTGAAAATCCGAACCCGACCCGACTTATATAACCCGAAACCCGAACCTGTGAAAAACCCACACGGGTTTTAAAACCCGAACCCGACCCGAACTACGATTTTACAAACCCGAACCCGACCCGACCCGAACTACGATTTTACAAACCCGAACCCGACCCGACCCGACCAAAACCAGAAGGGTTTTGGTAAAACCCGAACCTGACCCGAGAAACCTGAATTTTTTATACATATTTTTTATATAAATCAAGAAAAAATATACAAAAAAATTAAAAATAAAAACCCGCGGGTTGGGTTTGGGTAAACCCAAACCCGACCCGAGGTCAGGTTTGGATTCCCGAACCCGAATCCGACCCGAGGTCAGGTTTGGATTCCCGAACCCGAATCCGACCCGTGGGTTGGATTTGGGAATCCAAACCCGGGTTTTTCGGGTCGGGTCGGGTCAAGTTACCCAGAAAACCCGACCCGATGCCCACCCCTAGTTTTCACGGGGACTGGTTTCCCCAATATTTTGCAGGGCGGGATGGGTTTCCAAAACCCGCCGCATTGCCACCCCTATGCACAAGCTCTGTGGTGATAGCTCTCCAGATTGTTGAAGAAACATAGGGATTGGCATGAGGTAGCCAGTTGCTTGAGCTGTACCCATATTTTTCCTTCACCAAAGTCTTCCGTAATGCATTATTCTCCACAGCATAACGCCATAGTCATTTGGCTAGGAGACCAGAATTCATTTGCTTGAGATGATTTTCGCTCAAATTCTCAGTTCACTTACAAATCACACTCAGATGTCTCCAGGTAATTAAGAGTGCTACAATAAGGTCAGCACTGTAATTCAACACTGAAAAATAATAAAACCAGGAGAGTATTTTTTTTTCCTGGCCATTTTTCCTAAGACAAGCCCTTGAGGAAAAGGTCTCACTCAAATTTCAAGCTCATGGTGAAATGTCCATACCAAATTCTTCAATCAAGCTGCAGAACTTATCAAATGTTAGTTGAGGGCCTGTCAGAGTTCCAAGCACAGAAACAAAAACAAGGCCCAACTATCTTTCTGCAGCATGTATGCTGCAATACTTGGCCTCCTTGCATAATCAAGTATGTTCTCTCTTTGTTTAATTTTTCTCACTTTATTTTTTTTTAAAAATACTTAAAGAATAAAACATTGAATTTGAAAGTTCATGACTAGAGTAGAAAAACCTAAGTTCTTGTTATAGCAGAGGAAGAATTCACAGAGTAGAACTGGATACTGTTTTGTTAGTAAGTTTTATTTTATTGATTTTTCTCGTTAGGTTTATTTATTGATTTTTTTCTCACTAGCATTATTAGATAACAAAAAATTAAGTGAGAAACCTAGAGATTGATATGCAAAAGAAACAATTCGGTACACACAAATGCTAAAAGTCACATGAGAAGCACCAAGACCAGCCATGACATAATCCTAACGAATTGCAGTTCTTGAAGGCAAAAAGTTCATCTAAACCATTAAATTGTACAAAAATAAACCTGTATCCTATTATATTCAGCAAAAAAAATATTATACAAGGTAAATTTTATATTCGTGCACTCCTAGTGAGCATCTCAGAGAAATTTCTTCTCTCGTTGGCCACAACACATGCTAATCTTACAATTTAGCTTAAGACAAGTTCACTTCTTGCTAGTCCAGAAGCTTTCCTAGAGAGGATGCAAGGAGTAAGCTATGGCTACATTTAAAATTTTTCATATAAAAGAAAGTTCAGTAGAAATCTTCAAGCTTGTTCAAGTACTGTACGAAAGAAAAATTAATTAATACCTTCCTTGGAAGGCAACTAAGAGCAAAATCACCCAGGCTACTCAACATCAAGCAAGCCAATGCACTTTTCTTGACATTGAGCAGCAAAACAAAAGCCTAACTTTCTAGATTAAAAGACAGGCACCTCCATCTTTGTCAATTCCTGCAACACATTTTATTGTCATCCAAATTTGCTTCTCTTCACAGACCAATATGCATGACTCAAACACATTTCCATCCCACCACATTCCCCTCCTCTCAAAAATAGGAAATATAAATAGGAAGTAGAAATTATGATTTGATAAGCAGCAAATGAAAGGTCCTGACAGTGGATCAACTCTAACAGTGAAACCAGCAGCATGGTGATTAGATTCAAATTATGCAATATCCATGAAACAACTAATCAAATGGAAAGCGTGCTGCAGAAACTAGGCTTTTTCTAGGATAGTCCTAATTTCTTGTCTTATACTCCATTACATATGTCCCTTTGCAAAATTTATGTCAGCTCTCTGCAGCAAGGGATAACTATGGTTCATGAAAAGAGACTTAAGAATGAAGCTTTGAAATTTTTAAAAAGTCCAATATGGTGGGACAGAATAATTTCTAACCTGCTCTGGATAAATAAATTTTATCAGTTGCAGCATGTTCCTCATTTAGTGATGAGATAGAACTGAGAAATGGCTACTTAAGTAGCTTCAGTCATGGATTCTTTATCAGTGGCTTCAACATTCCTATGGACCGGATGCTTTGATAACTAAAAGGATATCTCAGTTAGATGTTACAGGTGCATTCTCCATGACCATTCACATGTTTCTGCTCTGTTGTCATCTCACAGTTCAAAACAAGCCAAGTTCTAAGCTCTCCTTCCTGACTTAAGGCTTTTGAGCTATCCCTTTCCCAGTCTTGTCACTGTAAAAGAGATTGTGACAGCCACCATCAGCTTGGATTTTTGAGGAACTTTGCATCCTCAGTTATGAAGGACAGGGGCTCATCAGAGCCCCCTTAGACGAGCTGATGTTGCAGTTATGGCTCAAGTCGCCTGAGAGCATGTGCCTCAGAAAGCCAACTCAATTACCAAATCTTTAGCTAAGAAAAGCACTTCACTTTAACACCTTGTTACCATGAGCTCCCTGCTTTAGTCTTTCCAAAATTCATGTTTCACTTTTGATGTGGGCATTCAGCCTTCATTCTATTTGCTTTCCTATTTCCCTTCTTGAGAATCTTCTCATTGTATAATTTTGAAAAGAACATAAAGCGCCTTGGAAGCAGAAAACTCCAAATGAAGGCTGCTTTCTCGTTTTGGCAGACCAAACATGAGTTTTGCCCCTTGCTCTATTTCAAGAAACCACAAGTCCCTTCCTCAAAAAAGAAACCACACATCTAAATGACTGATCACACAGAACATTCATTGAACTGTCAACCCAGATGCGGACTCTTAATTTTCCTTGTTGCTCATTCTTTGGTGCTAGGAGTTTGATTGAGAGGACAGGCAGCAACTCAGGCTCATGTCAAAACAAATTGAAAGCCTTCTGGTAAATTTAAAGGGAGAACTTATCAAGCTTTTGCTTGGACAATTAAAGGCCTATGTAAATCACGAACTACAATCTTCATCTTCCAAAAGACAAAATTAAAGTGAGGCTATTTTCTCATCGTGACCATACACTAGAAAACAGAAAGGTCATAGTAGGAAGCATATAATTTGCCCAACATGTGGTATGAAATTTGGTTGATGCTGATACATTCCCGTATCACAGCAGAAATAGAGGCAATAAAGAAAAATTGTGCAGTATAAAACATGTCATGCATGACGACAGAAAGCAGTTCGAGTAACTCAGACAAAAAATATAACAGAAGATAATGAAAAGTTCAACTTCACAATGAATCTTCCCCTCAGGAACACATTGACACACGAGGACTAAAGCTCTTGCTTCAAACAGATTTACAAATATATTCAGTTTAAATGGCTCCTTGTGATGTCTTGATCTCTTTACAAGGAAGAAGATGGATGTCATTGCACCATGCATTAAGGTCAAGGTCAAGAACAGGTATGCAACTTTGTCAAAGGAGATCTCTTTAACCACCCATTCTGCTTCCGTACGTTTACTAGACCATTCAGGTTATTGCAGGGTTGGGTGTGTTTTCCCATGTGTTTCACGCATTATTGGGCTTCAGTTGCCTTCTGCTTACCTGCATACTTCATTTTTCATGCTCATTCAGAAGTCACAAATAGTCACGTGCACTACTCCACTTGACATCCAGGTAACCAGGACAAATGCTGACGTAGTTCCAGCCTTATCTGATGCCTAGCCAGCTTTTGCAATTCCCTCCAAACAACTCCAGTTAATTGTTAGGCCCGTCTGTGGCTACGTAGCTTTACCAAACACAGACTAGCTAGAGTGCTTAGCAGAGAGAGTAATCATAACAGCAGAGTAGCCCTGGTGGCTGATTCTAATTTTGCATATTAAACTTCTCTATTTCTAGATTTAAGCTACATCTAATATGATGCTGGACAGTGTTTGCCATTTGAAGATACTCATAGATCCCCCTATGTTTTCAGACCACACCTAATGTATACCCTACCGATAGTTAAGCCTCCCATGTAAAGGTAATAATGCAAAAAACAGCTACAAATTAAGTAAATTTCACGTAGATCATCTAACCACACGGATGTTCTGCTTGCCGAAACCAAATAACCATTAGCTTCAATTGCACATCTAGATTGAGAAACACTACAACAATAGCTGAGAAGGCTCACACTTAACAACACAAATATACAAATGCTAAAGTTTGAATATATCTATTTATATTTGTCTATCTAAATAGTAATGGATCCATCAATCAACAGATATGACAATAGGAAACAAAAAATTTGACAGGAATGATACTGAGAGAAAAAAAAAAGAAAGAAAAAAGGAAAATATGGAAGTCAAAAGGATGAAGAATTGACATACTTAGCACCAATTGAATCCATCGTACAGATGAAAGGCTTGTCATCCTCCCCTAATCCAGCAATTACAGGCTGGCAGAAGTATGGACCAAACCTACAAACAAGGAGATAAGGCATTCTTTTAGCAAAGCCACTACTGCTTACTAATTCCTATTAAATGACAAAAATTTTGACTGTGTTACTAGAGATGGCATTCATTACAAGATTAGCTATAGCCACAAGCCAGTGAACTAATAAGTGTACACAAAATCTCAATTTCCTCAAAAAAAAAAAAAAAAAAAAAAGTGTACACAAAATAATAAATCCTCCACAAGCTCCCAAAATCACTGATCTATAACAGATGCTAAGCTGCTGATTCAATTCAGAAATAAAATTCCTTTTTGATATAAGAGAAGTTTCTCTTTGTTGATACTTCTCTTAATTGTTCACGGAAAAAACAATAATAGAAACTAGAATCTCCCCCATAACAACCATTCATGAGCTTCTCAGAGCAGTGAACTAGTTGAGCCATTTCCCGTCTCTGCAAACATTCGAAGTGTAACGGAAATTTCACATTCACTTTTCTTGATGATGAGATTCACAACAAAGGCATCCAAGATAGGAGTGAATTATGACCCCAGGACTCCCATGGGACCAACTAAGAAACTTCAGAAACCAGATTTCACCTTCCAGACATGATACAAGTCACAGGAGTTCCTATTGCTATTAGCTAAAAGATTAACATAAAAAAGACATACAAACAGATTAAAACACTAAGATTAGGATAAAAGGCAACCTTTTCTCGTAGAGCAGCGCGGAAACTAGGCTAGCAAAGGTCTCGGGCTTTATACCCCTCTCTTCCCTCAACTGATACAACTTATGCCGGAAAACCAGACGCTGGTATCTGGTCTCAGAAATGATAGATACTTCAATTAGTTACGGCAAAGTGAAAAAGGTAGACACGAAACGTTAAGGGACAGCAAAAGGGAAGTAAGTTACAGCGTCTGGGCATCTGTGGCAAGGCCGGAGAGACCGACGTAGAGTTTATCATGAATTTTGTAAATTTTTTGAAAATCTGTGGCAAGCGTCTGAAGTTGAACACCAAGACGCCGATCACTAGCTAGGGCAAAGCAGTTTTTTCCCACCATAGCAACGACAGCACTCCCATTATACTCGAATATCTGCAAATAACAGAAACCAAAATCACGTTATTTTTAGTAATCAGACGCTTCAGATACGAGCGATTAGGGGTTTAGTCTTTAAAAAAACAGTGGACGGATGGATTCAACGTACCGACATGAGCGATCTTCGAAATGCAGGCAGAAAACGAGGTGGCTTGAGGCTCACACAAAGGAAGGGCCGAAGCGACAAGGGCAGCTTTCTCCGCGCGATAGTCTCAGCGCTCTAGTACTGGGCTACAAATAGGCAAATCGAATGCTACAGAGCAATACTTCAAGTACCAGAAGATCTACAAATAAAATTTAAATGAAATTAGTTAAATGACTTTGATTCTCTACCCTCATTTTATATTAAAAAAATAACTATTATTTCCTCTTTATAATTTACTTGTAGGAAACCAATGTTTTAGAAACCAAACCGGTCATCCAACCCGCATTATGTCCGGTTTTGGTCGAACCCAGTTAGACTGGGTGGGACCATAGAATATTATACATCATACTTTACATATATTTAATATTTTTATAAGAACAAAAATAATATTGGGTACATTAAACTGGGCCGAGTCAATAAGAGCCAGACTGGTCTCCGATTCTGGTTCAATTGGGTCAAACTGGCCGGTTCAGTTGGGTTTTTAAGATTGCAAATGTAGTTCATTAATGATGTGCGGGAGTCTCTTAAAAAGTGGCAATACATGGGTGTATGGTGGTTGCTAGACTTGAAGACTTCATTTGGGATTTTGGGTGGGGTAGTCAATAGGGGTTGGCATCGGCTCGGGTTTTTTCGGGTAACTCGACCCGATCGGAAAAAAAAAAAAATCAGGTTTGGGTCCTAAAGATCTGAACCCAACCAACCGGATTTTAAACCTATTTCAATCTTTAAATATTTTTTAAAAATAAAAGAGCTTTAATCAAGTGTTTTAAAAACGGAACCGAACTGGCCTATCTGACCCAGTTGAACTAGATTTAAACTGGACCCGCCGGTCCGACCCAGTTGCGGCGTCAGGTCTCGGGTTTTGAATATTGGGTCAATTCAGGTTTTTTAAAAGCCCAACCCAAATCTGACATAAGCCTAACCCACCCTTAGGTGGACTCTAAGAATTTCATCCTTTATTGGGCTTTCCTCCCATGTCCCATTATGGATTGTTAAAGTTTTCCACTTTTCCTGGACCCAACGGGCCTTACAAATTCAAACACAAGTACGAGAAACAAAACTGGATAAGCACAAGAAAAGTAATGCAAATTATTAAACGAATGCATGAGGGATAATCTCTTCAATCTCAATCCAACTTGCCCTTATATATTAAAAATTCCAAGAACATAGAAGAGGACAAGACACATTTGCTGTTCTCAGTTTTTTGGGTTGCTTCCATTGATACTTTGAAGACCTTGTCACTTTGAAAACTTCCAAATGTGACTGACATAAGCAACTCCACAACATGATCTTTCTCATACTCTTTAAGTTTATCTAATTAGTAACAAATGGGTATATCATTTTTTTTTATTTTTTGAGAAAAAAATGGGTATTTCATTTTAACCTTCTCAAAATGGAGAGAGTTTTTAATTTCATGGGTTGGTGGCATGATATTGATTGCAACATATATATAAGAGACAAGAATGAAGTATCAGTGTTGTATTGGTGTGACATGGTGCCTCTTTTGAATACTTTTAAATATTTTTTATAAACCATGAGTAATAGAATAAAATGGGTATTTCAGTTCTCATACTCTTCACTTTCAGTTCTAAGAGAATATCTAGTTAAAAATTGAGTTTAGGGTTTAGGGTTGCAAGGAAAGATTTTTTTGGCACAACAAGCCAAAACTCTTATGACAGGCTAAAATAAAAACTCATTGTAATGCAATTAATACAGTTTGGAACAGGAGAATTGATAAGAACCTGATTTTTATCGATAGCCATGCAATTCCTTTCCTTCACTTTCAATGGCCTCATGAATTCAATGTTTTCATCTCCACAAACACTTGTTGAGCTCATTTAGTATCAATTTCAGCATCAAATGCCTCAAAAGGAGACAAAGGATGATAGACCCACCAAACAGTGCCATTTATTTTGGCCAGTTTTAAAATTTCTTTGGGACTGAAGGATGAGTGTTGAACACAACTGTCATAGGGCCTGTGTGTGGTGGGCCAATGGAACTGAGTGAAGAGGCTCAAATGGATGAGCATGGCATCACTTCATTCAACCCAGATTCATTCACTTGTATTTTTTCTTTTTTTCTTTTTATCTTTTCCTGCTGTGGAATGAATTCCTCTCATGATTGGGGGGGCCATGGAGTGAAAGAAAGAAAGAAAAAAAAGAGAAAAAACATAATCCCATTACACTCAATAGGAACCAAAGTGCTATTAATGCTACAGTTGGTGAATTATCATTCCACCTACTTATTTTCTCTTAATTTTGCTCTGCCTTATCTCTTCTTAACTGCAGCTACTTTATAAGTGATGCTTGAGCTCAAGTTCATGAAGGACACACCAAACCTTCTTTCATAAGATTATGATCTTCACATATCTTCTTATTTGATTTTTTAAACTTTTGGGGTATCTCATGTAATGCAAATCCATTCTAGGGACCATAATATTTAATTCAAGATGTGACACTAACAAGGAAGTTACATAAGTTCTTTTGATCAATTAGAATCTAATTTTGTTTTCTTATTTTAGTTAATGACAGCCTCGTATAACAAAATATGAGAAGTATTTTTAATAAAATTGATTGTTTTTAATCTACAATATACACATATATTATATACTGTTAAATTTTGAAAAAAATAAAAATGCCAAAAAATGAAATTGATAACCTTATGGAATGGATATTTATAAAATATCAATGACAAAGAGAAGAAGAAAAGATTGAAAGAGATGGGATGTCCAATCTAGGAGAGTTTTTTTTTTTTTTTTTGTTAAATTAAAAAAAAAACTCTAAGCCAAAGTAATTAAACAATTAAGTAGTGTTTTGAAGAAAGGCAACTTAAAAAGCTATAAAATCAAGTTCTAAATCAGTTGCAGAAGAAAAATTAATTAATCATACATTTTCATAAAATGTCCAAATCAAACTTTAGATCTTCAAATTTTTATTTTTATTTTTTTTCTTGTTTTTTACACAAGTCCATTGAAGGTTGACCTGTGTGCAACTGGAGACTGAAGCCATTTCTTTTGACTCTTTAACCTTTCAATTTGGAAGAGTGAGACTGAGGTGGGGCATGTTGACAGTTGTGAGAGGCCCTCCTTTTTCTTAATTAATCTTCTTTCCAAGTAAGAATCTCTCAAATGGCCCTCCTTTTATTTAATAATTATACTATTAAGTAGAAAACATAAATAAATAAAAAATATTATTATGTAAGACCATTAAATTTTAATTCAAATATTGTAGGTGCATATTTTCCTTGGTAAAATGATATGAATGTTGTGAAAAATATGAGTTAGAAAATAATCCTTGATATTTTATTCAAATTTTATATCTTTGACACGTGTCCACTCAGGGATGACTGCTGCCATTTTGGCCTTTTGGGGTTTGATGCCATATCCCCTTTAGAAGAGAAGAATTGGACCACAATAAGAATAACAAGAAGCAATTGGACTAGTCTTTTTTTTTTTTTTTTTTTTTTTTTTTTTTTTTCTTCCTTATTTTATTTTTTTTTTTTCTTCTTTATACATGAAGGAGAAGAATCGTTTGTAAGTGGTCCACATTTATGATATTGTGTAACAGATTCAGAGAATATTCTATTCAATGGCTTCTATACAAGAATCTAAATATTTTTTCATGAACCGGTTTAATGGATTTATATATATATATATATATATATATATATATATATATATCCGGTTCACCAGGTTAAACCGCCGGTCCGATGCGACTGAACCATGTTAAACCTCTAGATCAAAAACCGGTTTAATGGATTATATATATATATATATATCCGGTTCACCAGGTTAAACCGCCCGGTCCGATGCGACTGAACCATGTTAAACCTCTAGATCAAAAACCGGTTTAATGGATTTATATATATATATATATCCGGTTCACCAGGTTAAACCGCCGGTCCGATGCGACTGAACCATGTTAAACCTCTAGATCAAAAACCGGTTCAGCTTTAAAAACACCAACAAACTAGTATATGATAATTGAAACTTCAATTTTTTTTTTTTCCTTTATTTTATGTTATACCATACATGACCAAGACCAATACAGTATTGCCTCACCAAAAACAATGTTACCCAATTTGGTTGGACCAACATAATATATATATATTTTTTATTAAAAATAACATTTTAAATACTTTACCAAATACAACCAACCCTAGGGAGCAATTATAACCACTACTCACAACATAGAATAATGGTCCCACTCCCTCATGAGTCAAACTCCAACAGATCATGGGCCCCATTGTAACCCTTTTCTCCATCAATTTGGGAGGTAAGGAATAGAAGAGGAAGACTGTAGAGGAGAAAAAAAAAAAAAAAGAAAGAGAAAGAGAGAGTATTGTGTCCATTCTCAATCACACCTTCCCTGGATATCCCACCATTACTCTCTCCACAAGATAAGGAGATAATGGTGGTGGATATGCCCAGCAGTTGGCACCTTACAAAATAAGCAGAGATGGACATCCACTGTATCCGGGCCCACACCCCCCCCTTTCTTCAATCCTACTCAGCCCCACATCCACTTGGGGAGAAAATAATAAATAAATAAATAAATTATATATACATGTATATATAAAAAAATCTTCTACATAAAGCATTGTCATAAAATGTAAGAGATATTTTTGTAAAAGTGAATAAAGTTACAAGCCACTTTTACAAAAATGCCCCTCGTTCTTTTTTTTAACCTTCCTTGTGCAAAATGGTTGAGAATCCCACACCAAGCAAAGCAAAAAGCCTTCAACCAACCATCTACCTGGTCTCACCTTATAATTGGTACATGTTAGTTAATATAACAAAGGGTTTGGATTTCTTAATTTTAGGATTTTTGTCCTTCATTTTTAGTATTGTGTATAAATTTATTCTATATTGTCCTATCAACATTGGGTGTTATTGGTCTTATGTGTGTTACCTCATTTTTCTTTCACCAACATGAATTGCATATTACTTTAGCCACTTGGAACTTATAATTAGCCTTGTTAAAACACCTTTAAATGTTTGAAAAGCGAAAATGGGTATAAAATTTTTTGACTTGTTGACCAAATTCAATGTCGCTTAAAGCCACTTGTAAGGGTCTGTGTGGTTGTAATCTTTGGAGCATAAGACCATATTTTCAGTTAAACCTTTTTTAAGGAGAAATTAGTGATTTGGAACAAATCTAAAAAAAACTCTTTCCTTGTACATCCAAGCGTTATGTTTGGTTGAACCTAGTTAGACCGGGTTAGATCGTTGACTATTATCCACCATATGTTACATATATTTAATAATGTTAGTTACAATGAACTGGGCTGAGTCAATAAGAACCAGACTGACCTCCGATTCTAGTTCAGTAGGGTTGAACCGATCTATTTGGTTTGGTTTTTAAAACACTGATATTGAATGATATTATTTCATACCCAATTACCCGAATTAAAGGGGTATATAGGTAATTTTTTTATAGAAAATCCTATGAAGTGTTTATTATTTTTTTTTTCTGATTTATTTGACATACTTTATATTACTTCAAGTTATAAATATATCAAAAGATAGGAATCGTCACAAATATTAAAAATTCCATCATATCATGGTACATTTGACCATGCTTTCAACTCCAGAAAAAAATAATAAATAATAAATAAAAAATGATTCTTCTTAATTAACTAAGATAGAGAGAATAGTTGTGATTTGCTTGAGAGATTTGGTGCCCTCATCTTTTAGGAGAATCATATCACATAAAATAGTTAAAATCACAATATAACTGATCTATAGTTTGGTCTAAATTATAACTCTTAACTACAGTGGACAGTTAGGTGCATGTACACATTTCTGGTTGGGGGATTCAAGTAGGCACACGTTCAAAGAAATTTTGATGCCGGCTAAGCGGACCCTATTGCCAACTATTTGTTGGAATTTTCAATGATGCCTGCCTGCTTATTGTTTTAATTATGTGGTTACGCCTCTAATGGACACCACAGAGCCATCTTTGATAATTACGTTTTTGTGCCATTAAAAAATCTAGAAAAAACAGGTGAAAAATAAAAAGCTCTTTACTTAATATCATTAACCTTTAATTGGATTAGTCAAAGTGGACTCAAGCTAGGGAAGTTAAAATTATTTTTATTATTTTTATTTTTGAAAAAATTAGAATAAAAATTTTCTCCCCTTGTGTGACCATGACTAAAAGAAAATCTCTTTAATTTGATATAAAAAATATAGAACAACAATAAATGAAACATAAGCCTTACTGAAAAGACTTTTATTTAATAATTTTTTTATAAATTAAAAGAAAAATAAACTACTTTTCTGTTAACTTACATTATATATATGAGGGAGACAGTGTTCCCTCAAAAGTGGGAAATTAAGGGAAGGGTGACATTTCTTGTGGGGTAAGGATACCCTAAAGAGAAGCAAAAGGGAAAGAAAAGTTATAAAAAGACACAAAAGGAAATAAAAAAAATTAGAGATTTCAGTTTTGAAGCAATGAATTCTCATTTTAAAGTGAAGGAAAATATACAACTAGTGTACAAGAGGGATCCATATAGACTGCAACGGTTGCAACTCTATGAGGAAATATGAAACAAAGTAAGCCCTTTAATTTTCAAATAAGAAAAAGTTGCTTGTTTGAAGAAACTTCAAAGTAGAGGGTAAGTATGGTCTCTTTCTTAATGAAGACATAGATAAACACATATTACTCTAATAAAACTAATAGCTAATTAATTTTAAATACAAAAATTTATGAACAAGATCATAATAGATATTATGTCAAAGGACATTAATATTTTAGAAAATTCACCTTTTGGTATTAGTGGAATATGTTAGACATCAAGTATCAGAAGATATTACACTTTGGGTGTAACGATACTGTAGGTGCGACACTGAGTGTAAGATCATCTGATACTTGATGTCTAACAGAATTTAAGTTAGTTAAGACATTAATTTCTCTATGTAATTTGGTGTTTTGAGTGGAAATTTATTGAGGCTTAAAAAAAAATGTAAAAATTTAAATTCGGTTAAATTCTCTTACCATACTTAATATGATAAAATTAAGTCAAGGATTTTACTTACCTAGAATTTATTGTAAATTACTTTAAATTATATTATAGATATAGGCGAAACGTGAGGCCAATATGGAACTCTACAAAAGGTGACGATCGTATAATTTATACATATCCAAAGCAGTGTTTTAAAAATTGAACCGGCCATCAAACCGGTAATATGTCCGAACCTAGTTGAACCGGGTTGGACCAATGGTTCAACCATTGCATATTATGCCCTATACTTTATATTTTCTTAATATTTTTATAAAAAAAAAGATAAAAATAATCCTGATTATAATGAACCGGGCTGAGTCAATAAGAACCGAATTGGCCTCCAATTCTGGTTCAACCAGGTGGGACCTGCTGGTTCGGTTCAGTTTTTAAAACACTGATCCAAAGAAAAAAAAACAAATTACCAGAAAAAAAAAAAAAAAAAAAAAAAAAATCTCGTCCTGTATTGCCCCGTTAATGAAGCCTCTGATCAGGGTAAAATGCTGACAGCCCAATAACTCTTTCCCTATTGTGGAATTAGTTTTCTTGCATCATTCTCATCTTTTATGGGAATTTTATCCTTAAAGTAGACAAGGATAACGTTTAACTGTTTTAGGTAATGATGAGAAGGGTTGTGCTCCTTCGCCTCTATCTTATCTCAAACGCCAGTCCAGATAGGCATCATGGAATATAAAATGTTTGTTGTTAATCTTTATTTAAAATATTGTCCTAGATGTTTAATTATAATGTTTGAACCTATGACCACATACTAATCCTAATCTCAGTTATGTTTACTAATATTATGTGGCTTGTTTAAATTTCAAATAAAATATTAATCCTAATTTTATTATTTAGATATGATAATTAAACACATAATTTTTAAAAATAAAATAAAGATATTTGTTTATTATATATCGCAAAATAAATTTGAGGTAATAATCTAAACGGGTGTAATGGGTGTTCTGTTAACGTTCTGATTACCCTGTCTATTACCCTTTTAGCTCGAATTAATAATTTTTATTTTAAATCCGAATTTTTATTTTATAATTTATATTAATTTTTCCATATAAACCCTAATTAAATTTTTTTTTTAAATATATATATATATATATATATATATATATTCTAATAATTTGTTTAAAAATAACTATAATATCTTATTCATAATTAAAATAAATATTAATAAAATTATTTAAAATTATACAACAAAATGAAATTAATTAAAAAAATATAATACAAAATTACCAAATTACCATTTGGGTAATCGGGTAAGCGGGTGGGTACAAAATAGATATTATAAATATCTAATCGAGTAATTTAAAATTTGGGTAATCAAAATCAAAATAAATTATTTTTTATTCATCGAATTAGGATTCAAAAACGCGTAATCGGGTAAAATTTACACGGTTAGACCAAAGGCGGTCGACATTTTCTCGTAGCGATGCGTGGTCATCCCTCCCACCATAAAAAAAAAAACATGAAGAGACGCGGACAACCCGAAAGGCCGTTAACCTCCTGCAACGTCTGCCCTGGGACCCACCGGACGCCGAAGGCGGAAGGAATCCCATTGAGTGGGGCCCGCTTCCGGTTGCTATTTTCCTTGCATGGGTGACACCCTCCCACTCCGAACGGAGCGTGGCCCCACAAACCGGGACAGAAGAAACAAATACGTGTCAACCAACATTGGGCCCACGGCGGTTACCATTTCCCCCGAGCCGGTGGGCCCATTGACGTGCTACGTTTGGAGTACGACACATCGGATTCCTCGTGGGACCCGCCCGAGGAATTCTCTTTCCCGGAAAAATACTCTCCCCGGGCTACAGATTCGGAACTCGGGAAGGAAAAAAGCAAGTGGCAAATCCGGGATTTTTTTTCTCGTAAACAATTACGGTTTCATCTTACATATAAACCGAAAAGCCAAAAGCATTAATTCAATATGAAAGGCGTTTTTACCGCTTACGTGACGTCTAGGAATTAGGCCGAGAGTGGGAGACTTCCAGACGACGTAACTGACGAAGCCATCGGCTTCGCGGTCCAATTCAATTTGACTGCATGAACGATGAGAACAAGTGTCGTTATGAAACTAAGATATTCCAGTCGCTCACATACACTCGTTTCCAGCAATCGCATTTCATACCCTATTTAAAATGTGTAAAACATCTACTCGTACAATTAATACATGCATCTTACAATCGAACACGTATATTTTTTGGATTTTATGTTGATATGTCACTGCTACAATTATAATCTTTTTAAATTGGTGAAATGGTTGAAATGGTTTTAAAAATCGAATCGAACCGGCTGGTTCAACCTGGTTGAACCGAATAGGGGGCCAATTCAGTTCTTATGGACTCGGTCCTGTTGATTATAACCAGCATTATTTTTTTATTTTTTCTTATGAAATATAATATATATAAAAATATATAAAATATGGTATATAATACTCAACGGTCCAATCAGTCTACCAAAATTGGACATAATGTCGGCTGGTCTAACCCGGTTAAACCAAGGCCAATCTAATTCTTATGGACTCGCCCCGTTGACCATAATCGCAGAAGCCAAATCGTCGACACAGAGATCCCAATTTGTTGGGAGGATCGATTCAACCAAGAGGGGCCCCACTATACACACCTCCTTTCAAAATCCTCTTCCCGGTGCGTCAATACAGTTCGCAGAAGGAACTGCAACTCGCCGAGACATCAGTCAATTTCAAATTCGCCCCCGGGTCTTATTCGGATTCGAAGTTTTCCCTTTGGTCCGGACGACCAAGCTACCAAACCGCACCTCTCACTAGTGCGACGGCATTACCGAGTCGGTGAGTAACACCTCTTCCCGGTCGCGACACCCAAAGTCGTTGAGACTTGCGCGAAGTTCATAAAATCTATCGTGGTCGGCCCTCTCCAGGTTTTGAAACAACTTTTTTCGGCAACACTCAAAGCAAAACCGTAGCCAGCAGCTCAACCCCAATTCGCCCGTTGTTGCTAAAACCGGGCGACATCTCTGCCTCGGTATCCATCATCTCTCTATACCGTACATACTCCACGTATGCTGCCAGATGCAAAAAAAAAAAATGAAAAAAACAAACAGCTCTAAAACAGCAAGAGAGCCAAAAAAAAAGAAAGAAAAGAAAAGAATGAAAAAAAAAAATACGTACACAAAAGATAAACGATCCTAAACGAGTAAGAGGATCAACAAAAAAAAAAGAAAAAAAAAAAGGTGTGTGTGCGTCGTGTTCATTCATCTTCACATTCGAAACTTGTTCGTTCCTCCCGAACGAACAAGTCTCGAAGGGGGCAATCTGTATGCACCAAAATGTGCACGACCCAAATTCGATGAGTCCATCAACCCACCGATCCATAAAAGAACGATCGTGGGTAGGCCCTGTCGATCTTCGAAGTTCATCGCTGCAGCCCATCGCGAAGTCCAGTCGTGTCATTGCGTCATTAGCACAGTCGACGCCCCCATCAGCAGGAAGCCACCGCGTCAGCCTTAGTCAGCATGCCTCGTCACGTTGCTACACAACTCAGCAACCAACGATCATGTCTGGCCATCAACGGTAAAAACCAAGGAAATAGGAGCACGATCCTCATTTGTGGGATCGAGGAGGAGAAATTCTTCGGTCTTCCTCCCATCTCAAAGGAGGCAGTAGAAAGGGGATCGCGATCCCCTTTCCAAGGAATAAATCACAACAACTTCACAGGACAGGCTACAAATAGCCAAAGAATTCTCAATCACAAGGGTGTGGGGGAGAAATCAGGTAGACAAAAAATCAAGTTTGAGAGCATTCTAGTCAAGAAAATACTTCACGCACAGAAGTTCTTTCTCTCTCGAAACGGAGGTCTAAAAATCCCTTCACCGAGAAGAAACTCGACACACAGAAGTCTCTCCAACCACAGAAGTCAAGCAACTCGCAATCCGTCGCAACTCAACAGTTCAATCGGAGCAGCTCTACACGTTCGCCGGCAACGTCACAAGTCGACACACGCGGAACACAAATACTTCCGCCCGACCGACAAAAGCCACAAGCAGTTCGTGCACACACTCGTTCGAACTTCGTTCGACGCGTTCGTTCGCGAAGCTTTAACTTCACCCAAACCACACGGAGATCGAATCAGAGGAAGCATAGGAGATTGTACTCGCAATTTTCTGACATTCAAACACACCCTGTAACACAAATTATTCTAAAGTAATCGACATATTCTCTCGGTCGCGCCTCTTCGCGGACCGGCGGATTTTCGGTGAAACAGGTATATAATACTCAACGGTCCAATTCAGTCTACCAAAACTGGACATAATGTCGGCTGGTCTAACCCGGTTAAACCAAGGCCAATCTAATTCTTATGGACTCGTCCCGTTGACCATAATCAGCATTTTTTTGTTTTTTTTTATAGAAATATAAAAAATATATATATAAAAAATATGATGTATAATACTCAAGGATCCAACCCGGTCTCAGGTTAGATGGCCGGTTCGGTTTTTAAAACATTGCCATAAAGAATATTTTAACATATTATACACCCAATTTATTTATTGATCTACATCTCAATAATATTAGTTATAGCCAGTGGTTTAAAACCAGACTAGACCGGCCGGTCTGACTCTGTTCAACCAAAACCCAAAGAGGCCGGTCCGATTCTTATTGATTCAGACTAATTTACTATATATCTGTATGCACCAAAATGTAGACGGCCCAATTTCGACGAGTCCAGCAATCCACCGACCCATCAAACAACGATCATGGGTAGGCACTGTCGATATTCAAAGTTCGTCGTCGTAGCCCATCGCGAAGTCCAATCGCATCGCCGCGTCACCAGTACAGTAGGCTTCCAGTTAGCAGGAAATCACCACATCAACACTAGTCAGCATGGCCCGTCACTCAATTCAACAGTTGAACGACCAATTTTGGTCGCCAACCGAAGGAGCTAATTGAGGAGGCCACGATCCTCGTCCCCCTCCTCCCCTTCTGCTCTCTCAACTTCATCGCAGAAAGGGGATCGTGATCTTCTTTCCTAGGCAAAAATCCTCAACAGCTGTACGGACAAGCTATAAGAAAGCCAGAAACTCCCTGTCGCAGGAGTTGGAAAAATCAAGTTCGAAAGCTTTTGCCGAGAAAACACTTCACGCACATAAGTTTTTTCTCTCTCAAAACGAAGGTCTGAAAATCCCTTCACCGAGAAGAAACTCCACGCACAGAAGCTCTCTCGAACCAGGGAAGTTCAACAACTTGCAATCCGTCGTCGTTCAACAATTCGACCAGGAGCAGTTCTACACGTTCGTTGGCAACGTCACAAGTCGACACACGCAGCGCACAAATACCTCTGTTCGACCGACAAAAGCCACACCAGATCATGCACACCCATTGTAGCAACCGGAGTTTCAACGACGTTTTCGCTAGAAGCTTCAACTTCGCCAAAATTGTAACGGAGATCGAATCAGAGGAAACATAGGAGATAGTACTCTCAATTTTCTGACATTCACACAATAATTGTAACAAAATTATTCTGTTATAATTGAATTACTCTATTGGTTGAGCCTCTTCGCGGACCGATGAATTTTTGGCGAAATAATAATCTGTATAGAGTATTTTTTTATTAATTATTATAAAAATTTTAAATGTATACAAATATAGGATATAATATTTAATGATTGGATCTGATTAGACCGGTTGGACCAAAACCGAACATAGTACCGATTCGATGGCCCAACCGGTTTTAAACGTCGGTTACACCTCATTTATATTTTTATTTTATTCTAAATTCCCAGACCGGGACTCGTTTGAAGCGCCAATTAAATAAACATGCTTAGGCAATAATTAGTGAAATCTTCGATTAATTGTTTAATTAAAAAATAAAACACGTTACCAAATTAAAGGAGCCCAACCAACCGCCGCACATGCGCTGTACAATTACGTGTCACTCCTGCATAAGCTCCCGGATACGACCATGCGCCGACTAATCATACATGGGGCCCGCAGGCCGCGCTCGCCTCTTCGCTGAACCAAACTCGCTTTTACGGCCGACTCACTCTCTCCCTTCCGCGTGTATCGCGGGATCAGAGATTCCAGCACTCCCGCGGGTCACGACAAGTGCTCCTTTTTTTTTTTTTTTTTTAATATAATTTCTTTCCCTCGGCGAACGCCCTCGGCAAGCGAGTCCGTAAATAAGTGAAATTGTGAATAAAAGCGACGTTGGCTCGGGGGATTCAGAGTTTGAAAGCGTGTGGGCGCGACGGGGGTGTGAGTCGGGTGACGTAAGGGAGGGTGAGAGTTTGCTATAAATAAGAGGGAGGGGGTGCCGAGAAGAGGCTTGAAGGCGCCGCGATCCCTCCAGCAGCAGCTCCTTCTCTTCTTCTTCTTTGTTCTTTTCATCTGACTTCTTCGATTCTTCGGAGAAGAAAAAAAAAACCGGAAACTTCTTTTCTTTTTCTTCTAGAAAGGAAAAGAAGCATGGTCGGGTCGTCGTCGTCGATGATGAGCTCCGGTGATGTACCTGTTGCTGTCAAGAGCAGTGAGGCGACGTTGAAGCTCCTTTGTAGCTATGGAGGCAAGATTCTTCCTCGTCATCCTGATGGCAAGCTCCGTTACGTCGGTGGCGAGACTCGTGTCCTTGCTGTTGATCGATCCATTGCTTTTTCAGGTTAGTTTGATTGTTTATTAATTTGTTTCTGGATTTTTTTTTTTGTGCTTTTTGTTTCAGTGATTCTTTTTAGAGTTTTAGTGTGGAGTTTCTCCTCTCTCTTTCTTCTTCTTTTTTTTTTTTTTGGTTTCTTGTTTGATTGATTACGGATTTTGGATGTGGATGCGATGAAACATACAGATTTATTGGTGAAACTGTCGGAGTTGTACGGATCGCCGGTGAGTTTGAGGTGTCAGTTGCCGACGGAGGATCTGGATGCGTTGGTGTCGATCACTTCCGATGAGGACCTGGCGAATCTCATCGAGGAGTACGATAGGGCGAACAGAGATCGAGCGGCGAGTCTGAAGGTCAGGGCGTTTCTCTCTCAGCAGAGAGCGAAGACGCCTTCGCCTCCGAGTTCGGCGCGATCCGTCGCCACGGCGGCTTCTCGGCCTCCCAGCGGAGCCATTAACCGCTGTGTCCACCAGATTGCGGCTGCTGCTCCGGTGAGATTTCCGATCCGGTCCCCCAAATTCGCCCGGGATCTCCGATATGCCTGCTTTATGCAAGGAAACCCTAGTAGGAACAGTGCTTACCTTGTACACAACGGAAATCACTGGCAATAGCAGCAACTTCGCAGCCTCCTCTCTCTCCTTCTCTCCTTCTTTCTCCCATCTTCATTAATTCCAGAAAAAGGCAAAAAATCGAGAAATTTAATGAGGAAAAGTGACCCACAAAAAAAAAATTATGCGGAAGGTAAACATTAAAGAACTTTTTTTTTTTTTTCTTCTTCCTGTACAAAGCGGACTGTAAATCTCGGCAATTAATGGATTTTCAGCTCCGTTTCGTCTCTTGGCTCGTCACTCGTGGAGTGGAGTTTCTTTCATTCGTTTAAAGTTTGGCGCCATTTGTCATTGCCTGTTTCAGAGCCATTCCTTTCTTCTGCCTCGCAGCCGTCCCGTTCCATTTCGTTTCATACTTGTACCTGCCTTCCGTCCACTTTGTCCGTGACCGTCCCGTGGCGTCTGCGTCCATTCCGTTGATCCGTCCCCTGTTCCTTGGTGCTAGCCGTTAGGTTTCCGCTGTGCTTATCCTTTGTCGCGCGCGTCGAGGAAGCGATGCCCGTCAGAGAATACAGTTTCCGTCTGCAGGTCTGCTTTCTCTCCGTTCAGTTTTCAGCTCTGTCTGTCGCGCGTGGTTTGCGTGTCCGCCTCCGTCCTGGTTGTGGGAACCGTCTATCTTGTTAATTGACGTGTATGACGCAATTCTGACACTTTGTCGTTTTGTTCTTGCAGGTGACGACCGGTCGGAGCGCCGTCCTGCCTCCCCCTGCTGCTTGTCCGAGCAGTGGATATTGATGATACTCTTCATAATTATAATTTTCATAAACTATTTTTTTGTTATTACTCTAATCTAATACGGCTTTTATTTTTGACCGGTTTTGGAGTTTTTTTTTTTTTTTTTTTTTTTTTTGTACTTGCAGATTTTTTCATTATACTTTTATTTTGTTTACGATTCATCGATTTTCCTTTTTTTATGGGCTTTTCGTGATACTTTTCATGAGGTCGAAGATCAAAATACTCTGTTGGAGGCTGCTGCTGCTATTTTCATTCGCTTTGTTTGTTTTTTCTTCTAATAATTTAGCATCTGCTAATCGTTTTTATGGTTACAGCTGTCTATGTAGTTTGATACTTTGATACTAGAGAGAGATGGAGGGTTAGAAAATGGGGATTTTGAAAAATTAGAAAATGTCTGATTAGTTATTTTTCTGTCTTTATTCATGATGTGAACGTTAGTGGAGCGGTTCTCATCTCAAACATCCAGCCTGCTCCAGAAATTTCTCCAGAAGAAGCAACAGATTGACAGGTTTGAACGCATACGAGTGATAGACCACAGTGCGGAGGCACAAAACTGAAATTGCAGAATGAAGGTTATGGTTTACACCTTGGTTTTTGTTTAGACTGAAATGGCAAAGACGGGTCTGAACGAAGCCTGGGGGCCCTTTGAACTTTGAACTTTGATATGATAAAACTTAAAGAAACCGTTAACTGTGACTTGGACCAGATAGAAGATGATGAGGGGAGAGAGAATGGAAGGAAAGCTTAATGGAATTAAAAATTGAGAAAGAAAGGTAAGAGACTAAGAGGAAGGAAGGAGGTAAAGGAGCAAGACTAGTACTAGAAAAATGTATGCGAGTGGGGTGCAGCAATAAAGTGCGGGGCCTACAAAGACATGAACAAAGACGGCCATCTTATTCCCCCGAACAATTGCCCCGATATTGAGTAGGGTGGGCGGAAATTAGATGCGGAGGCAAGTGGAAGGAGCTGGGTGGGTGCCATGAGGCGTGTTGCGCCTGGGTGCACCTGCGCCGCTCAGTGGGATGCGCGTGCGAAGAAGAATGATAACGCGACGCATGGCCTGGGGGACACATAGGTGACCTAACTGATTCTTATTTTGGACTAGGGGGACTCGGGCCTTTATAGGGAGACACGCTGCTGCAACTTACAAAACCGCCTGTGAAGTCCGGACAAGAATAACCGCTTTACGCTGTGAGTTCATATTCGTTTCCCTACTTCAACGGCTCGAGCATGGGGAGACCTGCTCTGGTGGTGAAAGAAATCTCATAAAGAAAAAGCCAAAAAAAAAAAAAAAAAAAAAAAAAAGTACGAAAAGAGACTACTATGAGAATTGGAGTTCGAATCCAGAGAGGTACGTACTTTTTGCGTCTCTGGCCATATCAACGAGGAGAAAGTTACATTCGTTCCTACAAACATTACCTTAATTAGTGAATGATTCTGATTCGGCCGAGCAACAATCAACTCAGAAACAGAAACCCCGAATCAAATTCGATGGACAAAAAGACACCCAGGCAGAAAAAAAATACTACCGGACCCATTTGTGATTTGGCTCCACCAAACAGCTAGCCTTATTACAAAGTCTTCATCTTGAGGCTCATCTACAAACTGCTCGCTCGCATTGAATTGGATATATCCCTCTTCGGATTCACTGCATCTGGGGCTGGGTACGCTGTTCCCGGCTCCCTGATTCATGAACCGAAATGGAGGAGCTTCCTCAGAGCAAATCCCAGAGGGAAAGGAAACGAAATAATTGAGACACAATCTGCCGACTTCAGAGTGCCTCAGTTTGGACCACGTTGGGATAGATGGGGGTGTTACGTTTTTAGCTCGATTGGGGTGCCACGGCCCCAACAGACCCACTAGCAAGGGATCTACCACGCTCCGTCATCCGAGGCCTGACCTCTGTCCCTATCTTTACTTTCACTCTACCTCGTCGATCGTTTGTTTCCTCCGAATCGAGAAACCAACTGGGAACAAGAAGTGGAGTGGTGTACCAGTTTATGGATGTGGGTGTAGCCATAGAATTCTGCAACAACCCAAATGGTCCCTCCCATATGTGGTTTCGGGGAATATTGTGGCAAGAATGGCTTTCAATAATGTTATATATATATATATATATATTACCTGTTTGAACAGAGAGAAAGGGTCATCAAATAGGATTCGTTGATCCACTGGCGAAACATTAATTTAATAGACTAATCGACCATTTGACCATTAATAATTTAATGGTGGGAGTGGGAGAGGCCATTTCTACTTTGATTTTTCTTTGTTCTACAAAGCGTGTTTTCCGCATGGTATGGAATCAAAGGAATAAGCCTTTATATTATTCCATTCTTCGGTCCGTTTCTGGGCTTAGACTATCATCGTCAAAGTCAAAATAAGAGCATACTAGTCTTCGTTAGTTTATTATAAAGTTGATGTACTCGGGCCTGGGGACGTCTAATATAGTACGTATTGCATATGAATAGACAGTTTGATCCAATGTTTTTGAAACCGAACCGGCCATTCAACAAGTTTTGGTTGAACCCGGTTAGACAGGGTTGGACCAGCTGGTTCGGTTCGGTTCGGTTTTTAAAACAATCATTGTCATTATTTACTTTTTAAAACCAAAGTAGTGATTTACAAATATAAAAAACTAACGCCGTTGCCGGGGATCGAACCCGGGTCACCCGCGTGACAGGCGGGAATACTTACCACTATACTACAACGACTTGTTGATTATAGCGTTCTTAGTGGTTATACATGTAAAAAGGATTAATAAATATTAATAATGACCTGACCGGAACATCTGGTTTACTTAAAAGATCATATTTGTGGATCTTAAGCTTCATCAAATTGAAGGAATCGGCCAAATTATTTTCAACCGACCCATTCATGAGATAAATTGATGAGGAGCAAATTTATATAAAAACATGATACATACAGGAAGTAAATACCAATTAATTAATTTAGACCCGATTAGAATTAACGACAAACCATTTGGGCCGAATTGGGAGCTTTTGGCTCATCGACGTTATTTAATGGGCCATTTCATTTTCGGCCTTTTATAAGTCCAATGTCTCTAAATGGGCCATTTTTTTTATCTCACTAACGAGTTATATAGCGGCCGACACACCGTTACGAAGAGTATTTGGCATAATATATTAGTTAATATTTTATAATATATTATTATATTATATATAATTTATTTTCTCGTTCTATATAATATATTAATTAATATATAATTTCTTTGGTTGAAAGTTGAAAGTGTTTGGATATATGAAGGGATAATGTCTCCAATCAACTACTGTTACGTATCGTAACTGTTAGTTTAACTCTATACCGGCCGATACACCGTTACGAAGAGTATCGAAGAAAGCAAAAGCCGCATCGTATTCAGTAATGTATTCCCCCAAAATCATCGAGGAAGAAGGAGAAAGCCCTTTGCCTTCCTCCGCCCTTTCTTCTTCTCTCCTTCGTCAGGACTTCAGACGGCCAAGTACGAGTTCAGGACCCCCACCATTTTGTCTCTCAAAGGTAGGTGTCGGATTTCTTTTAATATGCAAACGCGCGTCGCTAAGCTTATGTATTAGAATCGCGCATTTTCCTTCTTCACTCCAGTTAATGTTCGTAATACTCTTTTTTTTTTTTTTTTTTTTTTTCAAAATTTTGTTTGTTTTGTTCAAATGGTTGATCTAACAACGAGATTTCAGTGGAGACACAACGAAAGTTGTTTGATTCGTTTCATCATTACACATGCGAATATGTTTCTCTCTTTTTTTTTTATTCTTCTTCTTTTTTCTCTTGGCACTTGTTTTGATTCCCAATAAGTGGGTCTTCCCACACTCAGAGATTGAAGAGAGGAGGAAAGATGCTTCAGTTTCCGGCGTTTATGCCTCAGTACTCGTCTCCTACTCTCATTCCTCCGTCGGCACTGGTCCCTTGCCCGTCGCCCCACTCGCACAATGAAGAAATTCTTCTTGCCATGGAAGAATCTGCTCTCGAGGACAAGGTACTCTCTTTTGTTTGATTGTTCTTGCTTCTCATTTTTCGGAGCAATCAGCTCTCTATGCATCATTTTGGCTCCAACTTGATGCGATTACTGTATGCGTCGTGCGTTATTTATTCAGCTCTGAAATGTCGGTTGGGTGTTAATGAAAAGGATTTGAATGCTTTTGGTTAATATATGAACTATGAAAACGAGGCCCTTGTTGGTGGATTGGGAGTATCTAGTGATTATTTAAGACTCGGAAATCCAATCTGTTGTACAATTTAACATGTTTCATCAGTATAAAACTCAGCGGTATTGAATCCAAAAAACAAAAAAACAAAAAAAACAGGGGTATGACTTGGCATATTTCATCTTATCATTATCAGTTTTTGAACTTCACTTTCTGGGGGGCCAATGAAATGCAACGTAGCTGAAAGAGAAGTATATCATTGTGAATTTGCTCTGAGCTGCATTTGCTTTGATTAAGGTTTTACAGGCTCCAATTAGACAATAGCCATGGCAGAAAAATAATTGAGATTATTTCTTCTCTCTTGGAATGCAAATCAGAACCACATATGCTAGCCCCATAGGGTGAAGAGATTCTTTATGCAAGAAAGGAATAATTCTCTCTCAGTTTGTGAAGATTCCTCTCTGGTTATGTGTAGTCTCTTTCTAATTTTACCCTCATTTACGTCTTTATGGGAGACTGTTTAATTCATGCTTTGTCTTTGAACTGATGCCTCTAGTGATACATCACACTAGTCCTACAGGAGATCATAACTAGCAGAAGAAATAACGAAGACTAGAAATATTCTAGAAATAGTAGCATGCTTTGGTTATTTTAAAAGCGACATAATACCACTATTATAAATTGATAAAGTTTCACTAGTAACAGTTTTTATTTTGCAGTGGAACGAAATCAGAAAGACAAATAACAATATTGGAGTAATTGGGAAAACGATTCTTGACAACGATAAAGAAGACATGGATGCTGATGCAGACGATGATGATCCAGACAATGTAGAAGAATCTGAAGGCGATGAATTTGAGCAGGAGACTGGTTGAGAACATGGGCGAATGTAAAGAAAAACTTACGGTAGTGCAAACTCATGGCTATTATGGTCTACTCTGTCTCATGTACTAGTTTATTATTTCTACTAGCCATGTAGCCGTGTGGCCTTGAGCTGTTTCAACATCAATGTCCCCATAAAAGTTGAGCTTTTTTATGTTTGCATCAACGATTGTCATCAACTTGTTTTCCTTTCGCCATCCGTCCGTCTATAAAGCAAAAGGTTCGTTCCTATTATTGGAAACTCTGCTGCTACATCATTCGTGGCTATACTAGTTTAAAATAAATACATGAATTCCCCTCCAATTATCACTAACCGTTCCTACCTTCATTCTCGCAAGGCAACTTTGGGTCTTATGTTAATATTTGAAAAGTCTCATATAAGAACTAAGACTGCGTTATAGTGAATAACACATTAAATGTAGTTTGAGAACCAATGTCTAAGTAACCATGACATACAGCATTGCAATTTAAGTAATCATGACCTATATCCATGTTTATCAACATTAGACAGCAATTTAATCCTAAAAATATACATGACCGAAGTAAGAATGTACAAGTAAAGGAAAATTGAAAATGCTTCTTCCAGGAGCGCTAAACTTCAACCAGGTGACCAGGTTACTATGTTTTAAACGAAGATCCGCAATTGGAGAAACTATTTATAAAACCTACACAGATGATCGTTGGCGCAGGTAAAGAAACAATGCTGTTGAAATCCCTAGGATGTAAGGAAAAACTGTCCAGATTCCCTGCACAAGTACACCCAAGTTGAGTTCTATCTCACATTTGCCGGAGACTGTAAAGGGGCAATGGAATGAGGATTACCACAACTGTTGCAACACCAGCAACCGCCATCAACGGTCGCTCTCTCAACAAGAATCCGATCACTAACTGATAAAAATATAAGAACATATGAGCAATCCTTTTTTTTTTTTTTTTTTTTTTCTTCTTCTTAAAGGCATGAGCAATCCAATAATTAGAATGGCAGAAAGAAACTGTTTTCTTATGGTGCTTCTTTTTTAGTAGTATTTCTTTTAGTGATTTCAGTATCTAGATCCTTTCTTCATCCTTTTTCAACAAGTGAAGCTGGCAAACTGAAAGCAACCAATATTGTGAGAGCTGAACAGCAACAGAAACACAAACGTATGAACAGAAGCAGGCAATGCTGGATACAATAGAACACTAATCAAAAGGCTTCCCATCACAAATAATCAACATGTGAAAAACCTCCTGAAGCATGACTATTAAGGCAATGACTGATTCGTATCATATATAATAAGCTCGATTAACCCTAGGCAGTCAAAGATCCCACATCAATATGGTGGCCTCCCAAGCTATGGGACAATAAAAAAGACTAAGTGTTGTAGATGTATGCATAATATAAATTATTAAACACCAGCTAATCATGTTTCCCCTCATGTTTTGAATCAATCTTTTTCTTTATCATTATGGGCACCGATCCTAAGATCTATGAGCAGTCTAGTCAAAAGGTTGGGATCTGAATCAATTAATGTTCAGATTTACCTAACATGTGACCAGCTTATCAAAAGAGGACAGCCGTCAATAGATACTCTACGCAAACTCTGTGATGAGGAAGAGAAGACATGCAATCATTTACTACTGCACTGTAGTTTCACCAGAGCTATATGGGCTGATATCTTTAAGAAATCTAATATCAGCCTATGTGCCCCTATAACTTATGGAAAGTTTGGCAGCAATGGTTATTATGTCCACTGCTCACGTGTTAAAATCCTCTGGAATGCAGCAATTGCAGCAGTACCTTAGCATATTTGGTTAGAAAGGAACTCAAGGACATTAATAGGCAAAGTGATTCAATTAAAAAGATCTCTAAGAGAGTCTCCTATCTCTATCTCCATCATCCAGAAACATTGGGACAAAATACTACTCTTTTAAAACACACGAACCGGTAGTTTCGCACGAATGGAAGCCACCACAAGAGGGCTGGATAGCACTGAACTTTGAAGGTGCCTCCTCAGGCAACCTGGGTCCTGGAGGCATAGGTGGAACCATTAGAGACACAAGTGGACAGACACTCTTAAAAATTCTCAAGACCCGCTGGGCATTGCACGTCTAACACACTTGAAGCAATGGCCTACGAGAGAAGGTATCAGACTGACTAACCAACTCAGTCCCATTCAGATTCAGATCCAAGGTGATTCCACACTTGTCATTAACTGGGGCCACGAAGCTTCTCCCCCTCCATGGGAGCCAAAACACATCTTTGATGAAGTGCAAGTCATAACTGTTGGATGGACAATAGAATGGCTTCAAATCCCTCGTTCAGCAAGCTCATGGCAGACAAGGAAGCAAAAGAAGGAATCACAAAAGCAAACATTGTAATTGAGGTCTACAAAGAAGATGTAATAGTGCTCCCCCTTTCAAAGCTTGTACGTCATTGTAAACTACTGTTGTAGCAAAATTCTTATTTTAATGAAAGCACACACTGTTTCAAAAAAGCAATTGAGATTGTGTAACCATACAAATTAAAGATCAACGGTCAGGATAGGATTGTTGTCATTTAGAATCAGATCAGCAGATAGATAACTTTGCGATCGATGGTCATGATTGTTCTCAATGGAGT
Organism: Aristolochia fimbriata; assembly: GCA_019845555.1. NCBI lineage: Eukaryota > Viridiplantae > Streptophyta > Magnoliopsida > Piperales > Aristolochiaceae > Aristolochia > Aristolochia fimbriata. The sequence goes on from CM034081.1 coordinate 7,596,706, forward strand.
CAATCGATGGAGTAGATCCTTTGATTTTGCTCCAGAAAGATTGATGATGGCCCCAAAAGCTTTGGCGACACGAGGCTGACACCTTGGCAACGCGTGGATGACACGTAAGCAAAACACATCCAACCACATGATAAGTTTCACAATCCTATGGATTCAGATCAAGTCTTTGGACATGTCATGATCTCATAACCCATAACACGTATCGCTATCCAATAACATGTGGACTTGGTATTAACAAGTGGTGTGATCTGAGTAACTTGAGTCTTGGAGTTGCTACATCTCAAATTCTCATTGTGAAGTTGAAGAAAGTGGGATGAGGTTACCCTCCCCCCCCTCCACGCACCTATAAATACCCCAAAGGAGGAGGACTTTTGGAGCTGGGAGAAGCTTGAAGTTGCAGAGCCACCAATCATCAAGCATCTGCAAACTTCCGCAAGCAAGAAACCAAACCGCACTGTTCTTCTACCAAGTGATTTCACAACACGCACACAAGAACGAACTCTCGCACAAGTGTCAAGTGAAGGTCGATCAAAGATGCCAAAGCCTATACCAAATTCCTGTCACTTGACCAAATTCGCGTAAAAATCGTAACAAGCAGACCAAATCCTGCTGCCACTCTGCCACAAATTGAATCCCTAAGCATAGGCACAAGACCAAAGTCCTCATCCAAACATCAAGTGAAGACCACACACAAGTGTCAGAGTTAAGTCCAAGATTTTAATTGATAACACAACCAAAACTTGAGTGGAGATCAAATTAGGAGTAAAGTAAATAGAGATAGGACCCAAAGATCACTTGTAAAATTCTACTTCGTGAATTGTACTTAACGGTTGTGCCATGTTGCAAACTGACACTTTGTACACGAGAAACCATATATTCAAAATCAAACATCATGGTTTTAAATAAGGCACATAGCATTAAGACCATAGGTTTGGAATGCATAGCCATTAACTCCACAGGCTTGGAATGCCTGGGTGTCAATGTTGCAAGTGATCTCCCAGAAAGGTGTCTAAGTCTAGTTCAGCCAAAACAATCCAACAATTGAACCAAGATGCATTCATGATGATGTCATAATCAAAAGCGAAGATGAGCAGGATTCCCCACCCTTCTGTCTTCACTTAGAACTCCCACTTTGTCAAAGTCAGTTTGTACCAAATCATTCAATTACTAACTCAGAAAAAAGGACCAGGTCCATTTGACCACGTTTAATCAGCCAGTCCAATGGCAGGCTGACAACCATAATCATACCCGACCATATCTCAATAGACACCACAGCATATTCTATGTGGTCCACCTAACTATGGCATTTCAATACCAAAACCTACTATCTGACAACCATTACTATATGTTGAGACGCTAGAGTAGCTAAGACAATCTAAACCATGAGATAAATGAGAACTATGTGATCTACTTGTGTTTTAGTAACCTGAACAGGAAGAGTGACCAAACCACCAAGACATACTCCAGCAAAAAAACATTCTGCAGATATTCCCTGCATTCATAGAAGATTTCAGCTGTTAGCAAAAAGCAAAGCCAACCAATTAGAACAACAATTTTATGTAGATACAGTCATAAAGAAGATTCTACAAGGAAATAGGTCACAAACATTAATTCATACCAAGATACATGAAAACCCTTCCATGGATAAGAATCTGAATGATAAGATGGAAAATATGGCTAATATTATGCCTTGAAGAGAATTCAGACCTCCATGCTTTCAAGCACAGGATTTCAAGTGTCTGCTACCAACCATTTCAACATCAAATTGTATTCCATGATTCCCGGTGAAAGAAATTTCACATTGTAATATAGACATTAAGTTGATTCCTCCCAAAATGACTATCAGAAATTAGGTATTTACAATTAATCTTTAAAAGAATTTTTCGAAGGCTAAATCAGTATGAAATTCTCCTAAAACAACTTATCTTAATCTCGCAAAACTAATGTGAGATATGGAACATATACAAAACCACAAAATGGTAAAACTTTTTACCGACCAATTCCCCCTTCAAGAACAAGCCTAAACAAACAACCCTGCCCAAGATGTGGACAGGACAACAAATATAAAAAAGGGGGCAAACTAAACAATAGGTTTTTTTTTTTTTTTTTTTGAGGAAATTGCTTTAACTAAACAATAGGTATGAATTTACTTTAATGCCTTGTACAAAGCTGGGTCTGTCCTTCCTAAAATGATTAAAAGAAGTTAAAATGTTTTTGCTTCCAACTGATAGACACAGGATAAATGCAAACTCAAACTAATTTAAAGTTATTTTCCCATGTCAATTAGCCCAAGACAAGAAGCAAATGAACGACCAAAAAAGGTGGGGCATTGAACAAAGCAACAATTCACATAGCCATATGCATGGTTTTCTGCTGAAAAAATGTTGGAAATGAAAGTAATGAAACTAAAGAAAATAATTAGGTGTATTTATTAAATAAGACATTGTATCACATAGAGAGAGATTACAACAGACCAAAAGGTCAAGATAGGACCTACCAGCATTCCTGCCAGAAAAGCTGTAGGGTTCCGTACTCCAATTGAAAAGCGTTCAACTGAATGCAGATGAACAAATAATTCATCAGTAAGGTTTTATGAAGTTTCTGGCTAAGGACTCAATAGGCGATTTCATAGTGTAAACTGCTGGATTTAGGTCTCATCAAGATATGGGATTCAACACTCAAAAACAATAAATATAAAATGAAAGTAAAAACTAAACTAAAAGTTCAAGCTTGATAACACGTATGATAAATGTCTACATTTTTTCTAGCAGTTACTCATACAATTTTTCCTTTTAGGAATACATAAACACTAACTTCTTCATAAAATGTTATCAAGTGCATAGGCTTCAATGTTGAAAAAGAAAACAAAGAAAAAAAGAAGCTGCTAAGCTAGAGAACATGTATATTAAGTATATCTGCATTGTATTTGGGAAGAACCTCTTGCATTTAAGTACATAACCACTAGCTTTTAACTGCTAATAGAAAATCACAGTCCACCTGACAGTGAAATTACAAGCATCTTGTCATGAAAAGAAGGAATACAACTATTTTGTTCCAGAAATAATATGGAAGAAACTTTGAATTAGCCATAGAACTCACCAAAGCCGATTAGATTCCCATATTTTTGCACAGCTTGAGTGATGCTCAGAGCCTTCTCTTTGCCAATCCCTAACTAAAGTTATCAACAAGTTGCACAATCAATGAGTCTTCAGATAAGAAAAATCATTTCTTATCCTAATTTCAAGAGAATATGTTTCTATCCAACTAGTTTGCATATCAGAATATTTTATGAATTAGCGGCTTAAAATAGTATCCTGATCATACTTGATCAACCAATCCACCTTCCTCTGGCCCAAATAACCTTAATTAAAAAAAAAACAGAAAAAATAACAAAGGAAGACTGCCTGTATTAATGCTCCTAAACAGAAAGCAGAAAACAAACCTTGGAACAAACATCTTCAGACGTTTTAGTCTTTCTAAAGGCCTTCCCCAGATAAAATGGTATCATATCACTAATACAAACTCCCCTGCAGATTTACCGAAATAAAAAAGGAAAAGAAATATCAAGAAAGATTTACTGTCTTCTACTGAAAATTGAACAGCTTCCAATACAAGCACATCAGCGACATTAAAGGACCTGGCTTCAAGCATTCATTCTGGGTTTCTGTTATGAGTATTAGTGAGGCTACATGGTTGACCAATAGAAAATGGACTCACCAAAATGCAGTGGCATCAAACAGAAACAGGTGGAAGGATTAGATGGGAAAAGTTAACCAGTCTCAAAGAGGGATCCCACAAATACCATCTCTTCACACAATGACAATACAGTCTCACAAAATTCAAAGAAACCAATTAACCAGTCTCAAAGAGGGATCCCACAAATACCATCTCTTCACACAATGACAATACAGTCTCACATAATTCAAAGAAACCAACAAACTAGATACTGACACTTCGAAATTATAAAAAGCATTCCACTGTGATAGAACCAGTTTATAAAACAGCAGAAATGTGGCAAGCCCCCAACTTTGTGTTTGGTATTACCATTTGAAAGAGCACTTTAACACTCTCACTTAAAAGGTGACGTACTTTACGATTATGTAATTGAAATTCTGTGAAACTAGCCCAGAGTGGACCTTCCATTGGTGGACCCAACATTTCCTTATATTCAAATGATATATGCATATGTCAAGATTGGATCTTCCACTAATGGACCCAGATTTCCATATATTCAAATGACATATTATGTACTTTAAGAACCTTTTCCTTACTCCACTAGCATTTCAAGGAACCTAGAAAAGGGAAAGGTAAATGAAGATACCAGTAAACCCACAACACCGTTGATATGATGAATGGAGAATTCTTTGAGAAAGACTTTGCAAATGAGCTCCAAGTGCCATCCAGGGTCAGCATTCGAGCCAGAGATGTGCCAACCTACACCATTTTCGAAAGATAGTTTACATGGTTGTAAATCTAAAATATTTTAACATAATGTCCAGTGCCAACTCAAGAAGTTACTTAAAGCTGTACTTCTGACTACAATAATAGAATACACAAATAGGGAATCGTTAAACAGAAGTACCGATACAAAGGACAGACCCAGATATTTAATGCTTCCTCACTAATGAAAAGTCCACATCCAGCAGCCATGAGCAGCCAAAAGTAGATCCATCTGCAATTAATACTTTAATAAAATCTACAAGAAAAATCCAGCAAGTATAATAGAGTTAATATAGAAGTAAAGAAGAATGTGAACACTAGTAACTGATTGACGGTTATTAGATACATGAATAAATGTAACCTAATTGTCACAAGATCTACTTTTGCATGATCATATTGGCAATAGAAAAATGTGTACAAATGAATCCCCAGAACCCCCAGCAACAGGAAATGATCCAGCATTGCACTTTCTGACAGATGAACTTAGGAAGGTTATACACTCGTGAAGTTTTGACATCGTAGGCTCTTTCTTTCCCACAGTAGATAACAGTTGTTTTTTTTTTCTTTTTTGTTTAAGAACACAAATCAAGGTATTAAAATAAAATCTATTTATATCACCCATTTGTTGTGCAAACAAAAACAGCCAGGCCCAAACTTTGACAGCTTATGAATATGTTAGGTACATCAACAAAATTAATCACCCGTTCTAAAAGAGTGGTTTGAATGTTCTGTACAAAATTTTGAAGCACCACTAAATGGTGTCTTCTGTACAGTTAATAAAATTAATGCTGGAGAAAAAGATGTTTGTATGTTCCTGCACAACATTTGAAGTACCATTAAATGATATCTTTTTGTATGACATTTATGCATATACATAGAAAGTAAAACATAAAAACTATACAGATTAAACAGAAATTTAATATATTGAATTGGGTTCGTACCCAGGAGTATATTGAGGCAATATGATTTTGTATTTAAAGATTGTCAATGTGAAACCATTGGTTGAAGCTAAGGCAATTGAGTGTGTTGAACCATCTGTTAGAAATGGAAGCCCTGCCGTTGATCCTACAAAAGGCTTCTTGAAGAAAAGAGATATAACTGAAGCTGTAGCAGCAAATCCCAATGCAATGGCTAATTTGGCCAATAAAGAGGTCTTCTGACTACTTGTTTCAGGCTTCGTATCATGCCCATCCTCTTCATAGGATGAAGAATTTCCAGATGTTGACGCCCTAGCAATTCCAGCATCCCGAGGCTGCAAGTTTATCACCCTGCTAGAAGACAGCCGCTTTTAGGAGCTTAACTATTTCAAACATTTATAAAACCACTTAAAATAGTGGTGTCTGGCAACACTTAGAAATGGAATTTAACCAGAGTACAGATGTGTCAATAGTACATGAGATGACCACACGATTAAGTGTATATGTAAGCCCCAAATGGCCAACAACAACATAGATATCACTCAGAAGCGCTGAAAGTTTTCCTCAGGAAATTTCCAGTCCCTAATGTCCACCGATGCCTCAACTATTCCATTCTCTATATTTAGCCGTACCATTTCCAAACCAACCCATCTGCTTTCATTTCCACGTAGACTGAAGTATATTTGTTTTCGAATACTAAAAAGTAAAACCAAAACCAAATGACGTTCCAACAAGAGAACAACAAGAATTACTATACAAAATCGTGTTCGTGTAATGCGTCGTGCTTACTGTAACGATATCACGGTGCTTCGGACCGAACACATTTCATGATGAAACTATCTATGATACAAAAGGATCAAATCTATAACCGACAGTATGCGACAAACACATACACATGAAACTACAGCCACTTTTCCTTTTGGTTCAAGCCCAACAATAGTTAACGAGACACGGAACAGCTCAGATCTCGATATCTCCACGAAAATCCCGGAACATACTCGGAAGTATGAAGAAAAGTAAATGAATAAAAAAAAAAAAAAAAACAGTTTCATAACAAGGAGCGTAAAGATGGACCTTAAGGATTCTCTGAGTAGTTCAATACCGAAGCATAGAAGAAATTACCGAAAATTGCTGTAGCCGAGAAAGGAACGAGCGGATGCAAGTCCAATGACCGAGAGTTGTTTAGAGAAAAGCGTGATACGATGGCCGGAAACATTTCGCGCTTTTTGTAGTGCCGGAAACGGACCAAGGGGAACTCCACACAGCAGTGCCGTTACCGCCATTGGATCGCAGACTCAAGCGAATCAGGCTGCTGTGGCATTCAATAGGTAAGTGCCGATTCGAACAGGTGCGTCATGAATTCCGTCGTCGAATTCAGACAGGACGGACGGACGTGGTATCCTTTTTCCCGATTCGAACGTGGTTTGGGCGTAATTTTACGGCACCAACCCAAATTTCCCGCGGCAAATGAGTTCTTCCAGTTTTAGAAAATGACAAAACGAAAGAAAACATGGACACGGTCACACTGAGGCTCCTCTGCACCTCAACTTTTTTTTTTTTTTTTTTTTTATTTTATTTATTATTATTATTATTATTATTTAACCATTATATTTCGTTTTAATTACTTAATTCTTTTTTATTTTATTTTTCGTGCGAACCATACCATATATTTCTAATAAATCTTACTTTTTATGATAGCCTTGTATAATAATATTTACCTAATTATTTATCCTAAAGTAATTGATAATTTTGTAGAGGAATAATATTTTTTTTAAATGGTAATTATATTTAGTTATTTACAATTATTGCTCCTTCAATTAAGCTGAATGAAACCACCAAACCGCTCTAATTAAAATTAAATATTAATTTACCTGGGAAGAAGCTGATTAGTGTTCTAAATCCCACCACAATTCAATTCTTTTTCCATTACCAATCACCAAAGGCTCCATATATTTCTCGAACCATAATAACCTAGAGGGAGTTGATTAGAATTAATCTTCCAGCACCATAACGTTGTTTGTAATCAAATATCGAAAAGTTATGTTTATAGTATTTTAATAAAAATAAAATCAACCCACTTCGCCCGTCTGCTAGTAAATATCAATGCAATGCTATTTTGGGATTAAAAACAAAAAAGAAAAATAAAGAAATTTAATTTATTTATTTCGTGTCTGTTGGGTGGTGACTGAGCGTTCAATAATAGAGCGCGCGGAAGGTTGCGTCCGATGGATGGCGGAGCGGAACTGATCCAGGAGGAGCTGGGCTTACTGATTGAATGGCTCGAAGAGGCGAGCGGAAGTCGTTTCAGAGACGTGGGAGATTTGAATTTATCCACGCTCTTATCGTTCTTATGTGAAACCGGCGGCACCGTTGCTTCGCAGTTCGCAGTTTGTGCGAGAGATGGAGTCGAGGCTTTTCAGCGTCGACTCTCCATTAATGTCTTCTTCCTTGAAGAGGCAACAATCTCCTATGATCTCAATCCCAGTTCGAATCTGTTATCCACGTTGTTCCCGCCTCCATTTCTTACATTCCCCGCGAAACGTTAATGTCCTTCGCGGCTCTCACTCCTTCTCTCGTCATTCCAACGGGAGACCCAAGCGTCTTCCTTCTCTCCGAGCTGTATCCGCCTTCTCTTCTGTCGAGGGTGGTGAGAGGGGCGAAAAATCTCATGGGTTTCTGGAGAGAGCGCTGGTGCGCTTTTCTCTTCTCCGTTCTGTTTTGCCCGGTGGGAGCTGGTGGGAGTTGCCGGACTGGGAGGAAGAACGAGGGGAGAAACGAGCCACGGCGGTTACTGTTTCGTTTGCTCTCAAACGGATGTGGGTTTTGGTCGCCAAGGATCGGTGGATTATCTTCTTTGGTTTCCTCTCTGTTTTTCTTGCAGCGGTAAGGCGTTTCCTCTGTTCCATATCAAACTATGGATACGCTATTGAAACTTCTTATAGTAATCGAGACGGTGAGCTGGTGGCTTCCATATTGTCATCGATAAATGACTAGGTGAAAGTAGTTTTAGGCGTGAGATCACAAAGGCGGATTGTATGAGCCTATAACTGCTTTCTGTTATTGTTTGTTTCAGAGACACGTTTTTCTACTTATTTCAAGCTTCATCTATCTTGTATATTTGCTTTGTCTTACCAGGTCTCGGAGATCTCGATACCGCATTTTTTAGCGGCATCTATTTTTTCCGCTCAAAGTCAACAAGCTGCAACTTTTCAGAGAAACTCGAAATTTTTGGCACTTCTATGCTTCAGTTCTGGGATATTCAGGTCTACGCTTCCTTCTGTTCTATGCATGTCACAGTTAATTGGTTGAAGTACTTGCAAATCAGCTCATGTTCGGTTACATATCAAAACAAGGGCATAATTATGTATCATGGCTCATCTATGATGAACTTCCTCTTTTCTTAAAGAATTTACACTCCTGTATTTACAGAACCATGCATTCTAGTGTGTGATTCCAGTGCTGACTGAATGTACTCTTTTTGTGACGTTCAGTGGTTTACGAGGTTGCTGCTTTGGCATTGCAAATATGATACTGGTGGGACCATTTCACACTATTTGGAGAGTTAACCTTTGTATATTGGGAATTACACTGCAAGAATGTCTAATAGAGCAACTGATGTTTCCCTCGATACTTCTCAGGTTAAGCGTATGAGGGAGATGCTTTATTCAGCTGTCCTATTTCAGGTTCATGCATAAAATGAAACTAAATCTCATTGTAATAGGTTACTGTTCGGCTTGAGAGTAAACTTGAACTGGTGATATGGTGTAGGATATATCCTTCTTTGATTCTGAAACTGTTGGAGATCTCACTAGTAGACTTGGAGCAGATTGTCAGCAAGTTTCTCGTGTTATTGGGAATGATCTTCAGTTCATAGCTCGTAACATCTTTCAGGTAACTGTTATTAGAATAAGATGTGTTCCTCCCATTTATTCTAATTTATCATATGATGTTGTTTAAGTGCATGCAATCACATTAAAGGATGATGTAACTATGATCATCTTATTTCAGGGGGGTGGTGCATTAATCTTTTTGTTTTCTTTATCTTGGCCACTGGCATTGTCTACGCTGGCAATCTGCTCTGTCTTGGTGACAATAATGGTCTTCTATGGCAAGTAAGCCATGTGCCTTCTTCAGAATTTCCGTTGCTTGTTTCTTACCACATTTACTGGTCTTAGTTAAAGCAGAGTATAATCTTGTTCTAGAACTGAATTTTCTTGGATCAAAATCATCCCTGTGACTCATCTAGGATGCTGTCAAATCTGGGTGCCATCTTGCAAAATGGCAAACAAAGCATTACGGTTGTAATTGTGAACAGAATTTATTTGATTAATTGGACTTGGACTAGTCACTCTCTCTTACAGCTTATGGTGTTCATTGAATCCATAATATGACCCTCATTGGTCATTACTTGTATATTTTGTAAACAGTCAAATGTCAACCTCGACTGCAAAATCTGTTTTGTAGATAGGATCGCAGTAGTGGTAACCATCACAATTGGCAGTTCCTATGCAGTCAGTGACTGTATTTTAAGCACAATAACTAAATGTATCATCCAAATTTCCTTATAATGTCCGCCCTTCTAATTTCTGTGTATTTTGTTGACTAGGTACCAGAAGAGAGCTGCAAAGCTGACCCAGGAATATTCTGCCTGCGTAACTGATGTGACGTCAAACTTTGACCGACTTTCTCATAGTCTAATGACTGACAATTTATAAACAAGCATAACACATTTTTTCTTCTTATATATATCCATAAATGTGCAGGTTGCTCAAGAGACATTTTCTTTAATGAGGACTGTCCGAGTCTATGGAACAGAAATGCAAGAATCCAAAAGGCAAGTTTGCTCCTACAAATTTGAGTTAATAGATTATCTAAACTTTGCATGAGGAGATGTGAATTCTCTAGCACACTGTCTGATAGTTTGAAGTGGTCATAAAAAGTTTGAAGCACTAGAAACAAAAGCGAAAGACTGGGGAATGTGACAAGTCATAATGCATTGAGATGTTAACAAATGGACATTACTCTCCCTCCCTGGGAATGCTGTTGGATCAGCTATTTTAATCCAGCTGGCAATTGCAGATGGGACATTTTAATGATCAGGGGAAGTCTTGTTCTTCATCCAGGATCCATTTTGATCATTGAATCAGCCGGAAGCTCGACTGGTTATCTCCATCATCTGTGCAGGATAACTCATGATGTTTTAGCTGATTGATTCATTAAGGAGGGAGAAATTCAGACTCTAATTCTCTCTATGTAACTTAAATATAAAATTGCACGACGGGACAAAATGCTCATATTATCGTAAAAGTCGATAAGTCACCCCATAAGGCTCATAGTCAAGCCGAAATAGAAACATAAAAACCTTATCACTTTCCTAACACAATGAGATTATGTTAGACCCCCAATTACAAACACATACTAGAGACGCAGGGGGACCACAGTTGAGACACGTGGCACAGGCAGGGATCCTGTTAGGGACTTATCAGAAGGGGGCCCACAAAATGGGAGATTAGGGGACAAACCCCCCATCCTATATGTCTATTCTCAGAAACAGAAAAAGAGCAAGGATTGTGGGGAAAGTGAGAAAGTGGGCTGCTAACAGAATGGAGCAGACAACCACTAAAAGTAAGCCACGTGGTGGCAAAATAAGGGAGTAAAGGCAATAAAACAGGGGAGGAAGGAGGAGGCAGCTGGGGAAGAGTTAAACTGATTCCAGAACAGGAGCTTCAGCTCTGGGAGGTTTCTCTACACCCGTTGATCCTACAAGCATTGTTGCTTTTTTTTTTTTTTCTGAAGATTTGTTAGTAGGGTGACCTATCAATTGGTCCGACCTGCCGGATAAGTTCAGAATGGCAAAGAAGGCTACAGAATACAAGGTCAAAGAGTTGGAAAGGCACTTGTCTTCTTTAACTGAGTTGATGAGGACCGAAGGGGAACAAACACAACATCGTTTGGGGACATTGGCCTCGTCAGTAGAGGGCTTACATAAAGGCTTCGAGATGGATTCCCTGTATGCAATGTTGGAGCAGTTATTGAAAAACAAAGAAGGATTGCAGGATGATAAGGGGAAGGGAAAAATACCAATACCTCAGACCACAAAAGCCGGAGATTACATGGTCATTACCAGCTGAGCAGTCACTCAAGAAGATGAGCAGAGGAGGGAGGAGAATTGCAGGCCTTCAGATGAATTTCGCTTAGGAGCAAGAAAAGTGGAGCTACCCAATTTCAACGGGATTGACCTCGAAAGGTGGATCTCAAGAGCCGAGCAGTATTCGAGGTGCAAGATATCAATACAGAAATGAAGGTACAACTCACCTTTGTGAGCATGGAGGGGGAGCCATTCACTGGTTCTGTTGCCTGCGGAAACGGATTCCTAACCTGTCTTGAGGAAGGTTGACAGAGGAAATTATTCGATGCTACTGCAGGAGGAAGATGACCAATCCCTATGAGCGTTTGGATTGAATCAAGCAGGAGGCATCAATTGAGGCATACGTGGAGGACTTCGAACGTCTGATGGCTCAGCTTCCGGAGCTTCCGGACAAACCAGTGCTCGCGTATTTCTTGAACGACTTGAAGGATGAAATTCGGAGGAAAATCAGAGTTCATAACCCAGACGAGACTTGTTGCACCATCGATTTAGCAAGAGATATTGAAGAAGAGATGGCTGTGGAGGAAGAAGCTGCAATCGGCAGGTGTCGGGAAGCTGGAATTTTTTATGGAAGAGGAGGCGGGCTTTGCAGACAAAGGGCTGCGGCTTGCGTCGTGCCCTATTATGACTTCGAGGGAGGAGGTGGTACCAGTTAGTTGTTCTATTGGTTGATAATGGTGCTAGCCACAATTTTGTCTCCCGGGCACTGGTACACATGCTGGGGCTGAATGTTGAACTCACTCCCGGGTTTGGGGTGCATTTAGGGGATGAACATAAAGTACTTTCCCAAGGTGTATGCAAACAATTGAAGGGGAAATCACGTTTAAGGTGTACTGTTATCCTTTTGATTTGGGTGGAGTAGACCTTATTTTAGGTGTGGCATGGTTGGAAAAATTGGGGGAGATGCTGGTTGAGTGGCGGAAGATGTATATAAAATTCGTGCACAAGGGGGAGGAGGTCACAATCCAGGGGGATCCCTCTCTGTCGCGTACTCCCGTGTCCTTCAAGTCTCTCCTTAGAACATTAGACAGACTGTGGCCACATTGTATGACTGCAAAATATGGAAGGAGGGGGAGACACCAATTTGTCGGACATTCAATGGTCACAGTTGCAGTTTGTCCTTGAGAGGTTCGAGGAGGTATTTGAAGAGCCCCATGATTTACCACCAGGCCGTCCGACCAATCACTCCATTTTGATTAAAAAAGGTGAAGGTTGTCAGTGTTCGACCGTACAGATATGCTCATGCCTAGAAAGAGGAAATTGAATGCATGGTAGCCGAAATGTTGACTGCAGGGGTCATTCAGCCCAGTTGCAGCCCTTATTCGAGCCCGGTGATTTTATTTCAAAAGAAAGATGGAAGTTGGAGATTTTGTGTTGATTTCCGAGCATTAAATGCGGTCACTCTACCAGATAAATATCTCATTCCTGTGATTGATGAGTTATTAGATGAATTACATGGTGCTCAATTTTTTTGTAAAGTAGATCTGCGTTCAAGGTATCACCAAATCCGGATCTGTATGGAGGATATACCTAAGACGGCATTTCAGCCTCATTAGGGGCATTTTGAATTTTTGGTAATGCCCTTTGGATTCATGAATGCACCATCCACATTTCAGGCAACCATGAATGATACCTTTCGTCCCTACTTGCGTCGGTTTGTCTTAGTATTCTTTGATGACGTACTTATATAGCTGTACATGGGATGAGCATGTTCGACATCTTATCACTGTCCTTGACACTTCAGTGCAGCACAAATTTGTAGCTAACCACAGCAAATGCTATTTTGGCCAGCAATCGGTGGAGTGCTTGGGACACATAATCTCTCATTCAGGTGTGGCAGTGGATCCGAGATAAATAGTGTCTTGGAGTGGCCTATCCCTTTGACATTGAGGGCAGTAAGAGGTTTTCTGGGTCTAACTGGTTACTATCGTAAATTTATTCGGGATTATGGTAAGATTGCATGGCCTTTGACAGATCTCCTCAAGAAATAAGGTTTTGTGTGGGGGCTTGAGGCTCAAGAAGCATTTTGTCAACTGAAGCATATCGTGACTACCGCCTCTGTTTTAGCCATGCCAGACTTCACCAAGGAGTTCACCATTGAGTGTGATGCATCGGGGTGGGGGCGGGGGCCTGTCCTTATACAAGATAACAGACCAATGGTCTTTTTTAGCAAAGCGTTGGGTGACAAAGTGCTATCCAAGTCCACTTATGAGAAAGAGCTAATGGGTTTGGTCCTAGGCATACAACATTGGCGCCCTTATTGGGAGTGTTTCAGGGTCCTTACAGATCATAAGAGCGCATTTCCTCCTACAGGAGAGAATCACTACACCTGACCAGCAAAATTGGCTGGCCAAACTTCTGGGTTATGACTTTGAGATAATCTATAAGCCGGGTATTGATAACCGGGCGGCGAATGCTTTATCTAGGGTCCACGAAGACCGCACATTGTGAGTCATTTAACCCCCCCAGTGGATTGACGCGGGAGAGCTTCAGAAAGCGGTACAGTCCGACCCATGTTTATCTAACATCCTCCAAAAATAACGGCTAACCCGACCAGTCTGCCATTTGATACTCTTTCGTGACCAGTTGTTCTATAAGGACAAATTGGTGATTCCAGCACAGTCTGTTTGGGTACCTATCTTCTCTTAGAGTTCCACAATACGACTGTTGGGGGTCACTCGAGAGCCTATCATACATACCGTCGAATTGCAACAAATGTCTATTGGCATGACATGAAGAGGGATGTCATGCATTTGTGGCTCAGTGCGATGTATGTCAAAGGCAGAAATATCAGACCATGTCGCCATCAGGCCTTCTACAACCCCTACCCATTCTTGAGGCTGTTTGGGAAGACATTGCGATGGACTTCATCACGGGGTTGCTGCGTTCGAGGAGTACGATGCCACCGTTGATAGGTTGACCAAATATGGCCATTTCCTACTGCTCAAGCACTCCTACTTTGCTCGATTGGTTGCAGAAATCTTTGCCAAGGAGGTGGTTTGCCTACATGGTGACCCAAGGTCTATAGTCAATGATCATGATCCGATGTTTATTAGTAATTTCTGGTGGTCAGAATTCTTCCACCTGCAAGGTACTCAACTCCAAATGAGCTCGTCATACCACCCAGAGACAGATGGTCAAACTAAAGTACTAAACCGCTGTTTGGAGACATATTTACGTTGCTTCGCCATGGAGCAACCTCGTACTTGGGCATTATGGTTACATTGGGTTGAGCATTGGTTAAAAACCTACCATGTGTCTTCCACAGGGGTGTAATCGGGTAATAATTGAAATGCGTAAAGGGTATTCCGTTACCCGTTTCGCCCAAATAAAAAATTGTTATTCCAAATCCAAAATTTTTACCCGATTACTTGCGGGTAAACGGGTAATCGGGTAAATATATGGGTAAATACTGTTTTTATTAATTTTATCATATAAACCTTAATAAATATTTAAAAAATCATAAAAAAATATAATTTATATAAAAACAAAAAAGTAGAAATGAAATTTTAAATAATGACTCTAATATCATGTTCATAATTACAATAAATGCCAATAAAATTATTTGAAATTATATAAACAAAATATAAGTGACATTAATTAAAAAGAAAAAATATATGTAATAAAGAAATTACTAAATTAGCATTCGGGTAATCGGGTAATCGAGTACAGAATATACATTATCCATATTCGTTTCAATTAGAAGATGGGTAATCGGGTAATTTTAAAATTGGGTGTAAACGGGTACAAATATGTGGATCGTAAAATACATGTTCGATGTACTGTATATGAAATAATAGAAGGGTAATTTGGTAATTTTGTGGTGAATGTGTGGGTGCGACTTCTAGAACTCCTTAGATTCGATCTCCAAATAGACACGAAACGATCGACGTACGTCTTCTTCACGAACGAACGAATTTGAATTTTGCATAAGCTTGACGGAAAATTTGATATTCTGATTAGCTTTAGGCAGTTGATTACGAAATAGCGGCGGAAGTGCTTGTTACTATCTCACTGATTAGGGGTGGCGATTTGGAATTTTTGGAATTTTTGGAATTTTTGACGTACGTTCTCCCGTCTGTCTGTGTCTCTATGTATGTGTCTCTCCTGTGCTCTTCCAAGCCTATTACTTTATAGGCTTATTGAACTCTAATTGTGTGGACTAGGTATGTCGGAGCAGTTGTAACCCACTTTGACCGCTTCCTTGTAGCGTTTTTCCTGAAATGTGGAACTGCCTTAGATCGAGGCAAAAATAATCCACGTAAGATCCATGTGGACTGATTGTGTGGCTTTAATCATCTTATTTGTCATCCCTGTAGGCTGTTGACGGGGAGATTTTGATCTTGGCCGTTAGTTCATCGTGGCTTGATTGATGGCTTGATTTCGTTGGTTGACTGGGGTCAATATTTTACCTGTTGACCTGGGCCATGTGGGGATGATTTGGACCACAATTTTTTGTCCTCGCAAAATTCATTTATATAGATGCCCCCTTCAAAATATGCACATTAAGTGTACGATTTGAGGGTGTACACTAAAATGTGTAAATTTTTATGCTAAATTTTTTTGTGGGCCCACATGCAAGTGGGCTTGGGCCTGTTACAGGCTTGGGCCTGTTACGGGCTTGAGTCTGCCTCGGGCTTGGACCCGTTGTGGGTTTCCTTGATTTTGTGGGCCGAGCAGGCTAACCTCCCCTTCTTAGTGGGCTGAACCATAAGAGTTGACCCAGTGGATACTTAGCTGAGTCGACTGGGTGGCTCTCTGCTCACTGAGTTGTGACTCAATATTCTTCACGTGGGTGGTTGGCTTTTGGATTACTTCTGCCTTATCCTTGTTCAAATTCTGAATCAGGGATAAGCCTAATCCAGGGATAAGAGGGAGTCTATAAGTAGAGCTCCGTCAGACTGTGCCAGTCTCGATTTCCGTATTTGGGACTTTTGCTTTGTTGACTTTGATTTTTGCGTTGGAATTTTTCCTCAGTCGCTAACTTCATCTGACGATCAGGTAGTTCTTCTTTTTCTTTTCTTTGTTATACTCTACTGTTGCTACCTTTTTCTTTGTTTTTTTTTCTCTTCCTCCGACTGCTTAGGCTTCATGAGGGAGGGAGGAGAGGGTTTGGCTGATTCAGTGAGACCTTCGGTGCGGTGAAATTTGGTTCACTGTCTAATGAAGGCTCGCTTTTCAGTCGCCTCTAACCCCGAACTTATGTTGTCGATGCGAGTCTTCATTGATTGGGGTACTGATTTCTTCATGGCGGTTCGGTGGTGCTGTGACATCAAATCAGCCATAGTTCTGAAAGTCATTCTGATCGTATGCCTTCGTCGCATTTTTTTTTTTATAATCTGTTTTGAGAATGTCCTGTTGCACTTCAAAAATTTGACGCACTGAAATACTTAGCCTGGAGCTCCTTTTTTTTGTTTTTTTTTCCTCTGACTGCGAAGGCATCCTCACGAGGGAGGGAGGAGAGGGTCTGGCTGATTCAGTGAGACCTTCGGTGTGGTGAAATTTGGTTCACCGTCTACTGAAGGCTCGCTTTTCAGTCGCCTCCAACCCTGAACTTGTGCTGATTGCCTATGCGAGTCACCATTCCTCATGATTTACTGATCACAATTGGTTTCTTCGCTGTTTCTTCACGACCTATTTCTAGCACTTTTTTTTTTTTTTTTTTTTTTTTTGTTGGTCGTAGTCGCAATCATAGGCCAGATTTCCGATTTGGAGTCCCTGGCGTTGTCGGTGTCGCTGGCCTCATCAGCGTCGCCATCGTTGTTGTCGGTGTCGCTGGCCTCATCGGTGTCGCCATCGTCGTGGTCGGCGTCGGCATCGTCGCGGTCGGTGTTGGCGTCGTCATCGACGTTGGTGTGGTCGTCGTCGGTGTGGTCGTCGTCGGTGCCAAGGGAGGGAAGGCGAAACGTTCCGCCGAGGGGCCGCTGCTTCGCTTCGTTGAAGCGAAGTGAAGTGACGAGCGAAGTGACGAGCCACGGAGCCTCGCCCTTGCGAGGCTCCGGCTTGTTGGGGCAAAATCCGGACCTTCGGGATCCGGTTACAGGACCCAGCTAGGGGCTTCGGTCCGGAACGCCGGGTTTTAGGGATCCGGTTATAGGATCCGTGTAGAGCTGTCGGTCTGATTAGTGGATCCGCCTCCTCCGATTTGAAACCCTAGTTTAGGGTTCTGCGATTCCCTTTCTTTTCTTTTTTTTTTTTCTTCTTGGCTTCGCCGCGTCATGAAAGCGCCGAACTTGGTGGCGCTTCCCGTCGGTGTGGTCGCCGGAGAGCGAGATCTTATTCGCTTTGGCTTTCTTCCTATTTGCGTCGTCGGCTGGGCGAGGTGTTGATTTCCACGGCTGTTGGTGGCTGTTGGTGGCGCGGCGAGGCGGCGATGCCTCTGCGACTGTAGGTGGCGCAGCAAGGCGGCAATGTCTCCGCTGCCCTAAATCCCCTTTCGAAAGGAGTTAAGAGTCGGTTCGCGACTTTCTGAACATCGGGTCGCCCAAGGATGGGTCGACCCGATTTTGAAGCATTTTTTTTTTCAGCTGAAATTTAAAATAACTTGAACAAAATTACTTCATTAAATTCCAACGAATTGAGTAATTTGGACCTTAATTTCTCCAAATCGGGCCTTGATTAGGCATAACTTTCTGAATTGGGCCTTAATTAGCCATGTCCTTTCGAATTGGGCCTTAATTAGCCATGTCCTTTCGAATTGGGCCTTAATTAGCCATGTCCTTTCGAATTGGACCTTAATTAGCCATGCCCTTTCGAATTGGGCCTTAATTAGCCATGTCCTTTCAAATTGGGCCTTAATTAGTCATAATTTCTCCAATCTGGGCGTTAATTAGGCATAACCTCTCCAACCTGGGCCTTAATTAGGCATGACTTCTTCGACTTAGCCGTGGTTTCTTCGACTTAGCCTTAATTAGGCGTGCCCTCTTCAAATCTTCGACTTAGCCTTAATTAGGCGTGCCCTCTTCAAATCTTCGACTTAGCCTTAATTAGGCTCTTCAAATTTCCCCCAAATTTTCCCCAGGTTGGATCTTCACAAAATCAAACTTTAGGCACTTAGCTGATCCCAGCCTTAACCGGCATTGACTTCATCTCATCTTTTGGATTCGGCCTTAACCGACATTGACTTCATGTCGACTTCATCTCAACCCATTTAAATTTCAAAGCCCCAACTCCGAACGGACTAGTGGCCTTAACAGGCTGGATTTCACCCGAGTCAAGCCTTAATTTGCGTAGGCCTCATCAGACCTCTACTTCAAACTTTCCTGCCCTTTCCTTAACCACGAAGACTTCTCTTTTACTGTCTTCTTTTTTGAGTCGATGCTAAGAAAGTCGAGACCCGACTCTTTTTGGGGACTTAGGGCAACAACACATTGCCCCCTCGTCCCGCCGCGGAACCGCGACGCCTTGCCGCCGGCAGTCGCGGAGGCGTCGCCTAGCCGCGCCACCAGCAGCCGCGGAGGCGTCGCCTGGCCGCCAGCCGCGGAGGCGTCGCCTTGCCGCGCCACCAGCAACCACGGAGACACCGCCGCCTCGCCGCGCTACCAGAGGCCGTAGAAGCAAACGCCTCGCATAGCCGACGACGGAAACAAAACAAAATTTTTTTTTTGAAGAACTCTGACAACCACACCGACGGGAAGTGCCACCAAATTTGGCGCTCTTGTGACGCGATGAAGCCAGGAAGAAAGAAAAAAAAAGAGGGAAATTGCCGAACCCTAAAATTAGGGTTTCAAATCGGAGGAGGCGGGTCCGCTAATCGGACCCTAAAAATCCGACACGCGGAACCACCTTACTCGGGTCCCTTAACCGGAACCCTAAAATCTGACACGCAGAACCGCCATATTTGGGTCCCTTTACCGGAACCCTAAAGTCCGGTATCCCTATTCGGGTCCCTTAATCGAAACCCTAAAGTCCGGTATTTCGGACCCGAATCCCTAGCCGGGTCCCTTAAACGGACCCCAATGGTCCGGTATGTCGGCCTGACGAGCCGGAGCCTCGCAAGGGCGAGGCTCGTGGCTCGTCACTTCGCTTCGCTCGAAGCAGCGGCCCATCGTGCGGCCGCTTTGCCTGCCCCCCTCACGCGGCCGCTCCGCCTCCCCTCTCCGGGGCTGACTCGTGCACTGACGCCGACGATGCTGACCGCGACGACTGCACCGACGTCGATGATGCCGACCTTGACGGCGCTGTTGACGACGCCGATGACACCTTTGATAGGGACTCAAATCGGAATACCTGGCCCCTGGCCGCGGCTACGACCAACGAAAAAAAAGAGGCTAGAAACAAGGCATCGCGAAGAAGAAACCTGTATCCCGAAGAATGGAGACTCGCATTGGTAGTCTAAGTTCGGGGTTAGAGGCGACTCAAAAGCGAGCCTCCAGTAGATGGTGAACAAACTTCCACCGTACCGAAGGTCTCACTGGATCAGCTAGACCCTCTCCTCCCTCATGAGGATGGCTTCGCAGTCAGAAAAAAAAAAGAACAAAAAAAAAAAGAGCTCCAAGCTAAGTATTTCAGTGCGTCGAATTTCTGGAAGTGCAATAAGACATTCCCAAAACAGGTTATAAAAAAAATGCAGCAGAGGCATACGATGATTTTCAGAACTATGGCCGACTTGATGTCATAGCACTACCGAACCGCCATGAAGAAACCAATACCCCAATCAATGAAGACTCGCCTCGGCAGCATAAGTTCGGGGTCGGAGGCGACTGAAAAGTGAGCCTTCAGTAGACGGTGAACCAAATTTCACCGCACCGAAGGTCTTACTGAATCAGCCAGACCCTCTCCTCCCTCCCCCATGAAGCCTTCGCAGTCGGAGGAAAAAAAAAAGAGAGAAAAAGGTCGCTGCAACAGTAGAGTATAACAGAGAAATGAAAAAGAACTACCCAATCGTCAGATGAAGTCAGCGACTGAGGGAAGTTCCAACGCAGAAATCAGAATCAAGAAAGCAAGTCCAAGTACGAAAATTGAGACTGGCACAGCCTGACGGAGCTCTACTTATAGACTCCCTCTTATCCTCGGATTAGGCTTATCCCTGATTCAAAATTTGAACAAGGATAAAGGCAGAAATAATCCAAAAGTTAACCACCCACGTGAAGAATACTGAGTCACAACTCAGTGAGCAGAGAGCCACCCAGTTGACTCAGCTAAGTATTCACTGAGTCAACTCTTATAGTTCAGCCCACTAAGAAGGGGAGGTTAGCCTGCTTGGCCCACCAAATCAAAGAAACCTACAATGGGTCCAAGCCCGAGGCAGGCTCAAGCCCGTAACAGGCCCAAGCCCACTTACATGTGGGCCGACAAAAAAAAAAAATTGGCTTCAAAATTTACACATTTTAGTGTACACCCTCAAATCATACTCTTAATGTGCATATTTTGAAGGGGGCATCTGTATGAATGAATTTTACGAGGACCGAAAATTGTGGTCCTAATCAGCCCCGTAGGGCCCAGGTCAACAGGTCAAACATTGACCCCAGTCAACCAACGAAATCAAGCCGTCAATCAAGCTACGATGAACCAACGGCCGAGATCAAAATCGCCCCCGTCCATAGCCTACAGGGGTGACAAGTCAGTCGATCAAAGCAACACAATCAGTCCACATGGACCTTACGTGGATTATTTTTGCCTTGGTCTAAAGTAGTTACATATTTTAAGGAAAAGACTACAAGGAAGCGGTCGAAATAGGTTACAACCACTCCGACATACCTGGTCCACACAGTTAGAGTCCAACAAGCCTATAAAGTAATAGGCTTGGAAGAGCACTGAGATACAAACACATACATTGAGACACAAACAGACGGGAGAATGTACGTCAGAAATTCTAGAAAATCCAAATTGCCACTAGGGATGGCAACGGGGCGGGGTGGGGCGGGTTTTGGAAACCCATCCCCGCCCAAAAAAAACCGGAAAAACCCGTCCCCCTGAAAACCCGCCCGAACCGAAAACCCGCCCCGCCCTGGAATACCGACTTCGACCAGCTATGTTTAATATTAAAAATTTGAAAATATAAAAAAATTTAAAATAAATAATATAAACATATAAATACCTAAACATATTGTCAAACATAAGGGGAGAACGTAAAAAAAGTATGGTTTTACTTTGTATTATTTAAATACCCTCTAAAACTTTTTTTTTACATAAGAATTAAGCTGGTCGGGTTGGGTTTTGGGGCTTAAACCCGCCCCGCCCGAACCCGTGACGGGTTCTGCTCCCAAAACCTGAACCCGACCCGCGGGGTAAAAACATAAACCCAAACCCGCTTTAAGCGGGTCGGGTCGGGGCGGGTTCCCCGCTAACCCGTACCCGTTGCCATCCCTAATTGCCACCTCAAATCAGTGAGATAGCAACAAGCACTTCTGCCGCTATTTTGCAATCAACTGCCTAAAGCCAATAGGAATATCAAATTTTTCGTCAAGCTTAGGCGAAATTCAAATTCGTTTCGTTCGTTCATGAAGAAGACGTACGTCGATCGTTTCGTGTCTATTTGGAGATCGAATCAAAGGAGCTCTAGAAGTCGCACCCACACATTCACCATAAAATTACCAAATTACCCTTCTTTTATTTTGTATACAGTACATTGGACGCGTATTTTATGGTCCACATATTTGTACCTGTTTACAAATTTTGTACGCCCGGTGGGACATCTCCTACCTCTCATCTCCTCTTCAGATAAAAAAAAAATCCCAAGTGCAATCCAATGGCCAGCCACAACAACAACGACAACAATGGCACCAACAACAACAACACTGACAAATCAATTGCCTGTTCGAGTTCTGCCTACCCGCGCCCTGCCGCGAGCGGTAGCTCAACCTCAACAACGGGGGTTCGTGGATCGACGACCGGCTCCATGGCCAACATTCACGCTCCAACTTCCCCACCACCAGCCACTCGCCCAATGACAAGGGAGTTGGCCAGAAGCTTGTCCGTAAGACAAGCTCCTTTCATGAGGGACGCACAC
The DNA here is from genome assembly GCA_019845555.1 of Aristolochia fimbriata. NCBI lineage: Eukaryota > Viridiplantae > Streptophyta > Magnoliopsida > Piperales > Aristolochiaceae > Aristolochia > Aristolochia fimbriata. Next base: position 7,619,162 of record CM034081.1, read on the forward strand.
CGCCCGAGCGCGGTGTTCTAACCTCAGAGTGCTGCGACCTCTTCCGAACAAGTCGCAACAACACCAATCAAAGTCGTCCCAGCTGCGGCAAAGCCAAACTACCTGACTGCTGCAACCACGCCAACGACGTACAGCCCGGTAGTCAGCCCAACCAAATCACCGAGGGGCACTCTCGTTTTCGCCATGATCGAGCATTTCGAGCGGCACGACTACCCAACCCCTTCCACTTCAGAGAGGAAAACCCAGTCGTCGCCCGCGGCCCCTCCATGTCAACTAAAACCGGCTGCCGCTTCTCTAGTTCGGTCGCCAATTGCAGCCTCTCCTTCGGTTGCGATCTCTCCTCGCCTGTTCTCGTTGGGAGCCACATCCTCGGCTCCAATCATCAGAGTTGCCGCCATGGCGACTTTGGCCAGAACGATCGAGGAGCAGCTTGCCGAGATGCAGATCACGCTCAAGGAGCAGAACGAACAAATCCGCGCGAAAGACGCGCAAATAATGGCCCACGATGCCCAGATCGCAGTAATGGTGGAGAAGCTGGAGCTTCTCACTGCCAACATGGGCGGCGTCTCACTGGAGGTTGACCGGAGTTGGCCAACAACCAGTACTAAAGCCGAACCCCGCCTGGAGGAACCACAACATAAAGCTCCGAAGGCCACTAGGGAGTCGCGTTTTCAAAGAACCAACCTCCCTCACGCTCGACGTGGTGACTGAGATGATCAACTGTGTCGTACGAAACAGCTCTGGCGAGAGCAGATCGGTCTCCTACCAGAGGCCATACACTCAGCGGATCCAAAATCTCCCTATGTCGTTCGGGTACAATCCGCCTAAATTCCAGCAATTCAATAACGACGACAACCAAAGCAGCAAGTCGCAGACTTTATTGAGACCTGCAATAACGCCGACACTGACAGCGACTTGCTGGTCAAACAGTTCGGCCGGTCGCTAAGGGCAACGCCTTTGACTGGTACATCGAGCTATCCTAAGAGTCCATAGACAGCTGGGAGCAGCTCGAGCACGAGTTCCTTAGCCGGTTCTACAGTACCAAATGCACTGTAACGCTGGTGGAGCTCACCAATCTAAAACAGAAGAAGGGCGAGAAGGTCATCAACTACATCAATCGATGGCGAAACCTCAGTCTTAACTGCAAGGAGAGCACGTCTCTGTCTACCAAGATAGAGATCGAACTGGGGACTCCTCTACTTCCTGAAGGGTTAGGAACCTAAAGACTTCCACGAGTTGGCAACCGAGGCCCATAATATGGAGATAATCATGGAACAAGTCGGTGATGGCGTCGCCCCGATCGCTGAGCCAAACAAAGAAGGGAAAGCCGTCATGAAAGAACCTGAGGAAGCGAAAGAGGCCTATGCGATGAACGTCTTCGAACCGGTCAGAGTCGGAGGCAAACCAAAGCCAAACTATGCTCCCTGGCCACCTGCCGGCTTTGTCCTGAAGGACAAAATAATGGAGCTTGCGACGCAAGGTCGCATCGTCATCGACGAAGCAGAAAATGCCGCATCGGCCAACCCTGTATTCGTCCAGGCCAAGTCTAGTCCGAGAACTAGAATCAACAAGCCTCGGGTCGTGAGGAAGGAGTATTGTCCTAAATCCTGCCCACCCAACCGACCACCGGCTAAGGTCACACCAAAATCGACACCCCAAGAAGTTGCTGCAGCAGATGCAGAGGGGTGGATATTGGTCACCCGACGAAAGAAACCCATTCGAGAAATTGAACCGTCGACGACCACCAAAACAAAGGTGAAGCGGCCAAACAAAAGAGCCGCGAAGCGCCGAAGCAAGACTCCTACGACAGCCGTCCAAGGAGCTGACAAAAGAAAAAGAAGACCCATCACACTGGCGGAGTTCTTCCCCAAAGGAAATCTTCACGCCACTGTCGATGGTAGCGACATGCTCGACTCCTCCCAAGCAGGCCAGTCAAGAAGAAAAAGGCAAGACGCCTATAGTCAAGTATAACGACCTCGAGACGCCCTTGCAACAAATCTCGCCGTTAAATGAGATTGAGGACGACCTCGACCTGGACATCCGATCCAGATAGGCTCTCATCCGGTTCTCGACGAGCCAGATAAGATTCAAGCCGAATCAGAGCAATTCATGATGAGGAAGAACGACCAACCAAAGGTCGGCCTAACTCCTCCATACAGAAAGGAGGAAGAGGCATCTTCATCGCAGCAAGTGTCTCGACCAGAAATGGCACTCGTCGTCTCCTGCCCACCGTGCATTACGTTCTGAGAGGTGGACACACAACTCGGGGCAAGAAGCCACAATCGGCCGCTGTTCATAACCGGCTACATAAGAGACCATCGCGTCAATTGCATTCTCATCGACTGCGGTTCCGCAGTTAACATCTTGCCGATTCGAACGATGAAGAACGTCGGCATCTCCGTCGGAGACCTGTCTGCGAGCTCTTTGCTCATTCAAGGATTCAACCAAGAAAGCCAGCGCACGCTCGGCATGATACAGTTGAAGTTGCTCATCGGAGACATGATGGCTGAGACCCCATTCCAAGTAATCGACTCCAGGACATCATACAATTTGCTCTTGGGTCGACCGTGGCTCCACGCCAACGGGGTCGTACCATCAACACTCCACCAGTGCTTCAGGTACTGGAAGGACAATGAACTGAAGACGGTTTATGCCGATGAAAGCCCATTCACCTAGGCAGAAGCATCGTTTGCTGACGCAAAGCTTTACCTAACGACAAGGCCGATTGTCAAAGCGTCGTCCTGGCCGGGTCAAGCACCCAGTGCCAAAATTGTCGTTCCGCCCAAACAAATGTTAAAGCACAACTTGGTGCTGAAAGTCGCGCCGCCCAAACAACTGGTGCACAACAACCTAACGACCTCATCGACGGCACCGGTGCTGACGAAGCGCAATGTACCTATACTTAGGTACATTCCGTAGTCGCAGAGAAAAGAGGGAGAAGCCCCTCTCGCTGTTTGCCGTAACATCGAACCGTCTCCGCTCAAAGGAGTCACCTTGCCACCGCCAAAGCTCGAAGATAGGAGTGTCGTAAAAAAATGTCCAAGTCCAAAACGGCTACAAACTACTCAGACGACCGAAGGCTTTGATCTGAACACCTATCGGTTGCTGGCCAAAGCTGGGGTCAACCTTACCAAGGGGTAGCTGCATGCGAAACCGTCGGTAGCTATTCCGATCCTTACTCTGACGCAAGAAAAACTAAGGAGAAAGGGTCACGCCATCCCCCAAAATTGGCACGGCCTCGGCTACCAATCAGAGAAGCCGATCCAAGTCGCCAGCCAGGGGAAACCGATCCGAATCACTAGCCAGGCCGCCAATGTGCATCAAGTCTCAGTCGGCCAAAGCTCGCCGAAAAAAAGCAGAGCTCCGGTAATCATATACACGAAAGCTGTCATTGATCAGAACTCGCAAAAGAGAAACAAAGCCCCAGTGGTCATTTACACATCTAGGGCCATGATCGCGAAAGCCCGTGCGTATGACGACAAAGTTCGCGAGCTCAGCACACATGGTCGACCACTTTCGCTCGTCTGACTCGTGCAAAACCGGCTCCTCTCGGATCCGCGGCGGCTTCCACTCAAGGCTGGCTACCTCTTCCACATCCACACCAAGCCGCTCTGTCACAGTCGGTCTGATCTCTAATCTCCCTGCCTTGGCAGCTCTAAGTCGGAGAGGTCGATACGCCTCTCTAGAGGTTCGCTCGGTCACAGAGACGAGATCGATCCATCAAGAGATGCACTCGGTGCGCTTTTATGCGCACTCAACTATTGAAGAACATCCGACTCCTCCGGAGAAGCACTTGGCTGCAAGGAAGAAAATGGAAAAAGTGGCAACGGCTGTGAAGGGGACGAGCGCAGTACAACTCAGCTGCGTCTTAGAGTCACTCCTCTGTCGTTTTGAGACGGGTTGCAATACAAAGTCAAACCGCCTCGCATCTTCAACCGAAGGAGGCTGCGATGAACTCGAAACATTGACCGGGCCTTTACCCAACTCGGCAGCAGTAAGGAGATTGGCACGACCACCCAGTATTGATCGGCCGCTTGGAGAACAACAGGTACGCAAATTTTCCTTACTCGAAAAAAAAAAATCAAATCAAAAGCGACGAAAAACAGAACAGTCGCGAAAAAAAAAATCAAATCAAAAGCGACGAAAAACAGAACAGTCGCCAAAAAAAAGCGACGAAAAATAGAACAATCGCCAAAAAAAAATCAAAGCAAAAGCAGTAAAAAACAGAACAAGGCCGCACAAAAGAAAACGTCCGTTTGAGGCCCGACGACTCAACCGAGCTGACCCCCGCGTCGGCACACCAGAATCGTGGCATCAAAACCGCATAAGCAGATCGCAAGAAGGATAGAAATCCGACGACCAAGCCGAAGCCATCCCCCAAGCCACCGAAGTTCGTCGTAGCCTGGCGACCAGGCCAAGCTCACCGAAGGCGAAACTCCACAGCCACCGGAAACGTCAACAAGCTGATCACACGGAACACAAATACTTCCGTCCAGCCAACTATATCTACCAAAAGCTCACGTCTCCTTTCCTGGAGTTCGTGAATCGTCGTCGAATCTCCAGGAGTTCTAGAAGTCGCACCCACACATTCACCACAAAAAAATCATTCTTTATCCATAGAATTAGGATTCAGAATAACGGGTAATCGGGTGAAATTGACACCCTTAGTCTTCCAACAACTCTCCGTTCCAATTGGTGTATGGACGACCACCCCCTACATTATCACATTTTGTGATGGGAGAGACAACAATGGAGGCCGTAGCACAAGACTTGTTAGACCTAGATGAAGCTTTGTGCCAGTTAAAACAAAATTTACAGCAAGCGCTAGGATGGATGGTCAAATTTTCTAATGTTCATAGGAAAGATATATCATTCAAAGAGGGAGAATGGTTCTATCTTAAACTCCGGCGTCATCGACAACAATCCGTGTCTTGGAGGGTGAATCAGAAATTGGCTGCAAGATTTTATGGACCATTTAAGGTACTTCATCATGTGAGAACAATCGGCTACAAGCTTGAGCTGCCTCAGGAGTCCCGTATACACCCCATCTTCCATGCATCACAATTGAAGAGAGCTGTAGGTGCATTACCATTTCAAACAACTCTCCCGGAGTCCTTGTCTACGAAAACAGTAGATGCATTTGAGCCCTCATCGGCTTTAGCATTTCACACTATCTTAAGAGGGGACCAGAGTTCAACAAGTCTTGTTCCTTGGCAACGCAGACCTAAAGAGGAAGCTACTTGAGTAGATTGTGATGATATGCGTCATCAATTCCCTGCTTTCAACCTTGAGGACAAGGCTACTCTTGAGGGAGGAGGTCTTGTTAGGGACTTATCCGAAAGGGGCCCACACAATGGGAGATTAGGGGACAAACCCCCCATTCTATGTCTATTTCCGGAAACAGAAAAAGAGCAAGGATCGTCGGGAAAGTGAGAAAGTGGGCTGCTAACTAAAAGCAGTAGACAACCAATAAAAGTAAGCGGTGGCAAAATAAGAGAGTAGCGGCAATAAAACAAGTGAGGAAGGAGGAGGCAGCTGGGAAGATTTAAACTGATTCCAGAACAGGAGCAAGTGAGGAAGGAGGAGGCAGCTGGGAAGATTTAAACTGATTCCAGAACAGGAGCTTAAGCTCTGGGAGGTTTCTCTACAGCCGTTGATCCTACAGGTACTGTTGCTTCTTTTATTTTCTGGAGTTTTATTAGTAGGGTGACCTATCAGATCCTACATGAAAAGACTATTACCACAGGATTATGGAGGGACAAAAGAGCATGGAAAGTGAAGGGGAAACTGCATAAGAGGGGGAAAGAACAAAAAGAGAAGGCATGAAATAGTAAGAGCTGACAGTGGTAGGTCGGAGGCCTATTAATTTGGTATCAGAGCTCTGTGATCTCTGATATGAGCAATTCCATAATGGAGTCAAGACTCGAAGGGGTTGAGAAGGATTTGACAAACATCCGTGGGAAGCTTGGAAGCTTCCAGGAGAAGTTTGACAACATCAACTCTTGTCTCGATGCTCTACAATTACTAATAGCTGAACTAGGAGAAGGTAGGGCCTCACATCAATACCGCAACAAGTCTCTATTAGGGGAATCATCAGAGTTACAATAAGTTCCACATTGAGTTGCGTCTGCCACAGGATTTGTGGTGCAAACCAATTAGGAAGTTCAAGCTCCCGATTTTTTGTGATCTGGATCCCATCAGCTGGCTTTTTCGGGACGAGCGTTATTTTTCATCAACAGAGTTAGAGGAGAGAAAATCGCGGCGGTAGCAGTATGTATGGAGGATTTGGCACTTACCTGGTACTAGTGGTTGGAATCAAGATCCTCGACCAAATCTGGGGAAGAATTTTGAAACAGTCACCTCGAGTGCTTCCAATCATCTCAAGAAGGTTAGCCTCACGAGCATCTGATGGTTCTTCGGTATGTCGACGGTGACGGAGTATCAGAGGGAGTTTGAAATGTCTTTCGTTGTTGCTCCTCCCGATTCGTTTGATGCCCTGTTAATAGGGATTTTTATAAACAGGTTGAAATCAGATGTCCGAATTGAGGTCCGACTTCTGGGTTCCCTTGATTTTGGCCAGGCCATGGCAGCGGCCCAATGGATTGAACACCCACCCCGTGGAGGAAGTCCAGGCCCACTGCAACATTCTTGGCCCAGTCCCACTCAGCATGACTTGCGTTTCAATTCTGCATATCGGAACTCTTATAACCCGATTGGGAGCACCGTCATCCCCAACTCTTCATGTGGTCTCCCTTCCTCTTCTCAACGACCTTTCCAGCGCTTGACTCACGTCGAAATTTAGTCCAAGATGGAGTGCGGCTTATACTTTCAACGTGGCGAGAAATTTAGCCCCCCAATATTGTTGCCAGAATCGCCAATTGCTACTCCTGGTTTACTATGACAATGAGGGCACGATTAGTGGAAAGGAAAAAGAGTTACCAATTGAGCAGAGTGGAGGGCCAGTCGAGCTTTCCTTACTATCCGCGGTAGGCATCTCATCGTCACACGTCATCAAGCTTCGTGGAGCAATTGCAAATACTCTGGTCGTCATCCTCATCGACAGCGACGCCACTCATAGCTTCATCTCCGTGAAATTGATGGCCGAACTAAATTTGGCCATGTCACCCACTAAGAATTTCGGCAAGTGTGTGGGAGAGGGTCATGAAGTCTCTGGGATGGGAGTTTGCCGCAGCGTTTCTTCGACTCTAGGCAACCTGGAGGAGACCATTGATCTCCTTCCTTTCCCCCTACAGGGCCTTGACGTGGTTTTAGGCTGTGACTGGTTGATGCACATGGGCGACATATCTGCAAATTGGAACTCCTTGGCAATTCAGTTTAACGGCATGGAAGAATTAGAGAGCTTAAGGGGGATATAGCTTTCACCAGACAAAAGGTCTCTTTCAAGACTTTTATCAAACACTGGAAGTCAGGGGAATAGGGCTTTTGGATTGACCTTCATAATCTGTTGGTCGATCAGAAAGTGAGCAAGTTACCACTGGATGAATCAATTAATTGGTTTCTACAACATTATGGCCACCTTTTTTAACCCCCCAAACAAGTTCCACTGGAACGTCCACATAACCATGCCATTCGGTTGTTTGAAGGAGCTAATCTGCCCAACTCCAGACCATATCTTACCCACATATTCAGAAAAACGAGATAGAGCACATCATTGGTGATATGTTATCTGCTGGCATTATCAAAGTTAGCGCCGTTCATATTCAAGCCCAGTGCTGTTGGTGAAAAAGAAGGATGGCAGGTGGAGGCTTTGTGTTGATTACAGAGCACTCAACAAACTTACCATTTTGGACAAGTTCTCCATAACCAGTGTTGATGAGCTCTTGGATGAACTAAAAGGTGTAGTGGTTTTCTCCAAGATTGATCTAAGATCCGGACAGCACCAAATCTGAGTCCGGAAGGAGGATACAGAAAAGACGATCTTTCACACTCATGATGGCCAGTACAGTTCCTTGTCATGCCCTTTGGCCCTAGAAATGCACCTGGCACTTTTCAGTTGCTTATGAACAACATGTTCCGGCCACATCTAAGAAGGTTTGTCATTGTCTTTTTCTTTGACATACTAATTAATAGCAAAGACATGGACTCACAAATCATGCATCTACAACAAGTGTTTGAAATTTTACAGCACAACTTGCTATTCATGAATCCAAGAAGTGCCTTTGGGCTCAACACCGGATTGAGTTACTGCCGACCCTTCCAAGATTTCATGCATGTTGAATTGGCCTCAGCCTACCAACGTTAGATATATGAGGGGCTTTTTAGGCCTCACAGGATAATACCGTAAGTTTGTCAAACAATATGGATTGATTGCAGCTCCCCTCGCAAGTCTACTAAACAAGGACTCATTTGAATGGAACCCAGCTGCTCAAGATGCACTTTGCTCACTCTAGAGGGCCTTGACCTAAGTTCTGGTACTAGCAACCCCAGATTTCTCTAAAACATTTGTCATCGAAACTGAAGCTTCAGGTGCTGGTTTAGTCGCAGTTCTAATGATAGAGGGGAGACCATTGGCATACATCAGTTAGGCCTTGTCGACTGGTGGAAGAACTGAATCAGTCTATGAAAGAAAACTTATGGCAATTGTGTTGGCAGTACAAGAGTGGAGCATTATCTTTTGGGCAAATGGTTCATCAGCAGGACCAATCAACATAGTCTCAAATTCTTGATGGATCAGACTACTTTACATCAGGAACAGCAAAAATGGGTTCTGAAATTGCTTGGATTCGAATTTGAAATTCAGTACAAACCAGGAGCTGAGAATAGAGTGGCTGACAAGACAGCCAGTTTTCACAGCAATCATTACTACTTCCATGGCTGGCTCAACTAGTGGGAATTGATGTTGTCAATGGGGAGATCAGTAAAGGCCAGAAGCTTTGCTCTATTGTTCACTACATTATTAAAGGCACAGGGGATCCTGAGTGGTATGCACCAAGAGATGGCACTCTCTTTTACAAAGGGTGTTTGGTGCTGGCCAGAACTTCTTCTCTCATCCCCAAATTTTTGCAAGAATTTCGTACCTTACCTTTTTGGAGACACTCGGGCTACTTTAGAATATACAAAAAGATCTCAGCATTCCTATTTTAGGAGGGCCAAAAACGAGATGTTCTGAAGTTTGTGGAGGCCTGTAGGGGTGTCAATGATTTGGATCTGATCTATAACCGGATCAGGTCCAAATCAATAACAAGCTTATTGGATATCTTATTGGATCCTTAACGGATAGCCAATAAGGATCCTTTAACTCCCCCCCACCCCCCCAACTAGAGCTGAAAGTGGGAGGTCAGAGATCTATTAGATTACCACTCCTCATGCTATAATTAGTACTAAATACCCTGATACATCATTTTTAACAAGGTGAAATTATTATTATTTTTTAAACTAGGTGAAATTGTTATAATTCAAACACAAGTAAAAAGCACTAGTTCATACTGTTTATATTGAATTGGAATAGTGAAAATGGCTGCTCTCTCTCTCTCTCTCCCTCCATTTTGATTAAAAAAATGGGCCTGGTCACATAATCGTCTCTTGGATTATAACTACAAGAGGCTGCAGAATGGCTGATCTCTGAGTATGGGAAATGGCCGTGACTGAAGAAAATAGTATTTTGATATCCTTGAGATCTATGCATAAGTATTTTAATTATGTACTTCTGTTTCAGTTGATGAACCTTGAATTGCCTTTGTCATCTTGTAGAAAGGAGGTAATGTGTCGGTTCAGTTAACTAATACCTACTACGCATTGATTTTGTTACCTTTCTAAAGCTAAACGTCACTCCCATTAAATAAAAAGGCTCCACTTTAAAGTACTTTAGATTTCTAATTTTTGTCTTAAACCTGTAATTTGTCAATTAATGCAGGAAAACCTCCTTAGAATTATCCTTCAAAGTGTGTCGGGCTTTACAAACCTCAACCTGCATTACAATTTTGTTGATGTGGCTTTGACTAATCTTTATTTACCCTCTTCTTTGTAGGATAGATTCCAGCAGTGGTTGAAGAAACTAGCAGACTTAAGCATGCGCCAAAGCATGGCTTTTGGACTCTGGATTTCGAGCTTTAACTTCCTTTACCATTCTACAAGGGTTTGCTTTCTTTCTGTATTCTTTTTTTTCTTCTTTGGAAATGGCGTGAACTTTTTTGCTGACAACAAGCATTTAATGTTACATCTAGTAGTACAATCCTTGTGTTACATGGGCCAAATCCCCTTCTTAGTTACTGTGCTCTTGTGTACAATTACACTGACACTACCACCGCATAAGTGACTTTAATATCTTCCCTATTGATCCCTGATTTTGCTAGCTTGTCAGCAGTGGAATTGGCTGACCTTGGTATAGCTAACTAGGTTATTTTCAAATTTTTTACAATATCTGCTATCTCATCGAATATGCTCTTCAATGCCCAGGGAGAGGAACTTTCCTTCACTGCCAGCAATAACTAATTTGGAGTCACCATCTATTTCAACTATCCTTGAAGTTTTGATTAATTAACTTCACACCAGCCAGCAAGGCTCTTGCTTCAGCCTCATTGGAACTACAGGTACCAGCTGCACTAGAGTAAGCCAAGGGGATCTCCCCATTGCTATTTCTTATGACTCCCTCTACTGCAGCAGGACCTAGGTTACCTTTTGACGACCTGTCCAAGTGCAGTGTTATTAGTGCTGAACTGGAGGCTGCCATTCTTCCATCTTAGGGTGCTTAGGGCCCTCGGAGAAAATCACGACACCCCAAAATTTCCTTATAACTGGAATAGGAAAGGGAGGTAGGCTGTGCAAGCTATGTATCCATCAAAGAGTGTTGCTTATTGTTATCTCAATGACTCCCCCAACTGCTGTAAATGTTTTAGAGAATAAACTCCAAAGTATTGCTCCAAAGTATAGCTCGGATGCTAAATTTCCTGAATATATTCCCCCAATAAGGTAGGGGGCAATGGAACTTGGGGTGGAGTGGAATCGAGCCGAGTTGAGCCAAGCCGAGCCCAAGCATGTCTATGTTCAAGCTCGCCTCGATCTCAAAGTCAGGTGCTTGAGCTCGGGCTCGGGCTCGGGCTCAAACCTGTGTTCAAGCTCGAGCTTGAACCCGTTCGAGTTGGTAAGACTTGGGAGAAAGGAAACAAAAGAAGAGAAGAATTGAAAAAGAGACAAGGGAGAGTGAAAGAAAGGAGAAGAATGAAGAAGGGGAAAGGAGGATGGAAGAAAAAAATAAGAGAAGGAACAAGATGAAAGGATTAGAGAAGAATAAGAAAGGAGAAAGAAAAATTGAAGAAGAGAAGATGAGTGGAAGAGGGAGTGTGTACTGAACTTACAGTTCATTAACAAAAGGCTACTTGTTTCTTCCTCCTCGTTACAGAATCTGCAGAGCGTGTTTATCTGCCCATGTTTAGTCAATTCATCATAAGTTAGAATCTTCTTATGAACAGCAGTTCACATGAATTGCTTAACCTTTGCAGGAGCAATTAGTCTCCAAGCAAACTTCACCACTATATGAATTGGATCCTTTGGTTTCTGTGAGAGAGCATATAGGAGGCAATTGTGAACTGCCCGTCAGTAGTAGGTGACCAAATTATGTCATCTTCCCGATTGCATGATCTGTATTGCTCATCTAATAACTTGAGGAAGGGAGCCATGTCTTCAATTTTTTTTTCTTGCAAATTTCTTCTCAGATAAAAATTTCTGATATTATCTGGGTTGCTTTCTCTACCAAAGCATCTTTGTTCAAACTAAGCTGATAGAGTCTAGGGAAAGTGGTCAAGAGGGCTTGTCCTAAGCCAGATATCATTCCAATACTTACTTTTGTCCCCTATCTGGCATGGAACTGAATGAATATACTCATCCTCTGCCCCTCTTTTTAATATTTATTTCCATAACGAGATGCTTTTGCTGCTGATCCATTTTTTTGGTAGTGAGAGGTGTTGTGCTTGTCATATGTTAGACCTCCGATACGAAGGTATATAAGAGGAGAGGGGACCGTGGGGACCACAAAACAGATGGCAGAGAATAAAACACCTGCAAGGGAAAGAAGGTCAGAAGTAGTTAGTTTATTAGTAGGGTATGGAAGTGAGTATCTGGGGGCAAACATGTATATTAAGGGCAAAGGAGTAAGGAAAAAGGCATCAGAAAATTGGGGAGTTTGTGTAAGGAGAGTTTGGGGGCCTAAAATCTGGCATCAGAGCCTGGTTAATCGGGAATGGTTTCTTCAAAGATGGAATCAAGAGTGGAATATGGTAGAGACCGTGAGGTGGAAGTGATGAAAACAAAAAGGTAATGAAAAAAAAATGATAATACTATTGATAATATGCCCAATTCGAGAAGGACAACTCTCCTTACAAGTGTTCTGAATTCCAAATAATCAATGCAGCAGCGAAACTAGACTTGGAATGTTTATAGAGTTATATTCCAGGTATTATTACAACAGAAAGCTGGAAAATAGGAAAGTGGAATCAGGTGGAGAAGAAATAAGATCATGGGAAGAAAGGAATAGAAAAGTGGTTATTCTTAACAAAACTCACCAAATTCAGCCTCTTCCTCCTCCTCAGCCATCCATATACAGCCAAGCAAGTGGCCGGCATATTCACTTGAGAGATGTCCATCTTCATGGGTTTCCTCACTCAATTATGTCAGACCGTGACAGGGTCTTTATCAGCCATTTCTGGTCTGAATTATGGCATCTCTCAGGCACTTCATTACGCCTCAGCTCATCTTACTACCCTCAGACCGATGGCCAAACCGAAATGGTTAATCAGAGCCTCAAAACATATCTTTGTTGCTTTGCCGGCTTCCATCCAAAAAGCTGGCCAAGTGGATTTGCTGGGCTGAATTTTGGTTCAACATCTCATATCAAAGTGCCGTGGGAATGTGTCTTTTTAAAGCTCTCTATGGCCAAGACCCCCCTTTAATGCTATGCTGGGCTGATGAAACATCAAAGGTGGAAGAAGATAATGTACAAAGCTCAGAGACAATCTCCTTAAAGCACAGAAACGAATGAAGAAATACTCAAATTCCAAGAGAAGAGACCTGCAATTTTCCATTAGTGACAGTGTATCTGAAACTAATCTTACCGTTTCGGATATTTGGCTTTTAAGCCTAATGAAAAACTTAGACCATGCTATTATGGCCCTTTCAAAGTTATTTAGCGACTTGGGGCAGTCACCTACTAGTTTGAATTGCCAAAAGACTCAAGAATCCACCCTCTTTTTCATGTTTTCCAACTCAAACGCGCAGTTTCCCCTCCTTCCACTATTCAACCTCTTCCCCCATGTCTTACCGAAGATCTGGAATTAGCTCTCTATCCGAGCAGCTCTTGAAAGACTCATGCTAATGGTTCCTTGGAGGTGATTAAGTGGAGGGACCTCCCAGCATATGAAACACATGGGAGAAGGTATATAAGAGGAGAGGGGACTGCGGGGACCACAAGACAGATGGCAGAGAATAAGACACCTGCAAGGGAAAGAAGGTCAGAAGTAGTTTGTTAGTGGGTATGGAAGTCGTGAGTATCAGGAGGGAAACATGTACATAGAAGATAGAGGAGTAAGGGAAAAGACATCAGAAAATTGGGGACTTTGTGTAAGGAGAGGTCGAGGGCCTAAAACCATACTTGACTTCAATGACTTTCTTCCATAGTGCTCTCCACTATAGTATATCTTCAGGTCCACTTAGCCAAAAGAGCTGAGTTGATACATTTATTTTACCTGATTCCCAGACCCCTCTCTAGTTTAGGTCTAAATACATTCTCCCACTTAACTAGAGGATATTTAAACCGATTTGTAGTCCAACACCACAAAATTTTCCTCTGGATAGCATTGAGCTTGTATGCAACACTAGCTGGACAATCAAGGAAGGACAGAAAATAACTTGGAATTCCAGCCAGAGTGGCTTTGAATAAAGTGCTCTCCCTGCCTGTGTAAGAAATTGTCCTTTCCAGGTGTCAAGCTTCTTTTGGCACTTTCTATGACTGTATTCCACAGATGCTTTGAAGTTCTCCCTTGATAGAGTGGTAATCCGAGATATATGTTAGGTTCATCTGTATTCTTTTGTCTGCTTTCTTTCACTAATTTCCTGTTGAACCTGTAATCTGTTAATTAAACTACCATAAAAGAAAATGTCACCCTTTTTATCTCAAGTCATAGAACACAAATATATATTTATTTCTATTTATTTATCGGGGAAGTTGTGTGGTATCAGAAAGCGTAGTTAAGCTAATTCTGGTCTTTATTTTTATTTTCTTGAACCTTCTTTAGAGGCAAATGTATTATCTTCTTGGTGAAGCCTTAACTCAGAAATGATTTTCTCATACTTGTGTATGAGATGTGTGTTTCTATTATTTCTAAGAGTTCCTCGCTGATCTTCTCTTCCTATTGTCAGATTCATGGTATATCTCTTGTTTAAATATTCTATGTAAGAAAGCTAGCCTCGATAATTATTGCATATTGAAGAAAAATCTTGCTCTAATTCTTTAATATTTTTTAGTAAGTTTCAGCTTTTCGTGACCTTTTGCCCATGGTCTATAAAGGACATGTTCATGTAGCAGGGGTTCAGGGTGCTTTAAATGCATTTAGGAGAGTGACAAAAAGGAATTTCAATAGCCTAGCCAAGTTTCTCTATTTGCCTCCGAAGTCCAAAACACTATAATAACTAGTTCATCTTTGCTGGCCAGAACTTACTTCTGCATGTGTGTGGTTGAGTGCATGCGGCAGTTGTGCGATGTGTGTGCATGTGATTGCATGCATGTGTGTTTCTACTTAGTATTTTTCTATAAGAAATCCTTTTGACTGATCGGCTTTTCTTTGCCATGTTAATGTTGTCATAGGAAATATTAATTGTCTGCACAATCATCCAGATCTTTCGAACTGCACAATCACTCTGATCAACTTTTTTTTTGAGGAAAGTGCTGTTATCACTCTGATCAACTTAGTGATCTGCATGTGGAAAATTCATGTAAAGCGTATTCATAAGTATTCATTTTGTTGGTGAGACTTATAGGTTATGGTAAAAACTCTGGTCAAGTCATTCTCAACTGGAAGAATAACATTTTTTGTCTATTGTGTACAGTTTACAGCAGTGCTAGTAGGGGGAGCATCTATTATGGCTGGCCATATAACAGCCGAGCAACTTACGAAATTTATACTGTATTGTGAGTGGTTGATCTATGCGACATGGTGGGTGGGTGATAGTTGGTCGAATTTAATGCAGTCTGTTGGTGCAAGTGAAAAAGTGTTTCAGTTAATGGATCTCCTACCCAGCGAACAATTCTTATCAGAAGGCATGTTCACAAACCCTAAACTAATCAAAAGGCTAGACGTGTATGTCTTCTTGGCTGGTGGTGGGTCAGCCAGGATGCACCTTGATTGTTCTGCTTAGTACTTTTAAAATATTATGATTGAAGTGTAACATTGTGTTTGCTTGGTATTTCTCCTTCAATGTGTTTGCTTGGTAATTCTGCTTCATTGTGTTTGCTTGGTACTTCTAGTAAGTGCTCTAAAAACATCAAAATTGAAGAGTAACATTATGATTGCTTGGTTATCTTGAAGTGTAACACTGTGTTTGCTTGGTTATCTTGAAGTGTAGCACTGCAGTTGCTAGGATATTCTGCATAGTGCTTTGAAACTATCAAAGTGAAAGTGTAACATCGTGGTTGCAGTCCATGTTCTTGTATCCATTGTCTATCATGTTAAGATCCTAGTTAACAGGGAAATGTACTATTTTATCAGAGATAAATGTATTCTATCCTGATGTATTAGAGATAAATGTATTAGAGAGAAACTATTTTCTTTCTGTATCACCATCATGCTTCAAATCATTCAATTTTGCCTATGACATCTTTGTTTTACTGTAGGTCAAAAATTGGAACAATTGAAGGGACATATTCAATTCGTGAATGTATCATTTCATTACGCTTCAAGAAATTTGGTATCTTTCTCTCAAACAATCCTTTTGATTTTACTGTATTTTATGTAGATATATCAGGTGTTCCTGTACTAGCAGTTTTAATATTCACATTTTCTTTTTAAGTTTTATGTACATATTGAGCATGAATAGATTGCATATTACTGTTTGAGGCGATGCACTTATATCCTCTTGAGATGCTCTATTTGTAGGAGTGCATATGGTCATGGTGCAGTATTGTACTGGGGTTGGTCTAAGTGTAATTGCTATTCTGGTAGACGGTGCCTGTCCTTCAAAATCATGCACATAGACCGCTTAAGCAGTAATGTGAAAGATGTCTAAAGACCACAATTAAAGAAAGTGCATGACATTCTTAGTTTTTTTGCATTCTGATATTTCAGATCTTCTTCATTGAAAGAATATTTGCCATATCAGTTTCATGAAAAAGTTTAAAGTATGTGTTTGCATGCCACTTTTGTTGGTTCTGAACCAAGTCACATTTGCGATTCCATACTTTCTCATAATCCTTGTGTCTACTCAGGAAGTTCCTCATTAGATGAAATGCATTTCTCTGTTATAAGAATATTGTATTATCATCTGCTAAACACATATTTGATTTTGAGCAGGTATCAGTTCTGAAAAATATAAACATTTCAATACAGCCAAGTGAGGTGGTTGCTCTTGTAAGTTGATCCTGTTGCTATTTGATGCATGTACAGCTAAATGCCTGAGGATGATCCCTCATTATTTTTTTTTTCTGCCTAGGTTGGTCTTAGTGGGAGTGGGAAGACCACGTTAGTTAATCTTCTTCTCCGTCTGTATGAACCAACTGAAGGTCAGGTGAGCTTTTCCTCTCTAGCAAAAGCTGTAACTGAACACCTGTTACTGCAGCCAAAAAGTCTTCACAAATTACATCTCTTGCCTAAAAGTAAATCCACTATTTGTTCTGAATTGTACTTTCATGGCTTTACATGGGAATGTTCTTGCCTTTGATTCAGTTTAGTACTCGGTAACCTATTTTGTGTCTTTGACTTACCTCTCTTGTGTCTGTTGATCTATCGTTGGGAACTCTTTGGTTTGAGTTATTTGTTTTGTTAATGCTACATTAGCAAAAGAATGAAGTAAAATATTTAAAAAAATGAAATCTGCAAGAAAGAACTGGGCATTATGTCATTCTGTTAGAAATTTTCCAATGTAGGAAGTTTCTTTTGTTTTTTTTTTTTTGAAATGGTGATGCTTTATTAAAATTGAATGAATGTAATACAAGAGTAAGGTATTGAGCTTTTACATGTTTGCTACATGTCTTTCATGGGTTTGTTCAATTCAGTTACAAGGTCATGGTAATCATAGTGAGGGCCCGCTTGATTGATGTGGTTTTTTGGTTCCTTCTTGGGCTAGTGAATCTGCAATTGTGTTTGCAGACCTAGGGATGTGTTTCCATTCGACCTGATCTCCATTTGTGATATCCTGAATTTCATCATAGATGTGCTTGAGCTTCCATGGTTGTGTTGCGCCTTGCCCCAGATATAGCCCACTTTGAGTCACCTAGTATTTGCAAGAGTCTGATAAAAGATTGCTTGAAGAGTGTAATCCCAGAAAGGAGAGCTCTGGATTCCCAGAATAGTAGTAAGTGATTTGACCATCATGGTCCCTAAGTACACCACCAATGCCAACAGAACCCAGGTTTCATTTAGATGCCCATCAAAATTAATATAAGGAGTTATATTGTGAGAGGTCTTGGGTTCGGATCCTCACAGCTCCTATTTGCCATTTCAAAAAAAAAAAATTAAGTGCATACCATCCAGGAGGTGGGGGTTTCCAGATGGCAGTGACCTGGTGCTTAGGTAGGGTAAAATGAATGACTCTCTCCCAATGCGTTCTTAGGACAGTGATTAGTAGTTGAGGTAATCTTCTTGTGCACATGGTCCAAGCAAAGATACTGAGAATTCATTTTGTTGTTAAACTAGATAAGGGGCTCCTTTCCCTTTCAAATGTACAGGAATTTCTCAAGCCATAAGTGCCATGGAACAACAGCCATAGTCACCTTCCATAGGATCCTCCCCAAGGCAGGTAGAGGACATGAGACCCACTGCTGCAAAAAAAGTCTGAAATCCTTTGGCATGCAAAAGGAGATGCCAAATTTGGTAATATAGAGTTCCATAAGGCTTTTGAGAAATCACAGTGCAACAATAAGTGATTGGCTGTTTCCTCTTGTGATCCACAGAATTTACATAGGTTGTCAATAATCATTTGTCCCCTTCTTGCTAGGAGTCGCATGTGAGGATCTTAGATTGAGGAAGTTTCTTTTTTATCTTAAGCACCTAATAACAGCACCCAATAATGTGCTCTGTTTTTCAGTTACATTGGCTGCAAATACTAATTACTTGAATGCAAGTATTTAATAATACTTTAAAAACATTTTGATGTTCTTATATTTTATGTTAATTTGATTGTATTTAGATACTTATTGATGGCTACCCTCTCAGAGAGCTGGACATTAAGTGGCTGAGGGAAAACATTGGATATGTGGGACAGGTCAGTTATTTGCACTGCTTACATGTCAATTAAAACCCTTGAGCATTATTGTGATAATTTTTTTTAAACAGGAACCAAGACTTTTCAGAATGGATGTTGAATCAAACATTAAATATGGGTGCCCAAGAGAAGTTGGTCATGAAGATGTTGTGATGGCTGCAAAACTGGCTTTTGCTCATGATTTTATTATGTCTTTTCCTGATGGTTATGGAACTCTAGTTGACAATGATCTCCTGAGTGGTGGACAAAAACAGCGGATAGCCATTGCAAGGGCTCTGCTTAGGGATCCTGCCATTTTGATATTTGATGAAGCCACAAGCGCCTTAGATGCTGAGAGCGAACACTTTGTGAAGGTAAGTCCTTGTAGTGAATTTGACAAACTGTGCAACTAATGGTTGTGGACGATGTAAGCATTTGATCGATTAGGGTTGAACTGTCTTGGAATTCTAAGTTGGGCTGATGGACTTGCTGCTAAATAATTTGAGAAGTCCCATCAATTTAGAGAATCCTGGATCTCCACTAATGAGATGCCCAGTAATGTTGAAAGTGAATAAAAGAACTTAAGTACCTCAACAATTTGATAGTACTGAGATTGCGACCCATGTTGGAACTACAGTCTTCACATAAGAATTTGACTCTTAAGCACACTCCATGGTACTTGCAATTGTTTTGGAGGAATTGGTGATTAGTTGTGTACTTTTTGATTGATCAGGAAGTTCTCACTGGAAGTGGAAATGGATCACTACGAAAGAGGACAGTCATTATCATAGCTCACAGGTAATTTTCTGGCTAATTGGATATTGTATGCCAAATTTAGAAGTTATTTTCCTATAAACCAGGAACATTGGCAGGTTATCGACTGTACAAGCCGCTGACAGGATAGTGGTCATGGAAGGTGGCAGAATTGTAGAGGTAAGTTGTCATTGAGTTACTCTGTAACACATTACTCTGGTTCCTATTTCCCCGATGACATTTCGGCCATGCCCTGAGGCTTTAAAAATTGTCTAGTGTTCTCCTTCACGAAATCCGTTGCTATGCCTTCGGAAATTTTCTGTGTACTGCCTGGCACCAACTTCTTCTATTGTTCATCTAAATTGCAGATGGGAAATCATTCAGAACTTATCTGCCAGGATGGTGCATATGCGCGGTTAACCAAAAAACAAATGGATGGATCAATGGCTTTGCAAAACTAGACTTGCAATCACGAAAGTTTATTCTTCAATGGTTTTGAAGAACTATGCTAGAGTGGAACTAAGGCAGTAGCTCAGTGGTCCCATTGGAGTTATTATTGTGGGAAATCTTGGGTTTAGGTCTCCACAGTAGCATTGGAGTTTGTTGAAGTTTGTATTAGGGAGTTGTATTCACCGGTTCGAAAGGAAAAAAAAAAAAAAAGTATGCTCAAGCAATCATCAAGTGTATTATTCTTCATTTTGTGATTTACAGCATTGTAGTCATTTCCTTCAATGACGAGTATCACTTGCTGCTCTTTGAGCCCCTACAGTAATATCCTTTCTTCTCTTTTTATATGTCTGATTGTGTATAAGAACAGGAAACACTTATCAAGCTAGCTAATTCCTTCATGTAGAATGGCAGGGAATCACAAACAAAGGAAGTGAGTAAACCATCTCTTTAGCTAAACCTGATTTTCATTTGTAATCTCCATATGATTAGAGGGGCAACATTGTTTGAATTCAGGCTATTGAAACCTGTACCGCCTGTTAAGTTGGGATCAAACTTTAGCAATATGCATTTCATATTGTGAACGAGGTGGTAAGTGAGTTTCACATAGAAATTCATTATTCTTTACTAAACATAGGACCTTATAGTAACTACTAGCATAAAGCCTGTGCAAGTACAAAAAAAAAAAGGAAAAAGAACAAAGAAAAAAGAAAGAAGAAGAAGAAGAAATATAGTAATATCAATTAACTCATTTGAATTATAAAATATTATGTAAAAACAAAAGAAACCAATAACATTAATTCTGTTTTGTTAAAAATTTTACTTGTAAAAAACATTAACTAAAAAATGAACAAAAAAGATAAATTGTACAATTATAAGGTAAAAAAAATCTTACAGACTTGATTTTAGAGTTTGCTTGCTTTCTCTTTTTCTTGTAAAATGATATTCAATTTGATTTAATATGATATTCCAATAAAAAAATTTAAATATAATTAAATTAATCAATTATATACATATGTATTTAGAATGTGATATATATATATATATATATATATATATATATATAGATATATATGATTTAATTATAGCAAAAAAATAAAGACATGTAGCCCAAGTCGTCAACTCCCCTCTTTATTTCATGTACCTGAATCCCTCATAAGATTATAGTCCAAATAAAAAAGAAATTGCTTTATAATTGAAAACATAAAAAAAAATTATTTTTAAAATTGTCTGCACCAAAATGTGAACGGCCCAAAGACGAGTCCAAACGCCCACCATCCAACAATCGATCGTTGTGGGTAGGCTCTGTCAATTTTCAAAGTCTCTCATCGCAGCCTATTTGTGTTGCTGCATCATCGGTACAATCGTCGCCCCTATCAGGAGTAAACCGCCGCGTCAGCGCCAGTCAGCAGCCGAGTCATGATGCCACTCAACTCAGCAGTCAACGACCAAGTCTGGTCGCCAACAATGAAAGCCAAGGAAAAGGCCACGATCCTCTTTTGAGGGATCCAACGGAGGAGTTCCTAGTCCTCCCATCTCAACAGCAAACAGAAGAAAGGGGATCGTGATCCCCTTTCCGAGGAAAAATCCCTAACAGTTGCACAGAATTGGCTACAAATAGCCAGAAAAGTTCTGTCGCAGGGGTTCAAAAATTGGAGATCAAATAAATTCCTTTTGTGAAGAGAAATCTTGTGTCGAGCCACATTCTCGCGCACAAACTCTTCCGAACCAAAGAAGTTCAGTAACTTGCAGTCTGTCGTTCATCAGTTCGACTCGAGCAGCTCTACACGTTCACCGGCAACATCACAAGTTGATACACGCGGAACACAAATACTTTCGTCCGACCGACCAAAGCCACAACAGTTCGTGCACACTTGTTCCAGAACTCACATTTTAACGTCCTCACCAGAAGCCGAAACTTCACTAAATTCACACGGAGATCGAATCAGAGGAAGAATAGGAGATTGTACTCGCATTTTCTTGACTCTCAAACACAACTGTAACACAAATTTTCTGTCGCAAATCGAATTACTCTCTCGGTCGCGCCTCTTCGCGGACCGGCGGGTTTTCGGTGAAACAGATTTGGCACGCCCAGTGGAACATTTCCTACCTCTCATCTCCTTCTCCGTTAAAAAAAAAAAACTCTCAGCCATGGCCAGCAACGCCAACAGCGACAACAACGACAACAACAACAACAAAGGCAACCAAATTGCTAGGTCGAGCTCTGCTTGTCCGCGTCTTGCCGCCGGCGCAAGCTCGACCGTAGCAACAGGAGCTCGCGGACCAGCGGCCACATCTTCGGCCAACATCCGTGCTCCATCTCCTCCACCAGCTAGTCGCCCAGTGACAAGGGCATTGGCCAGAAGTTTGTCCACTAGGGAGGCTCCTTTCATGCTAGATGTGCGTCGTCCGAGTGCCGTCTACCAACCACAGGCTACCGCGGCCTCCACAAAACGATCGTCGCACCGGTCAGAATGATCTCGACATCAAATAGGCTGACCTACCTGCCCGTCGACACCACACCACCGACGCACAGTCCGGTGGCTAGTCCAACTCAATCGCCACCCTCACGCAGGGACTCGATCGTATCAACCATGGTCCGACGATATGAGCAACACGAAGACGCAACCTCTTCCTCCGTAGCAGGAAGGAACCCAACATCGACTTCAGCCTTGCCTAGAACAACGACAGGGGGCAAGTCGCAGATCGTGACGGTTTCTCACGACCTCCTGGCAGCACTGACCGCCGCAGCCAATAGTCACCCGTGTCTTCCCCACACCGAGAGACGCCGATGGCCAGTTCGCTAGCATGGTCGCCAATTAAGTCATCTCCACTTCGTTCCGAGACGACAACTTCTCCCGCGGCTCTAATCGATAGAGTAGCCGCAATGGCGACATCGGCCAAAACAATAGAAGAGCAGCTAACCAAAATGCAGGTTGTACTTAAGGAACAGAGCGAGCAACTGCGCATCAAAGACGCGCAACTCGCAGATCGCGACCTCCAAATTGCAAGGATCATGGAGCGACTCGAAATGGGTGCGGCCACGAACAATACTGGCTGCGTTTCTCAAGAGGTCGACCAAAACTGGACGACTACCAGTGGTTCAGCCGAACCACCGCGAGAAGATATTATCTCTGACAACTAGCTGCCGCCCGTCGCACCGATAGCCATTCGCAGAGGTCGAGCCGAAGCAAAACCGGCTGCCCTCACCTTAGACGCGGTGACTGAACTCATCAACCGCACCATACGAAACGGCTCCGGCGAAAGCAAGTCAGTGGCCTATCGAAAGCCGTACACGTAGAGGATACAAAACATCCCAATGCTGCTCGGCTACCATCCTCCGAAATTCCAGCAGTTCAATGGCGACGGGCACCCCAAACAGCATGTCACACATTTCATTGAAACATGCAGCAACGCCGGCACAGACGGCGACCTGTTGGTCAAGCAATTCGGCCGATCCTTGAAAGGCAACGCCTTCGACTGGTACATCAAGCTGCCCCAGGAGTCGATCGACAGCTGGGAACAAATGGAGCGAGAATTCCTCAGCGGGTTCTGCAGTACCCGACGCACTGTGACGTTGGTTGAGATCGCCAATCTAAAACAGAAGAAGGACGAAAAAGTTGTTGACTACATCAACCGGTGGAGGAACCTGAGCCTAAATTGCAAAGAGAGATCAAACTTATCCCTCGAAGCCGAAATCGAAATGTGCGCTCGAGGGATGCGATGGGAACTCATGTGCTATATCCAGAGCCAGAGGCTCACGAACTTTCAAGAACTCGTGACTGAGGCCCACAACATGGAGAACCTCATGGAGGAGCGAGAGGAGGAAGTTTCATCATCTGCCGCCGCGACCGCGTCCAAAGACGCGAAGGAGAAAACAAAAGCTTCCTTCGCGACGAATGCTTTCGAACCAATCAAGGTCGGGAGCAAAGTCAAGGCTACCTACCTCCCACGGCAGCTAACTGGGGGCACGTACCGAAGGCCTTCGCTGGAGGAACGACAGGCCAAAACATACCCGTTCGCCGACGCGGATGTTTCTGTCATGCTCGAGCAGCTCCTCGACAACCATCTACTTAAATTGCCATAAGTCAAAAGACCCGACGACTTGTCTAGGAGCAAAGATCCAAACTTCTGCAAGTACCATCGCTTGGTCGGGCATTCGACCAAGAAGTGCTTCGTTTTGAAAGACAAGATCATGGAGCTCGCGGCTCAAGGCCGCATTGAAATTGAAGGAGCCGAAAACACGGCCTCCTCATATATCATCTCCATTCAAGCCGAGCCAAACCGGCGAGCTCGGCCAAGCAAACAACAGGTCGTAAGGAAGGAGTACCGTCCAAAATTCGGTCCCTCCAACCGACTGCACAATCACAGATGACCACCAGCTAAGGTCGTAACAAAACTGGCACCCCGCAAAGCATCTACAACCGATACAGAGGGGTGGATATTGGTCACCCGGAAAAAGAAACCCGTTCGAGAAATCGAACCTCCAACGACCACCAAAACAAAGGCGAAGCGGCCAAACAAAAGAGCCGCGAAGCGCCAAAAGAAGGCTCCTAAGACCCACGTCCAAGGAGCAAACAAAAGAAAAAGAAGACCCGTCACACTGGCGGAGTTCTTCTCGAAGGAATTCTTCGCGCCACCGTCAATGGTAGCGACATGCTCGGCGACTCCTCCCAAGCAGGCCAGTCGGGAAGAAAAAGGCAAGCTGCCAATAGTCGAGTGTGATGACCTGACTCCTCCATGCAGAAAAGAGGAAGAGGCATCTTCATCACAGCAAGTGTCTCAACCAGAAGAGGCACTCATCGTCTCCTGCCCACCGTGCATTATGTTCCGAGAGAAGCTTGCACAATTGGGGGCAAGAAACCATAACCGGCTGTTGTTCGTCACCGGCTACATAAAAACCCATCACGTCAACCACATTCTCATTGATTGCGGTTTCGCGGTCAACATCTTGCCGATTCGAACGATGAAGAGTTTTGGCATCTCCGCTGGCGACTTATCTGCGAGCTCTTTGCTCATTCAAGGATTCAACCAGGAAAGCCAGCGCGCTCTCGGCATGATCCGATTGAAGTTGTACATCAGGGACAAGGTAGCCGAGACCCCATTCCAAGTAATCGATTACATGACGTCCTACAACCTGCTCTTGGGTCGACCATGGCTCCACGCCAATGGGGTTGTACCTTCGATGCTCCACCAGTGCTTCAAGTACTGGAAGGATGGCGAACAGAAGACGATGTACGCCGACGAGAGTCCGTTCACTGAGGCCGAAGCTTCACTTGCCAACGCCAAGTTCTATCTAACGACAAGTGCGACAGTCAAAGCGTCGTCCTGGCTGGGCCAAGCACCCAATGCCAAAATTGTCGTTCTGCCGAAACATAAGCCAAAGAATAACTTGGTGCTGAAAGTCGCGCCGCCCAAACAATTGGCGCACAACAACCAGGCGACCTCATCGACGTCACCGATGCCGACGAAGTGCAATGTGCCTATATTTAGGTACATTTCGCAGTCGCAGAGAAAAGAGGGAGAAGCCCCTTTCATTGTTTGCTGCAACATCAAACCAACTCGTCTCAAAGAAGGAGTCACTCTGCCTCTGCCAAAGCATGAGGACCGGAGTGTCATAAAAAAGTGCTCGAGCCCCGAATGGCTGCCAATGACCCGGACGACGGAAGGCTTCGACCCGAATGTTTACCGGCTGGTGGCCAAAGCAGGGGGCAACCTCTCTAAAGAGTAGTTGCACATGAAGTCGTCAACTGCTCTTCCGGTTCTAACTCCGGCGCTGAAAAAACTAAGGAAAGAAGGGTGCCGGATTCCACAAAATTGACACAACCTCGGCTATCAGATGAAAAGGCCGATTCGAATCACTGGTCGATCCGCTGATGTCCACCAAGTCTTAATTAGCCAAGGCTCGCCGCAAAAAAGCAGAGCTTCGATGACCATTTACACGAAAGCTGCCATTGACCAGAGCTCGCAAAAGAAAAGTGGATCCCCGGTGATCATTTATACATTGAGAACGGCCATCGCGAAAGCTCGTGACGACAAACAGCTCGGAGCTACCGATAACAAATGGTAAATTCCTCAAACGCTTCTATGCATGAGGGGGCAGAGAAAAAAGAAGAAGAAAAAAGTCGAATAAAAGGAGTCAACGCTTCTCATTGCAAAAAAAATGGGAACAATGCAAGCCTCACAAACAAAAAAAAGAGAGAGAGGCTACAAAAAAAAAAGTACAAGGAAAGCTATATCAAAGTTGTAGAAGCTCAAAGTCGGCCACCTGTCGCAGTAGCTGAACGACTTCGGCACGAACCTCGGATAGTTCCCGCGTCTCAGCCTCGCTGAGAGTTGGGCGTAAACGAACATAAGCAAGCTGCTCCTGGAGTGTAAAGGCCTCCTCCTCGCTGGCGTTAATACCCCTCTGGATGGTCGCAAGCTCGACATTTATAGAGTCGAGTTGAGCCGATACAAGTGCCAGACGGTCGTGAACAACCTTGATTGTGGGCGCAGTTATGTCGCAATCGCCATAGGCCGACGGTCCCCCGAGAACTAACAGCAACAACTTATGTTCTTCCTTAGAATCGCGGATCCGTAGGCAGTTGGAAAGAACACCCTTCACGAGGGTCCTGATGGTCGAAATGGTCAAACCAAGGAAAGAGAGGGAATCCGATGGAGTAGACATCTGCAACAAAGTGTCGAAATTGTCAGTCGAGCCAAAATCAGGTACGCAATCCATCTCTCCCTCCATTCGAAAAAAAAAAGAGTCTCCTGGGACGAGAGATAGAGAAGTCGAAGTTGCAAACAAAAAAAAAGGAGAGAAGAAAAAAATGCAAGTGGAAAAGAAAGGGGGGCGACAAAAAAGACCAGTCGCCAGTGAAAGAGAAAGAACGGAGAAAGAAAAAAAAAAGAGAGGGTAAAAAATCACTTGGTCGGCAAAACAAATCACCTTCGAAACAAAGCTCTCCGCGAGCGCAGTTCAAAAGCCTCGCGTCCGGCGACAGAGCCGGACGCTACCATAACAAAGGTACTGTACCTCGGTGACCGTGCACGAGCACAACTCAAAAGCTTCACGCACGATGATAGAGACAGATGCGAGCAACACAACAATCTCGTGTCCAGAAAGAAAACCAGATGCGAGCAAAATTAAACTGCAGTGCCCCGCGACCGAGCCGGACACGACCAAACGGAGAATTCAGCATCTGGCGACAGAGCCAGACGCCGCACATTCGATCCTAGTGCGTGACGACAGAGTTAGACGGGAAACGAAAGCTGCAAAAGAACAAACCTGTGCCCGGCGACCGAGCCGAGCACAATTCAAAGCTTCGCAACCAGCCACAAAGCCGGCCGCAATCAAAACAAGTGCCTAGCGACCGAGCCGAGCACAATTCAAAGCTTCACGACCAGCCACCAAGCCAGCCGCAATCGAAACAAGTGCCCGACGACTGAGTCGAGCACAATTCAAAGATTCGCGACCAACAACAAAGCTGGTCGCGATCAAAACAACAAATTCCAGTGCCCGACGACCGAGCCAAAGATAATTCAAAGCTTCGCAACCAGCAACAAAGCTGGCCGCGATCAAAACAAGTGCCCGACGACCGAGCCGAGCACAATTCAAAGCTTCGCGACCAGCAACAGAGTCGACCGCGATCGAGCCGGACGCAGCCAACAGAACCAGGTACGCAACCCCTCTTAAAAAAAAAAGGATGCGACAAAAAAAAACAGTCGCCGAACAAAAAGAAGCAACGACAAAAAAAGAGTTGTCGCAAAAGAACAAAAAAAAAAGAAGCAAGCGACAAAAAGAAGTTGTCGCAAAAGAACAAAAAAAGAAATGTAGCGACAAAAAGAAGCAGTCGCAAAAGAAAAGAAGTTGTCAACAACCAAGCCGGCTGCGATCACTCAGTAGCTCGCACCCGGCGCTCAAGCCAGTTGCGACAACAGCACCTGGCGCTCAAGCCAGTTGCGACAATAGCACCCGACGACCAAGCCGGGTGCACCAGAACAGAAATTTAGCCTCTCGGCGACCTAGCCGGGCTCAGCCGAATCAAAATCTCAGTACCCGACGACTAAAACAAAAGTTTAACCTCCCGGTGACCAAGCCGACCAAAGTTAAAGAAAAAATCAGCATCTAACGATCAAGCCGGATGCGACCACACAACAATTTGCACCCGACGACCGAGCCAGATGCGATAATAGCACCCGACGACCAAGCCGAACGCGACAACATAGAAACTCAACACCCCGACAACCCGGCTGGGCTCACTCGTAGCAAAATTCAGCTCCCGGCGATCGAGCCGGACGCAAAACAAAAGTCCTGCGCCCGTTGATCGAGCCGGACGCGACCGACACTTCCCGGCGACCGAGCCGGGATCAGCTGAAACAAAAATTCAGTCCCCAATGACCAAATTGGGCGTGAAATAAAACTGCAGCACCCGGTGACCGAGCCGGGTGCGATCAAAACAGAGTCTCGGCGCCTGGCGACCGAGCTGGGAGCAATTAAAACAGAGTCTCGGCACCTGGCGACCGAGCAGGGCGTGATCCAAATCAACTTCAGCACCTGGTGACAAAGCCATGTGCCATACAAATTTACAATGTTTGGTTCTCGGATCAAACGACACAAAAAAGTTCATCGACAAACTAACAGACACTTAGTGCGTGAGAAAGAGAGAAAAATCGAGATAGATGAAATTCGAGAGGAAACAAAAAAAAAGAAAAAAAATCATGAAAAGAGAGAGAGAGAGAGAGAGAGAGAGAGAGAGAGAGAGAGAGAGAGAGAGAGAGAGAGAGAGAGAGAGACTGAGAAGTTGAAAATGAGAGGAGAGAAAAAGAAGAAGAAAGAGGGAGGAAGAGAAGAAGAAAGAAAAGAGAGTGGGGATCCCAGCTGACTCAAATTCAACCAGAGACTACCGGGAGAAGAGAAATTTGCATACAATACCTTTAAACTTTGGTTTGTGGAGAGTTCTGACGCAAGCCGGGGGGTTGAAGAAGACTGCAAGGCCAAATTCGCAGATTGTCTCTCATATTCGCAGATAGTCAATTCGCCGTAGGGCACAACCTCCCAAATCGAAGTCTCCCATAATTCGCAGCAGAGAAGCATCAACAGTTTGCAATCTCCCAAAGTGTGCAAACAGAACTAAGCTGCAGGAACCCAAAACGCAAACAAACAGGAAGCAACCAAATTCACAGAACCTCCCAGACCTAGGTCACAGACAAATTTGCAGTCATTGGCAGTCTCCCAAACCAAATTTGCAGACAGAAAGAGCAACCAAAATCGCAGATGGAGAAGGCAGCCAAATTCGCACACAGAGAGAGGCGCCAAACTAGCCTGGGTGGGACTCACATTTCCTCACCTCAACTCTCTTAAGAGCCGCGCTGAAACTAAACCATCGACGAAGGATATAAAGCCAACTTCGACGAAACAAGTCGGGCGAAAAATCCCAACTCGCTGGAGACTCACAACGGCCAGGGCGGGCCCCACTGCACCATCCTTTGCGCATCCCACTCCCGGTGCACCAATTGAAAGTACAGAAGAAAATCATCTCGCATAGAGTTTGAGTGAGTCGAAATCCGACCCACCTAACCTCGTCTGGGTGAGTATCTCTTCTTATTGAAGCCACTACAGTCGTTCTGACGAAGCACAACAGTAGTGCAAATTTCACCAGGAACAATCCGTTGCGCCGAGAGATTGGCCGAACCAAAGCGAAACCTCTGCGTTTCACTTCAGTTCGTGTTCCCTCCCTTCGACGCGATGACCAGAAACTACGAAGCCGTCCTGACAATAGTCATACAACCCAATATGAAAGAAGAAGCTCAGGCTGAATCGAAGCCGTCGAAGTCACTTCACTCAATCTGCGCCAACCCATCGACACAACGTGAAGGGGTGTCGTCAAAATTGAGGTGGCCACAATTCGTCGAAATGAAAGTTGCTCTTCTCTTCAGTGTGACGACCAAGCTAACGAAACTGCACTTCTCCCAGGCGCGACACACACAAAGTCGCCGAAATGGACCAAAGTCACTGAAATTCGTCACAATTGCCAGGAGGATCGGCCAATTGACCAGTTTTCTCTAAAGTACCATTCGCCGAAGGATTCTACCATCTCCCCGAGTTCACTTCTCCCTCTGGCGTGCGACCAACTCATCTGAAGCAACATTCGGCCGCAACACTCAAGCAAACCACAACCTCTGCTCAATCGATTTCAATTCATTGTCGACGCTCAAACCTGAACAACACTTCTGCTCAGGTAGTCATCATCTCTCTACATACCGTACATATGTACGCGTATACAAAAAAGAAAAATCGAAAAAAGCATACAACTCGAAAACAACAAGAGAGCAAAAAAAAAAAAACATACAAGTGTACAGAAATATCGTTGTCCTAAAAGAGTAAGAGGACAAAAAGGAATACGTACACGAAAAGATAAACGACCCCACACATTCGAAACTTGCTCGTTATCTCAAAACGATCAAGTCTCAAAGGGGGCAATATGTATGCACCAAAATGTGAACGACCCAAATGCGACGAGTCCAAACGCCCACCGATCCAACAATCGATCGTCGTGAGTAGGCTCTGTCAATTTTCAAAGTCTCTCATCGCAGCCCATTCGCATTGCTGCGTCATCATCGGTACAATCGTCGCCCCTGTCAGCAGTAAACCGCCGCGTCAGCGCCAGTCAGCAACCGCGTTAGCGCCAGTCAGCTGCCGAGACATGATGCCACTCAACTCAGCAGTGAACGACCAAGTCTGGTCGCCAACAATGAAAGCCAAGAAAAAGGCCACAATCCCCTTTTGAGGGATCCAACGGAGGAGTTCCTAGTCCTCCTCCCATCTCAACAGCAAATAGAAGAAAGGGGATCGTGATCCCCTTTCCGAGGAAAAATCCCCAATAGCTGCACAGAACCGGCTACAAATAGCCAGAAAAGTTCTGTCGCAGGGGTTCAAAAGTTGGAGATCAAAGAAATTCCTTTTGTGAAGAGAAATCTTGTGTCGAGCCACATTCTCGCGCACAGACTCTTCTGAACCAAAGAAGTTCAACAACTTGCAGTCTATCGTTCAACAGTTCGACCGGAATACACGAGGAACACAAATACTTTCGTCCGACCGACCAAAGCCATAACAGTTCGTGCACACTCGTTCCAGAACTCACATTTTGACGTCCTCGCCAAAAGCTGAAACTTCACCAAATTCACACGGAGATCGAATCAGAGGAAGAATAGGAGATTGTACTCTGTTTCACCGAAAATCCATCGGTCCGCGAAGAGGCGCGACCGAGAGAATATGTCGATTACTTTAGAATAATTTGTGTTACAGGGTGTGTTTGAATGTCAGAAAATTGCGAGTACAATCTCCTATGCTTCCTCTGATTCGATCTCCGTGTGAATTGTCGAAGTTTCGGCTTCTAGCGAGAACGTCGAAGTTTGAGTTCTGGGAACGAGTGTGCACGATCTGGTGTGGCTTTGGTCGGTCGGACGGAAGTATTTGTGTTCCGTGTGTTTCGACTTGTGACGTTGCCGGCGAACGTGTAGAGCTGCTCCGATTGAACAGTTGAGTTGCGACGAACTGCGAGTTGCTTGACTTCTATGGTTCGAGAGAGCTTCTGTGCGTCGAGTTTCTTCTCGGTGAAGGGATTTTTAGACCTCCGTTTCGAGAGAGAAAGAACTTTTGTGCGTGAAGTATTTTCTCGACTAGAATGCTCTCAAACTTGATTTTTTTCTCCACCTGATTTCTCCCCCCAACCCCCTTGTGATTGAGAATTCTTTGGCTATTTGTAGCCTGTCCCCGTGAAGTTGTTGTGATTTCTTCCTTGGAAAGGGGATCGCGATCCCCTTTACGCTGCCTCCTTTGAGATGGGGGAGGAACCGAAGAATTTCTCCTCCTCGATCCCACAAATGAGGATCGTGCTCCTCTTTCCTTGGTTTTAGCATTGATGGCCAGACATGATCGTTGGTTGCTGAGTTGTGTAGCAACGTGACGAGGCATGCTCACGAAGGCTGACGCGGCGGCTTCCTGCTGACGGGGGCGCCGACTGTGCTGATGACGCGACGACACGACTGGACTTCGCGATGGGCTGCAACGATGAACTTCGAAGATCGACAGGGCCTACCCACGATCGTTCTTTGATGGATCGGTGGGTTGATGGACTCATCGAATTTGGGCCGTGCACATTTTGGTGCATACAGATTGCCCCCTTGGAGACTTGTTCGTTCGGGAGGAACGAACAAGTTTCGAATGTGAAGATGAATGAACACGACGCACACACACCTTTTTTTTTTCTTTTTTTTTTGTTGATCCTTTTACTCTTTTAGGATCGTTTATCTTTTGTGTACGTATACTTTTCTGTCCTCTTGATTTTTTAGGACAGTGTATATTTTCTGTACACCTTGTACGTATTTTTTTTTCATTCTTTTCTTTTCTTTCTTTTTTTTTTGGCTCTCTTGCTGTTTTAGAGCTGTTTTTGTTTTTTTTTTTTTTTTTTTTGCATCTGGCATTACATGTGGAGTATGTACGGTATAGATTGATGATGGATACCTGAGCAGAGATGTCGCCCAGGTTTGAGCAACAACGGCGAATTGGGGTTGAGCTGCTGGCTACGGTTTGCTTTGAGTGTTGCCAAAAAGTTGTTTCGAAACCTCGGAGAAGGCCAACGCAATAGATTTTATGAACTTCTGCAAGTCTCGGCGACTTTGGCTGTCGCGCCGGGGAAGAGGTGTCACTCGGTGACTCTGTGTGCGTCGCACTGGTGAGAGGTGCAGTTTTGGTAGTTTGGTCGTCGGACCAAAGGGAAAACTCGAATCTGAATAAGACCCGGGAGGCCGAATTTGAAATTGACTGATGTCTCGGTGAGTTGCAATTCCTTCTGCGAACTGTATTGATGCACCGGGAAGAGGATTTTGAAAGGAGGTGTGTGTAGTGGGACCCCTCTTGGCTGAATCGATCCTCCCAAAAAATTGGGATATCTCTGTCGACGGTTTGGCTTCTGCGAGTTTGAAAGATAGTCTGCGCTCTGGGTGCTGCCCTCAATCTTGAATTGGCCTTCTAGCGATTCTGACCGGGAGGCTATGCGCAACTTCTCTCTTTTTTGCGATCCTTGTCGGGTCCGGCTTACATCGAAGTTTTCCATGAGCCAGAATTCAAAGGATGCTTGTAAAGAAATTTCTCTCCCGTGACCTCGGGTTGAATTGAGTCGGCCGGTCGATTACTCTCTTTTCTTTCTTCTTCTCTTCCTCCCTCTTTCTTCTTCTTTTTTCTCTCCTCTCATTTTCAACCTCTCCCTCGGTCTCTTTTTCTCTCTCTCTCTTTCCACGATTTTCTCCCTTTTTTTTTTTGAATATCCTCTCTGTGTTCTTCTCTCATTTACTTACCTCTCTCGAGGCGGCTTTCTTGCACACTAAGTGTCTGTCGGTTTGTCAAAGTGACATACTAAGCAATTGTAATGCGAGATTTGGCTCGATAGTGAGAACAAAAAAAAGTGTTGTGTCCTTTTTTGGTTTGATCGCCATGTGTGCTGAATTCTGCTTTGAGTGTGCCGGTGGGTTCTTTGGGGTGTTGCATTTCCCTGTTGTCGCATCCGGCTTGGTCGCCGAGTGCTACTTGTCGGCGTTTATTCGGTCGCCGGGTGCCAAAATTTTGATTTGGTTGAGCCCGGCTTGGTTACCAAGAGGCTGAATCCCTGCGCTAGCGCACTCAGCTTGGACACCGAGTGCGAGTTGTTGTTTTGGTCGCATCCGCCTCGGTCGCCGGGAGGCTGAATTTTGTCTTTGGCGCACCCAGCTTTGGTCGCCGGGTGTTGTTGTCATAACTTGCTTTTGAGCCGGGTCGCGAAGCTGCTGAGTGATCGCGAGCCGGTTTGGTCGTCGACAACTTCTTTTCTTTTATGACCGCTTCTTTTGTCGCTGCATTTTTTTTTGTTCTTTTCGCGACAGCTCCTTTTTGTCGCTTGCTTCTTTTTTTGTTCGGCGATTTGTTTCTTTTTTGTCGCATTTTTTTTTTTTTGAAGAGAGGTTCGCGTACCTGGTTACGTTGGCTCGCGTCCGGCTCGGTCGGTTGGTCGCAGGAGTTTGTAAGATACAACATCCGGCTCGGTCGCCGGTAGTGCCCCTCAGTATTTTTTTTTCTTAGCGCCCGTTTTTTGTTTGGTGGCGGACTTTGAACTGTGCTTTCGGCTTTCGGTTGCGGGTGCAAATTTTGTTGTTTTGATCGCGGCGGCTTTGTGGCTAGTTATGGCTTTGAATTGTGCTCGGCTTTCGGTTGCCGGGCACTTGTTTCGATCGCGGCCGGCTATTTGGCTGGTCGCTGAAGCTTTGAATTTTTGCACAACTTCGGTCGCCGGGCATTTGTTTTGATCAGCGGCCGGCTGTTTGGCTGGTCGCCGGTCGAAGCCTTTGGGATTTGTGCTTTCGTCGTATTAGAAGGTGTGTCAAAGTATCTCTTCTTCTTAGCAGCGTTCCGGCCGCGGCCGGCTCCAATTCACCCGGTGAGATATGCCTTGAGTGTAAGCGCGAGAGTTTTCGCTTTCGGTCACACCTCATGACCCAGTCATTGGGCGACAGATCCGAGGTCCCCCGCTCGTCGTCGAAGGCTGTGGTGAGTGAAAGGAATAGATGGGTAATCGCCTCTGGTTCTGTGTTCTGAAGCAGTCTAGATGACCTTGTTGAAACCTTTGTGTCCCCGTGAAGAATGTTTTGGTCTTCGTTTTAGAAAATTTGGGAGACCTGGCCGTCGAGGAGAACATACCATCTGCTACGCGACCCACGAGGGCCCCGAAGTATTAAGGAGACACTGAATCGAACCCAAGAATGATATCGGCCGAATTCCCTTTGGAAATAGGCAAAATGGCGGAAACAACAATGGCTCCCCAGTAGATAATCTTCTCCGAGAAATCCCCCTTCTGGATCGCTTATAGCTTAACGTGCTTTCTGGTCGCAGAAGAAACATCGAATAGAGCAAATGCAGAGAGGTAGAGGATGAGGAGAAGTTGTGCCTTCGCCATTGTTGACTCCGGAGTTACCGAGGACAGAGGCCTTCGCGGCTCCCGCTGGGGTGATCGGCTAAGCCTTGTAGAAGTGCTTAGTGGCGGAGTAGCAGAGGTCGGCGTGGTCGGCCTTCTTGCCCACAACCGCAAGGTTCGAGAAGAGCGCCGAGGCGCCGGAGCAGAGGATGGCCGCGACCACCCTGGCCAGTGGGAGTTTCAAGGCGGCTGTCGATAGTGCCATCTTCTTCTAATTTCGTCAAACCTAGGGCCATTGCTGCTGCTGGAAGGGGAAAGAGAGGGATCGAGGAGGATGGCCTGACAGTTTCTTTCTCCTTTTTTTTTTTCGGGGGCACAATAGAAGGCGGGAAGTCGCAATTTTTTTCATCGCGTCTTTCGGTCGTCTTCTTCGGTGACGACGCCGGCTTCTTGTCATCTTCTCCGACGACGACGCGTTCCAATCTGAGGGGCGCTTTGAATTGTGCTCGGCTCGATCGCCGGGCACTGGTTTTGGTTGCGGCCAGTAGTTTGGCTGGTCGCAGAGCTTCGAAGGGTGCTCGGCTCGATCGTCGGGCACTTGTTTTGGTCGCGGCCAGCAGTTTGTTTGGTCGCGGAGGAGAAGGTCATGCCCCGGTTGTGCATCCTTCTCTCGAACACAATGCGCCGTGGGCAGGAGGCGGCGAAGTGCCTCTTTCGGCTTTACCGGGTTTGCGGGGAGGATTGTGCATCTTCTTCCTCCTTTCGGTAGGGTGGAGTTAACCCGACCTTCGGCAAGTCATGCTTTCTCATGAGCAACATCTCGACTTCGGCTTGGAGTTCCTCTAGTTTGTCGAGGACTCGAATTAAGGCTTGTCTTGACCGAATGGCCAAGTCGAGGTCGTCTTCTATCTCGTTGAGTGACGAGATTTGCTTCAATGACGTCTCGAGGTCGTCGCATTCGATGACCGGTCGTTTGCCTTTGTCTTTGGCTGCTGGTGATTCGGGAGGAGCTATCGAACAGGTTGCCACCATTGCTGGAGGCGCGAAAAACTCCTTTGGGAAGAACTCCGCCAAAGTGACGGGTCTTCTCTTCTTCTTGTTTGCCTCCTGGACGTTGGTCCTGGGAGTTTTCTTTTGGCGCTTCGCGGCTTTTTTGTTTGGCCGCTTCGCCTTGGTTCTGGTGTTCACCGGTGCCAGTTCGATTTCTCGAATAGGTTTCTTTCTCCGGGTGACCAGGATCCACCCCTCTGCGTCGGCTGCAGCTTCTTTGCGGGGTGCCAGTTTTGGTGCGACCTTAGACGGTGGTCGTCTGTTGTTGTGCGGTCGGTTGGAGGGACCGAATTTTGGAGGTACTCCTTTCTTGCGACCCGCTGTTTGTTTGGCCGAGTTCGCCGGATTGGTTTGGAACGGAGACGATGTTTGCCGACGCCGCTCCTTCTGCTCCGTCGATCGCAATGCGGCTTTGTGCTACGAGATTCATGATTCGATCCTTTAAAGAGAAACATTGCTCGGTCGAGTGACCAAGCAGACGGTGATATTTGCAGAAGTTTCGATCCTTTGATTTCGCAAGGTTGTCGGGTCTTTTGATGTCCGACAACTTAATCAAGTTGTTCTCGAGCAGTTGTTCGAGCATGAGAGGAATGTCGGCGTCGATGAAGTGGTAGGTCTTTGCTTGCCTCTCCTCCAGCGACGGTTTCCGATAAGTGCTCCGAGCGGGAGGCTGTGGAGTGAAGTTTGCTTTTACCTTGCTCCTGACTTTTATTGGTTCGAGAGCGTTCGTCGCGAAGGATGCTTTAGTTTTCTCCTTCATGTATGTGGGTACGGCCGCGGCGGCAGATGATGAAACTTCCTCCCCTCGCTCTTCTATGAGGTTCTCCATATTGTGGGCCTCGATCGCGAGTTCTTGAAAGTTCGTCGGCCTCCGGCTGTGGATATAGCACAGAAGTTCCCATCGCATTCCTCGAGCGCACATTTCGATTTCGGCTTCGAGGGATAGATTCAAGCTCTCTTTACAATTGAGGCTCAAGTTCCTCCACCGGTTGATATAGTCGACTACCTTCTCGCCCTTCTTTTGTTTTAGATTCGCGATCTCGACTAGAGTGGACGGTCTTGTAGAATGCTTGTAGAACCGGACCGAGGAATTAAGCTCTCCGGTTGCTCCCAACCGTCAATCGACTCTTGGGTTAACTCGATGTACCAATCGAAGGCGTTGCCTTTCAAGGACCGGCCGAATTGCTTGACCAACAGATCGTCGTCTGTGCTGGCATTGTTGCAGGTTTCAATGAAATGTGCGACATGTTGTTTGGGATGCCCGTCGCCATTGAACTGCTGGAATTTCGGAGGATGATAGCCGATCGGCATTGGGATGTTCTGAATCCTCTGCATGTACGGCTTTCGATAGGTCACCGACTTGCTTTCGCTGGAGCCGTTTCGCATTGCGCGGTTGATGAGTTCAGTCACCGCGTCTAAGGTGAGGGCAGGCGGCTCTGCTTCAGTTCGACCTCTGTGGATGGCCGTCGATACGACGGGTGGTAGCTCGTCGTCAGAGACAATATCTTTTCGCGGTGGTTCGGCTGAACCGCTGGTAGTCGGCCGGTTTCGGTCGACCTCTTGAGAAATGCCGCCCGTTTTGTTCGTGGCCGCACCCATTTCGAGCCGCTCCATAATCCTCGCGATCTGGAGATCGCGAGCTGCGAGTTGCGTGTCTTTGATGCATAGTTGTTCGCTCTGTTCTTTAAGTGCAACTTGCATTTTGGCAAGCTGCTCTTCGATTGTTTTGGCCGACGTCGTCATTGCGGCCATTTTGACAGTCGACATCGACGGAGCTTTTCCCGACGCAGATCGAAGTGGAGAATATTTTGTCGACGACCGCATTGGGGAAACAGTCGTCGGTGTTCTCAGGTGTGGAGAAGTTGCTGTAGGCGACTGGCTTGCGGAGGCAGCCCCCGATGAGATGCGGCAAGGCGGAATGGGTGATAGCGCAGCCGGGGAGGTCGCCGGTGTCTGTCGACGAGGCGAACGAATGGGTGGTGAGCCGGCTGCTGAAGTGGCGTGGCTAAGAGATCGCGGAGAGATGGTCACGATTGGAGATTTGTCTTCGGCCGCCGCTCTCAGACGGAGGAGGCCGATGGCGAATTCATTCGGCCGCGGAGGAGGAGTTTGTGCCTCCCTCGTTGTTCGCACCGCCGCACTCAAAGCGTAGACGCACGGCTCCTTTGGCGATGGTGGCGATGGGTTGACCGACCACCGGACGGTTGTCGCGCCGGTGGTGTGGTGTCGACGGGCAGGTAGGTCGGCCTATTTGCTGCCGGGATCATTCTCGACCGGCGCGGCGACGCACCGCTTTTGGTAGAGGCCGCGGTAGTTTGTGGTTGGTAGACCGCTTTTCGGACGGGCGCACATCTTGCATTAAAGGAGCCTCTCCAGGTGGACAAACTCTGGCCAAGGCCCTTGTAATTGGGCGAATGGTCGGTGGTGGAGAGGTAGGAGCCCGGAGGTCGGCAGATGGTCCATGAAGCTCCCTAGCGGTTGAGCTTGCGGTCGCTGTAGGGAGCGAGTGAGCAGAGCTCGAGGAGGCAGTTTGCTTACCCCTGTTGTTGTTGTTGTTGTTGTTGCCGTTGTTGGCGTTGCTGGCCATGGCTGAGGTTGGGGATTTTTTTTTCTTTGTTGGTTGGATGGAGAAGGAGATGAGAGGTAGGAAAAGTCCCACCGGGCGTGCCAAATCTGTTTCACCGAAAATCCACCGGTCCGCGAAGAGGCGCGACCGAGAGAATATGTCGATTACTTTAGAATAATTTGTGTTACAGGGTGTGTTTGAATGTTAGAAAATTGCGAGTACAATCTCCTATGCTTCCTCTGATTCGATCTCCGTGTGAATTGTCGAAGTTTCGGGTTCTAGCGAGAACGTCGAAGTTTGAGTTCTGGGAACGAGTGTGCACGATCTGGTGTGGCTTTGGTCGGTCGGACGGAAGTATTTGTGTTCCGTGTGTTTCGACTTGTGACGTTGCCGGCGAACGTGTAGAGCTGCTCCGATTGAACTGTTGAGTTGTGACGAACTGCGAGTTGCTTGACTTCTATGGTTCGAGAGAGCTTCTGTGCGTCGAGTTTCTTCACGGTGAAGGGATTTTTAGACCTCCGTTTCGAGAGAGAAAGAACTTCTGTGCGTGAAGTATTTTCTCGACTAGAATGCTCTCAAACTTGATTTTTTTCTCTACCTAATTTCTCCCCCCACCCCCCTTGTGATTGAGAATTCTTTGGCTATTTGTAGCCTGTCCTGTGAAGTTGTTGTGATTTCTTCCTTGGAAAGGGGATCGCGATCCCCTTTTCGCTGCCTCCTTTGAGATGGGAGGAAGACCGAAGAATTTCTCCTCCTCGATCCCACAAATGAGGATCGTGCTCCTCTTTCCTTGGTTTTACCGTTGATGGCGGACATGATCGTTGGTTGCTGAGTTGTGTAGCAATGTGACGAGGCATGCTCACTAAGGCTGACGCGTCGGCTTCTTGCTGACGGGGGCGCCGACTGGCTGATGACGCGACGACACGACTGGACTTCGCGATGGGCTGCAGCGATAAACTTCGAAGATCGACAGGGCCTACCCACGATCGTTCTTGGATGGATCGGTGGGTTGATGGACTCATCGAATTTGGGCCGTGCACATTTTAGTGCATACATACTCGAACACAACTGTAACATAAATTTTCTGTCGCAAATCGAATTACTCTCTCAGTCGCGCCTCTTCGCCGACGGGTTTTCGGTGAAACAAAAATATTATTTAAAAATTCTAAACCTTAGAGCTAAATTTTAAATTACATATATATTAAAAAAAAACTGTATCACGTGTAAAGGGGGGATCAAACTTCAACGATGTGCATATCAAATTGTAAATTAATGATACGAGGTATTAAGTGGGTCTCACATAAAAAAGCATTATTCTTTATTAAACATTGGATTATATTCGAAGTGAAAATATGAAATTCAAAATCGAAAATTTTATTTAGGCCACTATTTTTTGCATATTTGCAGGGAACCCCCTCCTCGTTTTATACTTTTACCTTTTTATATGTAATATTTTTTGGTGTCGCCTGTCAGTCGAACTCTCTTTTTAGTTTCCTTAACTCGCGAAAGCGTACGTAATCCAATTTTATCTTTTTCGGGCCTAATGACACCTTTGAGCGTGGAACTGCGAGGCCGAGACTGTCTTGAAAGTTGAAATTTAGCGGGTGAAGCTCCCGTTCTCTTCTCCCGCCGGAGCCAACCCTAGACTTCGCTCTTTGTCCCCCCTCTTGCTTTCCACCAAGGTTTCACGCACAGAAGGTACGATGAACAACCGTTTCGACGTCAGATACGGGGACCCCAATTCCTACCGCGAGAGAAGAAGGTATGATTTTTCACTATTTCCTTGCTCTCTTTCAAGTGTAGTTTGGTGGAAGTGTAATTCTCTTTCGTTTTGTTGTTGATTCAGTGACCTGCTCTACCCTACTCTGCAAATACCTCCTGGCGCTGGCAGCCTGGGGGGCGGCACATCTGGGCCTGGTTTTGGTGGTCCTCTCCCGCCTTTTGGCGCTTCCAGGCCTGTGCCGCTTGGTTTCGGAAGAGGCGGCCGCGGATCGGGGCTTGCACCTTCGGTCCCGGCTGCTGGCGGTTTGAATGCTTTTCCAAAATTTAACGGCAGCGGCGGGAGCTTAGGTTTGGAGCCTGGGCGCGAGGGGGGGAGAGGTATAGGAAGAGTCGCGAATGCAGACCGTGGGAGGAGGGATTTTGATGGAGGGGCGCGTGGGGGTCGGGGAAAGGAGGGAGGACGGGGAGGGGGCGGTGGCAGAGGGTTTGATCGAGGAAGTGCTATAGGCCACGGAGGTTGGGGTGCTTCTGACACCGCTCGTGGAGGTGGGAGGACTACTGCTGGGGGACGAGGTGGAGGAAGAAGCGGGAGTTTTAGTGGCCGGCACCAAAGACCGGAGTTGAACAATGTTCAGCTTGCGAGGGAGACCTTTGAGAATTTGATCCCGTTTGAGAAGAATTTCTATGTGGAAAGTCCGGCTGTTCAGGCCATGTCAGATGAAGAGGTCACTCGATACAGAGTCAGTCGACAGATTCGTGTGGAAGGGCGTCATGTCCCTAAGCCTATCAGAACTTTTGCCGAGGCTAACTTCCCTGGTATTATCTCCTTCTGAAAAGCTTATAAAAGGATATGGTAAATCTTTAGATTTCCTTGGTCGAATATTTTTAATCTAGGTACGTATAGTTGTGGATATGTATGATTTATGGAGAATTTGAAAAGGATACGCTAGACTCTTTAGACTCCTTCGGACTATCTCCTAAGAAGTAAATCATTATTTGGTTCTTTGTCTGATTGGCTGAAAGACATCTAAGTCAGGACTGAGATCCGATTAATTGGAGTATTGGATTTTAAGGAATGTGCTATGTAGACTTCACTATGAAACCTGTTATCTGTCTGTTTTCTGAGATTATTATAGCATCAGCTGGCATGGATTCAGAATATGTTGCAGCTAGAAGCTTTGGGTGGATTAATTTTCTAATTGATTGAGTGCTGTCTTTAAATGATGTGATTCAATTGCCATTGTTCCAACTGCTGA
Organism: Aristolochia fimbriata; assembly: GCA_019845555.1. Taxonomy (NCBI): domain Eukaryota; kingdom Viridiplantae; phylum Streptophyta; class Magnoliopsida; order Piperales; family Aristolochiaceae; genus Aristolochia; species Aristolochia fimbriata. The sequence continues at coordinate 7,660,291 of CM034081.1, forward strand.
GAGTATTAAGGGACCAAGGAGAGAGAAAACGAGAAATACTGTGCTACTTTATATTTTGGACGATAGTGGAGGCAAGGATTTCTACTGTTTTTGTAGAGATCAGTAACTGTTTTTGTAGAGATCAGTAACGCACCACTTAGAAGGGTTATGTCAGTTTTGGAGGAGACAAGGATTTGTGCGTAGTAAACAGCAGCTGGAAAACTTATGTAAATTTTGATTGATTGACCCTGAAGAAGGGAAATTTACTGTGGATGCTTGAAGAAATTAGTTTATCACATGTGTAGGCACCCTAATGTATCAATTCAGTTTGCAATTAAAATTTGATTAGTGAATTACACATGTAGGCACTGTAATGTAGTTGGCACAGAGCTCTGGAATGAAGAGATGGAAAAGATAAAAAAAAAAGAAAGGAACTCTTCATTTGGAGTTGCTTACTGACTTTCAAACTTTTTTTGCCACCTTGAAAACCCTCAAAATCTTGTTTTGGTGACTGTGCTCAGATGGTCTTTCTAGTATGCTTATCATTTATGATGAGTGAAAAATTAAGTAGATTTTTTAAAAATTCTCTCAGTTAATATAAATGATTTTATTTTGCTCTTCTGGTTCTTTGATCTGTTTTCACAGAATATTGCCTCCAGGCGATAAGAAAATGCGGCTTTATTGAACCAACACCTATACAGTCTCAAGGTTGGCCAATGGCTTTGAAGGGTAGGGATCTAGTAGGTATTGCTGAGACTGGTTCTGGGAAAACATTGGCATATCTGCTGCCGGCGTTGGTGCATGTTAATGCTCAGCCTCGATTAGGTTAGTAGCTTGCATTATTAATAAAACAGTGTTGATACATTTCTTCTCTTTGTTTTGTTGGCACAGGTAGCTGATTATATTCATTTACAGATTCTTGGGATGCTAATTGTCGTTTTTAATTTTACTTTTCAGCTCAAGGTGAAGGTCCTATTGTGCTTGTCTTAGCACCTACCAGGGAATTGGCTGTTCAGATTCAGGAAGAAGCTGCAAAGTTTGGCTCTCAATCTAATGTCAAGAGTACCTGCATCTATGGAGGTGCCCCCAAAGGGCCACAAATTCGTGATCTTCGAAAAGGTTAATTGTTAATGCTGTGACTGTTATTTTTGAAGATTTCTATATGAACATATTTGGTGAAACTTGAGACCAAGAAAACATTCCCCCATGGCAGTTGAGGCAAATGGCCCAATTCATAAGGAAGGTTTGTTACATTTGTCGTAGTCGGTTCTCTTGCTGGATACAAGCCAATAAGCTCCTGCTTCAAGAGTGGCCCTAAAGCATGGAAGCTTGTGTGGCCTTGTGCTTAGAGTGTCCCTCTTGCGTACAGAGGTTTGATACCTGATAGGTAGAATGCAGTGAGGCGGATAGCCTTAGGGAGGGTTGTTGTGACCAGTAGGGGCCAAGAAGGGCCTTTTGAGACTTTGGCCATGTGTGCTTAGCAGGCATGTGGCATATTCTTATTAACTATTGTTGTTGTTGTTGTTGTTGTTATTACTACTACTACTACTATTATTATTACTGTAATATTAATATTTTTTGTTGCTATTATTTACCCTTGTGATACGCATTTTTAGAGGGATATACATTTTCATGTATCTAATTTTCTCAGGAGTCGAAATTGTGATTGCGACACCTGGCCGTCTCATTGATATGTTGGAAATGCATCACACTAACTTGCGAAGGGTGACATATCTTGTATTGGATGAAGCAGATCGGATGTTGGACATGGGATTTGAGCCTCAGATACGGAAAATTATATCTCAGGTTTAGTTGAAATATTTTTACCCTTGTGAAAATGAAATTTATAATAATCTTTATAAACCATCTGGAAAGAAAATGACAAACTTATCTGATTTGAACATAATATGGTTTCTCTTGTATCAGATTCGACCTGACAGGCAGACACTATATTGGAGTGCAACATGGCCAAGAGAGGTGGAGGCTTTGGCTCGACAATTTTTACGGGATCCATATAAGGTGTGTTTGTGGATATGTCTCAGAAATTTCTGTCAGTTATGCCTTTTGTATTCACAATAAAGTCAAATGTGATCTTGGGGGGTCATAAGTTGTATGACATTCTAAGTATCTCATAAGGATTGGAGATGTTAGTTCCACTGGTCAGAGTACAAAGTTTCTTTGTTACTGTGCTGAAGCATACTGCTTTTTAACATATTGTCAAATCAATCATAACCTTTTTCTTTTCTTAGAAAGTTGAAGTTGTATTTAATTCATAATAAACTTCGTAAGTACATCACTTCATATGAGTTACATGAGGTGGGGAGTCTCACTGCCAATGAGGTTAGTGTGACTCTCTCCTTTGCTAAAGCATCAGCACACTGGTTCACTGATCTCATTACATGCTTCCACAAAATTACTTGGTTGCCTAGGGACCAAATTTCCGTGGTGGGTCTTTGCGTTGTTGGCACAAGGCAATAACATTTCGGGAGTCTCCTTCAACTTCAAGTGGCTGCGTAAATTGAGCTTTGTATAGTCTTAACCCCTCTAGCACAGCCAAAACCTCTGCTTCTGGGGAGTCATTTCTCCCAACTGGGCTGCAGTATGATAACAGAGTGTTACCATTACAATCTCTGAAGAGGCCTCTCCACCCAGCAGGCCCGGGGTTCCCAAGGGAGGAACCATCAGTGTTGAGTTTGAGAGTGCCTTCTGCCGGCGGGGTCCACTGGGATGGATTTCCAATTCTGTTGTAAAACATCCCCTCTTGTATCCGCAAATTCTTTTGTGGAGCTGAGCCATTCCACAACCTTATTGCGTGTAGTCATAGCTACTGAGCTCCAATACCGCCTCTTCCCTCGAAAGATTCTAGTATTTCTCTCCTCCCATATTCCGGAAGGGATCATCATCGCGCTGACTTCTGCCATTAATTTACCTTTCCTACCTCTCGGAATATTCCTCCATTGCACCAACATGTGCTGGATAGTCTTTGGGCTGCAGAATTGCACTTCAAACAAGCGTAGGAAAGTGGCCCATACCTTCCAGGGAAAGGAACAATGCAGCACGAGGTGATCCACTGATTCAGGTTCTGAATCGCAAAGAGGACGAATCAAGCATAATTTTAGGAACATGCCTGTAATTGATTTTTGTCAATGTTATGTGGATTGGAGCTTGCAAATGGCCATGAAAATGTGAAAAAGCCTCCCTCAAGTGGAGCTAACTAATTTTTAGGTTGTAAAATAAGAAGTTTAGCCCACCTATACTTTCCTAAAGGTTGTGTGATTGAGTTTGCTACTAAGTCTATTGAGGTACAGGTACATAACATGAGGAGCAAGACAAACTTAGAACACTTATATTTTTCTGATGTTCCTACCTCTTTGTTATTGACTTTGTTTTCTGAAAATTAATTATCCTATTTATTCCCTTGTTCAGAGAAAAAAAAAAAAAAAAAAAAACTTGTTCTCTTGTTATTGCTTTACTGGCCTCCATTCCTATAACAGCATGTGATTTTTTCTGTTTTCTGCACCTCACAGACCTCATATCACATTAACTGGGTTCAATATATAACTGCTGGTCATGCCAGGCAATATTTTGAGACAATTCCTGAAAGATAATGTGATTCTATAGCAGTTGTGATTCTTAACATAAATGGGAATGAAGCTCTCTGATTGTTGCATTCTTTACTCACAGTGCTTATCCATTCTAGTAGCCTGTAAGAGATGTAATTCCTTGAAGAAATTTCCCTTCTTTGACCGAGGGGCTACTTGTAGCTAGTTGAGATTTGCATGATGAACAATGGCCATTTTGTTATTCTATTTATAATAGCTTTGATGCTTTTTGTAGGCATTGTTTAGTAGTTTTTGACAATCCAATCGATTTCCCTCCCTTTACATCCTCCAAAACCCGATGAGCACAATTAAAACCTTTTGCATGTCATCATTTCTTCCCCCCCACCTCCTCTTCCTCCAAGGAGACTTGAACTCAAGACCTCCCATCCCACTGAGCTGTTGCTCAAGTTCATGTTGTCATCTTTTCTTCATTCTCTATATGCCTATTTATCTTTTTCATATAGATCTGGTTGTGTTGCTCTTGCTTGAAGTTTTGAGTGTTAACTATACTGAGTATTTTCTTGTCATTACAGGTGATCATTGGATCCTCAGACTTGAAAGCCAACCAATCAATTAATCAAATTGTTGAAGTTATTCAAGAGAGTGAAAAGTATCAACGGTGGGTTAATAGTGAAACAGTATACAAATGTTGCTAGATAGACGTGTATCACCAATGTTCTGCAGTTTTAAATTTCTAAGTAGACCATTAAAAAAATATTGAAGATTTTTTATAAAAGTATTAGATGGAAGTATATGGGATTTCTTTTTCATGTTTAAGATCTTGCATCAAATACTGTATTCGAAAATTGGATGATATTAGCTAAGATAGTTTAGTATGAGTGAGCTTTTAATCAATAATCCGTGTAGCAAGCTTCTGTTCTATCATAGCCCTTTTAAAACTTCAGCTTTTATAAATTAGTTGTCATATTGATTACTAACATTTTCTGTAGAGGGGCTTTAAATAAAATTTACAGTTTTATGAGATTTTCTTGCCCATGCTAACGAGTGCAACTGATGTACATCATTATATCCCGCAAGGTGATTTATCTTCAGAGTTTTTATAAAGAATTTGTCTTCATTGTGACCCGACAGGCTGGTCAGATTGTTGACAGAATTGATGGATGGAAGCCGGATCCTTATATTTTTGGAAACAAAGAAGGGGTGTGATCAGATTACTCGACAGCTCAGGATGGATGGTTGGCCTGCCCTTTCCATCCATGGTGATAAAAGCCAAGGAGAAAGGGACTGGGTCTTGGCTGAGTTCAAAAGTGGCAGAAGTCCTGTAATGACTGCCACTGATGTTGCTGCCCGTGGTCTTGGTAGGAGCAATTTATACTGTGGGATAATGGAAACATCTTTGTTGATTCCTCTATGGGTCGTTGGGCTGCTGGCCAGTTTTCCAATATTTGAATTTATGGGTGGCAGAGTGATTTGGGTCTTCCTTCTTGAAATTTGTTGTTGGATTAGTTTTTTTTGCCTGGGTGAATAGCTCAGCATCTGTCTCATTTCTGGAGAAAGCCATTGACAGCTGGATCACCAGAAGTGCTCTTTACACTAGGGTTACTAGAAGTGTCTTTTAGGCTAAGGAGCTTGATCTGAAGAGCCTGTTTTTCCAGAAATGGTTTGCCATTAGATGATAATTTCTCAAAGTTTGCTGGCATCCAGGCTATACCACTCTTTACAAGTGAGGGCAATATTTGGTCTAGAATTTTTGGAATTTCGGGAGAGGAAAGAAAAGGTGCTAGTTATGGAGTACATGAAAATCTTTTGGCTGCCCTTGCTGTTTGGAATTTCAGTTTCACAAAAAACAAGGTGATCTTAGGCAAGCAAGAATGTTTATCTTTGTTTCAGTCTAATTAAAGAACATCTTGGACTGGATGGTTGCTCTTTTTCCCTGTGGATAGCAAGAGGCAACTTTAGGTTACTTGGATTCATGAGACTAGTTCCATGTGGGTTACTTCGAATTTAAAATTCCCTCTGGATGAGTGTGAGCTCTCTTTCTCTTTCTCTCTCTCTCTCGGTGAAGTGCCCTTGTTAAAGTTTCACAATGAGGCCACTTTCTCTTTTGTATGCTATTGCCGCCCATCCATTGGTGTGGAGCTGGTTCGTGTGGCAGCCCAGTGGACTCAGAGACGCATTAAAAGAGGGGTTGTGGTGCTGGTCCTTATCCCTGCAAAAGGTGGGCACATTTTCTTGTTGAATGTGTGTTTTTTGTTAGATCAGGAAATACTGCTAAGGGCAAATGATGCAGGGATAAGGGCAGTTGCATTTTCTCCTCAGTTAGGTTTCATTCAACAAATTATTGCATGTGTTGCTAACTATTTTGGTTTATCTGGCAGATGTTAAAGACATAAAGTGTGTCATTAATTATGATTTTCCTGCGAGTCTGGAGGACTACATTCACAGAATTGGTAGAACAGGACGAGCTGGTGCAAGGGGTACTGCATTCACCTTCTTTACCCTTGCAAATGGAAGGTTTGCCAAGGATCTCATAAAGATCCTGCAGGAAACAGGCCAACCAGTGAACCCTGCACTGGCCAGTTTAGGACGATCTGGAGGAGGAGGTGAGTTCTTCAGTATGCTACTAATGTATTATTGTGCCAAAGTAAGTTGTATTAATTTCTCCTAGATGGCTAGAACCTGAAATGTTTACTAATATCCTCGTGTTGAAAGCCATAACATATGTCAGGCATTGGCTTGCAAAATTGTAAAATCATTTTGGATCATTGCATAAGATTTTCTATTTTATTTGCATTAAAGAACAACCGCGAAGGTTATGGTTTTGAAAATATTGATATGCTTATTCATTTTGCGTATTACTGGATTTTGCAGGGCCCAGTGGGAATTTCCGTTCTAGGGGACGGGGTTTTGGCAACAGGAGTTTAATTTCTGGTTCGAATGCCATTCCCCTCGGTGGTGCAAGGAAGATGCGGTAATCTGGTACTGCTTGAACGGGCACGGAAAACCTCCTTTAATACCTTCAACAAGGCTGGTCGGCTGCGCTATTGGGCTTTCAAGTGGCAGGGTTTTGCCCACGGTCATTCCTACTCTGATTGATGATGATGCTTGAGAAAAAGGATGGGGCAACTCCAGAGATGTCCTTCTGAAGAAATAGCAATATCCCCTTTTATTGATAAACATGCTTCTTAGATATTCTTTTTAGTCTTCGTTTCTAGAACTTTTGTGCAAGAGCGTGAGGTTGAAATGTCTTGTAACAGAAATCCTCATCGTAGAACAGGGGAATACCATTGAATGATAGTACTGTGAGAGGCTGTTCGCAACTAATCAAATTAATGCTCCCATATTTTATGTTATACTTTCCTTCCCCGCTCACTCTGGCGACCACTGGTCTGTACTATTCAATAACGAATTAAAGTGCGCTTCACGTGGAGATTTCAGCATAAGGATTCTTCATGTTCAAACGTCAAGGTTACTTTTTGTTAAAACAATTAGGGGTAATTTCAGAAAAGGAAGCTGGAATCTGCTGCTCATGTTGAACTGCAGGTGGCAGCTCCTATCCATTTCTGCTAATGACTGCCCCTTGGATCAGTGGAGCTACCATTCAACTCTGAGAGAATAATAGCTCTGAAATCATGAATCGTGGGGGGTGGGGGGGTTGAGTATCTATCCGAGCATAGAGCAGCCTTCTTTTTCAACTTTTCCAGTTGGTAAGTTGAAAAAAGAAGAGCATTTGAATTGAAAGTAGCCGATGCTTTTGACCACCTGCCTCACCGTAAGTAATGCAACAAAGCAAAAGGGTAGTACTTATAATCAGCTTTTTACTTTCTCGGGCCGACATGAGTTTGCTGCAGAAGATGAATGACCTCGTTTTGCATGACGGTCAATTAAAACTCGGGTAAAGATTAATGTGGAGAGGGAACGGAACAGTCCCTTCAGCGATCCCACCGTAAGTGCAGACAATAATGAATGGGGCGAAGAGGAGACATGGCAAGTTGGCATTTGTAAGCTTTGTCTCCCTGCACAGCTAACCACCTCCCACTGAATCCATTGAATCAATTCCTCTTCTTTTAACACAGCACGCCGATAAAGATGTTCCTCGGTTATGACATCACTAGCCACTGGCCATTGTCCCCCCATGATCGCCAGTCATCTTTCTTTTTTTCTTCTATTGCATGAAAGATCTACTCAATTAACAGGCTTTTGAATGAGCACTTAAAAATTGCCTTTCGAAGACCTTTAAGAGTAATGACAAGGGAGCTCTACCAAAAGTTGTTCCTACAAATATTCTATCCACTGCTTCGTCTTTTTTTTGCTTTACCATCATCAAGACGGGTCCTTCCTAACATCTAAATGCCCTAAATTACTATTCAAAGTGTTGGATGACTGCAGGCATTAAGATTCATCCATGGTATACCCCATAATCATCAAAATCACAAGCCATTTTATGTTTTGGATTGAGCCAAAATGGATTGAGTTTTGACTACAGCTTTAACCCGAGGCCAGCCTGGGCATTTCAAATAATGAAAATGAAAGTCTAAATCACAATGGTGAACTAAAAGGCGATTTGCTCATCATATAAAGAATCTTTTTGTTCTAACTTCATCACAGGTGTAGGTCATATTCACAACAAACAGCAATTTATGACGACAAAGAATCAGCAACTGCATTCTTCAATTGCATGCACCTTTCAAGACTCGTTACTAGACTTCCCAAAGTGAAAAAATGGCTGCTTTACACAAACCCCTCAGAGAACAACAAATTCTTCAAGCACAATAGAGCCACAACTACAAAGATCAAAAGAAATCAATATCCAAATAATTACCTGACGGTTTTACATCCACTCCAGCCACTTTCTTCTCACTTGCAGGAGCAGCAGGAACTCTTCTTGCTGGAAAGTCATTTTCAAAAGGCTTGGGAACTTCTGGTGGGCTTGTGCACCTGATAAGTGCCCAGTTCACACTTTGGAAAAATGGGTGCTGCTTAATTTCAGTGGCCCCTCGCCTGTATGCAAGCCGATGTTGTGGCTCCTTAACAAGTAAACCTCTGATCAAATCTCTTGCAGCAAAGCTCACATTAGGAGACTCAGGGAACTTTAGAGGCTGACCCACTACATTGAACAAGGTAGCACGGTTGCCTGAACCCTTAAAAGGTGTTTTCCCAAACAGAAGCTCATAAAGGAAGATCCCAAAAGTCCACCAGTCAACAGCACTTCCATGGCCCTCACCTTTGATGATCTCAGGGGCCAAGTACTCGTGGGTACCCACAAAGGACATTGATCGGGCATTGGTTGGCTCAGCAATTAGCTCTGGTAGGGGGCTCACCTGAGTGCAAACTTCAGTCTTAGCTTTTGCTTTCTTTTCTTTCTTGGACCTGCTAGATAAAAAACGGGGTGCAAAACAACTGGGTTGGATGCAAGATGGCTGAATTGCACATGTGGGCTCCATGCATGCTGGTTGAGCACAGTACCCAGAGTTCCTCTTTGAAGGATCTGTCTCTGAGTTTGAAGACTTCACCAAAGTTGGGGAGACTGCACACCTTAGAGAGAGGTCAAAATCTGAAAGCATGATGTGCCCATCATCTCTCACCAAGACATTTTCTGGTTTAAGGTCTCGATAAATGATCCCAAGCATGTGTAAGTACTCCAAAGAAAGGAGAACCTCTGCTACATAAAACCTGTTCCACAGAAAAGGAGATCACTACACACGAAAAATTTAGAGCTTATTGTATTATTTAGTTCCACCACATAGCTGGTAGTGACCATTGTTCTAGTCAGCCAATACCTGGCCACAAGGGACACAATACTAAACACAAATTAAGACCTCAACCCAGACTTGTAAGCTGCTCTTTTTTTTTTTTTCTAAGGATGGCAAAATGGTTTTTTCTTTCTTCTTTTGATAAAGATGGCAAAACAAATTTTAAGAAATTTTTTGGATAAAGCTTAATCATGAGTGAGGGATTTCTTTGAGACCGATCAAGCCAAATCATTGAAGATGGGGGTAGAAACTGATATGGTTAAGTGCTTAAAGACTAAAGGTTACATTGCATCAAATTTCTGCAGGCAACAAATCTTAAATGCACTAAAAAGTGCAATCAGTAAATGAAAAATGTATGCAGGCAAACTGTATTTCATATGTCATTTACCTATATGCTTACTTCACGAGTAACAAGATGAGTTAACCCAATAATACAAAATTAACTATTATCAAGTATGTAAGCCTAAACTGATATCCGAAAGCTAAATGTCATTTCTCAAAAAAAAAAAAAAAAGAAAAGAAATAAGCTAAATCTATCAAGCATATAACTTGGACTTCTTGTTCAGATTGTAGTACATGGCAAGACTTTTAATATCCTACAAGCTTTGTCTCAAATCACTGTCCATTGTGTTCACATCAAGGGTCAGTAAAAAATACAAAAGATGGTACAACAATTTTTTTTTTTTTTTTGACTTGGGAAAAATGACTAGAGCATGTCAAGATACTTCATTAATTAGAATAAATTATATCCAAATGATGGTATTTGAGATTCCACGCCTTACTAAAGTATTTATCTTTCACCAGGGTATCTGCTTCTTCCTTGAAAGTAACTTCAAAATATTACTGCACAACAGATCGACCGTCTGTTGTTACCAGAATAATAGATAAGAAGTCTTGTCTGAGTAATCAAATGACTTTGATAGAAGGGAAGGAAAAGATTATCAAGAGGGACTACAATGCCACTTTATTCAAGTTGATCAAATGCATCTCCTTGTCCCACGGAGGCAATTCAGCTGCGGGAACATACATATTCTGAAACTTAGACAAATAAGTGTGCAACCATGAAGAACTAGTTGCTCGTGTTTTATTGAAGGTGCTACCCAGAAAGCCAACTCACAGCCAAGTCTAGTTAATCTAATAATCTTCAGGTACACATCCAAGATGTTAAGGCTATAAACATGACAAATCCCTAGGATAGCCATGCTTATTTATCTGTTGTTGATTCGCCGCCCTGTAGTTGGTTGGTTCCCAATTTACTGATGCACAGTTTTACATTGACCATATTATATCAAAGAGCACAGCAACACAAGAAATCAAGATCAGATAGAAGCAACACTATAGCAGCATCAGTAACCAATCAAATCAAGAATTAGCAAATCTTCGTTAACCACCAGGTTTTTGTATCATACCTCGCTGCATGCTCAGGAAAATGCTTTCCTGGCTGCCTCTGCCGAAGTGCATGGAGATCCCCACCAGGACAGAACTCCATTACCAAACATGAAAACTTATCAGTCTCAAAGTGGCTGTACAAAGTCGGGAGAAACGGATGATCCAGGCTCTGCAGAATCTCCCGCTCCGTCTGAGCTCTCAACAGCTTTTTCCGGCTTGCTAAAGCAGCCTTATCCATCACCTTCATCGCAAAGTAACTCCTTGTGCCGCTCAGCTCCGATAAATACACACTCCCGATATCCCCACTGCCCAATCTCTTGAGTAGCCTAAAATGGTTCAGTCCAAGGATCCCATCCCGCGATTTTACAGCCTGGATCGCTTCCCATCTATAATCGTTAGCTTTGTGAGGCTTGCTGAAACTGCTGCTCAAGCTACTTGAGCTGCTCTCGTCACTCACGTCACTACCGGTACTGCCACGGCAAACACTACTTTTTGTACTCTCTACAAAATCTTCCGGCGCATCACTATTTTTTGCGCTCCCACAAGACTTTCCAATGCTGCCAGTCCGATCACTGGCCTCACTGGCAACAAAACTGTTCTTAGATTCAGGATACTGGTTTCCAGTACAGTAACTACTGGAGGAGCTTTGGTGGTGACTGCTGGGAGAAGGAGGAATAGAGCGATCTTCTTTAAAGCCGAAATCTTGCGTCCTAGCAGGGGGGCCGGGGTTATTGGTGCAGGCTTTCACGGGTTTGTCAAAAGGCGAATCGAGCTCCGAAGAGCTCGAATCATCCACCGAGTCGTGCTTGAGCGAGCGTGCGTTTGCCGTTTTCGTCGAAGCAATTCCCCCCCTTTCGACTGACTGGGAACTACTGGAGGGTTGGTTTGGATCTCGATCAGTCATGCTATTGACGAGCTTCTTTGAACGGTCCCGATGGTCAAGAACCACGACGCCATGATCCGAAACCGATACACCATCTTTAGTAGGGGGACTAGCAGCAGAATTGAAAAAATAACTCTTCGCTGTGGGAACAGGCGACTCGGGAACAGCCGAAGAGATGGTGAGAGATTCCGCCCCGCAATTCGGCGCCGAGCACGCAGTGTAACTCAATTGTACGCAACCACTTTTGGAAGCCGACGCCGTCGTGGTAGCCATAACCAAACCACTCAAAAACACCAGAAACCGAGTAACCGACGCCTCCGATCAATTCCCCAAACTGGGTACCCCAAAACCACAGCCCCTCGGCATCCCCCCCCCCCTTCCCCGAAGATTTCCCAAAAAGAAGACGAACCTCACAGAACAGCCAACCCCCCTACACAGGTCAAGACTCACCACCCAGGCCCCAAACCCGCCATTAATAACGAACAAAGAAGAGCCGTAACAAAGAAAAAGAAGGAAAACCCAGAACAGATCACCGAAATTACAGGCTCGCGATCCTGGTGTGATCGTAGAGAAAAGCTGAGGCGAGCTTTTCTAGATCGGATCTGAACGAGGCAAAAGAAAAGAAAAACACTATCTTTCCCTCCGCTTTTTTTTTCTTTTTCTTCCTTTTCCAACCCTGTAATCTAATGGAGCTTCTCCGGTCTGCGAATGTGGACGAAAGGGAAAGTCACAAGCAAGCAAAGCAAGGAAGAAGCAAGAACCAAGATAGGGAGAGCTGTCCCGTTCCTGTCTTGATATTCCCCAGGCCAGTCTTCTTCCTGTAAATCCAGACAAGAGCAAAACGAAACGGATAAAATAACACGGCCTAACTAAGCAGGTACCACCATCCTGCTGCGCCAGTCACAATATAACACGTCGTGCTTTGATTGCCAATAGCACTGTTCTTACGTGCAGCCCTTCCGAGGTTTGAATGTTAATTAAGTATACGACTTAGACTTACTCTTGGGTGCCTGCGGGATTAAGCTAATAAATCCCATGGTAATTTTTGAGATTACCACGCCCTCTTATGATCTTATCACTTCAGAGTTTTTATTTTATTTTATTTTATTTTGTTTGTCAGGCAAAAATGGCTAAATGTTTTCTTTTCTAATTCCACCTATTTTTTATCATAAAAAATTAAAAATTCTTATTATGGTTATTTTCTTTTACATTTTTCTGGTGTTTGTAGTAATTTTTAAAAAAAGTTATATAACAAAAATAATCCTAATTTTAGTGAACCGGGCTGAGTCAATAAGAACTGGATTGGCCTATAATTCTGGTTCAACTGGGTCCCATCGGCCGGTTCGATTCGGTTTTTAAAACACTATGAACAGCTAAATCATATTTACAACATTTTTGGATTTTGTACCCCAATAAAACTCAGGCCAATAACAAAGTTGAACGTAAATGGCTTAAATCACAACAAATATAATAATATAACAATAATTTGGGAAATAATAATAAATTTAAACAAAAATAATAAAAACCCATATTTGTTTTAAATTATTTCAATTTTAAAAATGCTTCGTTTTTACTTAAAAATATATATAAATAATAAAAGATAGTTTTGAGGTGGGAGGTATGCAAATGGGATGGACTTTACCGAATGTTTTATTTCATTTTTGTCTTTTGTATTTGTTAGTAATGACTCATTATTTTGTCCACTTGACTTAATATGGGGAGTCATTTCATTAAATTGCATTATAATTTCTTTCTTTTTGTATGTCATTTCTTATAAAAACATTCTGTCTTATACTTCACTTGGGTATTAAGTTATTAACAGAGTTACATCACATTTATGTAAGTGGTCTAGCCTATTCTTATAAAATATTAAATAATATGTTTTAAAAATATTTAAAAAATTCATATCCTATGCAGCAAGATAGTGCAACTCTCTATGCGCATTGTAAGCATAAAATGATAAAAAAAAAAAAAAGTTTAGATATTTAGTTGACATAGGACATTGATTATTAATGGAAATTATTTAATTTCGTTACATACTATCTACCAATAGACAATGTGTCAGATGTAAACTTATCAAAAAACGGATTAACTTTCATTAAACTGTACAAGTCTTTATATACATGGGTTATACATATATAGAATGACTAAATTACCCTTATGTATGTATATATATTACACTAACATCCCCCCTCAAACTCAAGAGGGATCAAGTGAACACATCTTGAGTTTGGAACACAAATACTGAAATTGCGACTTGGTGATCGATTTAGTAAACATGTCCGCAATCTGATCCTCAGAGAGTATATAGTACAATTGGAGAGTACGCGAAACACAATGATGTCGAATAAAGTGGCAATCAAGTTCAATGTGTTTGGTCCTCTCATGAAACACATCATTGTGAGCAATTTGAATGGCACTTCTATTGTCACAATGAAGTGGAGAGGGAGTGTCCAACTGCACACCCATATCATGAAGAAGCCAACGAAGCCAAACTAGCTCGAAGTAGTGTCGACAAAGAGCTCGATATTCGACCTCGATTACTTTCGAGCGAGACACGATGAAGCGCTTCTTCTTCTTTGCGCCAAGAAATCATAGAGTCACCCAAGAAAATACAATAGCACGTAGTAGATCTCCGATCGGTAACATCACCAGCCCAATCAGCATCCGAATATACAAAGAGATGAAGCTGCGAAGAGGAACCAAAAAATAATCCCTGAAACAAATTGCCTTTAATGTATCGCATAATGCGCAAGACAGCAGCATAATGAACAGAGCGAGGAACAGACATAAACTGACTAACAACATGAACTGCATAGCTAATATCCGGACGAGAGATAGTAAAATAAAGCAACCTTCCAACTAATTGCCAATATAATGTAGGGTTAGATAATAGCTCACCATCAACAGGTCAAAGTTTAGCATTAAGCTCCATAGGACTATCACAAACCTTGCTATCAGAGAGACCAGCCCGATTGAGCAAGTCAGAAGCATACTTAACCTGAGAAAGGCTATAACCATCATCAAACGGAAGAACCTCAAGACCAAGAAAATACCGTAATTGGCCAAGATCTTTCATCTCAAAACAAGAGCTAAGATAGCGCTTGAGATCAGAGATACCATGTATGTCATCACCAGTAATCACCATATCATCAACATAGAGCAATAACTGAACTGTTCTAGAAGAAGACTGACGAGTAAATAATACAGAATCATGACTACTCTGTGTATACCCAAATTGAACAATCTTGGAACAGAAAATGGAAAACCAAGCACGCAGTGCTTGTTTGAGCCCATACAATGCACGACGAAGTTCACATACCTTCCCTGAAGGATGTAAAGAACCCGAAGGGGGCAACATATAGACTTCTTCGGTGAGTGTACCATTCAAAAAAATATTCTTCACATCCATCTAAAAAAGATCCCAGTGACGAATAGAGGCAATGGCTATCAACACATGAACTGAAGTCAATCTAGCCACCGGAGCAAACGTCTCCTCATAGTCAATGCCATACTCCTGATTATATCCTTTTACCACAAGACGAGCTTTATACCGATCAATAGAGCCATTAGCCTTAGTTTTAACCTTGTAGACCCACTTGCAACCAATAGGAGATTTACCAGGAGGAAGAGAAACAAGATCCCAAGTATGAGCTTTGTCTAAGGCTTGGAGCTCTTCAGCCATAGATTGCTGCCAGATAGGATCAGAGGAAGCTTCCCTGTAGGAGGAAGGTTCATAGACAGAGGTAAGAGTAGAAAAGAAACAGTGATAGTCATTGACACGTACCGAAGGCCGACGAATGCGCGAAGATTGACGAGGTGCTAATGGAGGGACGTCTGGTGCCAAAGCAGGAATAGGCTCAGACGACAAAGCGGAGGAAGGCACAGGCACGTCAACTGCAGGAGGTGAAGAGGACAGAGTATCATCAGACGGCGAACCTGCAACAGAATCAGAGATGGTAGAGAACAATGGAAAAACATCATCAGGAAAAATATCAAAGGCAACTGTAGGAGACATAGAAGACTGATGTGAGTGTTTTGGCAAGGAATAGAATGGAACATGTTCCCAAAAGGTGACATGACGAGATATGCGCAACTTGTTAGCAACAGGATCAAAGCACCGAAAACCTTTATGTTCAATACCATAACCCAAAAAGACACACATAGCAGACTTGGCAGATAACTTATCCCGCTCACGGTCAGGCAAAAGTACAAAGCAAGTAGAGCCAAAAACACGAAGAAAGGAATAATCTGAAGATGTATCATAAAGACAAGTGAACGAGGTCGAGTTCTACAAAACAGGTGAAGGCAACCGATTAATGAGATAAACAGAACTTAAAACAGCCTCACCTCAAAACTGTTTCGGAACTGAAGAAGACAACATGAGTGTGCGAGCTGTTTCTATAATATGCCTGTGTTTACGCTCAGCAACCCCATTATGTTGAGGAGTATAGGGGCAAGAAAGTTGATGTAAGGTACCGTGCGATTGTAACAGAGAACGAAAAACATGAGAAACATACTTTTCTCCAAAATCCGAGCGAAACACCTTTATAGATTTTGAAAATTGAGTATGAACCATAGTGGAGAAGTTAACATATGCATTATAGAACTCAGAACGAGCACGCAACAGATATACCCAATAAAAATAGCACGCAACAGAATAGTCATCAATAAAAATAACATAATAGGAAGACCCTCCCATGGTCGTAACTGGGGCAGGACCCCAGATATCAAAATGAATCACATCAAAAGGAGCCAAAGAACGGTGCTCGCTCGTATGAAATGGTAATGCAGTATGTTTCCCAAGTTTACAACTAATGCACTGTAGAGACGCTGAAGAAACAGAACCTAAACCTCCAGCTGAAATCATTTTATGCAAAGTGGAACGAGATACATGACCTAGACGATTGTGCCAAAGTATAAAATCTGAGTTTGAAGTAACAGAAAGACTACAACGGGAATAAACATAATCTGAAATGTCGAAAATATCTAACTCAAAAAGCCTTCCAACCTTACACCCTGTCCCATACACCTTCCCCGTTGATGGGTCCCGTACCAGACAACCAACATAAGAAAAAATAACATCAAGACCAAGATCACACAACTGACCAACAGATAACAGATTCATGGACAAAGCAGGAACACGAAAAACATCAGAAAGGTGAATTCCACGAGATGTACAGACAGAACCAGAATAGGAAACATAAAGCGTAGATCCATCGGCAGTATAAATAGGAAATAACAAAGAAGAAGAAGTAGACATGAAAATAATAGAATCAAATGTCATGTGATTCGATGCACCAGAATCAACGATCGAAGAAGACTTATCTGAACTGGCAGACAAAGCAGAAGTTGAGGAAGTACCTTGATCAAGACCTATGAGAGTTTAGGACAAGTGAACTTCATATGGCCAAACTCTTTGCAGTAATTGCACTTTACCTTACCCATATCCCGAATAGCAACAAGGTTGCCTTCTGCCATTAGTGTTCCAAAACAAACACAAAGATAAACAGCCAAAAGAACAAAGACCAATCAGGGCAAAATAAATTGAAGTCCAACAATGCCAAGCCAAAAATCCAACTAACAATACTCACGACCAAACTGCACACTGAATCGCACCCAAGATCAACAATGGTGCAATCAAACCACAAGCAATCGCATATACACTTCAAATCGCGCAACACAAGCCAACCAATAGCAACAGCGAACCACCGTTGTAACAGAGTCGCAGACGCCCCACGAATCAAACCGTGTAGGGCTCAAATCCACCAAAAACAACAAGGGGTTTTGAAAGATCTTACCAAACAGACAGTCGCAGCCAGCCACAAAGCAACGCAATAGGAGGATTTTCGACTCCCACACAAGTAATCGCAAGCCAAAAACCAAGATTCAAGCAACGCATCTGAGAAAGAAGCAATTTTCGACTAACAATTGTTGAAGAAGAAGAGTTGCAAGGTCAAAAGAGCACAACAAATCCCAAACACACGAAGACGCAGCCTCGCAACGACGCAACTCGAGTATGGGTTTTCAAAACCTCTCACGAACACCAAATTAGACAAAATTTCGAGAGGGGTTTGTCAAATCCTACCAAAATGACACTTAATTGACACTTATGGTCAGCCAAGAGGCGCTGGATAGCGCGGAATCCGCTCAAAAAGCCAAACTCGCGACCTGCGAGAGTCGACGACACAGCCCAAAAACCTCTTCAAATCGTCGCAAAAACGCAAGATTTCTCCAAATGTGATTGAGGGATCTGAAAGATCAAGTCAAAATGACCCTATACGTGGTCTCAGAAGGAGTTTTCACGGCCTGAAGCTCCAAAATCGCAACCCCAAAGAGGCGCCAAAACCCTAGCCCAAGGTTGAAGACGACCGAGTCACAACGAGTTGACTCGGTGACGTCGCGAACTCGGACCGAGTTGGGCCCGAGTTGAGCCAAGTTAGCCTGATTTCAGCTATTTTGTGACTGAGACTGACTGAGTCGCGCCCCTCTCAACAAAATACACAATTTTTTGGCTCTGATACCATGTAAACTTATCAAAAAACGGATTAACTTTCATTAAACTGTACAAGTCTTTATATATATGGGTTACACATACAAAATGACTAAATTACCCTTATGTATACATATATATTACACTAACAACAGATATCACTGTCGTCTATTCTTGTTCATTGAAATAAATAAACTAACTAAAAAATTCATCTTTGTTTTATCCTTCATAGTTGTTACTTTTTTTTTTTTTCTAACTAAGATTATATCAACGTTCTAGACTTCTATTTATGGACTTCAGCAGAGTGGATGCATTAGACTTACCAACCTTCAATTCATAATTTATTTATTTTTTTTCTTTTCTAAAAATATTGAATTAACCATCAATTATTAACTTAATATAAGCCACTCGTGATTATTTTCCAATGGATTGAAAGTATGATCTTTTACGGATCATACATTAATATTTAACTTTATGGTTTTTTTTTAAATGCAAAAGATAGTAGAGACCCCTTGATTTGCTAGCTAATCTGCCAAACTGTTTGCAAATCTCAAAACATGTTACCAAACCCGAAGGTCCAAGATTACCCTTAGATGCTTCGTCAAAATTCAACTTCATAAGACCATGTGATGGAGGTGACCAAATTGGCTCGACTTCTATTTTACCCGTACAGAGGAGTTGAAAATCTCCATCCATTATGCTTGGATTTGCCCCGAGTGGAATTCAGAGAACTCCTTCAACTTTGAAGCCCATATCACGATCTGTCTTTCCAAAGTATGGCACAGTTGTGCAGTATTCCTTTGTGAGCCTCTGAAATGCGTTGATTCCGCTCATACCATAGGCCCCACAGAATGTATGTCATTGACTGATTTTCCCTGAAATCCAAAGCCCTTCCTAACGTAATAGATTTCGGTCTGACTTCTACATATAGGTCCGGATAGGTAGCATCAAGACTATTATCCAGTAACCATTTATCTTTCTAGAAGTCAATTTTATCTCCTTTACCCCAAATAAATCTGATAAATCTCTGAAGATCGAAAAAAGGGGGACCATCTTCCACCATAATGGCGATAAGTTATTAGTTTTCTTTTGATTTGTAAACCATGCTCTTTGACTTTTGCGCAACTTTTATTTCACCAAATTTACCCAGGGAGCTTGATGTGATTGGTTCAGTTTCCAGATCCATTTTAATAACATCGCCTAATTTACCATAGTTATTCTCCAAATGCTCAAACCTCCTTCCTTTTTGTTTAGGCATACCTGATCCCAGTTGACCAATAATACCTTTGACTCACCATTGTTTCCACTCCAGGGAAACTTTTGCATAAGTTTTTCCATTAAATTCGCCACTGAAACTGGGCATCGAAAGAAAGATATATGATATGAAAGGACTCCAACTAGGCATGATTTTATCCAAAATTAAATGATCGGCCTTAGATAGAAACTTCCCCTTCCAAGTAGTCAAACGCCACTGCATCTTTTATATCACTGGGTCCCATAATGACTTGGTAATACTGTTATGAAAAAGAGGGAGTCTCAGATAGGTATCAGGAAACTTCCCGAATGAAAATCCCAAAATGCTTGCCTTTCTACTTGATTCATTTGGGTCTAGATTGATTCCAAAAAGATATGATTTCCCCCAATTTATCTTTTGCCTCAGACTTATTTCAAATGCATAAGTCAGACACTTTATGTTGATGCATAAATTGGTTCACTTTTTTCGCACGAATCATATATTGGTGGACAAAAGCATTTCTTTATTAATCGTGGTATAACATTGTAAATAGTACGTTTATTTTAAATACAGTGTTCTTCGTAGGTGTGTTTTCTTGTGTAATTACGCCACTACGTACACGGTGAGTTAGGCCAAATAGAAAACCACAAGAACAACAAAAGTGTTATTGCAGTTTGGAATCAAATGTCCCTACTCAGCAGGGCACTTGGCCCAAAGTGAAGAATTCACTATTCAAAGATATTATAGTAACTTACACTGAGTTACACTTCATATAGAAGTTCTCCTCCACAAAGGATCCGAACTTGTATAAAACTCTTTGATACTTCTATTGCGACACACCAACATAATACGTTTAACATCCCCCACACCAAGGCTCCCCCTTAATGTGTACTTCCCTGACGAAGGCTTTCTCCAACATCAACAATCTGGGATTGAACGGATTGAATGAGTCGTCAATGGCTTCTTGCTTCAAGCATGATGACTGCAATTACCCTCTACAGATAGCTTGTTTTCCTCTCACATGAACAGGGTAGACAAATCTCCTCAGTAAACTCTCTTTCTCTAGTTCACACACAATAGATATTCTCGATGTATTGCGTGCATTCTTTGAGAATTCTGAATCCCTAATTATAGAGAAGCAACAACATGTCCTTGTTAGAATTCTGATCTTTCCAAAATTAGACTTTGTTTTATGAAGTTATATCGTAGCAAGACTATGGTTCCTCCCATGTTTCTTGTTTTCGTTGCCTTATTTTAGTCTCCTTGTCGCACTTTTATGTCTAGTTGTGAAAACTCCCTTTGTTTGCCAATTTTGAGTTTGTAGTTCTAAATCTTTCCTAATTTTAGCATTGCCAAAAATAGCCAAACCAAATTTTTGCTTCAACAATCTTCCCCTTTGGATCTTTTTGACAAAATTCGTCTTGATTTGGACGACTCCCCCTATCATGTGATCTCGAATATACCCTGGTGTACCTTACACTGCTAGGTACATTGGCAACTACGCAGACTACCCAAACTCAAGACCAACCTATTCCCCTAAAAAGACTTTTTCTCCCCTTTTTGTCAATTAAGGGCAAAAGTCAGCAACTAAACTCTTCTTGGTTCCTCGGACTTGATTGGTGTCGTTCTTTATGGTCTAGTGTATTGTGCACTCTAGTGTACACGGATTGCTTGTGTGTACAACACAATGTACACCTAGGTCTTCTTTCTTCCCCTTTTTGTCATAAAGGAGGCAAAAGATAATTGTCCCATAACTTGCATCATTCACACCATGAGGAAGATGGATCTCCATTTGTAGTTCGAGCTCCCAAGCCTAGCCATGGACTGTAGGCACTCCTTCTCCAGCCTCTTTTTCCCTTTTTTTTCTTTCATGTACTTACACTTCATAGTACACTATTGTTATATATGACAGAGATCGAGTTGCGGTGTGGTACCTCTAGTTGGTGCAATTTATCTTTTATGCATCTGTCACATATTATCTCCACTTTACCATTTAACTCTCATTGATCTCGAACAACTTCATATTTACTTAAATCCTACAGACTCTGGCCATAGAGTTGTCTCATTCACTTGTGCCACAATTGAGCAGTGTCCACTACGGTGTAATTACACTATTGTTGCTTCAGTACTTAATAGCAGTTGCCACCAATCCTTACACCTTCACTGATATTCCCGATAACAGCATCAGTGAGGTGATTTTTTTTAACGTTAGAAGAGAGTGTCTTTTCTACTGTTTCTATACTTTCTGGAACACCTGGAGTAACTTTCGATAAACCTCAGGTGTAATAATAGGAGTGTTTACACCAGTAGGTATGTTCTCCTCTTTTCTCACCTAGATAAACTTAGATTAGGGCTTTATAATCTTCTGAAATCTACTCTATTTCTAGTCCCTCTATAGTTTATAACAGTGGGATCGGGTATGTCCTAGTATACCACGGTAGTAGCACATAGTTGTCTATGATTTTCTACTGCTTCTTTGCTGGTACGGAGTGTGTGTTGCTCTTGATGTTGAAGCTTCTAGGGAATATCCCAACTCATGAATATCACCACTCCGCTTTCCTTGTGTCAACATCTTG
Source organism: Aristolochia fimbriata (assembly GCA_019845555.1). NCBI lineage: Eukaryota > Viridiplantae > Streptophyta > Magnoliopsida > Piperales > Aristolochiaceae > Aristolochia > Aristolochia fimbriata. The sequence goes on from CM034081.1 coordinate 7,682,161, forward strand.
TCAAGTTTTTGCTTTCCTTTTTCAAACTTCTTCAATGTCTCTTGTGCTTTCAAGAACTCTTTTTTAGCATTGGACAGTAGAGTATCCTTCTCCTTCAATTTGCCTTTCAAACAGATATTCTCCTTCTCAAGTTCAATCACTTGGTTCTTCAAGTCTTGAGTGGTTACACAGATTTCTCCCCACTTTTAGATGGTCTCCAATGGAGTGCCTAGACCTGGTCCTTCATCTGAATCGATGTTCCTTCACAATTTGCAAGTTTACAAAGTGTAACAGCCAATGTATTTACACTAGATTGTTTACTGCAATCATTTGAGATTTTTGTTGTAACGACAAATTACACCCTTCATCTTCTAAATCGTTGCTACCATCATCGCTCCAGGATGCTACCAATGACTTCTTTTTCTTCAAGTTGTAAGCACTTCAGATTGAATATGCCTTCTTCCTCCACACTCGTAACTCAATATTCTCTTCCTCTAGTGTACTTACAGGAACTTGTACGTTGTCTTCGTTTGCAATAGACTATAATGCTACTCCAGACTTTTTGCTTCCTACCATAGAGTCGCTTGCTTCTTCATTCATCTCAAAAGTTTTTAATGAACCTATCAATTCATCCATGATCATATCATCAATGATTTTGTGCTCTTCGATGGCAATGACTTTCATCTTGAATTTTAAAGCGAGAATTCTCAACAATTTTCTCACAAGTCTATTGTCTGGTATTTTCTCTCCTTGTGCACATGCTTGATTCGCAATGTCTCTGACTTTGAACTCATACTATTCAATTGTCTCGTCCTCCCTCATATGAAGAAGTTCAAATTTTGTAGTCAGCATATGTAGTTTTGATATAAGTACACTTTGAGTACCATCAAAATGAGTCTCCAGAATCTTTCAAGCTTGTTTGGTGCTTGTACAACCACAAATCCTCTTGAATTGTTCAACACCAACTCCACAAAAATTGCATTAAAAGCTTTAGTGTTGCAACTCGACAATCTATCTTCTTCGGTCCAATCAGTATTAGATTTAGGAACTATCTTCTTGTTTCTCCTACTTCTTTTGTTGGGGAAACCAGTCGTCAACAATTGTTCTCCAGGCCTTTTCAACTAGTGCTTTGATGTAGGACCGCTTCTTGGCTTTCCAATATGGGTTATTTGTCCCATCTAACAGAAGTGGTCTCACGCTTGAGGCTCTTTCTTTAGACAGATTTGCCATTGTACATACACCAATGAAGTACACTGGATCTTTTCTCCAAACTGTCTTGGATCCCGCTCTGATACCAAATGTAATACCTTGTCCTTCGTAGGGGTACTTTCTTGTGTAATTACACTAGAGAGTCGATGTAATTACACTGCTACATTCACAGTGAGTTATGCCAAATAGAAAACCACCAGGACAATAGAAGTATTATCGCAGTTCAAAACTAAAAGTTTCTACTATGCTGGCACTTAGCCGAAGGTGAAGAATTCACTATTCAAAGATATTACAGTAACTTACACTGAGTTACACTTTAGATAGAAATTCTCCTCCACACGAGATATACAAAACTCTTTCATACTTCAATTGCGTAGTACCAATAGAATACGTTCGACGTGCCCACCTCAAGGCTCCCCTTTGATTTAACACACCAAGAATCCCCTTGATGTGTTCTTTCTTGATGAAGGCTTTCTCCTGAACTAACAATCTATGATTGAACAGATTAATGAGTTGTCAATGGCTTCTTGCTTCAAGCCTAATGACTGTTACGCTCCAAATATAGCTTGCTTTCTTCTCACATAAACAGGGTAGACAAATCACCTCAACAAGCTCTTTTTCTCTACTTCACGCACATTAGATCTTCTGAATGCATTGCATGCATTCTTTGAGAGTTTTGAATCCCTATTTATAGAGCAGCAACAAAATAATTCTGGTCTTTCCAGAATTATACTTTATTTTATGAAGTTATATCATAGCAGGGCTATGGTTCCACTCATGGTTCTTGCTGCTATTGCCTTATTTTAGCCTCCTTGTCGTATATAGAATCATACCTTCATATACTTTTATATCCTGTCATGAAAGTACCTCTGTCTTTGTTTCCTCAAGGAGTTCTTTTTTAGATTGGAAACTCCTTCCTTGCTAATTGTGTATCTTTGTGGTCTCCCATCTTTACTATATCTCTTAATTTTTGCAAGCCGAGCCGCTTATACATATTTCTTAATTTTAACATTGTAAAAAATAATCAACCCATGTTTTTGCTTCAACATTTATAATAATATTATTAATATTATATGTAGTTTTTTGTAATAATATTATATGTAGTTTATTTATAATAATATTATATGTAGTTTATTTATAATAATATTATATGTAGTTTATTTATAAAATTATACATAATTTGAAGGCAAAAGTGGATGTGTAATCCTTAAAAGATCCCGAAAATAATGGAGCTGTATATTTCCTCTCTTACATATAGGAGCTTACCTTCACAAAGAGGAGAAGAGTTTAATTAGAATAATTTTATTTCAAGCCTCTTTCACTATCCTATAGTAATAACTTAATTTTACCTTTCTTTTATATTAGTGTTAGGGAAGCACGAGGGCAAGTGAATCTCCTTATTTTAAAAGAATTATTAGGCATTAACTTCTATTTTGGACTTATGAGTATCTTCTCCTTTTTCTTTTTTAGAAACCTCCCTTTCTATATATTTTCATCCTCTTCAATAATTGCAATTTCAAGTAACTATATTTTAAATTGTAAAAAATAATTTTTATTTGTTATACCAAGAAATGGCATTATTTTTTATGCTAAAGTTCCACAAATAATTGCACTATTTCATTAGGAAATGCCAATATTTCATATAAAGTTATAAACACACCAAAAAACTTTTTTCGTTTTATTCTTTGTATTTTGAAATATATGAAATGTTAATTTTAATGCAAGTGAAAAAATAAAAATTATAATAAAGTTATATCTTAGTTAAAATTATCTACCTTTCTTTAGAAAAAGATTATTCAATATTCGGATAAAAAGTCCTTTTGAGTAAATTGGCGGTATAACATTTCACTACTAATTAATTCTTATTCTATGCATAATCTCAATATAATTGTAAATATTTCCAAATTACAATATGTCAAATTGAGAAGTTTTTTTATAATTAATTAAAAAAATTAAAATTAACATAAATGTCACTATTCCAAATTTAATAGCCAAAATGTCATTTTTAACCTTTGACCAAGGTTGACCACCTTGGTCAAAGGCCACGTAGGCGACACTCTCGAATTTTTTTTAAAAAAAAAAACTAAGGCGCCATTGAAATGCCGCGAACAAAAAAAAATGGGAGGCGGCCATCTTCCCAAAAAATTAGAGGCGGCTTCCAAAACCGTAAATGGATAAGCCGCCTCCTAATTTTTGGGAAAGCACTTCTAAAATTCGCCTCCCAAAGAATATTATGAATAAGTGTACTTATCCATTATACGCCTTTTTTTAGAAGGTTGTTTCCCAAAAAAATAGGGAGGCGGCATCTTTTTTAAGGGAAGGCGGCTTCTTTTTTAAGGGAAGGCGGCTTCTAAAAGCGGCCTCACTTTTTTTTTCGGGTCCAGTGTATCACCTATACGCCATTTGACCAAAGTGGTTAACCTTGGTCAAAGGTTGAAAATTATATTTTGGCTATAAAATTTGGAATAATGACATTTGTGTCAATTTTTATTTTTTTAAATTAATTATAAAAAAACTTCCCACAAATAGGGTGTAAATTAGTAGAGAAAAATGGTTAGTGTAGTCAATTTTGATTTTTAAATTTTTAGTAATAAAAAGCTCATTTGCTTTTTATTCTTAAATCGATTCACCTGAAAATGGAACTTCCCGGTTTTCAAGTGGTTATCATCCAACAGCAGGCAACTGAAATATCTCCGAGCTCACAAACCATCTTCAGCCACGTAAATCGTAATTCGTCTCCACCTTCAACATCCTTCGGATGCCGCATCTGTCGATTATCATTTTCGCGAAAATAATCACCGTCCACCGTTCTCTGCAGATCAAAACACCACTACATGGTCTTCATGTGCTGATTGTATAATTCGAAAGACTGAGGAAGCTAAGAAAAGTAAAGTTCACAATCGTTTTCGTTCTTCCGGTTTCTGTTACCTTCGCTTCTGTGTTGTGAACGTGGAGAAGAAATTTGAAATTTCTTGAGAGTGGAAAATGGCGATGGCCTCGAGTGCCGTAGTGTTTCAGAAGGTGCGGAAACCACTACTTGATGAAGGTTTATTTCGGTTCTCACTTTTCGTTTTAGGTTTTTCTCTTTTCTTCTTTGGTATTGATGCAAATTGTGAAGAATTGGGCGATTGAATCTTTTGGGTTTTGGTTGCAGTCTAATGGTGTACAAGTTTTCTGCCGTAAAAAGGAGAAGGATCGAGAACAGCACCCTTACAAAGTCATTGAAATTACTCCACCGCCTAAGAACCTAGGCGTTCGTTGTTTCCCCCCGGTAAGCTGAAAAAAAATGTATATTTACTGGCATTGACCTCACAGTTTTCGTAGTTTTGTTTCATGTTTGTGGGCGAGTTATTGTCGGAATTATTGTTAGACAGCTCTGTTGCTGGCAAAATGAAAGGAACCGTTTACCTACGTCCTTTACATGACGCTTGTTCTGTAGCTCGGTTGTTACCACCTCAATGTCTGATACTGGAATAGTTAGGTTCATTATACGATGTGTTCTGTTCTGTAGGTCTTTGCGTTGTTTGTATTGTATGCTAGTCACATCATGCTATTATTTTTGGTGTTTCTATATTTGTTATGCTTATGCAGTGTTGCGGTGTTCAGTTTTAGCTTCCTCTTGCCTGTTCAGAGAAATAATAGTCTCTATGATATTACCAATGGATTTGTTTAAAGAGACATTTAGAATAGCGCTTGCAAAACTCCTCTAATTAGTCTCTGAGCGCCTGGTTGAATTAAGCTAATGGGTTCATTTGCAAACTGTAAATTGACTTGCTTTGAGAGCAGGTAAGCTGCTCAAGAGAGCAGTTGCAGAAATTAATACTGATTTTTTTTAAAGACATTTTTTATCTTTACTAAAACATTGAAGCTTGTTTATCCTGCGAGTTGGACCTGTGGAATTAGTCATGCTTAACTTCGAATCAACTAGATAGCTGAGTTGAACTCCTCTTTCCTCTGTCTGTGCCCCTTCTTGCACTCTGAATGGTAGTGATGAGCTCTTCTGTTTATGAAGCTCCAACTTTTTATCTGTTCTTTCTAGAGTGGAATGATGTGGAAGTTGGTGGCATCCTTCGCCAAAGAAAAAAAAAAATCAAATCAAATGGATGTTGTTGACAATGTTGGAAGTAGATGGAACAATTTGTTCCAAACTTGTAGAACCTAATTCATTTAACCACTCATGGATCCACTAGTTCTTATATAACTGAACAGGAAAAGCCAGACTAAGAGCCTATAAGGCTCGCTATGTCATGAAACTATTTTGTGACAGATAAAAATTCTGTTAAATAAAGATATATTAAATCCAGCTTTCTTATTACTTTTTTTTTTTCAACAAGAATATGCAGTGTGGAGAGAGTGTCACTATAGAAGGTCAGGCATATACAGTTTCAGCTGTGATTCACCGGTACCAACTGAGGAAGGGAAAGTATGAGCCCAGTGAGAAGAGACTTGATGTCCAGAGTACAGGGAGATATATCCTAAACTTGTATTTGGAGAATCTGTTGGACAATTCTTGAATATTGCTCCTTGTATGTCTATTGGCTCGAATAGATATGCTTCTTTTATAACGATATTCAAAGTTATTGAAGAAGAGCGTTTTCTCCAAGTAGCATGGTACTTGTGCTTTGGGAAAGATCTTGATAATACAGTTTTTTGGTGATAAATTAAATCCAATTGGGTAAATAATCTTAATGTGACAATTTTATAGGATCATAGAAATGAGCTACAGTTCAGAGGTTCAGTCTCAATTTGCTACTAAAGAAAAGACGAGGTCAAGGAACCAGGGGTCACATTATTTTGACGCTTTCATTTGTGTTGAGATTCTATCAAATTTGTTCCCGAGAAGAACTCTGTAGTTACTAACTAATCTACTCAAAACTGTTGTTTTCTTGTTTAAGAAGCAATACATGTGTCACAGTGCCCTGACATTTTAGAACGGTGGCCCTTGAAACACATAACAGTTTTAAGTATTTGTGAAAGACTCAACAAAAGATGAATTCAGTGAGGCCTTTTCGGGGCCTTGCATGCAGCAAACGAATTTGAATTCATTTCTCTTCGCATCTGTAAACATCAAGCAGGCGAGTTTAAGACAATGGACGCCTGAAACTTAGTTCAAGAATTGATAAAAAAGAAGGATATAATGTCAAAGAAGACAACCCAACAGCTTTGTCAAAATCAATGTGTACAAAGCAGCCAAAAATGCACCAACAGGAATTGTAACAACCCATGAAGCTACAATCTCCTTAACTGTTTCAGATCTCACACTGTTAAGGCCCCTGGCAAACCCTACTCCCATGACAGCCCCTACAAGCGTGTGAGTTGCAGATATGGGTAGGCCTAGCTTTGATGCCACCATGACCACTGAAGCAGCTGCAAACTCTGCAGCAAAACCCCTTGTTGGAGTGAGCTCTGTTATCTTCTTTCCTATGGTAGCGATCACTCTGTACCCCCACATTGTCAACCCTGCAACGATACCAAATCCACCCCATGCAAGTACATCTGTTGGGATCACGATTTCACCACCCCAGGAGCTGCCCTGAAGAATGGAGAGAGCTGCTGCCAGAGGGCCAATAGCATTTGAGACGTCATTTCCACCATGTGCAAATGACATAAAGCAAGCAGAAAGGACCTGCATGTACCCAAAGACGCTGTAGACAATCTTGAGCTGATTTCCAGTTGGGCCTGCAAAATCAGCTAGTAGTCCAATAGTTTTAGGTTGTATGGAAGTATCTTTAGGTTCAGGTTTCTCCGTTTCTGACGTTAGGAGATCTCCAAGCTGTTTGTTGATAACTCTGCTGACTAAAAAGGCCCCAGCCATCCCACATGCTAAGGCTTGAACTAGGGCTATGGGAGGGATCTTACTGAGGGGGAATGCAGCAAAGGATATGCCGGATACACCCAAAAATACGGCAATAGGAGCAGCAGTAGCAGCAGCCTGTCCAGGATTTGGAGCACTGTACACAAACTAAACAAAGATGAAAACCAGACAGAGTTAGCAATTTCCAGGGTTATTTACTTTGAAGCATATAAAGAAAAAGACCTGCTACTAAATTTGGATCTATTCAAATAAGTTATACAAAGAAACAAAGACCACAACCCCATATCGTCCCATCCTAGGGAGCATTCAAGCATCAGGGCTAGTTTGAGAGTTAAAATTAGTTCAATATGGTATGACTGAAGCTTACCCTTCGAATGCATCTGTAAACTAGAAATGAGACAGCAGCCCCCATTGCCGGTGAAATGACCCAAGAGGAAGCCACTCTAGCTAGTGAACTCCAAAAGACAGCGCCTACTCCACCATGGATTAGACCAAATCCAACCATTGCTCCTACGATACAGTGTGTGGTCGAAACAGGCCACCCATAGTATGATGCCACCTGAATACAGAAGCAAACAAGCAAAATTTTCTAATTCTCTCCAAGGCAAAGTAAGAATGCTAGAAGAGCTTTATGAAAACATATCAACCAGTAGAATGCACGTTGAATACAGTAAATGCGTCAATAACAAGCAAATGACAACGACTAAAAAATGAGAGCATCCAAGAAGCAGAAAGTGCACAACAGAGAGCTCAATTTTGAGGGAATTCACCTGCAACCAAGTGCCAGCAGCCGCCAGAGAAGACAGTAAGCCTGCAAAGAGCAGAGTATCCTTGCCCTGAAAGACATTGGAAACCAAAATTCCCTTCTGCATTGTACTGGTAACATGGGTCCCCATCAAAAACGCTCCAGAGAACTCCAGCACTGCCGCCGTCAAAACCGCTTGACGGAGAGTCAGTGCACCGGAACCGACCGAAGTTCCCATTGCATTGGCGACATCGTTAGCTCCAATATTCCACGCCATATAAAAACCCAACAGCAGCGTTACATAAGAGAGGATGTTTCTCTTTAGTCCCAATCCCAGTCCCAGAGATTTCATGAACCATGGAAGAGTCAAAGCCGCCAGAGCAATACAGAGCGATATCGCGGAAGCTGTTCTGGAAGAGATACTAAACGCCTTCGCCATCTCTGACAATCCCTCGGTTTTGTCTTCGGATTTCGTCTCATTTTCCAGTAATTTCTCCCCATCCGCGTCACTCTCCGCATCTGCGAAAGACGATAAAGCAGCACAAGGGAGTAGAATCCTCCTGCAACCGTAAACCTGAACAACCCTCAAAGGAATCTGCGGTCTACTGCAAAAGGGTATCTCTCTTTTAGACGAAACACTGCGAAGGAAGAGGTGAGAATCCTGAAGAAGAAAGGCCCCTCGAGAAAGCCCAACTCCAGTACCCCTCGAAAAACAGGACGGAGTCATATCGGGGACAACGAATACAGACCGACAAAAACCTCCGAACGAGTTACAGAAAAAGGATACAGAGAGAATAGCGCGAGAGAGAATCTATGGCGGATTTTCATCAATGGAAATGAGAGGAAGCGAGAGAGATTCTTCTGTGGCAGACGCGCAGCAGAAGAAAAAGAAGGGCTCGTTAGCCATCCTTGCTAGTTTTTGAAGGAAAGAAGCGAAGCTTTTCCATTTTTTTTTTTCGTCTGGTGTGGATTTGCTGTTGCGGGCGACTAGCGGAATGAGTGGTGAAGAACGGAGTGTAATCCATTCCCACCAAGTCTTGCTGTCGCAGGGAGACGACAGGAGAATGCAAAGGCGTTATAACGACCACCGCATTTACGTAATTCTCCAATACTCCCGGGTCGTATAACTCTTTCTCTATGGCCACAAGAATATGAAAGTTAGGGATGGCAACGGGTTCCCCCCCCACCGACCCGACCCGCTTAAAGCGGGTTCGGGTTTGTTAATTTTCCCCGCGGGGCGGGTTTAGTATTATGGAGCGAAACCCATCACGGGTTCGGCAGGAACGGGTTTCGCCCCAAAAACCTGACCTGACCTGTTTAATATTTATTAAAAACATAAAATATTAAAAGGTAAATATATAATAAAAAATATATTAATAAATTTTATGTATGATAAAATATTTAAGTTAAGTATTTATATGTTTATAGATTTATAATATTTATTTTAGAATTTATTTATATTTTTTAAAATTTTAATATAAAATATGTCAAAATAGGTCGGGTCAGGTCGGGTACCTGCAGGGTGGGGCGGGTTTTCGCGGGTTCGGGGCGGATTTTTTGCCCCGCGGGGCGGGTTTTCACAGGGACGGGTTTTCCCGTATTTTCACGGGGCGGGGACGGGTTTCCAAAAACCCGCCCGCCCACCCCTAATGAAAATAGGTCAAGGTTAGAGGACCAGGCAGAAACTGGATAAGATTACGTAGTGAAGTTTGCACTTAAAATGGATTTCCCCCCTTCAAATGAGTTCAGATCACGTGGAGCCCCCAAATAGATTCATTCTAATAGATTCATTCTATAAGTGAGTGCATACTATTGAGACTCTTGTTAGTGAGTACGTGAGAATCACACACTAATATACGGAGAATTTGGTTGGTGCATGCTAGAGGTTCCCAATTCACATGTGATAGCTTACATTTAGCACAACAATACCACCACTTAGGAAATTATCCATATCAAAGTTAAGGTAAATTAGACGAAGTCCTCAATTACAATGTTTATACATTTCTAACTCTATGTTTTCCTTTTTTTGTCATTTAATCTTACTTTCTAACAAGATTAAGGCCATATATGATATATTGTTGTAGAATTGGTCAGTTTGCGTCCCGAAAAACTCATTAGTGCTTTAAAATCATGATTTCTCCATTAAAACAAACACAAAACTAGAATTGGTAAAATATCTTTGATGATAAGACCATTTGTTTTGTTATACTCACTCCTTTTAACCACATTTTTATCAACTTAGACTCTGGAATTGACTCAGATACCTGACAATCAAAGTTGGAGGTTTGGTGGATTGTGGTCGATCGTTTGTGGACTACTGGACTCCACCCAAGTGGGAGGAGGAGACCATCCCTGAGTTATCAACGAAATAAAACTCTTCAAACTTGGGCAACTCTTTGGTAGCACACGGCTATGCTTTTTGCAGGTCAAAAGTTCCTCATTTATGGAAAAAGGTCATTCTCACAGAGATAGTTTTGTTTGGGTTAATATCTCTTTGAAACAAGAGATTTTGTGAGTTAAATGAAGTTTTTCCAAAATGACTCTTTAAGTTAACTCTTTAAAAGAATCATTTTTAGAACAATTTTGTTTTGGAACTATTTCAAAAGAACTAAAACCTCGTGTTTCAAAGAGGGGTAAATATAAAGAGATATCAACGTTCTCTTATCCCTTGGCTGTTTTTACTAAGAACTAGAGACTCTCATGTACTTCAAAAAAGGCTTAGGTTGCTCATGAAAGAAATGACTATATGTTTGGCCCACATTTGCTATGCCTAAGGCTCAGAGTATGTCACGTCAAGGTGCTAGCAAAATGTATTATATGTCGCTTAGTTAAGAACATTTAGTCCTAAAATTTATGAATACAAAATTAAATTCATAGAACTTTTTTTAAGAATAATTAAAAAAAATAAAAAATTATAAAAATGACACTATTTCAAACATATTTGTCAAAATATCACTATTTATCGACTCGGTCAAACACCACGTAGGCGACACGCTGGCCTGCAGACGCCAGCGTGTCGCCGTATTTTTTTTACAAGAGCAATCCATAGGCGGCATTAAAATGCCGCCTACAGAAAAAAATACGAACGAGGCGGCTTTAAAATGCCGCCTACACCTAAATGCGAGGCGGCATCGAAACGCCGCCTTTGTTAACGAATCCAAAAGAGGTGGCATTCTCATGCCGCCACAGTTAAAAATGTGAGGCGGCATTTCGATGCTGCCTCAACCCGGACTTAGAGTAATTTCGTATTTTCAGCCGAAGGACTAAAACTCAGGGAGGCGGCATCGCGATGCCGCCTAACTTAAGTGTAGGCGGCATCGCGATGCCGCATCGTCTTCTTTTTTAACCCCCCCGACCCTCTTCTTTCTCTTCTTCCTTCATTCTCCCAAATCGAACCGCGCAAAAAAAACCCTTTTTCTCTCTTCCTTTCGTCCCTATTTTCGCCGAATCGAAGCAGCAAATCAGCGATTGGAGGTTGTGCGATCGCAAATCGTGCGTTTCTCCCGCGGATCTTCGTCTTTTCGTTGTAAAAGTAAGTTATTTTTTCATTTTTCGTGAGTTAGAATTTGTTTGGACGTCGTTTTGATGATTTGGTGCATGTTTTTAGTTGAAATCGCTCCTATTGTAGTGTATTAACCATGATTATGCTACGAATTTCATGTTTGTTGCTTTATTTAGGGTTAAATTTCATGTATTGCGTGGATTTGGGGTATCTTATTTTTAGGGTTTAGGGTTTTGAGGCTAATTTTGGGTTTTGTAGCTAATTTTGGGTTTTGTAGCTAATTTAGGGTTTTGATGTTAATTTAGGAAATTTGAAGCCTATTTAGGGTTTTTTATATTAATTTTGATTTTATGCTATTTTAGGGGTTTTATGGTAATTAATTGATTTTATGCTTATTTAGGGTTTTTTAGGCTAATTTGGGAATTTGTATGGTAATGTTGATTTTATGTTAAGTTATGGTTTTATACGCTAATTAAGGATTTTTAATGGTAATTCAGTCATTTTTTATGCTAATTGAGGTTTTAGGCTAATTTAGGATTTTATAGGCTAATTTACTATTATGAGGCGTTGTAGTTTTGTAGAGGCGTTGTAGTTTCTTGGACAGTTTTCTAGAGGCGTTGTAGGACAGAAGGGATTTGTGGATCTTGGAATAAGTACATTACGCCAAAAAGTGGTTTTGCATGAAGAATTATAATCCAAGTTGTGTGGTGTATGAGATGAGTTGTGATTGAAAACTTAAATGTTTGTTGTTTAATTTCAGTTGAAGATGGCAGTCGTACCTGCGTGTTGTTATTTTGGTGGTGAATTTATTTTTTAGCACGATAATGTGGTCGGCTATAGCGGGGGAACAACCAGACTTATATATCTAGAGCTGACGTGCTCGTTTAATACGTTGTGCACTATGATGTATAATGTTCTTGGAGGGAACCCACGCACGGACCACATTTCAATATGGTTGAGTTTTACGTGCAATGGTCGGTTGATGTACACTCCCGTACTCGATGATGTGTCACTCGAGAACGGATTAGGCATGGTGAAGCATGAGTTTCAATCAATGCTGGAGTTGTTTGTGAAGCGGGATACCTACTCCTATGAGATGGATAGTAGAAGAAGTTTGGAAAATGTGGGTGGAACCGGCGAAGGAGCTGTTATGGTATACGGGGGGCAAGCTCCGGCCGAAGGGGATGAGATAGTTGAAAGACCTATTGTAGAATTCATCCCTGAAGAAAGGTGAGAATCATCACTTTAGCCTAGTTTAAAGTTTTACTTAATTTCAGTTTCGCATTAGTTGTTGATGAAGTTACAATTGAATTCAGGGAACTAAGTGGGGACGCCATTGATAATTCTAGTGGCGAGGAGTCGTGGCCGGATCTAATTAGAGAGGAAGTTGAGGAAAAAGAAGATGTTGAATTACCCCTTCCTACCATGGGAGTCCCACCTCTAGAGGAAAATGATGCACCGTATCCCGATCCGTGGATAGGAGTGATGGACATGGATGTCACATATAGGAACACAATGGTCCCAGGTGTAGATGATGACAATGTACCCCCACCCGTCGGTGTTGGAGTCGGTCAGAGGTTTATGACTAAGGACGCATTAGTGATGTACTTGAAGGACTACTGCATAAGTAGACATGTCCAATTCAGGGTACATAAATCGGGACCGACGATTTATTCTGTTCATTGCACAGGTGATCAGTGTCCATGGCACGTATACGCGTCATTCAGTATGAAGTTGAACATGTGGAAAATTAGACGATGCAATGATGAACACACGTGTTTGAACGCCGAGCTGAGCATGGACAACCGGTTGTGCACCTCTAGAGTGATATGTAACTTAATTATGCCCAATGTGAGGACAAGTTTCACTCTGTCTCCGTATGAGATCATTCAGCTGGTTGAGGACAAATATCATATTCAGGTGAGTTATAGTAGGCCATGGAGGGCAAGGAACAAAGCACTAGTTGTTGTATTTGGTGGCTGAGAGGAGTCGTACAACTTATTACCTCAGTTTTTTAAGGCAATCAAAGACACAAATCGAGGTACTAACTACAAGGTGATAACCACGGATGAAGATGTGACACGCAGAAATTTTGTGCGGTTTGATAGGGCATTTTGGACATTTGGACCAGTTATCCATGAATTTCAGTTTTGTAGGCCCTTCATCAATGTAGATGGGACTCATTTGTACTGGAAGTACAAAGGTTGTCTGCTGATAGCTACGTCGTTTGATGGAGATAACCGATTATTTTCCCTGGCCTTTGCACTTGTGGAGACAGAGAACATCGATACGTGGACTTGGTTTATATCATGTTTGGGGCGTCAGGTGGTTAGAGGGAGGTCTCCGATGTACATCATCTCTGACCGTCACATTGGTATACCATCCTAGAGGTTATACCGAGGAGGCATTGGTACGTACTTAACTTTGTGAAATGATAATTTCTTTATTAACATTTTTAACTTATGTTTTTCTTTCGCAGTTGGGTTGTGTAAGGAACGTGGTTGAGCGCGTCAACCATAGGGCAACCTTATACCCATCATCCACAGACCCACACTGGCTGGAGATTGAACACTACTGTCAGTCGGTCCTCCACAGTCTTCCACTCTTGGAGGGAGCGATCATCAGCGGAGATGTGTCACATGCTGGTGAGCCTTCTCACGTGGTCGAGCCAGCCAGAGATAGAGCTCCACGATGACGTCGTGCAAGGCGTCGGCCTACAGCTGAGACAACGACTCGTGTCGAGGACTCTGACGAGGTTCCAGCCGTACCGGAGCCTACGGTGCTCGATCTTCCACCTGAGCAGACACCCGACACGGAGCCCAGCCCGCCCCTTGAGCAACCTCTTGAGCAGCCCCAGGAGGAGCCCAACCGCCACCCTCCTTTTCGAAAGATTTATACAAGAAGGCATAAAAAGGCAATTGGTGCACCAGAGCCCAGTTCTGCCTTATGATTGTTTCTGTAATTTATATTTGTTGTTTTTATTATTTTTTATGTATTTAAATTTGTATACTTATATTTTATATAGTTTTCATTTATTTTTCATGATAGATGTGTTTATTTACTTTATAGTTATGTAGTGTGATCTGTTTTGGATTATGAATGTTAACAGGTAATTACAGGTTCAAAAATAGACAAAGCAAAAACAAAAAAATAATTAACAAAAAAATTAAATAAAGGCGGCATTTAAATGCCGCCTTTAGTTTAAAAAGATGAGGCGACTTTTATATGCCGCCTTCGAAATTGAACTAAAGGCGGCTTTTATATGCCGCCTACATAGTTTAACTAAAGGCGGCTTTTATATGCCGCCTACATAGTTTAACTAAAGGCGGCATCTAGATGCCGCCTCCAACACGATAAGACTTTCAGCCTTTGACCTCGAATTTTCACTAAGTGTCAGCGATGCGGCATCTAAAAGCCGCCTCATTTTTTTAAATGAGACAGCGTTTTCAAGCGTTAGGCGGCATTTCGAAGTCGCCTCGCTGTTTGTTGTAGGCAGCTTTGAAATGTTGCCTCGTATTTTTTTCTGTAGGCGGCATTTTAATGCCGCCTACGGTTTCCTCTTTTAAAAAAAATACGACGACATGCTGGCGGCTGCAGGCCAGCGTGTCACCTACGTGGTGTTTGACCGAGTTGGTCAAACTTGACCAACTCGGTCAAATGATGAATAGTAACATTTTGGCAAATATGTTCAGAATAGTGTCATTTTTGTAATTTTTTATTTTTTTTAATTATTCTTAAAAAAAGGTCGAATTTTATCAATTTGACATTTGATCAATGGGAGGTGGGTGTTTTCATGACACTGTGTCTTAGTGCCTTATACTTAGAATTCATCCGGGTCATTAAGGTGAGAATTGGGGTAACTCATTTAGACCTTTGTATGTTTAGATAGCCACATATGAGGTGTTGGGCGTGGGACCATGCACTGACTTAGATGTGTCATTACCATACAACATTGTGCATGTTGCACATAAGATGGGTAAGCAAATATCTGGTGAATGAGCCTTGAGCCTATGTGACCGATCACCTCTGAGTCTAACTTCTTTTAATCTTGAGAATTGATCTGACTTCAGTTATGGTGTATAATTCTTTTGGAGTAGAATTGATAACATTAATGATATATTTTGATATATTTAACCACTTTGAAAATTTAATACTATTAACATTGTCTAGCATGTTTTATTCTTAGAGAATCTTAACCAGAGATAAAATCATAGTTTTGAGATACATGGATAAACCCAATAAATTATTGATTTACTCAACTTATATATATTCCGATTCTTATAATTAATTTTATGAAATAATTATTTTAAAATTATTTTGGTTTAAAACATTATTGGATTGGAACAATCTTATCAAAATCATAGAAAAATACTCATATATTTACCAATCCAACCTTGTTAAAAGTTACAAATTAATATGTTAATTTTTAATAAAAACTATGTTATAAATAATCACGTAGCATGTTATTTAAATACTATATAATTTAGTACCATCTAATATATTGTTATTGATCACTAATTAATATATTACTGAGTTTTTCCATCTGATCAAAGTGTTACCCCTACTAATATGTTATAATTAATATGTTATTAACCACCGACTAGAATATTATTACTATCAATTAATATATTATTGACCACCAATAAATACGTTACTAATTTTTTTCTTCACTGGTTTAAAAAAATAAAATAAAAAATATTTTCTTTATATAATATATGATTTATCTTTTCAATAATATTCACATAATAATCGGTGTCTTGTCAACAATTGTTCTATGAGTCGTTGACCCAGGCGAGCAGCTCGTGTACCCTGCTGGGGTTTGACGGGCAAGAACGACGAGCTACCGGCACTCGCAGAAATCGAGTTTCATGGTTCCTACTTCCTAGGGCTGGTTAGGTTTTTCCCCTTCCCCGTGGATTCCTCTTCCCATATAAACCTAACCCCTCCCGCCGTTGGTCTCTCTCAAAAAGCCACACAAAAATCTCCCGAATCGAAAGCCATGGATTCGAAGCCCAACCCCGAAGTCGAGAACCACGCCGAACAAGCTAACGACCTCGCGGAAGATGAAAAATCTCATCCTCACACCGGCGACGGAGCTAGCCCAGGGTAAGTCCTGCCGTTCCTCTCGCCGCTTCTATTTTCCTTCCTTTTGCGCCTGTCATGTTTTTCTTCTCTTACTTTACACGGTTGTTTACTTGTTCGTTTACAGAAAGATCTTTATTGGTGGTTTGGCCAAAGAGACCACATCAGGTTAGTATGGTTCACTACTTAGGTCGTTTTTGTTTAGTTTTTTAGGGTTTTTGATTGATCTTCTATTTCGTTTTTTTTTTAATGTCGTCTTTCAGCACAATTTACCAAGTATTTTGGTAAGTATGGGGAGGTCACGGATTGGGTGATTATGAAGGACAGGCGAACGGGGCAACCGCGAGGGTTTGGGTTTGTGACCTATGCTGATCCAGCTGTGGTTGATAAAGTCATCCAAGACGTGCACGTCATTAATGGAAAGCAAGTAAGATTCCAGCTTTTTGTCTACTCCATAGAGTTTTACTGTGTAGTTATAGTCCTTCAGCTTGTTATAAGTGGCATTGGTTTGGGAACATTTTAGGTAGAGATCAAAAGAACTATTCCTAAAGGAGCTGTAGGGACCAAGGATTTTAGGACAAAAAAGATCTTTGTCGGTGGAATTCCTACAACTGTAAATGAAGGTGGTTGATAATTTTTTTGTTAAAATTTCGTCCCATATTTTGGAAGTCTCGTGTCTTTAACATTTTCTTAATGACTCAGATGAGTTCAAGGAGTTCTTTGCGAAATTTGGAGATGTAAAGGAGCACCAAATCATGCGAGATCATTCCACCAGTAGGTCTAGAGGTTTCGGTTTTATCACGTTTGATTCTGAGCAAGCTGTAGATGATCTATTGGCTAAAGGGAACAAGGTGGAGTTTGCTGGGACTCAGGTATGTGTATTGTATGTGAGAATCTGTAAAACCAAAACTTAACCTTTTTAAAAAAAAATTCTGTTGTTAAAGTATTCGCTGCATTTGCTTGATTGACATGCAAAGCTATAATTCATCCAGGCGTGGTTTTGGAGGTAGGGGTAGGTGGTGAGCATTAGTAGTTTTGTGGGGGTTCACAAGCGTTTCTTTACCAGTCTCCTTCTGTCAGCGAGTCTTAGATAGTAGAAGTCTCACTCTTCTAGGTTAATGTTTTCGTTTTGTTGTAGGTGGAGATCAAGAAGGCAGAACCAAAGAAAGCCTCGAACCCACCTCCGCCTAAACATTATAGTGATCCTAGACCAGCTTATGGTGGTGGGTTTGGGGACACTTATGGTGGTTATGGTGGAGGTGGTGGTTATGGTGCTAGTGCATATAGGTCTGGAGGGGCTTATGGTGGTAGGCCAGGTGGTTATGGTGGGTATGGGGCAAGTGAATTTGGTGGCGGCTATGGTGGATATGGTGGGACAGGTCTAGGAGCTTATAGGGGAGGAGAATCTTCTCTAGGCTACTCAAGCAGATATGGTGGGAGTTTTGGTAGGGGATACGATTTAGGTGGGTACGGTGGTGCAGGTGACGGATATGGAGGATATGGTAGTGGCGCTGCTGCTGGAGGCTATGGTGGAGGTTATGAAAGTGGGCTTGGTGGTGGTTATGGAGGAAGTGGTGGAACATTTTATGGTAGTAGGGGAGGATATGGAGGTAGTGGTGGTGGTCGTTACCATCCTTATTCTCGGTAGGGTGAGAGTGTATTGGCTAAACAAGAGATTTTAGTCCTCAAGGGTCCAAGGCAAAGCAAGGATTGAATCTTTTAACTTGTAGAATCAGGTGATTCTGTGATAGCAAGAAGTTTTCTCCCCCAGTGTAGAAGGGGAAGATTTTCTTGTTTACACACCTTGCCTATTGTATAAGGATGATGTTTTTTCCATTACATTTGATGCATCTTTGCACAAGATTATTGCGACTTTGAGAAAGAAACATACTATTTCCTCTCCTTTTTCTCTAATTAAGACTTTAGCTTATTGCTCCCATGTAGGATTTTTATTACTGGTAGTTGCGTATTTAGTGCTTCTCTGTTATTGACAGCTTTGTTTAGCTTTCCTTGTATAGTTTTGTGCTATGTGGGTTCCTTTGTGAGTAATGATACCAACTGAACAACCTAGCATACATCTTTATTATCATTTTTAGGATAAGGTCTAAACACTTTTGTAAACTGATTTCTGATTTGGATTTGTTTGCACCTAGATTTGGATGAAATTCTAGAGACTGATACAGATGTTTTGTTTTTTCTTTTAATTGGTTGTTTATGAATACCCTACCCTGAACCCTCTTGAGGCTGAACCTGGGAGCCAAACGCCCAATTGTAGATGGCATATGTTAATGGGCTGCATTCTGCTCTGTTCATACATTATCATACATACATCAGTTTATTTTGTTTGATAATTATTTCTAAGAGCTACGTGATATTTTCTATTGTTTTTGGTGCAGATGCTGAGGTTCTCATTCTGTACTCATGTCTTGAACTACTTGTTTCATTTGGTTGTCATTGTTTCATTACTTTATTTAGCAAAGTATATGAAATTGTGAATATTTGATTGGACGTAGTGTCTTTTTTCATATATCAAAAACTAGTGTGAAGCAGTGTTGTTTGTACTTGGTCATTTCTTTTGTTTGTTCAGTCTCAAGTTGAGTGCCTTTTTCAGTTGAAAAAAAATCTAACAACTTCCCTTTCCACTATTCAGTCTTAACACATACACTGTGCATGTACTCACACAGACGTGTACACAGAGGCTTAAAGGGCTTGCATAGCTTTGAGCTTTGCTTCTTAGATAGCCCACCCTTGAAGCCCTGTGCAGCTGTGAAGCTTCCTCTTACTATGTCTTTGTGAACAGGACCAACTGAAATTTGCTTGTTGTGGTTTCTCATTTTTACATTAAGTTATATTTCTGTGGTTTTCAAGAGCTGCAAGCCCACTGAAGTATTCTTGGTCTTCTATGTGGTTGGATGATTCCAAATAAGCATCAGCTTTGATGTTGCCTTTGGATTATTGTCATTGTTTCTCAGCCCCTCTCCAAAGTTGGTCTGCAGTGTCCTCTATTATTTTCCTTTAAAATGTTTTACCCGATAATTTTCCTTAAAAATGTCTTGTGTGAGATACTTTTGGCTTGTTCATTACTAGATATAAAGCTGAATATTATAATCCGTTTATTAAATCTAGTGAGGAAGTTCTTATTTGTTTGTATGTGGTTAACCCCCTTCATGGCATCATGTTCTGTACTGAGTAGACATTCCTCTGCGTTTACGGAATTGTATGGTCTTTGAGAAAGATAAGAAACAAAAGAGTATATGGTACTGATCGTTTTCTCACTAGACAGAAATCTTGGAGGGCTTAAAACTCCGTTGCAGCTGAATAATTATTGTTGATAGAATATGAACATCTATATGTGAAGTTGTTAATTTCTCTATTGTCGTTTTGTTTAGATACTGTATCCCTGACATTGGTTATAAAGCTCATTTATAGTTCAATGTGTTTGTGCTGACCTCCTGTCTCTTTTGTGCCATAACTTTACGACAAGTTGGTGTTTTATGAAATGGTATGGATGCTGAAATGGAAGAAACATTTTTTATGTATTGAACTGTCAGTTGTTACATAATCAGTTCGGCGGCTTTTGTATCTCTATTTGAATGGTATCCAGTTACAACGCTGCAAATGTTCTTTTGAAACCCTTCTAGTTCGTAGCTCTGAGGCATCTGTACGTTGCCAACAGTTAATAACTCGAGGTATTGTAATAGAAAACTGTGGTTTTTAATGGCGTCGTGGGTCATTATTTTTCTCTAGTGGAATTGAAATGTGCTCATGCCTATGATATCGGGACATATCAAAATGAGGTATGACAATTAACCGATTAGTGTTGGATTTTTTTTTTAACTTATTCATAAACGCTGTTGAACTGCGTGAAAAATGTTCAACAGAGGTGACGTTGGTTGCAAGTTTGTTTGGTGGGTCTTACAGACCAGTGAAATTGTTTGGTATCAATCTCAGATCAAAGGTGGTTTTCGACTAAGAAAGCTTTAACTTCGTTGGTGATACATCCATCCACTTTTGTTGTGCGTCCACCTGCTGTTGGGACTTGGCAGAGCCAGTCCATCCGCTTACGTGAATTGAAATGTGCAAATTGTTGATTTAACGAAGCTGTGCATTACAAAAGCCAAAAACCATTCGGTACTAAACTGAAAAATAAAAATTCCAATATGAACAAATCGCATTTACATCATTACGAGGCTGTTTAATTTATCTAGAGAGAAAGATGGCAGCACCAACCAAAGTCAACCACAAGGCCATGGAAACCCAGAAAGCTTTGTCTTTCTCCCAGTCCTTGGGTGGTCGCCACACCAAGAAGTCTGCCAGATAGTCTTTATTCGATGGGAGCTGGTTCGTGGTGTATCCACTTCTCCGCTTGTCCTTGTCTTTGTATTTGTCCGTCCAATTTGCTGCATAGCTGCCATTAGTCACGCTAGAACGATTAGAGAGAAAAAAAAAAATTCTGAGAAATACAGATATATCTGCTCCTAAGATTAACAATGTCATACATATCATTTCAGTGGCTTCAAAATGAAAATAACAGTCACCTGGATCCAAACAACGCTTACTACGCTAGTTAAGAGAAAAGGGAAGGGAATATTCAAACACAAGACTTGAACCTATGAATCATTTGTCATCAGCGTCTTAACAAGGAGATAGTAAAGTTCAACAGAAGTTCACTGAGCTCCCACTGAATGAAAGAATGGGTCTGCTGCAAAGTCGCCACATATAGACCTTTACCTAAGCAATATAAAGCCGCACTGAAAAGCTTAAGTTCCTTTCTGTTTTCTCTTTTCCAACTCGTATTATGCATATAGAAGGTACCCCCTACAATAATTTTTCATTATACAAAATGTAACATGGGTATATGGCTTGACTTCAAATAAAGAAGAATGCATGTGCTGTGAGGCAAAGAACTTGTAAACAATAACTGTTACAGTTCACAACCTATCAAGATGATTGGTCATAACTTTGTGTTTGCTATCAACAAATTAATCAATATACAAGTCAATCTCAGTCAAATACTATAGTTTATAAACCAATTAACAGACAGATGAGGCTATAATAGAAATATTCTCACAAGGAAATGGGACTTATTTGTTCATATGTCATATATTGGGATCCATTAGTCAACATGAACTATTATCATTATCACTTATGGCTGTAGCTGTAATTCGATATTCCAATACTTCAAGAGCAATAAAGATGATAAGTTTTCATTGACAGCTATTGGAATGTTTTAGGATACATATAGGGGTGGATTTGAGTCAAATTGAGCCCTAACCTATGTATGTTCAGTCGATGGAGGATATGCAAACTTGAGCTCGGGCTTGAGCTCAGCTATGAGCCTTGAGCAAAGCTCAAACTCAAGCTCGGCTACTAGCCTTGAGAAAAGCTTGAACTTGAGCTTGAGTAATTTTATCGAACTCAAGCTCGAGTAATTTTATCGAACTCGAGCATGCTCAATTCATGTTTTGAAGAGAAAAAAACGAAAAGAGAAGAGAGGGTAAAAAAAAAAAAAAAAAAAAAAAAGGAAAAAAGTTAAAAGTGTAAAATAAAATCTTATTGTAAAAGAAGAAGAAGCTTATTGAGTTAAAGAAGGTCGCCGCTCATTGATGCCAAAAAGGAAGAAAACGATGCCAAAGAGGAAGAAAACGATGCCAAAGAGGAAGAAAACGATGCCAAAGAGGAAGAAAACGATGCCAAAGAGGAAGAAAACGATGCCAAAGAGGAAGAAAACGATGCCAAAGAGGAAGAAAACGATGCCAAAGAGGAAGAAAACGATGCCAAAGAGGAAGAAAACGATGCCAAAGAGGAAGAAAACGATGCCAAAGAGGAAGAAAACAATGCCGAGAAGGGAAGAAGATGACGATGTCGAAGAGGGAAGAAAACGTCCCTTGAGGATGAATGACAATGTTATAGGGAGGAGACTTACACATAAAGAAAATGAATATAGAAAGGGAAAACGTCACCCCAGGAGAAATAATTTCTTTTAAAAAATAATAAAAATGTAACACTTCAGGTTGGGGAGACTTTCCAAAGATATTTACGTCAGACAAGGTAACATACTAACATTAAATGCAAACATAATTTATTTAAAGAAGTCTGTATTTAATTATTAAAAAAATTATTTTTAAATGTTCTTCTAGCCAGCTTGTGAGTTGCCGAGCCAAAAACTTGAATTCGGCTCGTGAAACACTATGAGCTTTATATTTAGCTCAAGTTCGGCTTGGGCTCGTTAATAACGAGCTCAAGCAGAATAAAAAACGAACTGAGCCGGAGCTACTTGTGAGCTGGCTCGGCTCAAGTCCACCCCTAGATACATAGCAAAGGAACTAAGAAATATGAACGTGAACGGAAGAGAAGAATCTCTTCTACTAAACAGGAAAAGTGAATGGAAACTCCAGTGAATTCCAATCTCAGCGAGTCCTAAAAATAGCAAATTGAAATTTGGAAGAAACTAAAAAAAAAGAGAAACCAGTAAAAGAAGACCGCAACAGCATGCACAACTGAGTCGTATTTATGGAATGATTTCAAAAGTCAATGCCAGTTGCATGTGCAGCCCGTCTAGCTCAGTTGGTAGAGCGCAAGGCTCTTAACCTTGTGGTCGTGGGTTCGAGCCCCACGGTGGGCGACCTTTTATAACATATTTAAATTTTTTCTCATTTGTTATAAACATTCATTTATTAATCTTCGAAATTTTGCTGAAGAACTTGTAAAAAATAACTGTCACATTTCACAAGAAATCAAGATGATTGGTCACAGTTATGTGATTTTTATAAACAAAATAACCAATATACAAGCCCATCTCAGTCAAATACTATAATTTCTAAACTAATCAAAAGCTAATACAGATGAGGCTATAAGAGAAATATTCTAGGAAGGAGATGAGACTTATTTGTGCTTGTGGTTTCATAGCTATAATTCAATATTCCAAGAGCAAAAAAGGGAGAGATTTTATTGCGAATATATCATATATTACCTGAACAGTTGAACAAACAAAGGCCTTAATATGACAACAGAAAGAAGCAGAGCTCTTGGAAGGTTAGCAAAGAAACTAAGAAACTAAACAAAAGAAAGCAGGAAAAGAAAGACTATAATCAGTTTTAAGGAATAATCAGCAAAGATGTTTATAGGCAGTTGAATAAGCAGCCCGTCTAGCTCAGTCGGTAGAGCGCAAGGCTCTTAACCTTGTGGTCGTGGGTTCGAGCCCCACGGTGGGCGCGACAAATTTTTACTTTTTTTTTTTTTTTTTTTTTTTTTCATTTTAAAACATTAATATTCGTTTCAAAATTAAATTTAGCGGTAGAAGTGAAGAACGGAGAATGAAGAGAACAATATGTAATGCGAACTCACCTGTCGTAACTGGACCCAATCAACGGAATCGTGACCATCTCATCCTGTGAGATCTTCAGCTTTGGAGCTTGCAGAATATAGCGTAGATCAGCAGCCTGTCGTCTGATGCTAGCAATCGGATGTTTCCTCTCCAATTGTTGGTAGAGGGCTATACAGTCGCTATGCCGATTGTTCGCCTCGTACGCCATCGCCAGCCATATTTGTATCTTTTTCAATTTAATTACACGATTTAGATCACACCCATTTCGAGAAAAAAATAAAATAAAAATAAAAATAAAAAATAAAAATTAATGAACACGAGAAGTTAGGGAAGTGATCGTGAGGAAGAAATTAATAGATTCAAGAACGATCGTATTTATTACGAGGAACTAACCTCTCCGCCTAAGAGTGTCGGTCCTGGAATAATGGTGAGCGCTGCTTCTAGGAACTCGATCGCCCGACCGTACATTCCTCTACCGTAAGCTTTCTGTCCCAGATCGAACATGACCTTCGCGGTCTCTCGCCTTTCCGCCTGCTCCTTTGCTAACTACCCAGCAACAAAGAAGAAGAATTAGATTAAATTTGATTTGTAGATTCGAACAGATTACAACAGATTCGATTCTATTCGATTCGATTCGATTGACAGAAGGACGGCTAAATTAATGGAAGAGAATATTGGAAATACCTTCTCAAGCTCCTTCCTCACTCTGGCTTTCTTCTCCTCTTCCGTCTCTTCCTCCCCTCCATCGCCTTCTGCATCATTAATTCTGCTCTGTAACTCCTCCGCCTGCTTCTCCAGCTCCTTCATCTCCTCGATCTCCTTCAGGCGCCTCCGCATTTCCTTCTCCCACTCGTCCGTACCGCCCTCCTCGCCCTCCTCGTCCTCGTACCCGTTGTTATCGTCGGAATCGAAGTCGACGGCATTGGTTTTGGAACTGGGTCTCCGCCGCCCGATTCTGGGATTTCTGAAATCGGGCTCGGAATCGAAATTCTTACTGGAGAGGGAAACGGGGACGGCGTCCCTCTTGTGGGAGAGATCCACCGCTCCGCTCAAACGAGGCTTGCGGTCCGGCCGAGGCGATAGGAGATCCAGAAGCGGACCCAAATTGGAGTTGCCCAGGAGAAGAGCCATCTTCTCCCTCGCTCTCACTATCCAGGTCTCGCCGACTGCGGAGGTGAACTAAATAAATAAATAAAGGGATAAGACCAAATGAACAGTACTGGAGGCAGATGATATATATATGTTGCAGACAAAGCGAGAGAGAAAAGACTGAGAGCAGCGAAGAAGAAGATGGGGAAGATATTTTGGGTTTTTGGCGGACGTTTGTCTCGTTTCATTCGGACACGTTGCCTCTTTCCCCTCCGTCACGCAAAATTTTCTCTTCTACGAAATGATTTCCTAAGCAATCAGCTCGAGATTATTATTATTATTATTATTATTATTATTATTATTATTATTATTATTATTATTATTATTATTATTATTATTATTATTATTACTACTATCAGAAAACTCAAGGCAAGAATAAAAAAACTATTATTAACTAAACAAGTTTATACATTACAAAGAGTTTATTTACATTTATTTTTCTCTATTTGATGATAAAACACTTGTTCATTTTCATATTGTTTGATTATTATTTTGATTAATCATCTTTATTAAACATTTATATATTTAATATATATATATATATATATATATATTTTTTTTATTATTTTATCAATGTCATTTTATTTTTTTGAAAATTAAATGATATTATTTGACTATAGTTAAAAGACGATAAACAAAATATTTTTCCATTTCAAGGATTTTAATTTAATATATATTTTAAATTAACATATTTGAGTAAAATATTAAATAATATAAAAATATTAATAGTAAATACGACAACTTAATAATTTTAATAAAACATGTTAAATTTAGCTCAAGAGAAATATCTCCTAAAATATAAATCAAGTTTGATTAGTGGGAGCATCATGTACAAAAGACTGTTTAACAAAATAGGGTAAGGCATCACGCCATATTTTGAAGCAAAAGGATCCCTGGTATGCATTACTTGTTGTTATTTTTGCTAAGATTTTTGAGAGAGCACATAGTTTGTAAGATGTGCATATCCCGTGTGATATCTTATGACAATTCCACATCCAACCCACTATTTGTTGCTTGACCCATCAAAGTTTAATTTTAAAGATTAAGTGAGTAGGAGTAGTGAGTTTAAAGGGATATGTATGCACAAAAAAGTGCATGGCCCAAATTCAACAAGTCCAGGAGTCTATTGACCCAGCAAACAAAGTTTGTGGACAGGCCTCGACAATGCTCGAAGTAATCCGACGCAGCCCATCGCCAGGATCCCGTCTCGTCGCATTATCAACACAGTGAGTCATCTTACAGCCAACATCAACTCAGTGAGTCACCGTCTAGTCAGCAACGACTCGATGAGTCATCGCCACATCGGTAGCGAAGTCAGCATCTGATCATCCACTTCAACCGAGAAGATAAAATCTTTAGAAAGAGGTCACGATCCTCATTCAAGGGATCTCAACAGGGAGTTCCTGGTCTCCCTCCTCCCCTCTTTTTCCTCAACCTTACGGCGAAGGGGATCGTGATCCCCTTTCCCGTGCAAAATCCCTCAACAACCACACAAGAATGGCTACAAAAGGCGAAGTTCCCCCTGTTCGGGGGTTGGAGAAATCACATTAGGAAGACTATCTTAGCATCGGTGCAAAAACTCCCTCGTTCTCAAATCGAAGGCCCAAAACTCCCTTCACCAGAAGAGTTCTTTCACGCCACGAGAGGTTCTTTTCGAATCGCAAAGAAGTCCAGCACTCGCAGTTCGTCGCTCCACAGCTCGACCAGAAGCAATTCTACACCGTCGCCGGCACCGTCACAAGTCGAAACACACGGAACACAAATACTTTCGTTCGACCAACAAAAGCCACACCAGATCGTATACACTTGTTTCTGTAACTCGAAGTTTCGACGACGTCCTCGCCAGAAGCTTTAACTTCACCCAAACCACACGGAGATCGAATAAGAGGAAGCATAGGAGAGTGAACTCGCTTCTTTTCCTGACTCATACACCTTGTAAACACTCAAATTATTCTAAAGTAATTGAATATTCTCTCGGTCGCGCCTCTTCGCGGACCGGCGGATTTTCAGTGAAACAGATTTGGCATACCCGGTGGGGCCTTTCCTACCTCTCATCTCCTTCTCCGTCCAACCAAAAAAATATCTCCAACCACAGCCATGGCCAGCAACGCCAACAACGGCAACAACAACAACAACACCAACAATAGGGGCAAGCAAACAGTCTCCTCGAGCTCTGCTCATCCGCGCCCACCGCGACTGCAGGCTCAACCACCGGAGCCCGCGGACCAGTAGCCGCATCTCCGGTCGACCTCCCCGCTCCGACATCCCCTCCACAGGCCACACGCCCATTTACAAGGGCTCTGGCCAGAAGTTTGTCCATTGGACAAGCTCCATTCATGCGCGACACCCGTCGCCCAACTGCCGTGTTCGTTCCTCCGGCTACCGCGGCCTCAACCAAACCTACCGCATCTTCCACCAAACTTATGCCGGCGATGGCTAAGCCGACCTATTTGGCCGCCGCCACCTCTCTTTCTCCTTGCAGCCCGACACAGTCATCGCCGTTAAAGGTGTCAATTTTACCCGATTACCCGATTACCCGGTTATCCGAATGGTAATCGGATGGATAAGGAACAAAATTATGTGTTTCGATTACCCGATTACCCGATGAAAAAATTACCCGATTACCCGCCTCTTAATCGAAACGAATATGGATAATGGGTATTCTTTACCCGATTACCCGATTACCGGATAGTAATTTGGTAATTTTTTAAAATTTTATGCCCTTATGTATTATCGCCCAACACCCAGTACAAAATCGATTGAGTTCCATAATTCGATTCGTCGGGTCATGAGCCGGCTCGTGAATAATTTTGAAAAAGGTTTAAATAGCATTTAATGCCTGACTTGGATGGGCGTAAAATATATTAAAAAATTTAAATTTATGAATGATTTTTATATTTTAATCATATACTTTTCAAAAGGACAGATTTTCTCTCCCGATTCATCTTCCTCCACGGTCTTCTTTTTTGTTATACTTCCTCAAAACACAGCCTCCTCCCTCAACTGGTAAGTTCTTCTTACTTTCCTCTTTATTTGTTTTTTTTTTTTTTTATCAAGCCGTTCGAGCTCGAGTTCGAGTTTGGTAAAATCACTCGAGCTCGAGCTTGAGCTCTACTTCAGGCTCGTGACAAACTCGAGCTCGAGTTTTCATTTCTTTCACGGAGCTGAGCACGAACATACATATGTTCGGCTCGATTCGGCTCAAATCCACCCCTACTCAAGATTTTCTTCTTCGCGAGTTGGATCCTCGTCCTTACGACCCAGGTACGCACGCACCCCTGTTTTTTTTTTATCGAAGCACGAATCGATCCTGGGTTTTACGCACAGGCCATCGATCGTGGCTGACAGATGTTTGATTAATGACGGTCTTGGGATACGGCTGGGCAGGAACCACCCCACATGTGGTGGACCAATACCCTCATTCAAGTTTCCCTGTTCCAGTAACCTCTCTTCTTCTCCGAATCCTTGATTAGTTTCCCTGTTCCAGTTTTCAGAAGCTTCCGCAGAACCACCCTCCCTCAGCCCTTCATCTTCGCGAACTCTTTACTTACCCGATTACTCGATTACCCACGGGTAATCGGGTAAGAAATTCGGGTGACGGAATAAAGGATTTTTAGTCGGTCGAAACGGGTAACGGAACGTGGGTAGGATAATCGAAACGGGTAACGGAATAACCCTTGCACCTTTCGATTATTACCCGTTTACACCCCTAGCCGCCGTCACGGAGAAGCTCTATTGTTCCCACCTTGGTACAGCAATACGAGCAAAGTGGAGGCGTTTCCTCTCTCTCCGCTGCGAGAACACGCTCAATACCAGCCTCCTCTGTGCAGAGAGCATCGGCGACAGACAGCTCGCCGGTTATGTTGGTCTCACACGACCTTTTGGCCGCACTCAATGCAGCAGCTGGTCCACCACCTGTCCGTTCACCTCGCCGACAAACACCAGCGACCTCCCCTGTCGCAACATCACCTATCTCATCCTTTCGATTCTCACCGGTGGTACTGTCCGCGCAAAGCGGTCGTCGCCGAGCCACTCTCCATAATCAACTGCGACTGGTCTTCCGGACCGGTCCCCACGGCGACCGCCTCTTCAATGAAGTCACCAACGAAGGCTTCATATCTCCAAGCAGCGTCGAGAACAATTACTCCGGCGCAAACCATCAAGATGGGCGCAATGACAACCGGCCAAAACTATTGAAGAACACGACTTGCCGAAATGCAGGCTGCGATAAAGGAGCAAAATGAACAGTTGCGCATAAAAGATGCGCAACTTGCAGCCCGTGATGCTCAACTAGCAGCTCGCAATGATCAAATTGCGAAGATGTTTGAACAGCTTGAAATGGGCACAACCACCAATAACACCGGTGACTCTCAAGAAGTCGACCGAAATCGGCCGACTACCAGCGCCTCAGCCGAGCTGCCGCAAGAAGATTCTTCTTTTGACGACGAGCTGCCGCCCGTAGCTCCAGTGGCCATCCGCAGAGGCCGACCCGAAGTGGATCCGTCTGCTCTCACACTTGATGCCATTACAGAGCTCGTCAACCGTGCGGTACTAAACAGCGCCGACGACCACAAATCAGTTGCCTACAAGAGACCGTACACACAGAGGATCCAGAACATCCCAATGCCGATCGGCTATCACCCTCCCAAGTTTCAACAATTCAACGGCGACGGCCACCCAAAGCAGCATGTCGCTCATTTCATTGAAAGCGTGTAATAACGCCGCACGCAGACGGCGACTTGTTGGTCAAGCGGTTCGCCGGTCGCTGAAGGGAAATGCCTTCGATTGGTACATCGAGCTGCCCCAAGAATCTATTGACGGTTGGGAACAACAGGAGAGCGAATTCCTCGGTCGATTCTACACGATTTTCGGCGTCTTGTAACACTAGTCGAGATCACCAATCTCAAACAGAAGAAGGGCGAAAAAAGTGGTCGACTACATCAACCGATGGAGGAACACGAGCCTCAATTGCAAAGAAAGCTCGAATCTATCACTTTCGAAGCTGAAATAGAAATGTGTTCACGGGGAAGCGATGGAACCTCCTCCGCTACATACAAAGCCGAAGGCCGAAAGATTTCCAAGAGCTCGCAACTGAAGCTCACAATATGGAAAACTTGATAGAAGAGCGAGGAGAGGAAGGATCCTCTTCCGCCGACCCTCGCAAAAAGGGGAAGGCACCTGCTGCGACCGCGCCCAAAGAAACGAAAGAGAAATCAAAATCCTCTTTCACGATAAATACTGTCGAACCGATCAAGGTCGAAAGCAAGGTCAAGCAAACTTACCTCCCACGACAATTGACGGGAGGCTTCAAGAAGCTGACACTGGAAGAACGACAGGCAAAGACATATCCCTTTGCCGACGCCGACGTTCCCATCATGCTCGACCAGCTGCTTGACAATCAACTATTGAGGCTGCCAGAAATCAAAAGACCTGGCAACCAATCCAAAAGCAAAGATCCAATTTTTTGCAAATACCATCGATTGGTTGGGCACTCGACGGAGAAATGCTTCGTCTTGAAGGATTGCATCATGGAGCTCGCGACGCAAGGCCGTATTGAAATCGAAGGAGCTAAAAACACAGCCTCCTCATATGCCATCTCCATCCGAGCCGAGCCGAACCGGCTAACTCGGCCAAACAAAAAGCAGGCCACGAAGGAGTACCGACCGAAGCCCGGTTCCTCCAGCCGACCTCATAACAACAGACGACCACCGGCTAAGGTCACACCAAAACCGGCACCCCGTGAAGAAGCTGCAGCCGACGCAGAGGGGTGGATCTTGGTCGCTCGGAGAAAGAAGCCTATTCGAGAAATTGAACCGGCACCGGCGACCATCAAAACAAAAGCAAAGCGGCTAAACAAAAGAGCCGCAAAACGCCAAAGAAAAGCTCCCAGGACTGACGTCCAGGGGGCAAGCAAAAAGAAAAGAAGACTCGTCACATTGGCGGAGTTCTTCCCCAAGGAGTTCCTCTCGCCGCCTGCAATGGTGGCGACCTGCTCAACAGCTCCTCCCGAGCAAACAGCAACAACATAGAAGGGCAAAAGACCAGTCGTCGAATGCGACGACCTAGAGACGTCGCTCAAACAAATCTCACATCTCAACAAAATTGAAGATGACCTCGATTTGGACATCAGGTCCAGACAAGCCCTAATCCGAGTCCTCGACAAACCAGAGGAACTCAAAGCCGAGCTCGAGATGCTGCTCATGAGGAAGCACGACTTGCCAAAGGTCGGGCTGACTCCGCCTTACAGAAAGGAGGAGGAGGATGCATTATCTCCACCACAATTTGCAAAAGCAGAACAAGCACTGGCCGTCACATGCCCACCGTGCATTACATTCAGAGAGGAAGACACACAATTGGGGTCGAAGAATCATAACAGACCGTTGTTCGTCTCCGGCTACATCAGAGACCACAAAATCAACCGTATCCTCATCGGTTGTGGATCCGCAGTCAATATTCTGCCTATTCGCACGATGAAGAACATTGGTCTCTCCGCCGGTGACCTCTCTCCTAGTTCTCTCCTTATTCAAGGTTTCAACCAGGAGGGCCAAAGAACACTCGGCATGACGAACCTGAAGTTGCACATCGGGGACATGGTAGCCGACACTCCTCTTCAAGTCATCGACTCCAAGACGTCCTACAACCTGCTCCTGGGTCGACCATGGCTTCATTCAAACGGAGTTGTGCCATTCACACTGCACCAATGTTTCAAGTATTGGGAAAACGGCGAGCAGAAGACGGTGTATGCTGACGAAAGCCCATTCACAGAAGCAGAGGCATCGTTCGCAGATGCTAAATTCTACCTGACGACCAGACCGACAGTTAAATTGTCACCTTGGTCGAACCAAGCAGCGAACGCCAAAAGCACTCCGACGCAGGCTGCATCGTCTAAACAACCGGCGCATGATGCAACACTCAAACAGTCGTCACAGCCCACAAAACCACAGACTCTGACGCAAGTTGTATCTCCTAAGCAGACCACGACGCAGGTCGTATCTCCACAGAAGCCGGCATATGGTCACAAATCGGCCATGGCTACTCCAGCGTCGAAGCGCCCCAATGTACCCATCCTGCGGTACATTCCACAGTCGCAAAGGAAGAAAGGAGAAGCTCCCTTGGTCGCCTGCCACAAAATTCAGCCAACCCCTTTGCCAGAAAAGGCCACGCTTCCTCTGCCAAAACTGGAGGAACGAAGCGTTGTGAAACAACTCCCGAGTCAGGAGCAGTTGTCAGCCACACGCTCGAACGAAGGTTTCGACCCAAATGCTTACCGACTGATGGCAAGAGCCGGGGGCAACCTCACAAAGGATCAAATCCACGAGAAGCCTCCTGTGACCTTACCCGTCTTCACTCCAGAGCAGGAGAAATTGAAGAACGAAGGGCATCACATCAGTCAAGGTCGCTTGGGCCTCGGCTACGAGAGGCCAAAACCAATCAAAATCTATACAGCCCAAGCAAAGCCGGTCAAGATAACCAGAAAGTCATCGGTAGATGTGCACCAAGTCTCAGTTGGCCAAATCCCAACCGAGAAACAAAATACTCCAAAGCCGGTGATTATTTACAAAAAAGCCGTCATCAATCGACGTCGACCAAAGAAGGACGGCGGTCCAGTCGTCATCTATACATTGAAGGCAGCCATTGCTCGAGCTCGTGCCTACGACTCAGTCACAGTGAATCACATCTCTGTCACCGATGACGAACAAGAAGATGAGGAATTCGTCTTGAAGGAGGCTCCGGCTGAATTCGAAGAAGGAGGCCAGTCGACAGTCAACGAATTAAAGAAAGTCGACTTGGGAACGACAGAAGACCCGGGGCCGACATTCCTCAGTGCTTCACTGACGGCCGAAGAATAAGTCCAATACATGGCGCTGCTTCGCGAATATCGTGACATCTTCGCCTGGAACTACACAGAGATGCCCGGCCTCGATCCGCGAGTAGCAGTTCACAAATTGGCTGTTCATCCCTCTGTTCGACCAGTGAAGCAATCGCAACGACGGTTCCGGCCAGAACTGGTGCCAGAAATCTAAAAGGAGGTCGACAAGTTGATCGCGGCAAATTTCATCAGGGAGGTGAAGTACCCGTCCTGGATTGCAAACATCATCCCAGTCAAAAAGAAGACTGGCCAAATTCGGGTTTGGGTCGACTTTCGTGACCTGAATAAGGTGTGCCCGAAGGACGACTTCCCTCTGCCAATTACCGAGCTCATGGTTGATGCGACAACAGGTCACGAAGCCCTATCTTTCATGGACAGGTCCTCCAGCTACAACCAAATTCGGATGTACCCAAAAGATGAGAAACTCACCGCCTTTCGCACTCCAAAAGGGATCTTCTGCTACAAAGTGATGCCGTTCGAACTCAAAAATGCAGACGCGACATATCAAAGAGCAATGCAGAACATCTCCGACGACTTCCTCCATAAGCGAGTCGAATGCTACGTCGACGACTTGGTGGTGAAAACAAAGCAGAGAACCGACCATCTTCTCGACCTCCGGGCAGTGTTCGAGCGACTGTGACGGTTTCAGCTCAAAATGAATCCGTTGAAGTGTGCTTTCGGCGTCACCTCAGGCAAATTCTTGGGGTTCATCGTCCATCACAGAGGAATCGAAATCGACCAGTAAAAAATCGACGCCATTCAAAAGATGTCGGAGCCCAGAAACGTCTCTGAGCTTAAAAGCTTCCAAGGTCACCTGGCGTACATCCGCCGCTTCATTTCGAACCTCGCCGGGAGGTGCCAGCCTTTCAGTTGTCTGCTAAAGAAGGGTACATCATTCGAGTGGGACGACGCTTGCCGTAACGCCTTTAACAACATAAAGGCGTACCTCACCAAGCCACCGGTGCTCGTAGCTCCGATCGTCGACAAACCACTGCTGCTATACATCGCAGCACAGGAGAAGTCGGTGGGAGCTCTTTTGGCTCAATGTGATGAGGACAACAAAGAACGTTCTCTATATTATCTCAGCCGAACACTGGTGGGCGCCGAGCTCAACTATACACCGATCGAGAAGACCTGTCTGGCTCTCATATTCGCAGTTCAAAAGCTTCGACACTACCTCCTGGCGCATTCAACGAATCTCATTTCGCGAGCTGATCCGTTGAAGTACATTATGTCGCGTCCAATCCTCTCCGGTAGACTGGCTAAGTGGGCTCTCGCTCTTATCAGAATTGAGATCAACCGTTCCTCAAAAAGCGATTAAAGGCCAAGCATTGGCCAATTTCTTAACCCGACCACCCGGTGCGGCGAATGGGAGTTAACAGAGGAATTCCCAGGCGAAGAAATATTCCTGGTGAAGTGCTTCCCCTTGGGAAATGTATTTTTGACGGCGCCAAGACGGAGAAATGGAGCTGGCGCCGGAGTCCTTTTCGTCTCCCCAAAGAAGGATCTACTCCCGTATTCGTTCGTGCTCACCCAGATTTGCTCGAACAATGAAGCAGAGTATCAAGCCATCCTCCTCGGACTCGGTATAGCGGTCGAGATGCAAATGCCACAGTTAAACATCTACGACGACTCGGCTTTGGTCATCAAGCAATTGACTGAAGAGTTCGAAGTAAAGAAACTCAAGCTCGAACCTCTCTGGAGATATGCCGGTGAACTTCTGGCCCAAATCCCGGAAGTCTCACTCCACTATGTCCCTCGCTCCGAGAATGGGCCAGCCGACGCATTAGCCGGCATTGCTGCCAATTTAGCACACTTCGACGAACGGCCAAACCAAGTCCCCATTTGTGAACAATGGGTCATCCCCCCAGCAGCCGAGGAAGAAATAGAAGTGCAAACAGAAGAGATAGAAGAATCCCTTCCTATCTCGGTTAGCCAAAATCAAACCGAGGACTGGCGCAAGCCTATCATCAACTTCCTTCGTCATGGCACACTTCCACTCGACCTGCGAGAGCGAGTCCAAATTCGCCGGACAGCTCCTAGGTACGTTTTCATCAACGACGTACTCTACCGAAGGTCGTACGAAGGTCTGCTCCTTCGCTGTCTTTCAAAAGAAGAGGGGCAGCAGGTGCTAAAAGAAACACATGGTGGGATCTGCGGCGCAGATCAAGCTGGCTCGAAGCTCCAACTACAAGTCAAACGACTCGGCTATTACTGGCCAACTATGCTCAGGGACGCCATCGAAATGGCCCGAACCTGCAAACCGTGCCAACTCCATGCTGATTACATACACCAACCACCGGTGCCGCTTCACCCAACGGTCGCTTCTTGGCAATTTGAAGCTTGGGGTATGGACATCATCGGCCCTATCACTCCTAAGTCCGACTACGACCGGCAGTACATCTTGGCTGCCAGTGACTACTTCTCCAAATGGGCCGAAGCTGCGGCCTACAGAGAGGTCAAAGCCACCACCGTCGCCGATTTCATCCGAACTCAACTCATATACAGATATGGAGTTCCACGGTATATCGTGACAGATAACGGCACACCCTTCAGAAACAGAGTCATGGACCGCTTTTGCGAAAAATTTCGCATACAACAGCGGATGTCGTCGGCTTACAACCCGGCAACCAACGGACTCGCAGAGGCTTTCAATAAGACACTCTGCAAAATTCTGAAGAAGACGGTCGGCGCCCACAAAAGGAGCTGGGACGAAAAGCTTCCCGAAGCTTTATGGGCATACAGAACGACGGCCAGAACGCCTACCCAGTCGACTCCATACTCGCTGGTTTATGGCACCGAAGCAGTGCTCCCTCTCGAAGTACAACTCCCTTCCTTACGCATAGCTGTAAGAGAAGGATTGACGACGGAGGAATGCGCCCAATTGAGACTCGCAAAACTTGAGTCTCTCGATGAACAACGACTCGAGGCACAACAACGTCTCGAGTGCTATCAATCCCGCATGACCAGAGCCTTCAACAAAAAGGTACGACTCAGGTCATTTCAGAAAGGCGATCTCGTGCTCGCAGTAAGACGGTCGATGCTCTTCACCAGCAAAATCGGGGGCAAATTCGCACCAAAGTGGGAAGGACCTTACGTGGTGCAGGAGGCCTATACCAATGGCGCTTACAAGCTCGTCACTACAAACGGGTCGGAGCTGCCAATAACAAATGGTAAATTCCTCAAACGGTTTTACCCATGAAGAAGGCAGCAAAGAAAAAAAAACAGAGGAAGAAGAGAACCTCGAAAAAAAACGAGCACAGACTTCTCATTGCAAAAAAAAATTCGTAATGGGAACAGTGCAGGTCTTGCAACAAAAATGCGAGGCACAAAAAACAAAGGTTTTCTTTCAAGCTTCGCAACAAAAGGCAAGGCTACAAAAAAAGAAGAAAGAGAAGAAGCCTCACAAAAAAAAACGAGGCAAACAAAAAAATGCAAAGGAAAAGAAAGAGTGAGATGACATCAAAGTCACGGAAGCTCGAAACCGGTAAGTTGTCCCTTCAAACGGATCACTTCAGCTTGGGCGTCAGTCAGCTCCTGTCCTTCCTGTTCGGTGAAGGTAGGCCGAGCTCGAACCTCAGCCAATCGTCGACGAATAGTGGCAGCCTCTTCATCTTTTACATCAAGCTGTCTCTTATCGGTCGCAAGTTGTGCATCCAAAGTGTCAAGGCGAGCTGAAACCAGAGCGAGCTGTTCGTGAAGTCGCTTCTGCTCCTCTTCGGCAGCCTTTCGAGCCACCCGATTCTGGTCGACACTAGTGGACAGTTGGTCACGACTGCTGACCACATGTCGCTCAGCTTGAGTAAGTTCAGCCTCTACAACTTGGTGTTCTTCTAGACTGTGCTTCCCCTCCAGCGAACACCGCAAATGCTGAAGTCGAGCTGCCCCGGATGCGAACTCCTCAACCCATTGCTCCAACGTGGAGGGATCGATACCTACCTCAATCAGCTTCTCAAGGCAGACGAAGGCATCCTCCACCAGTTCGGGTGAACTTGGATCGCTGGCCGACAAAAGGTCTGTCTGGACGAAGTCCTTCCACAACCCCATTGCCGCCTTTTGAAGCCTCAGCTTTGTTCTCGTCGATGGACGTCTCGAGGACCCCTGCAGAAACCGAGGCCATGAGTTCGCAAAAAAGGGGAAAGTCAACAAATATATATGAAAAGGAGAAAAGGAAATCGAGACTTACCGATAAAGACTTCGAAGAGGTCGAATGATCGCTGCCTGGTGGCTGAAGGGCTGATGATGGCTCTCCACCATTCCAAGGCAAAGGCACCACCGGAGGCAGAACAGCTACGACCGGAGTTGCCGGCATCGGATGAGAGGAACTGGGGGCATCACACGGAATTCCATTACCGGCCACTTGAGTCAAACCGAGGGTTGTGACTCCATCCACAGTGGCCTCCGCCTCGGCCTGAGGGAATGCATCATCGGCAACCACTGTCGTATCATCCTCCATTCGATCAAGTGCAGGATCAGCAGCAG
The DNA here is from genome assembly GCA_019845555.1 of Aristolochia fimbriata. Taxonomy (NCBI): domain Eukaryota; kingdom Viridiplantae; phylum Streptophyta; class Magnoliopsida; order Piperales; family Aristolochiaceae; genus Aristolochia; species Aristolochia fimbriata. The sequence goes on from CM034081.1 coordinate 7,719,321, forward strand.
ATAAAGCAGGGGGATTCTTACGGAATCGCATTCTGGCAAGGTCTGCCAAAGAGACATGATCTTCCTCGTCCAGCATTGAGTGTTGAGGGAGTTCCAGTCCAGAAAGGTCCAACGGCTCGTCTAGAGTCAAATTAAGCTGGTTCTCCTGCGGGTCAACCATCAGAGCTTCGTCCCTAGTAGCTCCCTGAGGCGGACCTGGTAGAGGAAGAGGAGCTGAAGTTGCCAAGGATTTGGGCGGTTCCAGCAGAAGAACTGAGGTGCCAGGGACACCAGACAAAGCCTCAAACGGCTTGGAAACACCACTTCGAATACGCTTGAGGAAGGGTGGAGGAGTGAAAGTCGGAGGATGAACGGGCGACTTCCGCTTGGCTGGAGCCTTCTTCTTCTTCTCCTTAGAGGCTGGAATTGAAAGCGCCGGCAAAGCAAGGACCACTGACTCGGTCTCTTCCTCCGGCACAGACGGCTCCTTCAATACTATACCCTTCGTCTTCGCCGCACCTTTCGAAGCGGGTAACTTCTCCTTCACTACCTTCGGACGTGGCTGTTTAGCTGTTTAGCCTTGGCTTTCCCCTTCTTGGCCTTAGCGGAGGCCAGCTGATCAGGACGTGGTAGGAGAGCCTCTGCGTCGTCATCACTCAGCGCACGCAGCAACTCGAACTGAGACGCAGACACGCCGGTTCGAGTAAGGTTCTTCCACTCATGCTAAAAAAAAAAAGAGAGGAGAGAAGGATGAAGGAAATATCGGAAACAAAGAAGAGAAGCCAATGGAAAAGAAACAGAAGCTCACATACCTCGAAAATGGGGGCTACGTGCTCGAGCCACGATTCTCTGAAGCTCAAAGTGACACTAGGATCTGCGTCGGCACCCAGGAAGACTGGCACTTCTACGTGACCAAAAGGCCTCGCGACGCTGATCCTCCACATCTCTAAGAGTGCCGAGAGAGACTCTGCCCTGCGCTGGTCAGAGATAAGCACGCCAGGAAGGTCCTGGCAAAAGCCAAACTGTCTAGCGAATCTATGAGGGTTGTAAGGCTCAATAGCCAGAATGTCGCGCTGCCGATAAACCAAAGAAGTCGATCGGACACACAGAAAATAGTCCGATTCGATCGAAGAAGCCACGTGACCCCTCGCGTCTAGAAGAGTGCCAGGAGGAAGAGCCTCGGCTGAATACCAAGTCTTGATCGAACTCCTCCAAAACAGTGCACGAGCTTCAACCGGAGTAAAATGTCGGACGAGCTCCGGATTCCGATACACCCACATGAGAGGACCGGAACCTTCGCTAAGGTCTGCACCGTGAGCACCAAAACGATGCGCCAGCCAGGCACAAAGGAATGGCCAAGCTATACGACCGGGAGAGAAATGGTTGAGGCTCCGATAAAGATGCGCCAGAGCCGCCCCAGCTAAGCCTACCTTAGTCCCGCGCGCCATAAAACATGCCATCTTGAAAGTGTCGGGTCGTATAGCAAGACCCGCCATAGGGATCACACTGCGGCATAGCCAAAGCGCCAAAAATGCTGCCAAGTATACTTCATCTGCAAGGGCTTCAGGTACGCCAAGTTCGACAAGGACCTGATTCTGAATAGTAGAACGATCTCTACTACGGGACTCCGTCATCTTGCCGCGATCTGTCCAAGGGTCAGACGAAGGAACGGCCCCCTCCTCGGTGCGAAACTAGAAAGATGTCCAATCCGAAAAGGACACGGCAAGACCCTTCTTGTCTCCCGGGTTGCGACGACAGTAAATTCGATAGAATGCTAGCAGTAAATATGGTACGCTCTATGGCAACGGCAAAGCTCGGACAACAGTAAAGTCAGCCACCGTCGGCACCACTTCATCAAAAATAGAGCCAGAAACGGGCAGCCCACAAAGGTGATGTAAGTCCCACAAAGAAATCGAGAACTCCCCACCTCGAGTGAAAATCGTGTTCGTCGAAGGACACTACAGTTCCAAGAAAGCATGAATCACATGAGTGGAGCACTGATAAGTGAAAGCCGAGGCGCGGATTGCAGTCAAAATGCCCAGCCTAGCCAAGATCTCCGAACAAGTACGAACAATGGTGCAGGTCCATTCTAAGTGAAAGGGCACGTGAACGGGAAAAGGAACCTGTGGTGCAGGGTGTGAAGCATCCCAAGCGCCGAACTGAGGGTTGTGAATCAATAGCTCGGGTGCTGTGTACGTGGCTAACTTATGCAGAGGGCTCAACAGAACGTTCCCCCCAGCTTGATGCGAAGGAAAGGCCGCTTGTCACATAAGGTAACAAATCTGGTCGTCCTCGACCACTGGACGACTCCACAAGTCATGCACACTCATGAGCGTGGGCGCAGACACGAACTGACCCCCAAATACTGATTCGCCGTGAGGTAATAACATCGACTTCTCTTGTCCATTTGAATCTCTAACCCGCAAGCAGCGTCGCGTAACACCGTCGGAAAGAACAGAGATATCCGAGAAGGTCAGACCGAGGAGGGAAACTGAAGCTGAGACAGTAGACATCTGCGACAAAACAAACAGGTACGTCAATCACTCCTCTTTCAAAAAAAAAAAATGGATCCTCTGCGACAAAAAAAAAAAAAGCAAAGTCGCAAATAAAAAAAAGGAGGGAACCTGCGACACAAAAAAATCGAAGTCGCAAGAAAAGAAAAACAGAGGGACGACAAAAAGAACCAGTCGTCAGTAAAAAAAAGAAAGTGGGCAAAACTGAAAGGGTCTACCGATTCTCTTCTGCTTGAGAAGCCATTCTCGCGCCCAGCAACGGAGCCGGACGCAATCAAAAGAATTCGGCACTCAGCGGTCGAGCTGAGTGCGATCAAAGCAAAGTCGCTACACTCGATAGCCAAACCAGGTGGAGCACATCTTCAAATTCGCAGCCAACTACAAAGCTGGCTGCAGTCAAAAAAAGGGGGGGGAGCATCCGACGACCGAGTCGGGTGCGACCAAAACAACAACACTGTTCTCGGCGACCCAAACCGAGAACAATCCCAAAGTCTCGCGGCCACCAAACCGGAGGCAAACAGAACAGAGTTCTCTAGTGCTCGACGATAAGTTAGGTGCACCAAAACAGAGAATTCAACATCTAACGACAGAGTTAGATGCCGCATACCCGATCCTAGTGCCTGACGACTGAGTTGGACAGGAAAAGGATGTTGCGAAACAAAAGTACCCGGCGGCCAGGCCAGGCACAACTCAACTTATTGCGACCAGTCAAACAGTTGGTCGCGATCAAAACAAAGCCTCAAACCCCAAAACGGACGCGAAAAAGAGTGCGAGACACTACCCCGACGGTCGAAGTCGTGTCAGACTACATACTCCCTGCGGGTCGGGCGACCGAGCCGGACGCAGCCAACGAACAAGGCACGCGAATCCATCTTCTCAAAAAAAAAAAAAAAAAGGTTGCGACAAAAAGAAGCCGTCGCCGAACAAAAGGCTGCGACAAAAAGAAGTCGTCGCCGAACAAAAGGCTGCGACAAAAAGAAGCCGTCGCCGAACAAAAAGCTGCGACAAAAAGAAGCTGTCGCAAAAGAAAAGAAGTGGTTGACGATCAAATCAGAGCTGACCACTCAGCAGCTCGCAGCACTTCGCACCCGGCGACCGAGCCGGGTGCACCAACGCAGGAATTCTGCCTCCTAGCGACCCAACCGAGCTCAGCCGAACCAAAGCCTCGGCACTCGGTGGCCAAAACAGACGTCTAACCTCCCGGTGACCGAGCCAGCCAAGTTTAAAACGAAAACTGCAACATCCGGCGACCGAGCCGAACGCAATCAATTGGTGTCAGGTACGTAACTCTGCCCCGAAAAAAAAAGAGAGAAAAAGCAGCGACAAAAAGAAGCGGTCGCTAAACAAGAAAAAGGCCGCGACAAAAAGAAGCCGTCGCTCAAAAAAAAAAAGGGGAGCTACGACAAAAAGAAACAGTCGTAAGAAAAAAAAAGAAAAGGTCAACACAACTCGCACCCGGCGACCCTTGCCGGCTGCGACCTCAACACAACTCGCACCCGGCGACCCTTGCCGGTTGCGACCTCAACACAACTCGCACCCGGCGACCCTTGCCGGCTGCGAGCTCAACACAACTCACACCCGGCGACCCTTGCCGGTTGCAACCTCAGAACAACTTGCATTAGCAATCAACTCTGGCCGACTGTGACCAGACTTCTAATTGCACCCGGTGACCAAAACAGGTGTGCTAGCGCAGACAAACTGTCTCCTAGCGACCAAGCCGGATCAACCCACAAAAATTTCAGCACCTGGCGATAGAGCCCGGCACGACCCGAATGAACTGCAGCACCTGGCGACAGAGTCCTAAGACGACCGAATGAACGCGCAGCACCTAGCTTACAGAGCTAGGGCGACACAAACGCGACAACGTTTTTTTAATAAAAATTGTCGGGCTTGTCACGCATAAATTGACAATCACTTAGAGCGCAAGACAGAGAGAAAAGAACAACTCAAAAAAAAAAAAAGGAGAGAACAACTCGAAAAAAAAAGAGAGAAAATGAGAGACTGAGGGAGGAATCGAAAATGAGAGGAGAGAAAAAGAGGAAGGAAAATGAAGAGAGAAGATAAACAAAAAAGAGAGTGGGAAACCCGGCTGACTCGAATTCAATCCGAACCTGCCGGGAGGAAAAAAAAAAAAAAAAAAAAACTTTTTTTACTGTACCTTTGTATTGGATTCGCAGAGAACTCTGACACAAGCCGGAGGGATCAGAGAAGATAGCAGACGACCACGTGCAGCCTCCCAAAGTCGCAGACAAGAACAGTCAGTTCGAAGACTGTCTCCCAGAACACAGTCGCAGATAGAGCACAAACTGATAGAAAACGTCAAACCACAGAGTCTCAAATCGTGGACTGACAGAAAAGAGCTAGGTTGCAGACAGTCAAGAAGAAAAGGAGGATTTTTTAGAGCAGATTCACAGGAGAAGTTAAGGGAAGTCAATGAGTTCCTCTGTTCTGGGAATTAATTGACAAAAGTTAACAAGGAGGAGAATTAGGGTGGGGCCCACACCCCTTAATTGAGGAGGCACGACCTGGGGAAAGCCCTAGGTCAGCACCAATCCAATCAGGGCGGGACCCACACATCTTGATTGAGAAGGCACGACCTGGGAAAAAACCCTAGGTCGGCGCCCAAACCAATTAGAACGGGGCCCGCAATGCCTCCCTTTCTTCCTGCGCTGGAGCAATTCTGCCGGGCCGTGAGCTCGCCGGCCGAAGTCGGGCGCCATGTATGGGGGCCCGGGGCCTACCTCCCTTCTCCTCCCTGGCAAGCAAAAAATCAATTTTTTTATGGCTGTGAAGTCGCCGGTGAGTCAGCACCATGTAGGGCGGAACCCATGGCATAGCCTCCCTTCCTCTCCTGCGCAAAAATCAATTTTGCCGAGGCGAGAGCTTCGTTCTTTGAGTCAGCCACACCTGGGGGGCGGGGCCCACAGCCTGCCTCCTCTTCTCCTCTCCTTATGCTGAGCAACTTTTGCGAGGCAGGAGCTCATTGCTGAGTCAAGCACCACATAGCCAGGGCCCCTCATGGCTGCCTCCCTTCTCTCCCTGTGCCTGCCTCCCTTCTCTCCTGCTTGCCTGCCTCCACGCCCTCCTGGCAAAAAAAATCAATTTTTGAGGTTTGGAGCTCCTTGCTGAGTCGGCGCCACATACAGAGGGGCCCACAGGCTGCCTCCCTTCTCCTCAAGGCTACACCCTTCCCTCCTGCAAAAAAAAAATCAGTCTTGCCGAAGTAGGGGCTCATTTGTTGAGTCGGCCACATTGGGGCGGGGCCCATGGTGGCCTGCCTCCCATCTTCCTCAAGTGAATTAACTTTTTCTTTGAAGCGAAGTTTGTCGGTGAGTCGTCGCGCCACGCGACTTTGTGGAACACACTGCGCAGCCTCTCTCTTCTTCTGTGTTGAAGCAAGTCCACCAAAGCAAAATTCCTCTGACGAAGCCATTCTCGCAGAGATCGCATAAACACCGAGTTTAGACTCCAATGCAGTTTCTGATCATGGCATCACAACAGACTCGATTCAGGTGCCTTTCACTTCCCATATACCGGTACGTATGTCCATATACGTATATGTATATGCAAAAAAAAAAAAAATCTTCAAAGTGTACAGAAAATATACTGTCCTAAAAAAAAGCAAGAGGACGGATAGGAATATGTACACAAAAGATAAACGATCCTAAAAGAGTAAGAGGATCAAAAAAAAAAAAAAAAAGGTGTGTGCGTTGCGTTCTTTCATCTTCACATTCGAAACTTGTTCGTTCCTCCCGAACGAACTAGTCTCGAAGGGGGCAATCTGTATGCACCAAAATGTGCATGGCCCAAATTCAACAAGTCCAGGAGTCCATTGACCCAACAAACAAAGTTCGTGGACAAGCCTCGACAATGCTTGAAGTAATCCGACGCAGCCCATCGCCAGGATCCCGTCTCGTCGCATTATCAACACAGTGATTCATCTTATAGCCAACATCAACTCAGTGAGTCACCGTCTAGTCAGCAGCGACTCGGTGAGTCATCGCCACATCAGCGCGAGTCAGCATACAGTCATCCACTTCAACCGAGAAGATAAAATCTTTGGAAAGAGGTCACGATCCTCATTCAAGGGATCTCAACAGGGAGTTCCTGGTCTCCCTCCTCCCCTCTTCTTCCTCAACCTCACGAGCAGAAAGGGGATCGTGATCCCCTTTCCCAAGCAAAATCCCTCAACAACCACACAGAATGGCTACAAAAGGCCAGAAGTTCCCTGTTCCAGGGGTTGGAGAAATCACATTCGGAAGACTCTCTTAGCATCAGTGCAAAAACTCCCTCGTTCTCAAATCGAAGGCCCAAAACTCCCTTCACCGAGAAGAGTTCTTCACGCACAGAGGTTCTTTCGAATCGCAAAGAAGTCCAGCACTCGCAGTTCGTCGCTCCACAGCTCGACCAGAAGCAATTCTACACCGTCGCCGGCACCGTCACAAGTCGAAACACACGGAACACAAATACTTCCGTCCGACCGACAAAAGCCACACCAGATCGTGTACACTTGTTTCTGTAACTCGAAGTTTCGACGACGTCCTCGCCAGAAGCTTTAACTTCACCCAAACCACACGGAGATCGAATCAGAGGAAGCATAGGAGAGTGAACTCGCTTCTTTTCCTGACTCATACACCTTGTAAACACTCAAATTATTCTAAAATAATTGAATATTCTCTCGGTCGCGCCTCTTCGCGGACCTGCGGATTTTCGGTGAAACAGGATAGAAAAGGGAATGTGGTCCACATACAAGCCGCAGCTGATCAATTAATGGTTGTGGACTGTTTGGTAGCCATTTGTTGAACCACGAGGAAGTTTTGGAGGTCTATAATTAAAATTTTCCACGAGGAGGTTGAGTTTGAGAACATAGGGCAAAGTAATTTTGTGAGAAAAACAAAACAATGCTTAGGGGATCTAATTTTCTTAGTCCAAGGCTCTCGTATTGTGTGATTTACAAACATCTGTCCATGAGACAAGATGTAGTTTTCTCTATCCTTCAAAGGACCATAAGAAAGACCGAAATAAATTCTCTAGCCGATTTCGGACTTTTTTTAGGAAGTTGGAAGCAGAAGTATAGTGGGATACTACTAAGCTAACCACATACTTGATTAGTGTGATCCGACCATCAAGCTTAGGGACTGAGTCAATCGGCGAGGTAAACTAGATTCTGGACAAAGCCAAAGAAAAAACATAAAAAAAAAAAAAAGACAAATAAATAAAGAAAAAGAATTTTCTCCTTGAAAGATGAAGTTGAGATGGAAAGATGGGGATTGAAGCAAAAGTGCAAGTTTCTTACTTTTTGTTTTATTTGATTACTTTGAGGACAATTTTTTTTTTAATTTTGGGGTGGTTTTGTAATATCAAAGATGGTTCATGCTCAGGAAAATGGGACATGGATATGAGGACCTCAATGATTTATCCTTGATTACATATGCCCATTACAACCTATAAAGACCTATTTATCATAATTTCGAATTCCTTCATGTTAGTGGCGAGTAGACTGATGACTCTTTTATGGTTTTCAATTTGGACTGCTCACTTGCATTGGAATGGGGAATGTACAGTAAAAGATAGCTTGATTATGCCTTACTAAGCAGCATAACCATGAATAGGAAAGTTTTAAATGTTTTATCTTTGATTGATGCTTTGAAAGGGTAACCCCACTGGTTTTTCTTAAAATTTGATGATTGATCATAACCCTATTTTTTTTTTTTTTTTAGTTTTGCTTGAGGACGAGCAAAGGTTTAAGTTTGGGGTAGTTGATAAGTGTTTATTTTACACTATTTTTTGGGTCTATTTTAGTTTTAAATCACATTCAGGAGTCAATATTTATTCAAAAATTATGAATTATGTATCAAAATTTTTCCTCTCTTTCTAAGTAATCCAACGCAACAAAAATCACTCAAATTAGAGCTGAAACAAGGATGATATGATCAAAACAACGCACACCAATCTTTAAAATACCATATCTTGTGATACCGATGTCAAATTGAGCTCAAATTTGGACCACAAACTTCCAAGAGGATGCACAATCATGTAAGGAAATTTTTGGTCAAATAATCTCATCGTTTTGAAGATGTGAATTTTCTTGGTGGGCCCTATCCAACTCAGATTCAATCCTTCATATTTGGAGATTCCGAACTCATAATGATCTCAAATTTTATATTCTAACTCAGGACCCTCTTAGGATGGTTTGAAACAAATTTCATGCATGAGCATAGAAAGATCTCATTTAGATTCTAGAACAAAAACCAAGTTTCTAAGCCTGGACTGTAGCAACACTATAAATAGCGATTTAAGGGGAAGGCTTGGCATCTAGTTTTGAACCATTTTTCCGAGTTTTTACTTATTGTTCTGTTGAGAGAGAGTTGAGAGAGGCCAAATTAAGTCTTGCACGACCTTTTGGAGTTTTTTAAGTCAAGGAGGAGAGGTAGCCATTGGAAGCCATCTTCAACAAAGTAAATTTTTCTCAAGGGGAGTTTGAACTTAGTTTATCTTTCTTTTCATCTTCATGGTTGTATTCAAGACTTTGATTTGTGCTTTAAATTCTTGCATGGAGTTGTTGTCTATGTTGGGAGTCCAGATATATATACCAAGGTCTTTATTAATATGGCTCATCCACTTCAAATAATTAATGATTCTATTAAGATAACTTTGATTCTTCCATACTCCCATACTCAAATATTAATAACATTTCACTCGTATACAATCACAAGAATAATGATCCTATGTCATCTGATTATCTTACAAATTTCTTGAATTCACTTTTCACCAACTAAAGATAAAAAGAAATGGTGTATAATCGTATCAGACTTTATTAAGTGTTACAACTATGTAGATGACTCCCTATCTATGTAATGAGATTGATGATTCATTGGAATGCAAATTTGTGTATGAATGAGTACTCGAATATTGTTAATTCCTTGATTTTATGCTTGTTCTATAACGAAGTACATGTTAAGGAGAAGTCATGACTTAAGGCAGGTTATGAATGATAGGATGTACAAGTCATTTTTGAGTTTGTACACTAGGTGTTTCAAGCATTACTTAGGGTTAACTCCCGGTTATAAGGTAATATCCTTTGATTTGTTTGATTCATCTATGGCATAAGACCTATTCTCGATTATGAGGTATGCTCTCTGGGTTTCATATTTATGCTACGAAGTAAAGTTAATGAAGTCAACTTGTTGTCTCTAGGAGGTAGAAGGTGATGTCGGAGTAGGAAATAGCCATGGATCTAACAAGCCCGTCAGATTTGTTTTCTAAAACTTTATTTCCAACTCAATTTTTTAAGTATCTAGGGAGGTAATGGATTCCTAACATCTTTTTTATACTAATTTTATTAAAAGCCCTCTTTTGATTTCTATAAGTTTAGTTAGATTTAGTTTATTTACTGTTTTTATAACTCTTTTCAAATCTATTTTTCGAACTTTGGTTTCTAAACTAGAAAGACAATTATCTATTAACTTGGTCCTCGTGGGACGATATTCGAACTCCAATTTTGAAGTCTATATTACATTGATTAGTCTTCTTGCTAATGATAATTGGAATCTCATCATGTATTTAACTCCACCATGGAGTAGTCGTCTATGTTGGGAGTCCATGACTCCCTAGCTATGTAGTGAGATTGATGTTTTATTTCAATAATTTAGAATACAAAATTATGTATGAATGACTGTTGAATACTGTTAATTCACAAATTTTATACTTGCTGTCTAATGAAGTGCCGAATATGGAGAAATTATAACTTAAGGCATGACATAATGATATGATGTACAAGTTCAATTTTGAGTTCATACACAAGGTGTTTCAAGCATGTTTTAGGATTAATTCTTGGTTATGAGGTAATATCCTTGATTTTGTACTTGATTCATCTATGACATAAGACCTATTCTTGGTTATGAGGTATAATCCTCTATATTACGCTATTAAATAGAATTAATCATGTCGACTTGTTGTCTCTAGGATGTAGAAAGTGATGCTACAAAGAAGCTTTAGCTTTGGATTTAACAAGCTTGTCAGATTTGTTTTTTAAAACTTTAATTTGATTCAATCTTTGAAATAGCCAGGGAGGTAATGAATTCCCAACATCTTTTTCATAGTGATTTCGTATCTAAAGCTATCTCTTGACCTCAATAGTTTAGTACTTTAGTTCAAATTCTATTTCGACAACTCTTTAATTCGGTTTCTCAAACTTTGGTTTTCAAACTATAAAAGTAATTACCTATTAGTTTGGTTATTTTGACTCTAATTTTGAAGTATTTTTTACATTGATTAGTCCACTTCCTAGTGATTGTTAGGATCACAATCAGTCAGCACCCAAAGCTCTTATTCACCGGTCCTTCAACGAATCCAACAATGGTTAATGGGGTGGCTCAACAAGTCTCTATCAATGGCTGGCCGCCTTACCCTAATTAAATTGATCCTCACTAGTATCCCAATCCACATCATCACATGCTTCAAACTACCCAAGATAGCCGTTGGTACCCTAGAAAGACTATTCTAAAACTTATTATGGTCTTACAAAGGGTTGTCCAAACTCCACCTTATCAATTGATTTGAGGTATGTCAAACTCATAGAACCAGTAGATTAGGAATTTGAGAACTACAAACTTTTAATATTTATACAGCCCATGAGTCCCTGTGGGCTCAACTAATGCGCCACATATATGGCACGATCCCCCACTTCCCAAATCCCAACTTGGTGTGGAAAACTTAACCAAATTTTTTCCAATCTTCATAAGTCACTACCGACTCCAACCTGGACAAGAACAATCCACATCATTGTGGTACGATAAATGGATTTCTCACTCATGAACACCTTTAATTAATCAAGAAAGAAAACTCATTGGACCTGTTGCACCATAACAAACTGTAACAACCATCCTAAACCCTAACAACTCCATGGACAAGGTAGTCATTAACACATTCTGGCCACCTACGATCTCCAAACAAATCCTCTCAGTCACCCCTCTTGACATAGACATTGATATTCCAATTTAGGAACAACGAATTCTCGATTAAAGCCACTTACAATTACCTAACACTTGAGAAGAAATTAAGGTTAAGAATCACCCCTCTTACGAACCATCAAACATCCTTTGGGCCAAACTATGGAACCTCAACATTCTACCCAAAATCTTAACATTCGTTTGGTTGTTCCTAAAATATTGATTGCCCATTTCATCCCTTATACAAAAATACGACATTCATGTTCCCACCCAATGCCACATGTGCCTCTCACATCAAGAGACCTTACCCATCTCTTCCTCTCCTGTGAATATGCCCAAGTAGCTTGCATAACCTACCACATTATTTTCATTTATAACATCTAACACTTCATTCCTTTATTTGGACATACCTTTATCGAAAATCATAGAAATATAAATCCTCTATCCACACTCCTCACATGTTTATGAGACATATGGAAAGTACGAAACAGACGCCTCTTTGAGCAAAAATAAAAAAACCCGATATCACTATCTCACAAAATCTATACCACTACCAATACCATTAATAAATCACCTGGACCCTGCCCCCAGCACTACCTTAAATTAAACTTTGATGACTCTAGTAATACGAGTAGCGCCGGTTATGCATTATATTACGAGATCACACGAGCCAAGTCATAACCTTGGCGCTTTGGCCTCTACTGCATGGAACCAATAATGAACCTGAACTACATGGCCTTTATCTAGAATTGTTGATATTGAGAAACTGGTTCCTGATCAGCAGGTAATGATCGAGGGGGATTATCAACTAATAATCAACTCTAGCCACAAGCAATTGCACAGACACTGGAAGTTGTGACCATTTTTCTAAAAATGGCATAAGATGTTACAACATTAAACAAATCTTCAAATTCGTCATCAACTTAGAGAAACTAATGCGGCAATTGACGCATTAACCAAAGCTGCCACCAACTATGCCATTTTGAACCACTTTTGTATCCAAATATGGCGGAACTCAATACCCCCTTTTCTAAGGAGCACTTTTGTACAAGACTGTATGAGAGCGGACTTATCCCAATCTACAAATTTCTCTATAGCACCGGACTGTATCCTGTACTCCGCAACTGATAAATAAATAAAAACATATTTTACCATAATAATAAAAAAAAACTAAATGAAAGAGTGACAAAAATAATTCCTAAATGAAACATTCTGCCCTAACCCTAATGGGTCAAAGCACACGTGGACGACATGTCGGCGACACGTTGGCTCATGTGTCGCTATTTTATTTTTTAGAAAATTTAGAGAGGCGACATCATAATGTCGCCTCCATCTAGTTATACATATTTTTTATTACAATTGAACAAGAGTCGACATTGGAAAGATGCCTCCAAAGTCTGGTAAAATATGAGATGCGGCATTTGAAAGCCGCCTCTAATGACTAGCCAAATAAGAAAGGCTATCATGTCGCCTTCAGTTTTTGTGTTTGGCAACATAATAATGCTACCTCTTTAAGTGACTTTTGATTTTTTGTGTGGCGGCATCAAAGTGCCGCTTTCACTTAAAATAATTTAGGTAAAGGTTACATTACAATGTCGCCATTATTTGTTTTCTTTAAAAATAAATTAGCGACATGCTGGCGCACGTGTGGCCATGTGTGTCAACGTATTGCCCATGTAGAGTTTGACTCTTTAGGGTTATGACAGAATGTTTCATTTTGAGAATTATTTTTTTCTCTTTTATTTTTACTGTATTCTATTTTTTACTGTATTCTATTTTTCATATTTTATTATGGTAAAAAACAGTGTTATCGGACTCTGTTCGGCCTGGACAATTTGAGCCAGACCCGGTCTATTTTCCAGGTTAAATTTAGTGAAACCTGAATAAAGTTAAAACCCGATAAACCTGGTCGGGTTTAATGGTTTAACCGATAAACCGTGGACCCGATGGACTGGGAAAAACCACCGATTGAAAGGTCAGCAAGAGATGAACGAGAGGAAGAGGGAAGAAGAGAGAAGAAGAGCGAAGAAGACAAAGAGAATGAGGGAAGAAGAAGAGGGAGAGAATGAGGGAAGAAGAAGAGGGCGAGAATGAGGGAAGAAGAAGAGGGCGAGAATGAGGGAAGAAGAAGAGGAGAGAATGGGGGAAAAAGAAGAGGGAGATAATGGGGGAAAAAGAAGAGGGAGATAATGGGGGAAAAAGAAGAGGGAAAGAAGAAGGGGGAGAAGAAGAAGGGGAGAAGAAGAAGGGGGAGAAGAAGAGTAAGGGTCACCCGATTACCCGATTACCCGTTCTTCTAAATCCTAATTGGATGGATAAGAAATGATTTTTTTTATTTAGGTTACCTGATTACCTAATTTTTAAATTACCTAATTACTCGTCTTCTAATTGAAACTGATATGGATAATGTATATTCTGTATCCAATTATTACCCGATTACACCCGTAAAGAAGAGGGAGAGAGAAAAGGGAGAGAAGAAGAGGAAGAGAGAAAAGGAGAAGAAGAAGAGGAAGAGAGAAAAGGAGAAGAAGAAGAGGAAGAGAGAAAAGGAGAAGAAGAAGAGGAAGAGAGAAAAGGAGAAGAAGAAGAGGAAGAGAGAAAAGGAGAAGAAGAAGAGGAAGAGAGAAAAGGAGAAGAAGAAGAGGAAGAGAGAAAAGGAGAAGAAGAAGAGGAAGAGAGAATAGGAGAAGAAGAAGAGGAAGAGAGAATAGGAGAAGAAGAAGAGGAAGAGAGAAAAGGAGAAGAGGAAGAGGAAGAGAGAAAAGGAGAAGAAGAAGAGGAAGAGAGAAAAGGAGAAGAAGAAGAGAGAGAGAAGAAGACATGGAGGAGAGAAGGGGAAAGTTGAAAGGGGGCCTAGGAGCTTTGAACCCGATGTTCTGGTTTTGACCCCACCTGAACCCTTTTATGGGTCACTAGCCGGCTCGGGGATGATAACATCGGAAAAAGCCCTAAATAAAAATCTCACTTTCATATAAAGTAACAAAAAAAAATTCTACGTACCAGGCTAAGCTGAAAAGAATTTAGAAAGTGCGAGAGATTGCGGGCAGCAGCATGTAATTCTCAGGAGACCGAAGTGAAAAAATGTAACGTTTTTCCGCCAGGTTCTTCAGGTTACTCGCACGAACAAGACCGGGCCACTTTCTTTGCCCACTCGGAGTAGTTTCCAACTTTCCCGCACTTTTATGTCAGAAGAAACAAAAGAGCCGCTTCTCAACTTCCCTCGCTCGGCTCTCCTTCGCTTCTCAGTTCTTCTCACTGGCGCTAGGGGTTTTCTCTAGCTAAAGATCAATCACTCTTCTGCCACTTCTCATTCCGCTCGTCTGTTTTCCACTCCCAAGTTTCCTACTGTGGAATGTTTCCAGATGGGTTTTCTAATAGTTTTATCCAGATTGTTACTGCTGCTGCTGGTTCTTCCTTCATCTTCTCACTCAGCTTCCGGTCCTCACATTGCCGATCTGACGGTGCTGTTGCCTCCGCGTATGACCAATCCCGTCGAGTATCGGCTTCAAGGAAGTGATGGCTGCTTCTCTTGGTAGCTTTTCTACTCCGTTTTTAGCGTTTTTATCCCTCTCCCCATATACCGCTTATTCGCTCTTTTGTCACTGTTTAGCTACTTGTCTGGGTTGGAAGGCTTATGAGTAGCTCATTTGTGTTGCTTCTCTTGTTTCGCCACCTGTTTGAGGCGGTTTGAAAGTTTGCCTCGTTGGACCATTTTTTTCCCCTCTCTCCATATACCGCTTATTCGCCCTTTCGTTTATCCCCGTTGCATTGCTTGGCTACTTGTCTGGGTTGGGAGGGTTATGAGTAGCTCATTTATGTTGCTTCTCTTGTGTGGCCGCCCTTTTTTGAGGGGGGGGGGGGGTGGTGGTGGTGGTGGTAATGAGTGTGTTAGAAGGGGAGAAAGATGAAATGTATGCGGGGTTGTTTAATTTGGAAATAAAACCAGCTTGTGGATCAACTATATGATTTCATGTCTCAAGGCTAGGGATTTTCGTGGACGTAGTTTTTGCTTGTATCATAAACTGCTGATCAAAACAAAATTATTCAGCATATAGGAAATAGCTGTGAATGGTTGTTTCGTTTATTTATCTACATCATTATTATTGCTATCATTCGTTTTACTTGTTTGGTTTTAATTTAGAGCGAGTAACAGTGAATGACTATTATCAGTTGATTACAGAGTTCATCTCTGTTTCCGAGAGAATGATGCTTGTGATAAAGACCAAGATATCCTAATTTCTGAATCAGCATGCAGGAAAAAATCTCAAGTCCAGTGCTTATTCTACATTCTGGCATTATTGGGCACCATATGCTGCTCCAACCTCACATTCGCTGGAAACTTTGTTGTGATAGATTTAGGGATGTGTTACAAATGTAATTAGTGTTCACATGGACATGTGTTTTGAAGTGTCAACAATTTCTATTATATCCTCCTTTTGATAAATTGTGATATCTGGATGTCATCTCCTTAAATTCAGTTTTAATGTTTCAATCTTCTCACTTTGCATGCTGTGATATGTTGAGATCTTATTTACTTGCAGGTCATGGGATCACCATGATGTTCTTTTTGTTCAGCCCGAGTATAATGGTACTGATAATTGCTCAACGAGTGCTCGTCTGATATCCATAGCCTCTTACAATGGCAGAAAGGAAACAGCAGTTTATGCAGCTGATGTTCTGAGTGGAACTGTTATTCGTTGTGAAGTTTTCATTGACAAAATCTCTAGAATCCGTATTTTCCACCACTCAGTTAAGCTTGACCTTGATGGGCTTGCTTCGCTTCAGGTTATTGCCTTTGATGAAGAAGGTATACTGAAAACATTTTTAATTTGTTTGGCTAGAGAATTGTGTTTTTGTTTCCTTTTAATTTTCCACGTCTTTTCCCAATTTTATGGGAGTTGATTAACCAGTCCTTCCAAATTCCGTTCTATCATCTATTCATTCAATCTCCATTTGCTAGGTTGTCTTAAAATCTATTTTCACCATCCAGGAAGTGTAGGCTTTATGTACTTTTGGTTGATCCTTCAGTTACATGTACCATATTGTTTCAACTAGTGCACTATTTTGTTTCTCTTCTATATTTGCTCATGAACAAGCTATCCCAAGTGATCCTTTTTTAAGTCTCTCTTTTATGGATATGAGGTAAGTGAATGAACCATGCAACTTAAGTCAGACCATCATCTGCAAATCATTGGGCTTAAAGATAAAGATTCTCTTCATCAGATCTAGAAATGTTTTTGCTTCCACAGTGTTGTTGTCCAAAATAATGAGATCGAGGCCCCTCATATAGGTATTTTTCTCTTTCAGAACACAAATTTTCAACAACTTCAAGTTCCAGCTCATATTCTCTGAAATGATGGAATTACATGATGAATAAGCAACTTGTATAAGAGGGTATTGATTTGGCATGATTATTTAATTTTTGGAATAGGGTGAAGATTTATTAAAGAGAGAATGCACAAGTACAACAAATAATAGACATGGGTGCAAAAAGATGGGAAAGAGCCTACACTATAAAAAAAAAACTACCTGTATCTAAAGGGAGCGAATCACCCACAATAACGTCATGTAAATCTACCCCCAACCAACCTAAAGAATCTGCACATAGTTAGCACGTTTGAAACATATCTCACACCCTACAAAGAGAATTAATGTTTATCATCCAAATGAAGCAACTGCCACAGGAGACTTGTCATTTCCATGAGCCAACTAATGAAAATTGTAAACAAGGAGGGCTATGAATAATGTCTTAAATCATGGTGGACAGCTCATAAATCTTTCTTTAAAGTCTTACGCCCCTTGGGAACAGAAAATACAAAGACCATACTCAAGTAATATCTAAAGACATCTCCTCCCACGGGCCCAGTTTACCTTTCAAAGTTTAAGGCAGCCTTCTTGAAGAGAGTACTGTTGCACATCTGAAGCATGTTTTGAGGAGGAAACAGCTACATATTTCCAATGCTACCTCAAAACTGCTATGGTGGTGATTGGATTATTATTATTATTATTATGATGATGATTATTATTTTTCCCCAAGAAAGGTGGCTGGAAGTAATATTACTACCCAACTTTTATAGCAATTTATAAACCCAATTGCAACTCTTGTCAGCGGTGAATTGCCTTAAAAAGTCCTTGTATTTCTTTCTTCCCATAGGTCCTAGATATTGCCTTAACTTTCCCGCATGTGGAAGCAGTCCTTTGTTTATCTGAACCATCAAATCCAGGATGAAGGGAAAAAAGAGAGAATATGGTGTTTTAATCCTTCTTGACCAGCCTTGATTTACATTTCTCCCTGGGATCTTTCTTGATGGAAGCATTTCTCTAATATTTTTAAAACAAATCTGTTGAAGACTGACAAGAAAACAGAGTAAGAAGGCAGTGGTATTTATGGCAACAAAATTGATTTTGGCACGCATTACCTTAACTATATGCTTTGTCAAAACAATTAATGGTCAAGAAGTGGAATATCCTAATAATGCTGTTGTTGGTGATTCTTTTCCTGATCTAATAGTAAGCATTGATATTTTTGTGCACTCACTTAGTTTTTGTTATTTGTAGATTTTCTTTTTGTTTTTTATTTTAAAATTTTAAAACCTCTGATTTCATATGGCATCTTATGTGACTTATTTTAATTAAAATATGATTCTCAATGCTTTCAGTTTCAATTTCCTAAAAAAATGCTTTCAGTTTTCCCCCTTGGGATTACTCCCTTGATTAAATTTCTTTATTTAACCTCTTAAAAGTGAGACTTTAATGGTACCATTTTCCTTCCTTGCAGACAATGTATTCTCATCTTTGGTTGGGTTAAAATTTAAGTGGCACCTTACTCCTAAGCTTTCTGAAGTGAATAGGACTTTCAATCATCTTGTTCATGTTCCTTTGAGGGAC
The DNA here is from genome assembly GCA_019845555.1 of Aristolochia fimbriata. NCBI lineage: Eukaryota > Viridiplantae > Streptophyta > Magnoliopsida > Piperales > Aristolochiaceae > Aristolochia > Aristolochia fimbriata. The sequence continues at coordinate 7,737,652 of CM034081.1, forward strand.
ACTTCACTAAGCGACTGTGGTGGTTTTTGTGGTGATTTAAACACCCAAATAAAACTGGAGGATACTGTATGTATTATTTATCTATTTATTTTTGCTGTTAATCTGCTGCTGCTGAGTTATATCTGATTACTTGGATGTGTAACATGATATATTTACATATAGTTTCCTTTTTTGATTTTAATATGAGTTCTCTGTTATGCTTTCCAGGGTGTTGGATCAGACTTATTCGTAGTACGGGGCACTGAAATTGGGCAAGAAATTGTCTCCGTATATTTGCTTGAGCCACAATTTGAGCATGTGGGAGACAAAATTGTTTTAACTGTTGCGGAAGCTATGTCATTGGATCCGCCTTCACCAGTTTTTGTCATTATTGGTGCTTTACTCCAGTACAGTCTTAGAGTGATTCGTCAAAATACCCCTCAAGGTATTTTTGATAGTTTCAAAGCCTATAATAGTTGTTTTTATCCTATCTGATAGCAAGTGCCTCTCACATTGCAAAAATTATTTGCTTAATGTTTTTAATGTTAAACTTGCTGGAGGTGCAGAACTATAGCAATGAGTAGCTCCAACTTTGCAGTTGGCAGTGTAATTAGTCTATTTATTAGTGCAAAGCTAACAAGGACATCTCCCATTGTCGTTCTCAGCTCTGAACAAGTTAATATTCCTTCTTGTATAAATCGAGTCCTTTGGATTTTATTTACAACCATACTGGCCTTCTTTTATCATGTAACATATTAACGACTGAGTTGGTGGACTGTGAATGTCTGGATGTGTTACAAATGGAGTCTTCCATGGTCACTGTAAGACTTGAAAAACATTAGATTGAAGCTATAGATAGTAGTTTCTATAATTAGTCATGATTGCAAAGGTCTAAGATTATGGCAATCACAAGTTGTATAATTTGTTCGAAGGTTGAGATCTGTATTCCCTATAATCACTGTTTGATTTTGTCAAGTAACTCATTACTTAATTAATAGGTAAATATCTTGGTTATTCAATGAATCATTGTAAGGCTGCTGGCATAATTGATTGAATGCTTTTACTTTCTGTATGTTACTGAGATGGGATTGGAGGTGAGTTGCAGGTTATGGGTCCATGAGAGGATGTAATAAAGAATTCCTTCCATAACCTCCTTTCCCCTCTCCCTAATAGTGGACTCATGCCAGGGGCCTGCATGATTTTGCACGCCTCTTTGTTGCATTATGTTCACTGCTGCTATTTCATTTGTACCTGCACTTGACAGTCATTCAGTTCATCTATACAAATCTCGTAGCCTGAAATCATGATGGCAAATTACATACTTATAAACAAAAAAAGAACATTTATTTGCTTAAGATAGTTTTGTTTCTTTCTGCAATGTATTTGACTTAATTTCATGTTACTTTGACTTAATAAAGCTTTAGTCTGGATTAGGCTAGCAGGTGCTAATCTGATTCTTTCTTTTCTTTATTTATATAGTGATTCCATTACCTTCACCTTATCATCAGTGGTATGCAACCAACTCCTCTGTTGCTGAAGTGGACCAAACTAGGGGTCTGGTTGATGCCTTGAGCTTAGGGGTTACAAGTATTATTGTTGAAGATACTAGAGTTGCAGGCCATGTGCAGATATCAATGTTGCATGTTGTTCTCCCAGAAAAGCTACATCTGTACTTGGTCCCCGTTAGCACCTCAACTGAACCCATGGATGGAAGAACTGCTACTTCATCTACAGATCCTTGGTATCTTGTTTCTGAACTACAATATGTTGTTCACGTCAAAGTGTTTTCCACTGGACCTGATGCACACGAGATGCATATTACAAAGGTATCCCTTGCTTTCATTTGTTTATCTGTCAGTCCTTTTTGAGTGGAAAATTTTTATGTCAAGGAGCTACAAGGACAAGAACAGTGTATTTGCAGTTTATTAAACTTAAGAATTGAAATTTAATTAAATGAGCTGATTTTGTCTCCTACAACAAATTATCCAAGTTGAGCAAACTTTTACTGGAGAATCCACTTGGAAGAGAGTTAAAATGCTCTAAGGACTAGCCTTTAACATTCCATGGACAGTTTGAATATTGTGATGTTCTCTAATTTTTCGAGATTATTTTATCTGCATGAATTGGTATTTTCAATTACTTTTGGATATTCGGAGAAAGTTATGTGAAGTAACAGTCTCCACAGGAATACTAACAAAACAGGGTAGGGGTGTTCAATGATCCTGTCTGAATACTTGAATCCTATTCCCTTAGGGTGTTTCATTACTCTTGATTTTCAATTACCATGGGTCATTGGCTAAACAGGTGAATGAATGGGTAGATAAAACTATCAAAACATCATTATGATAAAGTTGTAAAAGCCTAAAACAACATTAAGAAACATGCCGACAGCAACTTCTTGGTTGATAGCTTCTGTGTCTGACTTAACTCCTACCTATGCGTGCTTCCTCATTAATTGATTTCAGTTCTTCCTGCATCTGTATTTTTGTTAATATTGTAGTTTATACTTTTAGTATCAGTTACTTTTTACTGTTTCAGAACAATCCTGTTAAGCTGCTCTTCAACCATTCTGCATTGTGGGATACTGTTGTGGTGCCAGAAGAGGCTTGTGTGAAGCATGGTTGGCGGAGTTCGAGATTAATCAAACCATCTTCTGAGGGTTTAGGAAGCTTGACTGCTGAACTTTCTTTCAAAAAGGGGAATATGGAGAAGCTAGAGGTGATATTTTGTTCTTGTTTTTGAACTAGTAGAAATGTGATTTCCTTTACAGGAAAAACATGTTTATTTCAGGTCTTTCACATGTAGCAATTTTTCTTGTTAGAAGAGCATCCAATTTGGTTATCTCTCAATACTAACTATCCATGTTAAATGTGGTATTGTACAATTCAAGTAGTGGTGTGGGTGTGGTGGTTAGTAGGGGTGGGCACTGGTCGGGTTTCTGAAAACCCGAACACGACCCTACTTAAAAACCGTAAACCTGAACCGGACCCTACCTAAACCCGAACCCGTGAGAAACCCGAACAGATTTTAAAATCTGAACCTGAACCGGACCCGATTCACAATTTTACAAACCCGAACCTGACCCGACCCGACTTAAACCCGCTGGTTTTGACAAAACCCAAACCTGACCCGAAAAAAACTGATTTTTATACAATTTTTTTAAATAACTAAAGAAAAATATATTTAAAATTTTAAAATTAAAAACCTGCGGGTCGGGTTCGGGTATCGGGTTTGGATTTCTAAACCCGAACCTGATCCGCAGGTTGGATTTGGGAATCCAAACCCGGGTTTTTCGGGTCGAGTTGGGTGGGTTACCAGGAAAACCCGATGCCCAACCCTAGTGGTTATGGGCATTACTCTTCCTCCAAGAGGTCTAGAGTTTGAGTTGTTTTCATCTCACTTTGATTTGAAAATTCAGATTTTATATCTGCATGCTCTATTGTAACATTATTATTCTATACATTTATTAATGAAAACTTCACCATTTAAAAAAAAAAAGGGTTTTATATTTGCATGAAATGGGTTATTGCTCAACTGGGCTACCTTTAGAGAGTTGACGAGGTCTGGTTATCAGAACTGGATATGGTACACACACACACACACACACACACACACACACACACACACACACACACACACACACACACACACACACACACACACACACACACACACACACACACACACACACACACTCTCTCTCTCTCTCTCTCTCTCTCTCTCTCTCTCTCTTGCATACGTAGACATTCACCTGCACCCATGCGTTTATGTGAGCAAACAAAGACCTGAACACACACCTGCATACAAACCTGCACACGCACCTGCACTCAGACACACCTCCATGACCACATGTACAGAACCAAACACATGATTTTTGTGTTGACCAAAAGAAAGATAAATTGACTGCCATCCCACATACATAAATTGCTGTTGCCTTTACCATCAAAAGTTCAGTAGAGGTAGTTCTGATAGATAGCCTTTTCTTTCTTTCCTTTTCTTTTATTTGGTGAATTACGCTGATATTTTTTCTGCAGGTTCTCAAGGTTGTTCAGCAACTTATGGTCTGCAGTCCAGTCAAAATTAGCAACGGAAACGAAAAAGGTTTTCCATGGATTATTCGCCTTCCATGGGCCCCTAAGATTTATCAAGAAGTTGCTCTAACAGCTAGAGGAGGTAGGAAGATACAGCTTCTATATTTACTGATATTACTTCTTTTTACTTTTAAGAAAAAAAAATTTGCTCTTAACTGCTGCAGGTTGTGCCAAAACGTCCAGAGACTTCAACTGGTATTCTTCAGACACTGCCACTGTCTCAGTTTCTTCTGCTGGAGTTGTTCGTGCAAACAAGCCTGGGAAATCAACCATTAAAGTGGTTTCTGTATTTGATGATATGAACTATGATGAGGTATGAAATGCATATATATGTATGAGATTATGGGATATTCCTTACCAATTTTCTCATTGATGTGAGAACATCTATTGCATGGATTGTGTGACTTTCACTAATTTTCGATACCTATACTTCCTAGATGACCATTATGTCTACTCAGTTGGCACATATTTTGCACTTATAGTATCTTTGTAGGGAATAGGTCCACGGAGTCCTGCATGCACTTAGATACTTCCGCACTCAACTTAGTGGATCTCTAGTAGTTGAAGGAGATTCAAGCAATGTGATTGGTTGGTGTAAACAGACATCCATCCCCTTGGAGCTTCATGTATTTGTCAGAGAGATTTTTCATTTAGCTGATGCATATGTTCCTGAGTGGTCTTTGTAATCCGTGCGTAGCTCCCTGTCCAATGATAACTTTAGTGTTGATTGATATGAAAGTTTATTGGAAACATCCATCAATGATCTCCTTGATATCACTTTGCGGAGCAGTATCAAAACAATTGTCCAGAAATACCAAAAAATATATTTTATTATTTAGCACCCTGGAAATCTTGACAATTCAAAGAGAAGTCTTGCATTACTATGTGGCTTGAGGATTTACATGCACAATTTTGATCTAGTGATCAGTATTGAAAGATGTCACATTGTGTTCATACTTTTCATCCAACCTTCAACATCCTTGGCTTTCACATGCATTCAATGAAAGTGCTTTATTTCTTCTGTCTCTCGTTCATCTCCTTTTGTTCTACCTTTTTGAGTTTGATGTGTTTGTTCTCCCCATGTTGTAACTTTGTGATTTCTTTTTCATTCTTAGGTGGTTATTGAAGTTTCTGTTCCCACGTCGATCATTATGCTGCAAAATTTTCCTGTTGAGGCTGTTGTGGGGAGCTACCTTCAGGCTGCAGTGACTATGAAAACAGTTCACGGTGATTGATGTGATTGCTGTCATTCTGAAAATAAATTCTTTTTCATTTTCAAAAGTTAAATGATCTTTTCGTACAAAAGTTTATTATCATATATCTGATGTCAGTTCTTATTGTTTATGTGTTCTTTGTATTTGTATTATCAGGTCACCATTTTTTTAGATGTGATGCTTTTAGTTCATTTATACGCTGGCAAGTGCTTTCTGGAAGTGAGTCCTTTAGAATTGTTAATGCTACTGGAGAATTATCTGAGCACGATGTCCTAAGAAAAGCTCTCCACCCCATATCCTTTATATCGCCATGTGCATGGACCCACCTGCATGCTTTAAATGCTGGTCGGGCCATGCTGCTTGCATCCCTTGTGAAAGAGCTCCAAACTTCTGTTCAGTCCTTTGGTGTGCCCAACATTCTTAAAGCATCTTGTCTGATAGCAGCATACAATCCCCTTGTTGCTAAGCAGGCAGGGCATGGAAATGAATTTGGAGGCTACTGGATTGATTTAGAGACTTCAGAAGCCCAGATAGACTCGTTATACCTTGCTCCAGGGACAGAGCTCGATATAATCCTACTGGGTGGACCTGAACCATGGGACCATGGAGTCGAGTTTTTTGAAAGTATAGACATTTCTAAGGATGATAAGCTTCTAAAAGATGGGCCTCTGGTGAATCAGGCATCAACTGGTAACTTCAGGCTGTTCAGAATCTCATGCCACACTATAGGGAATTATGTATGTTATAATTATTTTGATTCCTAGCTTTGTCAGTTATTTTCATTTTTTTGTTTTTGGGTAATTTGTGCCCTAGATAAATGTTTGTGGCATATGAACAGAAACTGGTTTTCTCGAGAGGGAATTTGGTTGGAGATGGACACCCTCAGCCTGCTGTAGCAACTGTAGATATGTTCCTTATCTGTGGCATTCCTTCCTTGATCACACTCATTGTAAATGAACCTGGTAGGTGTTATCTTCCTATATCATCTTCTTATGTTGTTGACTTCGCTCATGGCTTTATTGTTCATTGAACTCTCAGATGCTTGTTTCCTAAAATATTTGTTTCTTTACCTCATGCATGTAATTTATCAGCTTTTTAATAGGGGAACAATTTTGTCTTGTTTCCCTTAGAATTTTGGTGTTACTGTTATGGCCCATTTCAATTTTGAGACAAGCAGTACCATCAGTTTTGGTTGAGTAATGTGTATAGGGCCCTCTTTCATGCACTTGACTATGCTGGAGATTTGTTGAGTGCATGTTGAAGTTCCCTGTGATTTTGCAGATCTGATATAATTTTTTTTTAGGAAAGATCTGATATCATTTTTGAAATGGTTTTCAGTGAACCGACATGATTTTATACGTTCAGCTATTCAGGCTGATCGGGGACCTGGGAAAATACGTGTTTCTCCAATTAGCGTTGCAAACAGCTGCACAATCCGGGTGGCTGCTGTTGGTGTCCATGACTCAGGCAGGGCCTTTGCAAACTCATCATCTCTTTGCTTGCAGTGGGAATTGAGTGGCTGTGAGCAACTTGCACACTGGAATGAGCCAGATCATCGTGAAAGATATGAATGCTATTGGGAGAGGTCATTGGTTTTGCATAATGTGACAGGACTGGTAAAACTCTCCACAAAAAATACTAATTCATGCTGTAATCCCTAAATATATGTATGCTTTTACTGATTCATATTGTAATCCCTGCAAGTGTGAATGCTCTTACTAATTCATACCGTGATCCCTACAAGTGTTTGGTTGATTAATTCGTTTGTGAATGTCGACAGGGTATCTGATAGTCTACAACCATACCTGAAAGTTTCTCCGTTTGTTGAGATTTTTTGTTTTTGTTGGAACTACTTCTCTGGTGTTTGTAATAAATGACTTTTAACATATAACTATCATAGATTGCCACACCCTTAAATGACTTGAAGATCTGGAATCTAACCTGTAAAGAAATGCTATATATTTTCATAGGTTGGTATTTGACTGTACATCCAATGGAATTAGGAATGGAGGGGTTCCCTGAATTTTGTAACTTCGATAAGGGAAACATCTTAAAAGTAGGTTATTAGATTCTGTTGTCCCCGACTGTGTTAGAAATCAATAAGTTTGCCCTTTTTTCTTTCTTTCTGTCTCTCTCTCTCTCTCTCTCTCTCTCTCTCTCTCTCTTTTTAAGTTGACTTTATTGACCTGAGGACAGAACAGAAATGGAAACGTATATTGGATACAAGGAGTTATAGGAGGGGTTCCCTTACAATGAGAGATAGGGGGGAGATCCCTCCTTAGCAGGAGAATCAATAGCAACATTTTTATTTCTAGGAACATGAGTCCAAGTACAAACAAAAGTGGCAGTACAGTCAGAATTAAGCTGGCCGGAGAGAGTGGGGGGTAAAAGTGTGGAGTTCATGGAGGTCAGGCATGAGCACAACAGTAGTTGAAACAACATAAGAGACAACTTTACAACCATGTTCACTCCTGAAGATCCCTCTAATTCCCGATATGCTCTGGTTATGAATAGAAGAGCCCATGAAATCAAATCTAATAAGGCCTGAGGACCTTCGACGGGTGCCTAGGGGGAGGGCAGACTGGCTAGTGGAGAAGAAGGGTGCTGATGGAAAATGAAGAAAGCTTGTCCCGGGATGACAAGAGGTGCCCATTGTTCAAACTTCTGAATGTGCTCTAGGTCTTTAACTAGGAAACTATATGCTCAAGAGAGATTATTTATTTTACAGATGGGCTTATTGATTTTATTTTTATTTTTTATTTTAATTTTTTTGAGCAATGAATGCTATTTACTTCTTCCATGCCTATGCTTACAATAGAAGATCTAACGGAATTAGCTCTCTTACGATCAATGGAGAACTAATGCCATCATTGAGTTTTTCACAGATCTCTACACTGAGGACTGCTAAGAGAGGCTAATGATTCTAGGGATTATTGCACTTGGCTGACCTCAAGATGTGCCAATGACCTTGAGCAACCCTTCACATCCCAAGAAATAGATGCTCCTGGTCAAGAGATGCCAAAAGACTAGGCTTTAGGTTCAGATGGATATAATTGAGAAAGGGCAACAGCTTGCTGTTCCATCATTCAACTGGAAGCTCATCAGTTTGTCCACAACTTTCATCAATATGGAATGACAAGTACAACAACCAGCGCAACCGTCATTGCTCTCAACCCGAAGAAACAATATGTGGAGCAACTTAAGGATTTTGGACATATTACCCTAGCAAGCATACCATACAAACTGATTGCTCGGCTGCTAGCAAGTAGACTTAGAAGTTATGGAGCATATCATAAGCAAAGGGCAACATGGGTACTAGGTGACCCCTTGTCCCCAATGTTATTCAACATAGTTGGTGAAGGGTTCAGATATTTGTTGAACTTGGTGGTAGACGAAGGATGGATTGAACCAATGATGGAAAGAGAAACACTTCATGCTTCTCTAGTCCAGTTTGGTAATGACAAAATCATCTTTTGCTAAGGGAACAAGGATCAGTTCCGAAGAATCAAGTGCCTTAATTATATCTCTTTGAACTGATCATTCAAAAAAGCAAGACATTGCGAACATGCTTGGCCTGCCAAGTAGGTACTTTACCATCTACCTATCTTGGCCTTCCCCTTTTTCTAGTAGCATCTCAAGGGGACTATGGGTAAGGGTGTCAATTTTACCCAATTACCCGGTTACCCGAATGGTAATCGGATGGAAAGGAACTAAATTATGTGTTTCGATTACCCGATTACCCGATTAAAAAATTACCCGATTACCCGCCTTTTAATCGAAACAGATATGGATAATTGGTATTCCTTACCCGATTACCCAATTACCCGATTATCCGGATGGTAATTTGGTAATTTTTTTAAACTTTATGCCCTTATTTCTATCATACATACCCTAATATGTGTGTTGTACACTTGTTTGAGTTGTTTTTAGATAAATTTAAGAATTTAGATGTAATTTTCATATGATTTTAATTTTGTTTTGTATTTTTTTTAAATTTATAAGGGTTAGATAATTAAATTTATTAAAATATTATTATCCATTTATTTTCCCGATTACCCGATTACCCACGGGTAATCGGGTAAGAAATTCGGGTGATGGAATGACTCATTTTTATTTGGGCGAAACGGGTGACGGAATACGGGTAGGGTAATCGAAACGGGTAACGGAATAACCCTTACCCGTTTCGATTATTACCTGTTTACACCCCTAACTATGGGACCCAGTCATAGAAAAGCTGCAAAACAGATTGTTAATCTGGCCTGCTAAATTTTTGTCTAAAGCTGGAAGATTGGTAGCATTGACTGGAGTAGTGTATTTAGAAGGGAGCTTAGAGATGCTGAGGCACAAGACCTTAGCACTCTAGATATGATGCTACAGAGATTTTACAGAGACATCTCACTACAAGATAGACTGATTTGGGTCCCATCTACGGAGGGGTGTTTCTCTGTGTCATCTGGTTACATGTCGCAAGTGCAGGATACTCGGGCACATATCAGCAGCAAGGCCTGGTCACTTTTTGCCCCGCCGAAGGTGCAGTTCTTCATATGGAGTGCTTTGCATGAGAAAATCCTCACACGGGAAATGCTAGGTAGAAGGGGAATTCCCATACCCTCTCAGGAATGTCCAATGTGTGGGGAACACACAGAGAACATCCACCATCTTTTACTACACTGCAGGTTTGCATGGAGACTTTGGAATTGGTGTGCACACCTATTCGGTTTCTCGTGGGAGCTGACCGAATGCCTTAGTGGAGTAATACAGACATGGCACCCGCATCTAGTGAGAGTAGGGAGAGAGATGAGGAAAGCTATGTTGGCATTTATTCCATGGGCAATCTGGGAGGAAAGGAATAGAAGAGTGTTTCAAAATAAGACTAACGTGGGAAGAAGTGACAAATCAGACCCAAACGAAAGTGGTTCAGTGGCTTGGGGCAAAAGGTATACTGGCTGGTATGGACTTGTGCACAGTTCGGGCCTCCTGGTATGTGACAACAACATCCAGCAGTCCGGGGCACAATCCGGTGACAATTGCTTGGCTTCCATCGTCAGAAGGAAAGTTGAAGGTTAATGTGGATGGGTCATCGATGGGCAATCCAGGTCCTGCTGGTTTTGGAGGAGTTTTTAGAGACTCGGAGGGTAACATATTGATGTCGTATTCTGGACCACTAGGGGTGGACAACTATACTTCAGCCGAGGCTCATGGAGTCTTACATGCCATACGATTATTCCGCACACACTTCTCTGGAGAGCTGGTAGTGGAGGGTGACTCAAAGAATGTCATAGGATGGTGCCGTCAAACCTCAGCTCCACCATGGAGACTCTTGTATTTGTTTAGAGAGATTTTAGCCTTGTTTTCATTAGTTAGTGAATGGTCATGTATTCCCAGATCTGCCAATACTGTGGCAGACAGGTTAGCTAAGCAGGGAGTCACCCTTACCTCCATAGAGATAAAGGTGGACCCTCCCTTTGTATGATTATTATTGCATATCAATAAATAAACTCAGCATTTTTCCTCAAAAAAATTAAGGCTTGCCTACTTGGTATCTGAATAGGGGTGGGCATAGGGTCGGGTTTTTCGGGTAACCCGATCTGACCCGACCCCAAAAACCTGGGTTTGGATTCCCAAATCCAACCTGCGGGTTGGGTTCAGGTTAGGGAATCCGAACCCGACCTCAGATTTTTATTTTTAAATTTTTAGTATATTTTTTCTTGATTTATTTAAAAAAATATATAAAAAATTCGGGTTTTTCGGGTCTGGTCAGGTTTTGGTCGGGTCGGGTTCGGGTTTTGGTCGGGTCAGGTCGGGTGCGGGTTTGTAAAGTCGTAGTTCGGATCAAGTTAGGGTTCGGGTTTTTCACGGGTTTGGGTTTCGGGTTATATAAGTCGGGTTGGGTTCGGGTTTTCATAAACTCGACCCAAATCCGACCTGTGACCACCCCTACATCCGAACATACCATCTATCTCTCCTCCATTGGGTTGTGGCAGTTGCAAATACTATGGAGAAAAGAAACTTCTTATGGTTGGGTACCTCAGAGAGCTGAAAGATGCATTGGGTGAAATAGGATGATGTATATCTCCCTAAGAAAAGAGGGGGACTTGGGATAAGGAAAAGTTGTGACGTGAAGGTTTGAGAGAGTTTGGATTTTTTTCCTCAGGTTATTTGGAGAAGCAAGCACTGCCCTACCCAATGCAGGCTTCATCCTAATAGCTAAGAGTATGGGATTAAGGAAGGTAGGATGATGTACAACTGTTCTATTGGATTCTTGGATGGCATTCTCCTTGACACTTATCAGTCATTTGGTTAATGCCACGTTTTAGTGAGCACATGAGGTGGGCTGTTGGTAATGGCCGAAACAGTAGTTTTTGGAGGATTGTTGGCTAGGTAATAACCCTTTTAGGGTGCAATACCCAAAATATATCAATTGGCTAGAAACCCCTCTAACTTCAGCTGCAGACATAACGGCCAACAACACTCTTGCCATTGTGAAATGGAGTGTTATATTTAGAAGAGAATTAAGGGATGATGAGCTTGCTTAATTTAGCATGCTCAATTTCACCTTCACAGTTTCTACAATGATAGGGGTGTTGATGATGAGTTATTACTGGTCCCCACCACTGATGGTAAGTTCCAGTAGTTTCTAGCTATGCACATTTGTTGGATTGCAGAGATTGACCACGCTTGAGCAGGTGGGCTTGGAGCCTACCCGTCTCCCCAAAAGTCAAATTCTTCATATGGAACGTGGTGCATGGTAAAATCCTTACAAGAGATGCTCTCTCAAGGGAGGGCTCACCCTACTCTCTCTCACATGCCCTCTTTGTTCACATGATTCAGAGACAATTGATCATCTACTCGTCCATTGCTCATATGCTAGACTATATGCTATGGTATATTGCTTGTTTGGTGTTCATTTGGTTTCACCCAAAACTTTTAGGGAGATTATTGGAATCTCCTTCATTCATCTTTCTACTCTTGGTAGTAAGTTGTGGAAGACTTCTTTCCCAATTATTCCATGGGCGATTTGGGAAGAGAGGATTATAAAAATTTTTCTACAGAAAAGCCTGATGGAAGTAGCTGTGATCATACAGACTAAAGTTATCTCTTGACTTCAATCACAAGGTAAACTGACGGTATATACAGCTCTTTATTCTTGACTTCAAGGACTTTGGTGGTCACTTCATTGATCCCTCAAAGTAGAGGCCCATTGTGGGGTTGGGTTAAGGTGCATGGTGTATTGTATGACTTGAGATGTTTTAGCAGTCATTCCCATGTTGACTTGAGATGTTTTAGCAGTCATTCCCATGTTGACTTGAGATGTTTTAGCAGTCATTCCCATGTTGACTTGAGATGTTTTAGCAGTCATTCTCATGTGAGATTGAGGTTGAAGGTGATTCCACTGATGTTGTTTGATGGTGTAAGCAGACTTCTGCTCCTCCGTGGTGTATTTGTTTGGAGAGATCCTTTCCATTTCATCTTTTTGTAAGTGATCATGTATTCCTAGGTTAACCAACCTGTAGGTGAACACTTTAGCTAGGGAGTGTGTTAGTTTGAATCATACTGTGAGGCTGACTCCATTTGTACTATGACCTGTATCACGTTCTTGCTTCTTCAACAATAAAGTTTAGCACTTTCCTAAAAAAAAATAATATTATGGAGCAAGTAATCAGCTACCTTAAAACTATAAAAAATTCCATGGACTTGATGATGCTCAATTATGGAATTCATGGGGAATTGCGAGAGAGGTTTCAACCACCCTTCAAATCATTACCTCTGGGAACTCCCCCTTTTTCCTGGAACATATGCTGAAAAACCAAGGTCCTATTGGAATCGGAGGTTTAATAAGAAACCATAGAGAAATCTTATTAACCTATGTTGGACACACTGAGATAGCAACAACAGCCTAGCTCCAAAGCCTACTTCACGGACTGCAATGTTTCAAAAATTCTCTTCTACAAGGGCCACTATGTGTATTCAAAGGTAGTTATTCAATGGTGTGATATAAGACGAAAGGTGCCATGGAGTCATAAGCATCATCAATCCAATCCTAGACTTAGATATTAACATTCACTGTTGGTTAATACACTCAGAAGTGGAATTACTAGAGCTAACGAGTTAGCTAAGCAGGGAATCACAGAACAACTTGTTGTACTAACATACCCTCAGAACTAGCTTGTCTAGCATTGGCTAATAAAAACTCTAGCATTGGCTAATAAAAACACAACTTTTAAAAAAGAGTAATGAGATTTCATTGAAGAATCTCCTAGAAAGAAGAGATCACATTTGAAGAAGACAAAACTAGCAGCAAGTAAAAAAAATTAAAACCAAGACAATCAAATGGGGGAGGTATTGCCAACGACAAGATGTAACTTGGGAATCAGCCAGTCCATTAGAATTGCTCGTTGTTTTACACCAAGAGTTAGACATGGATTTGGGTTTTTTTTTTGTTTATATATAAAAACAATTTATAAATCTCTCTTGAGGGATTTTCTTCCCTGAAGCCCATCTAATCACTTTGATGGGCTATCAGTTAAATAATTAGATCCAGAAATTTCTGTGACTTACAGCTGGAGCTACAGTCCTGGCCTCTCCCCCTGCTTGTGGCAAGTCCATGTGACTAGCTACCGTAGCAGCAATTCCTTGGCACCTATGGATTGAAAGGAACTACCATACCTTTGAGAACAAATGCACTCTTTGAAAGGTGTGATTGAAAACTGTATCCAGGATATTTTATTCTGGGCTAGAAGCACAAAGAACCTGCCCCCAATCCTTTTCTCCAATGAAGCCGAAGCCAATCCACTTCTTGCTCGCCTCAGACTTTTTCCACTGCAGCTCAATGGTCCACGCCAAATTGAAGGGGACTCAGCACTGGTAATAAGTCAGGCTGCAACTTATCTCCTCCCCCGTGGAACCTCAAGCATGTGCTAGATGAAGCACCCAACCTCACTAGAAGGTGTGAAGTAGAGGGTTCAAAGTTCCTCAGTCAGCTAACTCCCTGGCTGACTCTCTAGCAAAAGATGGTGTGACAAAAGTTTGCATGATGTTACTCCTCTAGAGTTTACTAAGAAAGGACTTGCAACAGTGCATTCTTCACATGTAATGTCTTAATGTGGAAAATTGTTTCATTCTGCAATAAAGCTTACACCATTTCAGAAAAAAAAAAAAAAGAACTTGATCAAAATAAAGACGATTAAAAAGTCTTCAACATGGTAAAAGACCATTTATCTTGCTACTAGTTGTTGGGAGCTCCTTCCTTGTTCCTTTGCAGATTTATCTTGTTTTGCTTTTGTAGTTTATTTGTTTCATGTATATTTCTTCTTGCGTACTTTGCCTTAATGGACAAGTTACTCATTGTTGAAATGATGCAGTTGTTTTGCTAGTGCTCACCTTGTGTCCGCATTATCATATGCAAACGCTTGTAGCACAACTGGCTGAACTCAATACATGAATTTATTTAATCTGAATACAGTTACTAATATCAGAATCCAGTTGCAGATGAATATGTAATTGATCCTCTTTTTTATCTCATTTTCAGTGTGTTGTCCAAGCAACGGTAAGTGGCTTATCCAGTGGCATCCATGCTACTCTCTTCAATGAGGTGCCCCTTCTAGAAGAAAATTCAAGAAAGGATCTCACTGATGGTGTACGTTTACAGGTCTGTCTACTTTGATCCTAATATTCTTCTATTATTTACTCATTCCCTTTCTTTTCTCCCTGACTTTTTCATCACTACTGTTGGTGAATACAGTTGGTTTCTTCCCTGAGAGTTATTCCGCAGTCAATTTTATTGTTTCTTGATTCTGATGTAAAGGTATGTATGTTTTTCTTTCTTTCCTTTTACTTTTCTTCACTTTTTCTCTAATTTGTAGTTTTTTCTCCAAATGCTGTGAAAAATTTAACTAATAAAATTGTTATAAAAGACAAATTCTTTTGCTATTGTACTCATGAGTAATTAGGGGTGTAATCGGGTAATAATCGAAATGGGTAATGGGTGTTCCGTTATTCTGAATCCAAAATTTTTACCCGATTACCCGCGGGTAAACGGGTAATCGGGTAAATATATGGGTAAATACTGTTTTAATTAATTTTATCATATAAACCTTAATAAATATTTCTCCCTAGACCTGCATCCGACCATGCCCCCATAATCCTTGAGACCAACCCAGAAGTGTGGGGCCCCCCTCCATTCCGATTTGAGGATGGCGGGCTATTGGAAGATGAGTTCAAGAATTTACTAAAAACCTGGTGGCAAGATATGAATTTCACTGGCTCAGCCTGCTACAACTTTAGCCAAAAGCTGAAGGCATTGAAAATCAAAATAAAAGAATGGGTTAGTAAGCGAAAGTTTGACTATGAGAAAAAAAAACCTACTTTTACAGAAAATCCAGATATATGACAGTCGAGAAGAAGTTGATGAGACTGTCCACAGTAGAGCAAGTCGAGAGAGATGCCCTCAAGGAAGAATATGAAAAGACTGTGAACTAGGAAAGGTTATACTGGAAACAAAGGGCCAGGTATAAATGGCTGAAAGAGGGAGATGGAAACACCAAATTTTTCCATGCCATAGCCTCAGCACAAACGCAGAAATAGAATCTCATCCCTCAAGATCAATGGTTCACCAACAGAGGAAAAGCAAAAAATTAAGGAGTTCATCAATTTTTACTCCAATTTATACGACGAAAAGCACAAAGCAAGACCTTTTCCTGAATACCTCCCCCTTAAAAGCCTTAATTCTGAAACAGCCAATGCACTAGAGCGACCATTCACTCTTGAGGAAATTGAACATACCATTAAATCTTTGCCCACAGATAAAGCACCAGGACCCGATGGCTTCACCTCTAACTTCTACAAAGAGGGCTGGGAGTTCCTCAAGGATGATATTTTATCTATGTTCACAGAATTCCACAGAGGACTCATAACAACAAGCATAGAATCCACCTTCATAGCACTCATCCCAAAGAAACTAGGTGCAGAAGAGCCAGCCCACTTTAGACCCATCAGCTTAGTATCAAGCCACTACAAGTTAATCGCCAAGGTTTTAGCCAATAGACTAAAGGAAGCTTTACCAGAAATAATAAGTCGAAATCAGACAACATTCATCAAAGGAAGGCAAATCTTGGATTCTGCCTTAATAGTTCATGAGTTAGTACACCATTACAAACAAAAAGGCCTGAGAGGATTCCTTCTAAAGCTTGATTTCGAAAAAGCTTTTGACAAAGTCAACTGGATTTTTTTGGACAAACTAATGACCAAAATGGGATTCACCAGCAGATGGAGAAAATGGATATACAACTGCATCTCCTCAGCCAAATTCTCGCTTTTAATAAATGGAACATCTAATGGCTACATACAAAGCCAAAGAGGATTAAGGCAAGGTGATCCATTATCCCCCCTATTGTTCCTTATAATAGGAGAAGCCTTATGTGCCTTACTGCATAGGAGTCAGGAACTAGGTTGGATAACTGGATTCAAAATAAACCACGTCCAGGGTCCCATACTTCAATTTGCGGATGACACCATTATCCTATGTGAGGGATCAAAGGAGCAAATTATCTCAATTAAAGCCCTCCAAATATTTGAAGCTGTTTCAGGCCAAAACATTAACTGGGAAAAATCTGGTTTACTTAACATCAATGGAGATGATCTTGACCAGCAAGCCATGACCACCACTCTAGGGTGCAGCCCCCTCACATCCCCCTTCATGTACTTGGGGCTACCCATGTTCTCAGATAGAAGCACTAAACAGTTATGGTACCCAGTGATAGAAAAATGTCAAAAGAGAGTCTATTCATGGAAAGGACAGCTATTATCTCAAGCGGGCAGAACGATACTAATCAAATCAACCTTAGCCGGCATCCCCAACTACTACCTATCCCTACTCTCATGTCCCAAATCAATTGCAAAGAATCTAGAAAGAATCCAGAGAAAATTCCTATGGTGTGGTGCCTCTGAAAAGTTCAAATATCCCTTAGTGAAATGGAAGCAAATATGCAAACCAAAAGAGATGGGGGGTCTAGGAATAAAGAAAATGCATGAAATGAACAGAGCACTACTAGCAAAATGGATTTGGAGATATGCAATAGAGAAAAAAGCCCTCTAGAGAGAAATCATTACAGCCAAGTACAAAACACCAATCCATGAGTGGCTTCCAAATATGTTACCTGGTCACTACTTCTCACCTTTATGGAAAGCAGTTATGAAAGAAAGAGAAACCTTTGAGCCGCACATCAGATACCACATCAGGAATGGCTCTCAGGTCTTGTTCTGGGAGGACCGTTGGATAAAGGACCTTCCACTCAAAGACCAATACCCCAATATCTACCACATGACCAGAAGTAAATATGCCAAGATCCAACAAATATATCAAGTAAATGACGGTAGATGGAATCTCCAATTAAGAAGAAGGCTAAACCCAGCACAACAACATGAAGTAAATTCCCTACACGGCCTATTAACATCAAAATATATCTCCAGGATTGGAGATGATGAAATTGTTTGGACACAAACCACCTCAGGTTTCTACACGGTCTCCTCATACTACAATGCAATAGCTAGTCCAAATCCCACCACATCCACTGCCCCCAAGCATCCAACAAGATTAGCTTGGACCCTCCCAGCTCCCAACAAAGTTAAGCAATTCTTGTGGATAGTAGCTCATAATAAAATATTGACATGTGATGAGCTAACCAAAAGGGGACAAATGATCATTAACTCGCTTTGCAAATTTTGTATGCAGGAAGAGGAAACTGGCAGCCATATCTTATTACACTGTCCATCCAGCAGGTAAATTTGGACAGCTATCCTACAAAAGTGCAACATCTCTTTCCCAATGCCCAGCACCTATGCGTAATTAATGCAATCAACATCCTCCTGGCCCCTCCCTAAAATAGGTAAAAGCCTCCATGGCTGCTATTCCTTGGACCATATGGATTGAAAGGAACAAAAGAACCTTTAACAGCACAACAGCCTCCACTACCATTAACCATTTAGCAAACGCATCCATTCAACAGACTTTTCTTTGGGCCACAACCTTCGGTAGAATGCCCAACCTACCTAGAGCTATACTTAGGAAACATTGGAGGGTGATCATCCTTTTTCAATGACACAAACCCTCTACCATGGTAGAATGGACACCACCACCACTAGATAGGATAAAGTTGAACTTCGACAGATCTTCTAAAGGCAACCCGGGAACAGCCGGTTATGGTGGTATTATAAGAGATCACAACGGAGAAATTCTTGTGTTATATTCTGGCCCTCTTGGTTGGGCCACATCCAATGAAGCAGAAGCTAATGCACTGCTAGAAGGAATTAAGTTACTAAAACCATTTTCGGCAGGGCAACTAATCATTGAAGGTGACTCACTTCTGACTATCAACTGGGCAAAAAGAGCAGCCAACATTTCATGGAAGATCAAATACATCTTCGATGAAATAGAAGAAATCTCAGCAAATTGGAATATAACTTGGAGCTCAATCCCAAGATCAGCAAATTCAGAGGCAGATCAACTAGCAAAAGGAGCTGAAAGGCCTACGCAAGCAATTGGACAACAACTACCACTCCACTAGTTGACTACGGATGATAAACTGTAATATCTAAAGCATCTTTCCAAAGCAACAAGCTAGCTGATGTAAAAATGTAAACAACAACATGCTAGCTGATGTAAAAATCAGATTGTAACATTCTTTTTAAATGGCAATGAAAAACAGAACACTATTCTCAAAAAAAAAACTCTAATATTATGTGCATAATTACAATAAATACTAATAAAATTATTTAAAATTATATAAACAAAATATAAGTGACATTAATTAAAAATAAAAAATATAAGTTATAAATAAATTATTAAATTACCATTCCGGTAATCGGGTAATCGGGTACGGAATAGACATTATCCTTATCCGTTTCAATTAGAAGACGGGTAATCGGGTAATTCAAAAATCAGGTAATCGGGTAATCGAAATAAAAAAAAATCATTCCTTGTCCATCCAATTAGGATTAAGAAGAATGGGTAATCGGGTGAAATTGACACCCTTATGAGTAATGATGCTGGTTATTATTAAGATCTTTTTTTTTTTTTTGTTATTAAGCAGTGGAGCCTTATACAAGGGCAAATATGTAATTTTTTTATTTAAGTATGTGGTTAATTAGAGTAAGCTAGGGGCCCTAGTTGTCCCCAACCTATTTTTTGTGTCTGGCACAGTTGTCTCTCTCTTTTTTGTTTTTTGTTTTTTTGAAGAAATCGAGTAATTGTTATTGCAGGCAAAAGCCCAATTGTCAAAGATTGCATATTTCTAGTTTAAGAGGAATCTTTCACTACCAATGGTGCTGAGTGAACTCCCTCTTTTGCTAATACATCTGCTCAGCTATTTGCCGATCTCGGCTTACTATGTGTGAAATTGAAGAAGAGAGAGAAGAGATGAAGAAGAAGAGAAGGGATGGAGAAAATCCCAGACCCTGCCTCCAGCAGTCTGGTCGTCTTCGGGATTAAAACAATCCCTAGTTTCTTTATTAATAACTTAAGTGACAAAACATGTAATGACTAAATTTGCCCTTATCCTTAATATGACTATTAGGGCAGTAAATAAACATCAGAATGTGACAACAATTACATCAATCAACTCATAGGAATGAGCTCTATGCACCCATATTATCCCAACGTAGCACACCATAAGCTATATATGAAATTACCAAACTACCCCTAATACATAACTTTTTAACTCTCCCCCTCAAGCTAGAGCGTATATATTTAGAAGTCCCAACCTGTTTTATAACCTTCGAAACTCTTTCTTACCCAAGGGTTTTGTAAAGATATCGATAAGTTGATCAATAGAATGTACAAATGGTGCAACCACTACTCCATTCATAACTGCTTCACGAATGAAGTGACAATCAATCTCTACATGTTTTGTTCTCTCATGAAAGACTGGATTATTGGCAATAAATATAGCCCGCTTGATTGTCACACTTCATAACCATAGGAAGCTGAACACAAATCTTCAAATCATCAAGAATAGATTTAACTCATAGTAGCTCACTTACCGTATGAGCCATTTCACGATACTCGGCCTCTGCACTTGAAAGGGCTATCATATTTTGTTTTTCCTTTTCCAGCAAACTAAATTTCCCCTAACATATACTCAATAGCCAATTGTAGATTTTCTATCCTACTTAGATCCTGCATAATCAACATCTGAAAAACTTTCAACTTGTAAATGATCATGATCTTGATAAATCAAACCTTTCCCAGGGGATCCTTTCAGATACCTTAGAATACGCATTGCAGCCCCAAGATGACCTTTTCTAGGATAGTCCATGAACTGACTAACGACACCGACAAGGAAAGATCGGGTCTCGTAATTGTAGCATATATAAGTTGAGCTCAAATTTGCTACGCCCGGTGGGGTGGCAGCTCCGCCGCCTCTCATAGGCGGTTCGGGTGGGACCCACCCGTGCCCCATGTGGGGCCCTCCGCCTGCAGGAGAGGAGGCGGAGCGCAAGCGCCCGCGCATGGGCATGAAAGCAAATTTGAGCTCATATAAGTTTGCCAACCAATCTACAAAACTCAGTTTTATCCTTCAATTCTACACTTTCATCCTCATGTAAATTTTGATTGGTCTCCATAGGTGTATCAACATGTCTTGCACCAAGTAATCACATACCTTGGTTTGAGGTGGGAGCAGTGGCTGATAAGACAAACTCTGTAAGCTGAGTTGATGTAGCCTGTGTGAATGCAATTAGTTGAGGCTTACGCTGAACCAATTGTTGTAACTCATCAGGTGCCCCTTGAACAATAGCCCTAGTTTGTTGAAATGTGGAATCCAAATCTTTAGAACAACCAATATTAGCCCATGCTGGCTTTCCAAACTTGTCCCAACATTTATCAGACAAGTGGTAGTGCGTCCACTATGAACACGGTCTCCGCGACATCTACCTCTACCTGTAGTGTCTCGACCCCATTAGTGTCGTCCTTGCTGCCATTTTTTGGAACAACAACCTCTACTCGTAGGAGACAGGTGAAAGTCTTGGACAATGTGGGAATATCATCATCAACTAAGATTTGGGCTCAAATAGCATCAAACTCAAGGCCAAGGTCATCTAGGAACTTGGCAACCCGTAATTGTCCAATCTGGGCTCTCAACTGTTTTTCGTCTGTAGTAAAGCGATGAATATTATCTCTCTCATTGAGTACACTTTGTAGATCTCCATAATAATCAACCACAGACCTATTTCCATGACTGAGACTCAAGAATTTGGAGTACAAATCATATACCTTTGACAAGTTGCTCTCTTGATCATATAAGTGGGCCAAGGCAATCCAAATACTCTTTAATGTCTCATAGTTCAGAATCTGATTTTTAATAGATGAACTAACACTATTCATAAACGAGGTCATAACCTGCCCATCTTCGGCTTCCCAATCATCAATGGGTTAGTTGGAGGCTCATCACCAATATATTTCAACCTCCTCTGTCGTTAGGTACACTCAAACAGACTTAGACCAACTCATAGTTCAATCCATCTAACGTATGTACCATTTGAAAGCAATCAATAAAAAGCCAAAAGGCAACGCAGTTTCAAAAAAAAATCCATCTAACTTATCCGAAGTAATCTGGATAGTGTCTTTTCCGTCGACATGAACCACTTCATTAGTTGAATTGATGATCTCTCCCTTAGTCGAAGATGCCATGATAGTAAATTAGAATAAATCTCACAAATATCAAATTCAGACACCTTCCTAGGAGTCAGCCTCCTTCCAAGGAGTCCAAACACTCAACCAATAGTAACAAAATTTACAGCTATCAAGGAAAAAATGGTGTATGCAAGATTAAACAGTTTAAATAAGACACCTTTTCTTATAAAAAACACCAAGGCTCAAAAAATAAGTAAAAGAACTACCAAAAACCAGCAAATTTGATGCTGAAGTCAGCAATTCGTTATGATGATGTCAGCACAAAACTTGCTGTTTCAGCAAAAAAATTGTTTTTTGTCCTCTATTTCCCCTACTCAATGACAAAAAAAATCATTGGCACAAATACCAAGGTAGGCAAAAAAATATTAACCTAATGTCATACTAGGTTGGAATCGAGTTGGGACTTCGTCAACTTCATCTAAGGATCTAGAAGCAGTAGATAGAACTTCCTCAGAGGCAGTAATAGGGTGTAAAAACCATTTACACAGTAGTAGGAGCCATATACCCTGAGGTAATGGCAGTAGAGAAAAAAACTTAAGCAGCAGTAAAAGATTGTCTGCTAGACCAGATTATACAATCTTCTTCGAAGAAACCGTAAAAACAACTTGGTTT
Source organism: Aristolochia fimbriata (assembly GCA_019845555.1). Classification (NCBI taxonomy): domain Eukaryota; kingdom Viridiplantae; phylum Streptophyta; class Magnoliopsida; order Piperales; family Aristolochiaceae; genus Aristolochia; species Aristolochia fimbriata. Next base: position 7,760,235 of record CM034081.1, read on the forward strand.
GACCTTCAAGTTTGAATCTTTCGCTCCGATACCATGTGAAATTGAAGAAGAGAGAGAGAGAGAGAAGAGATGAAGAAAAAGAGAAAGGGGATGGAGAAAGTCTCAGACCCTGCCTCCAACCGTCTGTTCGTCTTCGGGATCAAAACAATCCCTAGTCTCTTTATTAATCACTTAAGTGACAAAACATGTAATGACAAAATTGCTCCTATCCATTATATAACTATTAGGGCAGTAAATAAACATTAGAATCAGACAATAATTATATCAATCAACTCCTAGGACTGAGCTCTATGCATCCATGTTATCCTAACACTGTACACCAGTATATGAAATTACCTAACTACTGATACATAACTTTTTAATACAATGCATTGTGTGATCTGTGTGAAAGGATGTTTTGGATCTCCCTGACAATGAAACAATACTTTCATGGTGCATTTGAATTACCCTTTGTCCATGAAACTACTGAGGTGTATGATGCAATAGCATCCCCTACATCATCCCCATCTAGGGTTGATGTAGATGAAATGGTTGATCAATTTGAGAAGACTTATGAGAGAAAAAAGAAGAGAAATTAAAACATTTTAGTGCTGGTAATTTTATGTTATTTTATTTTAATAAGCTATTAGTGGGGTTTTTATTTTCTAGAAAAGCCACACATGTACCACTTCACACCACACACTTGGAGTTAGTGGACATGTTGAACTCTGCTATTTTTAGATTGTTGGAATTTTTCTTGTATTAGAAGTTATAGAACTCTTTATTTTTAGACAAGTGTTACTTTAAGCATGTAAAGAGGAGGATCACCAGCCTATAAATACAATGTAATTTGCCCTTGTTTGGCATCACTCTTATTGAATGAAAGCTATTGTTTTTCTCCTACTTTAGAGTCGTTATCCTTTGTTTGCTTGTCTTCTTTTATTACTTTTTGGCTGGTTTGTGTGAGGTATTAGATCCCCTTCTAAATACCTCATTCACTAGCAAGTAGGGTTTGGATTAACATCCTACCCTGCCACCACTTTGAGGAGGCTCACGCCACCCTCTTCTTGGTGTAGGCTTGATCCGGTCCCCTCCGAGTTCAGCCTTCTTTGTTCTAAATCGTATCTTGTGTTAACTGGTGCATTAAATTGGTATAAGAGCAATTAAAGTCCTGCCTTTGGAGCTACCCCACCAATCCTCTGTAAACTCTGATATGGCTTCATTCAGCAATCCACCCGCCGACAAAGAAGATATCCGGGAGTATGTTGATCAAAAACTCCAGGAAAAAACCAAGATCTCAATAAAAAAATCGGAGACCTTGTCGACCAGTGAAGCAATTGGTGATGCTTATGGGAGCAGGCCATGCACTACTTGTTCCAAGGAGTGACCACCCACCTCCACAAGAGGGCAGCGCCCCTAGAGGTGAACCTCGAGCTGAAGTAAGAGGCTGCGATTCACAACTTATAGCTCCCCACTAGGGGTGGAAATGAGCCGAGCCGAGTCGAATCTATGCTGGCTCGAGCTTGGCTCAGCCATTTACACTTCAGCTTGAGCTCGGGCTCGAGCTCGGACTCGAGCCCATGGCTGGGCTCAAGTTCGAGCTCGAGCGGCTCAAACGAGTTCGAGCTCGATTCGAGGGGGCTCGATCCACTAATCGAGCCCCTAATCGAGGTGAAACTTTTGAGTATTTAATGACCTGAAACTACTTTACCAAGCTTCCTCTTCGTCGGTGCTTCCCTCTGTTCGTGCGTCGTCCCCGATCAAGGTAGGTACCTCTCTTCTCTCGTCTTCTACTTCTCTCTCCCTTTTCCCTTCCTCTCTTTTCCCTTCCTCTCTCTTTTCCCTTCGTCTCTCTTTTCCCTTCGTCTCTCTTTTCCCTTCCTCTCTCAGCTCTATCATTCTGAGTGGTCGGCTTCGTTTGGGACTCATCTCTGGATTGATCAACAACTTCGTATTGCATTGGCTTGATGCATTGGTTCATTCAAGCTTCAATTTTCAAGGCTTCATCGTACTCGAAGACTTCAAGGACCAAAGTAAAACCTAGAACTATGATATTCTGTTGGCGGAAGTTTTAGTGCTCAAAGTCCAGTTACTTTTACTCAGAGAGCCACGAGAAGGGTGTAAATATTTGAGGAGGAAATCTAGAAGAAAAAATCGAAGAAGAGTAGAAATCTAAAAGAAAAGGGAAAGAGAAACGGGAGGAAAAAAGAAAGAGGTTTTTGAGCAGCCTAAGTGGGTTTTGAAATCCCCAAATTGTGGTTCTCTGGTTATCGAGTGGCTCGACGAGCTTTCGAACCGAGTCACACGAAACTCGAGTTCGGCTCGGTTAATAAACGAGCTACACTACATAACCGAGTTCGATTATTTACGAGCCGAACCGAGCCAAATCCGAGCCGAGCCCAAGCTACTCGCGAGCCGGCTCGGTTCAGTGCCACCCCTACTCCTTACATGGATCCACTAGAGGCTCCCTATAGGCAGCCGCATGCCAGGGCTCCTCCTAGGGGTCCACATCGCCAAGGTGGTTTTCGACCTCATAATGCTCGTGAAGACTATCCTCCACACCGTCTTCCTCTTTCGGTGCAAACCAATCCATATGGTGATCGTATTCCACTCTATGGAACTGATGAGTAGGATAACAATTTGGAAGATACTCTTCCCCTAATGAATCGGTACGTCGAACGTGATGAACTATCAAATGCGTGAAGATGGGAGAACCGCTTTAAGATGGAGATCCCAGAATTCCATGGACACCACAATGCAGATGAGTTCTTAGACTGGCTAACTAATATTGAATTAGTTTTTCAATCTACAGGTGTTCCCAATTATGCATGTGTGGGATTAGCTGTTACAAGGTTCCATGGTGGTGCTTTGGCTTGGTGGAGAGCCACAACCGCTAGGAGGGCACAAGTGGATGAGCCCCCTATTGCCACATGGGCAGAGCTAAAGAGGGAGATAAAAACCACATTTTTACCTTATCGGTACAAACAACAACTTTATGCTAAACTCTGTACCTTTAGGCAAGGAAACCAAACTGTGCTACAATATACTAAAGCTTTTTATAATCTCTTGACTTGTAATGCGATTTTTGAAAGCCAGGATCAACTTGTGGCTCGATATATGACTGGACTTCGCCAAGATTTGCAAGATAAACTACAAGGGTTTTAATTTCTAACTATTGAGCAGGTGATCCCGAAGACCGAGGCTTTTGAGTAGCAGCTGAATAGAGCCATGAGAAGACCACCACCACCAGGTACACCTCGAGCCCCTATTCCCGCTACTGGCCGACCAACCCCTGGAACTTCTCAGGTGCCTAATCAATCCTCTGGGCCTCCACAACCTGCAACAAGGTTTACTTCACAGGGTCAGTCTTCCCTGGAGTTAGGGTTGGTATTACTTGTTTCAAATGTCACAAACCTGGTCATACAAAGGCCAACTGCCCCACTGCTAAGCCAGGACTACTCATAGTGGAGCGAGAGGATATGGAGGACGAATCCACTCCAGAACTTTCTGATGACGTTTATAGTGAAGAGGATCTATGCAGAGTCGAGGGTAATTGTCTTGTGGCTAGACCCTTGTTTCTGACACCTAGGGTTGATGATGAAGACTGGAGGCGAAAGACTATCTTTATGACCACTTGCCTATTGGGTGGTTTTAAGGCAAAACTCATTAGTGATCCTGCCGCCAGTGAGAACATTATTGCAGAGAGGGCTGTCCAAAAACTTAACATGAAGACTGAACCACATTCTCACCCCTATAAACTAGCGTGGCTTTCCGATTCAAATAAAGTTAGTGTTACTCAAAGGTGTCTTGTTGGATTCTCCATTGGATCCTTCAAAGATGAAGTGTGGTGTGATGTGGTGCCTATGGACGCTTGTCACATATTATTGGGGCGCCCTTGGTAGTACGATCGTTGTGTTGCTTGGGATGGCCGTAGTAATGTTTACTCTCTTGTTTTGCAGCACAAGAAATACAATTTCCTTCCGCAACCCCTGGAATCTGGTGTCCTTAAACATTCAGCATGCCTTAGCTTCACTGAGATGGAGTATGAACTCGAACACGCAGACGTGTGTTATGCTGTGGTAGTTGAGGGGCAACGCACCACCTCAACTGAGGATCAGATTATTACCCCTAAAGGTCAAGCATTACTTGAAGAATTTGAAGATGTATTCCCTGCTGAGTTACCCCCAGGGTTACCTCCTAACCGCTCTGTTCACACTAGATTGATCTAGTTCCTTCGACCGCTATTCCGAACAGGCCACACTACAGAATGACTCTTGCACAACATAAGGAGTTACGGCGACAAGTGGAAGAGCTACTCTAAGGGGTATGTAAAGGAGAGCACTAGCCCATGTGTAGTGTTGGGTGTCTAGCAAGTGCACTAGGTCAGCAAGTAATATAGACTCGAGAGTCCAGATATCGATCCCACAGTGACCTTGATGAGAATTCAGTTTAAGTAAAGATTTTTCTACTGATTGAGGGAAAAAAAATTTTTGGTTTTGGTTTTGAAAATTGAAAAGAAAACAGAATTAAACTACTAGAAAAAAAATAATAGAGATGAGATGTTGGGGAAGAGTGTCAATCCCTCCTAGTTGTAAACATGTAGAATTCTGATTTTATAGCTCAAATATCCTTGCCTTGACTTAGCTTTTGAAAACCTAGTTACCCATATACAGGACATAACTTTCACTTATTCCTTGAACTCCTTCTCAACCGGAACATTCAATTCCTAAGTGCATAAATATAAAAGCTTGAAGATTTACTCTTTCTTATTCAGAACAAGAGTTATAGAAGTCACATCACTTTTCAACTAGTCTCCTTCATAACCGGAACAATCTAGTTTAAAAAACAAGTTGTTTTAAAAAACAAAGAATCATATAACCAACCCAAATTTCTACTGAAATTTAACTTCTCTATTCGAACCTTTAAACTTCAAATATCAATTCAGATAAAAAATAAGCAATGAACTCAGTTTCTAACACAAAAGTAGGATATTCTATTGCTATAAACTTCAGAATTCAAACATAAAATAACTAGGAATTCATGACTTCCGCAACAAAGAGAGACTACTCCATGCTAATAGAATAAACACATAGTAAAAATGATTCAATTACAGCCATGGAAATAAGAAGAAAACAAGTACAAAAACCCCCCTTGAAGGACTGCCTTTGGCTTCTCTTGCACCTTGACTGAAATCTCTTCCTTCTCTCTCTCTCTCAACCCCAAACTAACTAAAAAAAATAAAACCTAAACTACTGTATTTACAACTCGAAAGTAGATGAAAACTGGATCTAAAACTCGATGCTTGATCTCTGCCTCGGACCTCCTTTTATAGTAGAAGTTCTGCCCAGAACTTGTAATTTTAGCCTCTGTCCGGGGGTATGAATTGTGCTTTTCCGACCTTAGAATTGGCTGAAATTACATCCTAACCTTCCTTACATAGTCCTTGACTTGGGTACGAAATTTGAATCCATTCTAAGTTGGGAAACTCGAGATATGAAGAGAAGAAGTTGCTTGGTTTTTGCTGCCAATTTCTGCACTGGGTCCACCACTTTGGAGATATGAATCTTGAGAAGCCCGGCTTGGATTTACCTGAATTTTCGTGATATGGTCCTCATTAGCACCAGGAATCTTCGTTCCAAGTGTGGCTTCAATTGGGACATGGGAACTCCAGATATAGCTCTCTTAAAACTCGGATTTTCTCTTCTCCTTCTAGCAGCAACTTCCTTTTTTGAATTTAACTTCTTCTTTTCTTGATCATTCAATGCACCTAGATTCGAGAAATATTCAATAAAATCTTCGTGGATACCTTCCTTAGATAATTAGGACTTATTCTCCCAAGTTTGGGCTTGATTGGTAGTCAGAATCCCGAGATTTCCGTAAATTAGGAATGCTGAGTCAGCGGCGCGGTCGCGCCGAATTGTTCTTTGTTTTGGCGCGGTCGCGCCACTGGTGCTAAAATTCTGTCTAAGTCCGGAGCACGGCCTTCGGGTTCAATATGAGGAAGGATTCTTCATGGTGCGGTCGCGCCACTTTATGTTGTCGAACTGGCGCGGTAGCGCCACTCAGACTCTTTGCCGACTTCTCGAAATAGAACTTGGCATCTTTGTAAGGAAACAGTGCAGCGTGGCAACGCCACTAGTAGCGCCATCTTCATGGCGCGGTAGTGCCCTCTTTGGGCGCGGTCGCGCCATTTCACATTCACGAACTGCCCTCCTTTCAGCGTCACTAGCCGTTGGGAATTTTTTGGATTTAATTGAATTTTTGCACATTTAATCGGCGTGGTCGCGCCAGAATTGGCGCGGTTGCGCCGTTCTCTTTTTGGCATGATTTTGCTCCTTTTTCCTTCATTTTCCTCAGAATTCAGATTTTCTTCTTTTATCGGGTACCTGAGACACAAAACATGAATTTGAGTTATATAATTCATTTTCATGCTAATAATTAACTCATAATGGAAGTTTATGCTCATTAAATCATGCATAAATAAGTGTCTTTTGGACACTTATCTTGTAGTACCAGCCCTCCTTGTACCATAGAAGGATGGATCTTGGAGAATGTGTATTGTTAGTCGTGTCGTGAACAAGATAACGGTGAGGTATAGTTTCTCTATCCCTCGTCTAGATGATATGTGCACCTAGCACTTTCATGCGACTCATGAATGCCACTTCGCCCTTTCATTGGGTCTTGTGTCGTGGTGTACTTTGATAATATCCTTGTGTACAGTAAGGATGTTACTAGCCACTTGGAACATTTGTGGAGCGTATTGATGAAGCTACGTGAAGAGAAGTTGTTTGGTAACGCAACTAATTGTTCTTTCTTTGTCCAAAAAGTCATCTTCCTTGGCTATGTAATCTCTAGTGCAAGATTAGCACCAGATAAAGAGAAGATTAAGGCCATTCGAGATTGGCCGCCACCTAGCACCATCTTTCAAGTCCGGAGTTTTCATGGTCTCGCCAGTTTTTATAGAAGGTTTATTCGAAACTTCGGTGCTATTATGACACCAATTACTGACCTATTGAAACAGAGTGAGTTTACTTGGACGACTGAAGCTGATCGTGCCTTCCAATTAATTAAGGGGTTGCTCACCAATGCCCCTTGCTTGGCCCTACCTGATTTTGGTAAACTATTCGAGGTGGAGTGTGATGCTTCCAAAACAGGAGTAGGGGCTGACCTAAGCCAAGAGAAGAGACCCGTTTCTTTCTACAGTGAGAAGTTATCTGGAGCTCCTGCTAGGTATTCTACCCATGATGTTGAGTTGTATGCGGTTGTGAGAGCTCTACAATTCTGGCGACATTATTTGCTACATAAAGAGTTTGTGCTTTATTCTGATAATGAAGCTCTCAAATAAATACATGGCCACCACAAGTTGAGTTGCGACATGCTAAGTGGATTGCTTCTTTACAAGAATTCACTTTTACACTGCATCACAAGTCTGGCACCAACAACAAAGTCGCTGATACCCTAAGTCGAAGATATGCCATGTTGACTGCCAGGAAGGTGGAAGTTTTAGGATTTGATACTCTCAAGGAAGTGCAACGAATTGATCCTACTTCCAGCCTTATATTTATGGCATTGGAAGCTGGTGAAGAGAAGCCTCCCTATTCTATACATGATGGTTTTTATTTCATGGTGTATGCTTATGTCTACCTGCTGGATCCATGCGTATGTTGGTGATGACAAAAGCACATAACAATGGACACTTTGACATTGACAAGACTCTAACTCTTATTCGAGATAGATTCTTCTGGCCGTCTATTAATAGAGATGTCTCCTATTTTGTGAAGCGGTGTAACATATGCCAACGGGGTAAAGGGGCTGCTTCTAATGTTGGCCTTTACACTCCTCTACCTATACCTACGACACCTTGGGTGGACATTTCAATGGATTTTGCGGTGGGCTTACCTAGATGCTTGCAGGGATGGGATTTTATATTTGTGGTAGTCAACCGATTTAGCAAGATGGCTCACTTTATTCCTTGTAAAGTATCTTTTGATGGAGCAAAGGTGGCAGACATCTTCTTCAAAGAAGTGGTGCGATACCATTGACTTCCTAGTTCTATTACATCTGATAGAGATACAAAGTTTATGAGTATATTTTGGAAGAACTTGTGGACGCAAATGGGTACCACTTTGAAGTTTAGTAGCCCTTATCACCCCCAGACTGATGGACAAATAGAAGTGGTGAATCAATCCCTCGGGAATATGCTTCGGACTCAAGTAAAGAATTTTGGGCATTGGGATTCTTACTTGCCAAAAATTGAGTTAGAATCGAAGCACAAGGTTTTCTCCTTTTGAAGTGGTGTTTGGAGCTATTCCTTGGGGTCCATTACAACTTGTTACTTTGCCGACAGTTTCTGATGTGCCCGATACTGTTGAAAAATGGATTGACAGGTTGAAGACTTCATGAATAGGTGGTTGCTAACTTAAATGAAGCTTATAACAAATACAAGGCCTATGCTGATAGCCACAGACGAGAGGCTTCTTTTGAAGTGGGTGACCTGGTATGGGTCTATCTTTCCAAAACTCGTTATCCTCAAGGCGAGTACAACAAATTGAAGCCTAAGAAGATTGGACCATGTGCTATCTTGGAAAAGTTTGGGACCAACGCTTATAAAGTTCAACTACCGGATGGATGGAACATTCATGATACCTTCAATGTGTCTCATTTGCAACCTTGCTTTGGAGAGTTTGAAGATGCAAACTCGAGGTCGAGTCCTTTTGAAGAAGGGGGGACTGATGTAATAACATCCCCTACATCATCCCCATCTAGGGTTGATGTAGATGAAATGGTTGATCGATTTGAGAAGACTTATGAGAGAAAAAAGAAGAGAAATTAAAGCCTTTTAGTGCTGATAATTTTATTTTATTTTATTTTAATAAGCTATTAGTGGGGTTTTTATTTTTTAGAAAAGCCACACATGTACCACTTCACACCACACACTTGGAGTTAGTGGACATGTTGAACTCTGCTATTTTTAGATTGTTGGAATTTTTCTTGTATTAGAAGTTATAGAACTCTTTATTTTTAGACAAGTGTTACTTTAAGCATGTAAAGAGGAGGATCACCAGCCTATAAATACAATGTAATTTGCCCTTATTTGGCATCACTCCTATTGAATGAAAGCTATTGTTTTCCTCCTACTTTAGAGTCGTTATCTTTTGTTTGCTTGTCTTCTTTTATTACTTTTTGGCTGGTTTGTGTGAGGTATTAGATCCCCTTCTAAATACCTCATTCACTAGCAAGTAGGGTTTTGATTAACATCTTACCCTGCCACCACTTTGAGGAGGCTCACGCCACCCTCTTCTTGGTGTAGGCTTGATCCGGTCCCCTCCGAGTTCAGCCTTCTTTGTTCTAAATCGTATCTTGTGTTAACCAGTGCATTAATGTAGTTCCCCTCTATTTCGAAACTTCCCTGACATTTTTTGCATAAAAATGCTTAAGCCTTGTAGGAGTCCCATGACCTCCGCCGAAGTAGAGTTGGATATGCCCAGTGACCCACAATATGATAAGATAGTGGTCCCAGCCGAGTCCCTAATTACTACACCAAACCCAAATGGGCCTGGATTGACAAAAGAGGCTCCATCAAAGTTGTGCTTGAGGGAGCCGCTTGGTGGTGGTGTCCATGTAACCATTGCTGCTGTCTTAGATGGAATACCCACGCCGGCACACTCTTGCCGTGGGTTACAGAGACATGATCCCCCTATATCTTGGAATGGCTTAAGAGAGCTAAGCAACTTGATGATCCTTTCTTTGGTCAGGTTTAGCAACTGATCTTTATCCAGCATCTTCCCTTAGAACACCCGTTGGTTCTTTCCTCTCATATGCACCATGGGATAAAGATGATGCGAGCTTCCATCTTTGTCTTGCCTATCTTGCTTGTGACCATGTCTCTAAGGAGGATGACCAGCTCATGTAGTGGTAGGGATCTTGAAGACCCCGAGGGGGAGATGTTAAATAACTTGTTAAATTCTGACCAAATGTACCATGCGAGGGAGCACTGAACAAACAGATGGCTGACAGGCATTGCTAAAACTTCGATGAGCTGCTGTTTAAATGGTTACAGGAACTGTTTCATCTGGTGGGGTTAATTGAACTTTCAATTGAAACAAATGTATTATCTTTATGTTCAAAGTGATGCCTAAAGAAGAAATGGGGTTTGAGTGAGGGAGCAGCCTCTCCCTGTTTACCTGGAAATCTGATTCAGTAGACAAGAAAGCCATTGAACAGGCATTGATCTTATTACCATTCTTCTTGTGCTGATATATCCATTTGGTTTAGAGCTCATTGGATGCATTTGGATTACATTTTCTCATCTGATTTAGATTGAGTGGAGGGATACTTTTTTTGAATAGAATGATTTATTTTGTCTTTTTTTTTTTATAAACCCTTACCCACCTAATGTCCCCTAGGAGACTCGAACGTGAGACCTCCCATAATATCTACCCAAGTGAGACCAACTGAGCTATTGCTCAGGGCTCAAAGTACATTATATTACATTATATTTTTTATTTTTTGAAACAGATTTTTTATTTTCATGATATGGATACTAGTGTGTTGGATATTGTTTAGATTTTTTAATCTTATTGTCACAGGCAACACTCTCTATTATTGGTGGAACCTGTCTTCTGGAAGCTATTGTGAATGATACCCATGTGGTGGACATAATTCAACCACCGACAAGTACCCATTGCTCCAGCTTGAAGATTAGCCCCAAGGGGCTGGGAACTGCCCTTATCACTGTTCATGATATAGGACTCAGTCCATCTATCACCGCTTCTTCTGTGGTAAACAATTTTTCTTTGGGCTTTGTCCTTGTCACAATATTGGTGCATATTGTAGAAATTGTTCAGAAACACATTATTTATTTTATTTTATTTTTTTTATTTGGTTATTGTTGGGTTTCTGATGTACATTAGTATTTTCTTGTTATTGATTCTACTCTCAGAAGTTTCTATTTAAGTTCTTTAATATTGTGGGACCGATATCAGATTGGTCTATGCTGTTATCACGACATGGATATGTGTAGAACTGATGGAGAACATACTAGGAATATTAATCCATATCAGAGGATGAGGCTGACAATGCTGTATTTTTTCGGTGAATGTGCTGTAAGACTCGGGATAATGAATTGACCATACTAGAGGAAAAGATAAAAGTGAAACCAGTAGATTAGACAGTATAAGATGCTCATTTCATTATCTGGTTCATGTATGTGACTCATCACCCGCTTGTTATGTGTATCACTACTTTGATATCATTACATGAGTCCCGTAGAGAAAACAAGATGAACTATTAGGGATATTAAAACAACATGTTTGGTGATTACTTGGAGAACTGCTACACTTACAGGTCCATGTGGCAGATGTGGACTGGATTAAGATCATTTCTCATGAAGAAATCAGCCTTATGGTATGTTAGTCACTTGGATATTATATTTGGTTGTTTAATACATTCTTTTTATTTCTAACCCATTTCACTGTACTCATCTGCTCCTGGTGAAGGTCACACAGACTCTAACAGGGCAGTGATTCAACCAATTCCCAAAATTTATTGAAACAGTGTTTGAGGGCTTTTGATGCTGTTTGTAGGAAGGAACTATGAAACCATTTGATGTGTTGGCTGGGATCCGTGATGGAAGTATCTTTGACCCTTCTCAGGTAAGGATTAGTTAATGGTCCATTTTTACACTAATAAACTCAGAAAGTTGCCATTTGTATGTCTTATGATTTGTATTATCGACAGTCAATTGGATAATGCAGTCGATCAACCTTTGTCTTTCGTAAATGGTCTTTGATTGGCTTCTTTCCCAGAAATATCTTGACCATCTGACGGACGATGTGTCTGTTTATTTTAATATTGAAATTTAACTAATTTACTCTTAGACTTATATTAGCTTCTTTGGTTTTTTGAAGTATATCAATATGCATATTCGTGTGCATATTGAGGATGGTGTACTTGATCTTGTTGACAAAGATGGCTTCTCCATACCTGCTCGGGAGGAAATTCAAGGGCCAACAGTTTTTATCCGAGCGGCACAAATTGGGGTTACCAAAATCCATGTAATTTTCTTCTCCCAGATTGGGCAAAACCCTGCAGATGTAGATTAAAAACTGAATATATCTATTGCAGAAATCAGCTGTTGTCAAGTTTGGTTTCTTAGCTTACTATTATTTGTTCTTTTATGGAATATTTAGGTTTCTGCAAAGCGTCAGTCAGGACACGAATTATTAAGCCAATTTATTAAGGTGGAAGTATATGCACCCCTACAAATCCTTCCAGAAGACATTTATCTTTCACCTGGTGCATCATATGTGGTATGTTTGAACACATATTAGCATTCAATTTTTATTAATTGTTCAATAAGACATGTTAAACATTTGAAATCATTATTTGCCATTAGTTCCAAGTATTGTTCTTGGTTTCTTTTCGTTCCCTACTTTAACATGTCTGACCATTTGAAATCAATATCTCACATTTCTTGCTGTAGCTTACTGTAAGGGGGGGACCGATGATTGGAGCGGTGGTTGAGTATGTTAGCATGGACGATGAAATTGCACAAGTACATAGATCTTCAGGAAGGCTTTTTGCAGTTTCTTCGGGAAACACTGTAAGTTTTTAAAATTTTTGTGTTGACACGGAGCACTTCAAAATTTTCAAATGTAAATCTCTGTTGTAAAAGAGGAAACTTAAGATCATTTTTTAAATGCCTTTTGTCTGTTCTGGGAGGGTGGGGAGAGGGTCCTCTGTTTATGGCTGTGGTAAAAGATGGATGTGAGGAGTAATTCATTATTTTCAAATCACACTTGTTTAACAGAATGTTGGGAGTCCTTCAAGCAGCACACCTTTTTTCTGCAGTCCTGATGTATGTGTTATCATTTACTGGAATATTTGCATATATAAGTGTAAAGGAAAATTAAAAGTTTGAGCCGTAGGCCTCCTGAGTGCTCTAGCCATTCTGGACGGGAACCTAGCTCAATCCAATCAGGTATTAGAGCAGGGTAGCTGCCCATTGGATCCTGTTTGTTCTCCGTTGAGTTTGTTCCATGTCTATATTGTCCACATTTCAATCCCATCTGTTAGCCTGAACATGATGGGGACTTTTAGTGGGAATTGTAAAGTGATATGACAAAGCATAAATTGAATTATAGACCTCATAAAGGTGTAGTCATTTTGGGATGAAACCTGGCTCAATTACAAATGATTTATCTATTTTTTCCTAATTTTATTCTCTTGTGTATTTATTGTAAGCTACTTACTTCTTTTGAATCATTGTTGTCTTTCTTGGTCAGAGCATACGTGCTACAGCTTATGGGCATGAAGGAGCAGTAATTTGTGAGGCATATGGCAGGGTGGAAGTTCGAATCCCATCCAAAATGGAATTGAATCTCCAAAGTGAAAAGCTCGGTGTTGGTCGTGATATGAAAACTTGGGTTTCTTCTGTAGAGGTAGGTGGCAAATGTTAAAATGAATAAATGGAAGTATCTCTTGCTCTGTTTTTGTTTTATTTGTGCCAATTTGGGATGTGTCTCTCAGGGCAATTTATTTTCCTTCTACGAGCTTTGCAAGAATTACGAGTGGAAAGTTGACAACGACCAGGTCTTCCTGTTCCATAGTTGTTTTGGTTACATTTGCTCTATGTTGTCAATAGACTGATCAGGTTCCTTGTGTTCATAGGTGTTGAGCTTCCAAGTGCCTGGACCATCTAATCATAATGAACTGGGTTTTATGAATGTAGTGATTGGAAGGTCAGTTGTGAATGTTTTTAATTAGTTCACTATTTTCAGTGGTTATTCATTTCTATCATGCATGAGCATTTGTGTAGTGGCCTATTCGTAAAGTGGCTACAACTCTTTGAAGTCTTTTGCATTGATCCTGTTATGATACTCTGGGTAGAAATCATAAAAGAATCCTTTATCTTAGTCAACTTGTCATCTCATGATTTGGCTTTTTGTCTGTTTATACTATCATTGAGAAGTAGAAAGTGAATCCATCAAATTTCTGGTATGGCCTTAATTATCATTTAGGTTGATTATCTACTCGGGCAAGCAATTTCTGTTGCTTGTTTATTTTGATAATCTTTTTAGTCTGATAGGAGTGGACCTTTTATTCAGTTGCCACATGGGAAGATTTTAATGTGAGGAATTCAGTTAGGGAAATCTTAGCCCTATCTTCATTTGTTAATGATGCTCATGTATTCCTAGATCTGCAAATACTGTGGTAGACGCATTGGCTAAACAGGGAGTCGCCCTTACCTCCATTGAGGTGAGGGTAGACTCCCCTTTTGTATGATGATTATCTCATATCAATAAAATAAATCAAGCAACTTTCCTCATAAAAAAAAAAAAAAAAAAAGTGAGGAATTTTGTTAAAGTCTCAGTGTGTATGATTTTCTGCTTTAAAAATGTGAAACTTCTTCAGTCTGATCAAATTAGACAAACATAATACTTTTGCAAGTTGCCATAAGTGCATACCATGGATCTTCTGTCTATCAATAACTGTGTGTATTGCACTATAGATGTGAAGAGGCAAGCCTTCATTTCAGCAATAATGAGCCAAACTGGTATTTACAGTGAATCATCCTCTTAAGTAGGCATGCATGATGATAGGAACTCGTGTTACTCTTTGAATAGGCACGTCTTAAGGTTTTCTCTAAAGATGTCTGCCAGCATGTTCTGTGTGCATGAAGATGAAATGTTTACCTTTGATCATTTACTAATTCTTTCTGCGCATTCTCAAAAAAAAAACTCTTTCAGTGATTACTTAAATGGCATTTTTCTTAGATATCATTATTTTTTCATGTCCCTCATTCTTTATTTATTTATTTATTTTTCCTTCTTTTTTTGTTAAGATGAAAAAATGAATAGGGGAATGGAAACAATTAAAGTGTTTTCCACGAATTTCACTAACTATTATCATTTGATACAACAAACTGCTGCTCTTCTGCTGGATGCTTCATTGTTCTGAATCTATTTTTCCATGTTGAACCAGGGCAGCAGGCAGATCACGTATCTCAGTTTCATTTTCTTGTGATTTTGTTTCCTCTGGATCATATCGACAGTATATATCGTATAATGCTTCTGGATCATTACTGGTGGCTTCTGAACCCCCTTTAGCTCTGGGTGTGCCAATCACATGGGTTCTTCCACCCTTCTACACTTCATCTGATCTTTTACCAGCCCCAGTAGACTCCTATAACGAATGGAATGGCCGAAGTAGAAAAGGATCTATCAGCTATTCACTTTTGAAGACGTGTGGAAGCAAAACTGATTTCATTCATGAGGATGACATTTCAATTACCGGCGGAAGAATTAAGACCAGAGAAAGTGACAACATTGTGTGCATTCTGGCAAAGGAACTCACAACAGGAAACTCTGCAATTGCTTCATGTGTTCGGGTGGCTGAGGTACGGATCTGTGCTTTGACTAAATTTTGAAATGGTTTGATCGTTTTAAGCTGCCTTATGTAGCGGGCCGGGGGGGAGATGTTGTTTTTGATTGGTGTGAGTTCATAGTGTGAGATACTTCGGTTCAAGTCTCATTAGGGGTAAATGGGTGGTTTGGTGTGTAATCAACATTCAATTTAAAAATTTAAGCTTTACTTATCTGGACAGCTGTTGGGCAGATGATTGCATATGTTTAGGTGCTGCAGTTTTGTCATATGAGTCTTGGAAAACAACTGGTTGTCTTGAACTTTGGCTCCACAGAGGGCTAAGTAAAGCTGTCAGACCTAATGCATAGGACATTCATTTCGAAAGTGTTAAGTGGTGATGTAAACAAATGGAAGTGCATGATGCATGCAACCGAACCTGGGAAAGCGAAAAAGAATTAGGAATGGACTGAAGAGGAGATGCTTCAATTTCAAGGATTCATGTTTTCTCAATGCTTTCAATATATTTTGGATCACTTAACCATGAAGAATTTATTTGTGGGAAAAGTTCCAAATTAGTAAGAGATAAGAAACATTAATGGATTGTAAAGTTAAGCAATGGGCCTCCAAAGTGCTAGTCGTGTGGGATGAAAACAGGTTTAATCAACAATGGTTTTGGAGCAGGTTGTGTATGGGTAAGAGCTGTATTCATGCTCGTGTCTCATTTGGGTCATGTGTAATCCTGAATAGGAGGGGGAGTATTGAATGGGAAAAAGTCACACATTGATAAGTGATAAAAGATTGTGGATTATAAATATGAGCAACAGCCTCCAATTTGGACAGTCACTCTGGAATGTAATGGGAACTTAATGCACTGGTTAACACAAAATGAGGTTTAGGATAATGAGGGCTGAACTCGGAGGGGGCTGGTTCAACCTACACCAAAGAAGAGGCTGACGTGAGCCTCCTCAAAGTGGTGGCAAGGTTAAGAGATTAATCCAAACCCTACTTGCTGGCAAATGGGATATTTAGAAGGGGATCTAATATCTCACACAAACCAACCAAAGTAATAAAAAGACGAAAGCAAACAAAAGGATAACAACTCAAAAGTAGGAGGAAAATATAGCTTTCATTTAATAGGAGTGATGCCCAAACAAGGGCTGATTACATTTTATTTATAGGCTGGTTATCCTCCTATACATGCTTAAAATAGGCTCTCTGCCATGTTAAGTAAGTGGACATGGAGATTCGGTACAGAAAAGAATGCCCTTTGGAGACAGCTGTTAGCAGCCAAGTATGACAAATGTAATCCAGATTGGTTTCCCAAAAAGCGAACCAGCACATCCACCTTATGGAAAACAATTCTAGCTGAAAATGAGAAAGTACAAGAACACACAAGGTTTCGTGTCCGGGAAGGCTCCAATGTGCGATCTTGGAGAGATATATGGTGGGAGACTCCAGGCCTATACTTGCTGGCCAAGAACAAGAACATCTCAGTGGCTGCTTCTAAAGCCTCCCACTCATGAAATTTAAACCTTAGAAGGAGACTCACTGACTTGGAAGCAATAGAGGCTGCCCAATTAATGCATACACTTGATAATACTTGCATTGCCGAAGAGGGAAGGGATGATATTATCTGGTGTCCAAGTGAATCAGGGTTATTCTCTGTCTCCTCTCTATACAAGCACCAATCTGCTTCCAGCCTTCACCTCTCAACCCCTGCTGCCAAATATGCTTGGAAGATGCCCATCCCACTCAAAGTACAACAGTTCATATGGACGGCTGCCCTTGGCAAGATCCTAACTTGCGATGAACTTATAAGAAGAGGCCAAACAGTTGGGAATTCACTATGCAAGTTGTGCAACTCTGAGGAAGAAAGTTCTGTCCATGTCCTGCTACATTGTACTTCCAGCAAGACAGTGTGGGGAGCACTACTTGGCAAGTTTAACATCCCACTATGTATGCCAAACAAGTTCAGTCAGCTCATTGAGCAATGACATTCATGTAAGCTGCCCAAATGTGGCTCCTTATTATGGAGAACAGTAATTGCTGCTGTCCCTTGGCAGTTATGGTTGGAAAGAAATGCTTGGACTTTTAACGGCAAAGCCACATCGGTGGGAGGGGTGATTGAAAAGGTCATACACAGCTACCTGGCTTGGGTGGGAGCAACTAATAAACTCCTCCTACCAAGCTCTATCATCCGTAATTTCTGGTCCTAGATAATCTGTTTCAGCTCAAGAAAGCCTACAGTAATGCAAACATGGGAACCACCCCCCTTGGGCAGCTACAAGCTAAATTTTGATGTTTCCTCTTTGGGAAACCTGAGACCTGCAGGTATAGGAGGGTGTATAAGGGACAGTGATGGTAGGCGCATCCTAACCTACTCGGGGCCTTTGGACCCATGCACATCTAACAAAGCTGAAGCCTCAGCACTATTAGAAGGAATGAGACTCCTCATGCAGCCATCCATCGAACCCATATTGATTGAAGGTGACTCCAAGCTAGTCCTAGAGTGGGCAAAGCAGAACTCAAAACCTCCATGGAAGCTACAATACATTTTTGATGAGTTGCAAGAGCTCCTCGCTTGCTGGGATGTAATGTGGTCTAAAGTGCCTCGTTCATCTAACTCCTTGGCAGATGAGTTAGCAAAGAAAGGTGTTCACAAGTCCATCTTAAATGTAGAATTTCCTACACAAATTTAATCTGCAAAGCCATGTAAATTAGGCAGAATCTGCCATTGTAACACTATATTATTTCAGCAATAAAGTTCATAATTTCCAAAAAAAAAAAACACTTATCTAAATATAAAGAGTCCCACAACTCCTAATTCTAGAAAAGTTCCAACAATAAAAAAATAAGAAGAGTCCAACATGTCCACTAACTCCAAGTGTGTGGTGTGAAGTACTCCAAGTGTGTGGTGTGAAGTACTCCAAGTGTGTGGTGTAAGTACTCCAAGTGTGTGGTGTGAAGTACTCCAAGTATGTGGTGTGAGGTGGCACATGTGGGGGTTATCTAGAAAATAAAGAACCCAAGTACTTAGTGAAATAAAATCAACATAAAACTACCAGCACTAAAGGGATTTTATTCCTCTTATTTTTTCTCTCATAAGTCTTCTCAAATCAATCAACTAATTCTTCTACATCAACCCTAGATGGGGATGATGTAGGAGATGCTATTGCATCAGAATTCAACCCAACAAAATATAGGAAAACGAAGGGAAGCAAACCACAATATGGTTCAGTTAAGTAGTCCGGTACTGTTAATTGTAATTTCTGTTGATTCTTAATCTTGCCTTACTGTCCTAGTACTTTGTTTTGGACTGGAAGTAGTTATAATTTTCAGTATCAAATGAACAGTTACATTTGAGGAAGTTGATACTTTTACTAGGTCGCTCAAGTGCAAGTAACTACTAAGGATTTCCCTTTCCATGTGGCTGAGGTAGCTGCTGGTGCTGAATTTGAACTGCTTATAAGTTTGCGAGATGCCCTAGGTAGTTTTTTTCTATCTGAGGTACCACTTTCATTTTATTTTTCAACTCTGGGTCCTATCCATTTCTCATGATTTTGTTTTCCTATTAGGGAATTCCTTCCATGAAGCATATGGTGTGGTGCCACTACTTGTTGATACTAATTATCCTGATATTGTGTCTATTGAATTATCAAGGTCTGAAAATAGAACACAAGCTGGTGTCGGAAAAGTAATTTTGCAGGTTTGTTGGCATATTCCTACAGCCATGAGTCATTTATTCATCTGATCAGGCATTTTTGAGGTTTACCATCTGCTTGAGCCGCTAATGTGTGTATGAACTTTGTCTCTCCTAGCTATTTAGTATGTATATTTGTTTCTTTTATATTTTGTTTACTTTTTTTTTTTTATCTTTGTAACTATCTTTCCTTTCTCGAGCAAAACACAATTTTATTAAATGGCCGATGTGAAAGACAAATGAACTGGGAGGGGTGCCTTACATCAAGAGATTAGAGAAAAATGCATTCCTTGGACAAAGAGTCAACTAAGGAATTAGCTATTCTTCAAATACATGACCAAGAAAAAGCAACATCCTCAATCAAGTGAAAAATCTTCCAAATTACAAACAAACATCCACAGAGAGGAGGAAGACTACACCATTGAATAACATTACCGGAGGTACTCTTGATTAGCAGGTGCCAGGGAATCTTGCTTCTACATGAGGGTTGGTATGTTCTGATTTTCCAGATCAGTTTAAGCCTGATCAAACCATGACTTCCTTCGTCATGTCTGAAACTTCCAAATGAGAGGCAAGGAACCACCTGAATGTTTCTCCTACAGCAACAACTCGTTGTCTGCTATTGCTTATACAACTGCCAAAGAAAGCACAACAAACAAAAGGATATATATATATATATTTTTTTTATTTTTTTTATTTTATTTTTTTTTCTCTAAATCTTATGCCTAACAATGGTAAAAGAAGAAAGGAGAAGACCATACGAAAGGGAAAATTGCAGGGGATGGGAATATTCAACCAGAGATTTTAGGGAAATTGCAAGTTTAAGGTGATTCTAAATCTGTCATTAGCTGGGGGTAAAGATTTCTTCATCCCCATGGAGGTTTCAATGGTGTTTTAGGGAGATTGCTTAAATTTTAGATTCTTTTGATTGTTTTTTGCATTGTCAACCTTTGATCCACTAATATCCTAGCTGCTAGCTTGGCAAAAGATCAAGTTTACCAACAAACCCTTGTTGTGAGGGAACCCCCTTAACGTTGTTATTCATTATTGTATTTTTTCTGGCAACTGTCACGCATTAATGAAATTGCACTTTCCTCAACGGAAAAAGAAAAATAAGAAGAAAGGAGAACATCTTTGAATAACTTATTATTTTTTGAAAGTGTTCTTGCATGAAGGCTGCTTGCTCCATGCCCCTAAGGAGACTTGAACATAAGACCTCTTGTTACAAACCCAACCTCCTCCCCACACCCCCCACATGTGACCACTTAGCTAATGTTCAAGTTCACTCTTTGAACAACATTTTACTGATTCATAAACTTTTGCAGAGTTTGATTTTTGTTTGAAATAGTAAGAAATAATGTCTTTTTTCTAAGTTTTTAGGATAAATTGTGCCACTAGGGAACTTGAGCAGTAGGTCAGTGGTCCCGTGGGAGGTCTTGGCTTCGGGTCTCCAAAGCAGCATTGGAGTTTATTGAAATTTGTATTTGGGAGTTTCTATTTACCCTTTCAAAAAAAATAAAATAAAAAACTGTGCCTCTAGTGCTATTAAGCCTTTGAGAGAGAAATATACAACAAGATAAAGGAAGCATCACTTTGTGTTTTTTAACATGGAAAACATAAGTCTACCTTTCAAGCATTTTGCAAAAGGACAGGCTGATGATCCTTCAAAACAAACCAAAAAGATAGGAAGGGTTCATCAAAGCAGTTTTCCAATTCCAGTTATTTCTATTGATAATTATTCTTAACTAATGAGTAGATACCATACTCATCTTTAAAGAATGATAAAAGAAAGATAAAGTAGGATGTGGAATTATATTAATAGAAAATGAGAAGTGAGATTTCAAACAAAAAAGGCTACAGCAATGTGTGAATAATGTAAAACTACTAAATTAGAAAAAAATTCAAACTTCAAACTCCAAAGTAACAGAAATAAACGTCCTTTCACTCTCATCTTAAGGTGGAGCATATATATTACTGATGACAAACTAGAAATAAATTGATGTTAATGAGCTGATAGCTGCTAAATGTACTACATATATTTCCCATGTAAAGGAAATTACACATGTCAGTGATATATGTTGATGTTTTGTCTAAATAGGTTTTTCACTTCTTAACTTTTCTTTTCTCCTCTTTGATTATCTCTAGGCCAACCGCCATGGTAGAGCTCTTATCCGTATATCGATGAATGGTAATCCGCAGAAGGCAGACTATATCATGGTATCCATCTGTCAAATTCCAGTAAAAGTTAATATAATTTCTGTCAAAACTCTGGTGTCAAGTTGTTGTGACAGGTGATCCTTGAAATATCTAAAAGATAGTGATGTATGATTGGTTTCATTTTGATTCACGCCAATCAGAATGTTGAAACTTGGGTGTTCCTTCCAATTCTATGGAATATTGTCTTGTTTTCTGCATGTGGCTTTTTACTACCCATAGTGTTGGAACCTCAAAGATGATTCTGACTTTCAATAATTTTCCATCCAATATTTTTTACATTCGGGAGTTGGAGATTTCCTTTGCCGCAACAGAGTGAAGTTTATATTGTGTCTTTGCGCAACCTCTTGACAACTTTATCTCCAACTAATCTTTTTCAGATTTCAGTTGGTGCTCATTTGTATCCTCAAAATCCAGTTCTTAATGTGGGTCACCATCTGAACTTCAGTGTCACTGGAAGAGGTATTCAACCTTGACTTTACTGATTTTACTACTTCTGAGTTTGCTGATATCCAGATAAAATCAAGTCAGAAGAGCTGACTTGACGTTCGTGGTATCTATTTTCTGGACAATGTACAGAACTTCATATCATGCTTTTTTTTAAAAGTGATACAGCTACATGTTTCTGCTATCCCATTGAACTTAAATGTAATTGTTGATATAAAAGAACCTCCATGTATATCTTTGTCCTCCCTGTTGTTGTTGACTAAGGTTTCATGCTTGGCAGCTCATGTTGCATATCACTTGAATCTCCCCCTTGTTTGCTGGTGCATTCATTGAACTTGCCTAAATCAGTGAACCAGTGTGGAATTGAATCCAAATGTAATGTGTAAACAAATGGATACAAATATATAAACATTTCTTTCTAACTTATGGCATAGATAGTATTGATTGGAGTGAGATCTTTAGAAGGGAATTGAGGGATGATGAGGCCATTGATGTTAGTAATCTGAATATGAAAGTGAGACAGATATCCAAAGACACTAATAAAGATGATAGAGTCATTTGGACTCTATTAGTTGATGGAGACTTCTTTGTGGCATTTACTATAGATCATTACCACCCCAGAACACTGGACAACATCAGAGTAGACTGGTTTGGAGTATCATAGCCCCACCCAAAGTGAAATTCTTTACCTAGAGTGTTTTGCATGGGAGAATACTCACTCGAGAAACCTTGGACTGACGGGGAGTCCCCTTGCCATCCCTAACATGCCCGCTATGTGATAGCCATAATGAAACAATCAATCATCTCCTCTTTCACTATTCTTATACTTGGAATATTTGGTCATGGTTTGTCGGCCTCTTTGATTTCTCATGGGGAATACCAAATTCACTAGAAGCCCTATTAAGATTGGTCTCGAGTCATCTTTCCCCTATAAGGAAGGGGCTTTGGAGATCACTTATTGCCTTCCTAATATGGTCTATATGGGAGGAAAGGAATAGACGAGTCTTCCAAAACAAGTCCAAGTAGTGGAGAGACGTTGCTACAATGATATAAAACAGAGTAATACAGTGACTGAGCATACATGAAAAACTTGATGATCATGATGGCTCCTCTGCCAGAGCAGCTTGTCTTGCAGTGGCTTCAGCATATCCCCTACGGCCACCTCCTCCACCAGTGTTGTGGATCACCCCCCATGGAGAAAATTAAGTTGAATTTTGATGGCTCGTCATTTGGCAATCCTGGACCTGCAGGATATGGGGGAGTCTTCTAGAATGAGGGGGAAATCCTACTTTCCTGTGCAGGCCCTATGGGAGAGGACAATTCTACCTCAGAAGAGGTGCATGCAGTTTGGCATGGTCTCAGAAACTTTCATGAGCATCTTAGGGGCGAGCTGTTTGTTGAAGGAGATTTGAGGAATGTCATTGGTTGGTGTAGGCAAACATCAGCCCCTCCATGGAGATTCCTTTATTTGTTCCGAGAATTTAATTTCTAGCTTCACTCTATGTTCATGATTGGTCATGTATTCCTAGAGTAGCTAATTCCATGGTAGACTCCCTAGCTAAGGAGGGGGTGACCTTATCCTCAACTATGGTGAGGATGTCTACCCTTTATGTAACATGATGTAACTGCGCTTTCATTAATCAATAAAATACAGCATTTTCCTAAAAAATATATATAAACATTTTTTAATACTTGGTGAGAGTTTGAGACATGTTTTTGCTCCTGCTCAGGATTAAGTAGGTAAGAGCTGATTTATCTATTTAGGAGTTCTCACTTTGTAAAAGGAAAAAAAGAAAAAGAAAACTCAATGAATTCTTTCTCCTTTCTCTTCTTCTCTCTCATCTCTCTCTCTCTCTTCTTCAATTTCACACTTATGTTTCAATTTAAGGAGTGAAGTTGTTTATCCTTTTGGTGCTTGTTTGGTAGGGAAAAGTGATAAAAGTGGTCGGTGGTTCAGTGGCAATGAAAGTGTTCTATCTGTGGATATGCTTTCTGGGGAAGCACATGCTATTGGTGAAGGTTCATCCGAAGGTATCCTTCTGTGCAACTAAGATAAGTTCACCTACTCTTAATTGTAGGAAAAAGTTTCCTACACTTAAATTTTAAAGACGAAATGAGGGGCATTTTTATAAATGTGAGGCTATTTTTATAAATGTGAATAAATTCAACTCATATTTACAAAAAATACCCCTCACATTTATAAAAATGTCATTCATTTCTTCTTTAAATTTTGAGGGTAGGAAACATTTTCCTACACTTAAGTGTAGGCACTTCCTTTATATATGTATTGAATAATTTATTTTCTCTCTAATATGCACTTCAAGCTAATGTAGCTTGTCATATGATTTTGTTCAAGTAATGAGGTCCCTATGTTATATCTAGGGCTGGCAATGAGCCCAGCCGAGCCGAACCTATGATGGCTCGAGCTCGGCTCAACCCATAATATATGAGCTCGAGCTCGGATTCGAGCCCATGGCTGGGCTCAAGTTCGAGCTCGAGCAACTCGAATGAGCTCGAGCCCAACTTGAGCTTCTGCCCATGCCCAGGTTGAGTCCAGGTTGAGCTCCAGGCCATAAAAGCCCAGCGTGAGCTCTAGCCCATGCCCAACGGGTTTGCCAATTTGGGCTTTTTAATTATTTTAGTTAAATTTATCTACAATAATAGATCTAGATTATTGATTATAAGCTGATTACTTACCCAATTATGCTAAAACAAAAATTCACAGAACTTCAGAATTTTTTAGTTAATTATTAATTTTGGTTAATAGAATCAATGATAGAAATTTAAAAAGACACAATTTCTGAAAGAACTTGAGGCTCCCACTTCTTCAAAAAACTAAATAAAAATTATTATACCAATTTTAAAAATATATAACTCAAAATACAAACGAGCCGGCTCATCGAGCTTCGAGTTGAACTACCTACAACTCAAGCTTGGCTCATTTAACTAAACGAGCCTTACTCAAGGCTCAAGTTTGATTCGAGCTCGAAATAATTTGAGCCGAATCGAGCTTTTACCGAGTCAAGCTCGAACTATTCACGAGCTGGCTCGGTTCAGTGTCACCTCTAGTTATATCTAGTCTGACAAAGTGAAACGTGTGCAAATGGTAGACTCATGATTTCTGTTGAATGATTAACAATCATTAATCCTTTGGAAAAAATCCATCTATACTACTTGCATAAGTTGCCCAAGTATTCCATATGATTTATATTGTTTTATTTTAATATGCTTTGTAAAGTTGGGTTGAAGGGCCATGGCAAAATGACAAACCAAATGGTGAAATATCTTTCCTAACTAAAAATCCTGAGTGGGGAAAAGTCCAAATTAATTTTTTTTTTTTTTTAAATCCCTCATGAAAAATCTTAAGAAATGTCAATATTCAACATGGTATTGTGAGCAGACTGTTTTTGTGGGCTAAGGCCCAGTATGTGCTCCCTAGTTTGTTTAAAAGACTCTTCAAAACATGTCCTTTTGCTTGTTATCTTGTTCGATATTCTCTTTCTTATCTAAAACAAATGTAATTTGGCTATGCTGCTCAGTCTCTTTGTATGTAAAAATACATGTATCTCTTACTGTATCGAATTTTGTTGCTGGCCCTACTAATATTAGCTTTTTGTGGGTGTTTATTGTGAACAGTTTTCTTGGAAGATTCAACTTTGAACCTGCAAACAAAAGTTACTGTGCTAAAGGGTGCATCTGTTTTTGTTGATGCACCAGGGGAGACTTTGACCAATGTTCCTTTCCCATTGAAGGGATTTAACTTTTCTGTAAGATTTAGGTTGGTTGACCCTGCTTCTTTGCTGTGGCCATTATGAATGTATGGAATATAGCTGTTAATCATTACTATTATTTTTTTAGGAAAGCACATTTAGATAATTGTTATGTTTAATTCTTTAATGCAATTCATCCCTAATACGAAGGGCATGGTTGAAAAATATTTCCTAACAAAAGATTAGACCTTGCTGTTGGAATTGTGTATGATTGGCATTGTATTCCACGAGCTGCAAATGCCCTTGTGGACTCTTTGGCATAGAGGGTGTGGGTCTAAATGCTTTAGTCATTAGAGACTCACCTCCCTTCATGTAACATTCTTATATACTTTCATTCATTCAATAAATAAAAACTGCGATCCTCAAAAGAAAAAATTGCACCAAAGTAATAAATATGAAGGGAGAAGGAACGAAAAGGTTTAATTGAAAAAGGCAGGAGTTCATGTTTCAAGGCAAGCTCTAAAAGTAGGAAATTTGAAGTTAGGTAGTTTCGTAAAAGAGCATTGTCTTCAAATAGTGCTTTTCCATTTGTAGTTTGCTTATTTTAGAAAGGCCTCTAAGAGTTAATTTCCTAGATTACTTCAAGTATTATTTCCAATTTGGTGTATGAGTCTGTGTCTCTTATTTGAAGTATGAGCCTTTGTTTCCTATTTGAAGTATAAAAATGTGTTTCTAAGATAGGATGATATAGGAGTTGTTCCTGTTTGGAACTTTGTTAGAAAAAACAGATTGGTTTTGAGTCATGAGTGACAGGGAAGTGAGTGGAGATGGAGTCCCATTGCGACGCTTGCTGCACC
The DNA here is from genome assembly GCA_019845555.1 of Aristolochia fimbriata. Taxonomy (NCBI): domain Eukaryota; kingdom Viridiplantae; phylum Streptophyta; class Magnoliopsida; order Piperales; family Aristolochiaceae; genus Aristolochia; species Aristolochia fimbriata. The sequence continues at coordinate 7,786,508 of CM034081.1, forward strand.
TTTTCAGGGGAGAGGCTCTGCTTTTCTTGGGGACTCGGGGCGAAGACATCGCAGACGGAGTGGGAACGGAGTGCATCAGAGACAACAAAAGTCCTGAAATCAGAGAGCTGCTGAGAGAGGAAGGATGGATTATGGTAGTACGAAGAAAGTGGAGAGACAAGAGTGGAACATTATAGTCGAAAATCCTGCATTTTTATGAATTGACTGTTAGAGCTGAAGATTGGTGGGATAATGAAAAAGGGGAAAAGAAGGTGTTGAAGATCACAAAGGGGAGGAGATCTTTCGTGAAGATTCCTGCAGAGATTACAGAACAATGCGTCCGAAGTATTCTGCTAGTCAAAGAAAAAGATGGAAGAATAAGAAGCAAAGAAGTTTGGTATTTAACTCGAGATTCATCTTCTGTGTCTTCAACAGTTCGCGTAGGATGTGCAACATCATTGCTCTGAGAGATGATTGAGTCCTCATTTGAATCTACATCCCAGATTGCGTCTCGAAATTGTGTTGGAACCGTTTCACAGCGACTCTTGCAGAACTTTGGGCACTCAGCCCCTACCCACTGAGCCGGCACAACATGATGAGGTATGGTCAAATGCTACTTGAGCAGCCGTTACATGCACAAAGACGAGAGTTCTCAAATGTCGACTGCGGCTTTGGAGAAGGGAGCTGAAGAGATGGAAACATGCATCGTTATGACATTGGAGAACTCTATGGCCTCTGCGCAGGAACTTGGTGAATGGACTAAACATTATTGGTCACTAAGTTATATGCCAAAGTTGTCGTATTTTGGAGGGGATGACTGGGTGATATGGCTGAAGGTGGAAACTGATGTTCAGCTACTTCTCGATACATGAAATGCCAGTTCGCCTATATAGTGCCGACAAATACACAGATGGGTTGAGAGAGAATGATTTTTCCACCTACCCAGATAGATGTAACTCTTTGGTATTCCTCCTGAGATATGGACAGTACCAACTCTGAGACAGATCTTTGGAGCTTTTTGAGAACTTCTGGAATTATACAGTACCACACGGGAGAGTAGATTAGATTCAGCAAGAAGCTAAATATTAATCGGACAGGGTGTCCCAGCGAATGGAAGATTCATTTGTCTGGTTGGAGGGCATGATTTTTCCGGTTTAAGCTGTAATAGAAACATGTAGGTGCTACCAGAGCAACAATTAGATTTCCTATCCTAAATGTAGATTTTTTTCCCTCAAATGGTGATGGTGCTAGTAGAATTAGAATTAATAACAATTATTGCAATATGTTTTCCAGGAATGGGCACCAAAAAAGTTTGAATTTTTTGAATATATGTTCCTACTAAATGATTTTGTTAGTTTTAGTGAATAGAGTGGTAAAGAAGGAGAAACTGCGAAGAAGAAGATGAAAGTAGAATAAATGGTAGCCAAAGTGGTAGCCATGAACCTTCTGGTTAAGGGCAAAAGTCGACCCCGTAAAGCCTGTTTTGTTAGTGTTAAGTAAAATCCAAAAAAGGATAGAAGCTTTCTGCATACTGAGGACCATCAAAGAAATGGTGGAGCAATGGCCTGCTGGTATACAAGGGAAGAAGGGGAAGATGATGATGGCAGTCTGTATATCACTTATCCCATGGACAATATGGGAAGAAAGGAACAGGAAGCTCTTCAAGCCAGAAGCAAAGGACCGGCGAGCGCTGATGTATGGATTATCGAAGAATCTGATTAGTTGGATCATTGCACTTAAGGAATTTGCAGATATATCTGGAGATACCCTCAGAGCGAACTAGATGGACATTGCTGGAATGTCAAGAACGAGAGACTCTACCTCCCAACCACAGTGGACGCCACCGACACCACCTATGATAAAGCTAAATACTGATGGGTCCTCGCTGCATAATCGAGGCCCAACGGGATACAGAGGTGTATACAGGAATCATAGGGGAGAAGTTTTATTAACCTACACGGGCCGTCTTGGAGTTGCTGGCTCAATAGAGGCAGAGGTGATGGGAGTGCTAGCAGGACTAAAGATCTTTCATAGATCACTTAGCGGACTCCTACTAGTGGAAGGAGACTCGGAGAATGTAATAAAATGTAGTAAGAAAAATGAACCACCATGGAGGTTCCCAATGCAAATGAGAGAAATATGGTCCCTGTCCCAAAATGTAGCTCACTGGTTAAAGGTCCCGAGGTCAGCTAAACACTTGCTGACACTCTGGCCAAAGAGGGAGTTCAAATTCAAAACATGTAAGTGAGGCAGTCAACTTAAGGATGGAAGCCTTAGTATATGCATAACTTATTAACTCCCTATAAATCATAATTTTGCTGAAATTGAAACATGTCCTCCCGACCAATACAACAACCACACACTATTGCTATTTGTCCTATACCTACTAGAAATTATCAAAATACACTTCAATACATATTCTGCAAAACTCCTCCACAAGGTGGAGTGTAAGTATCTGTTAGCTCCAAATTGCAAAATATCCTAAATTTCTTTCCTAAGGGTTTTAGGAGTGCATCACCGTGCCACTGGCCTGATCTCACAAGTGGTATGGTGACCACTTCACTCATTACCTCTCACTCACTGTATGTGCAATTGCCCTGTATTTTGTTTATGTTTGGTCCTTATTCTTTAAACTAATCAAATTGCCCTCAACAAATACACAGTAACCTGTAAATAGGCTTTAAGTTCTAACTTTGATGTGTCATAGTGGGAGCTGCATAAACTATAGTTTCTTCTGCTAAATTTAAAGGAACTTCCTTGGATTGCTGTTTCCGTGCTTCGTGCGTTGCTTTTAATGAGCCTTGATAAATTTCTTGGTTTGTAGTTCACTTATCAAGCTGGATACACTGACCGATTAATGTTATTTTTATTGCCTTTGCAAAAAGTGACTCTTACAGCCACAAGGTTGCAGCTAATGAAAGCACGGGGGATTTTATGTATGGTTGTAGAGTTGAACCATCTTTCGTTGGGTATGTGCCTTGGTTAAGCCTATCCTGATTTCATGTTCTCAAAGTTGTTGGTTTCTGTTTTCCGTTCTTTTCCTTACAGCTATGGTGAACTAGGTATGCAAAACCCTGGAGAGATCTTGATACTGGCAATAAATATTGCCTTTTCTTCCCGTATTCCCCAGAGCACCTTGTACATTCTATACCCAAGTTGAAGGCAGGGAAAACCGAACTTCCAAGTCACTTTGGTGAGGGAGTACTGGATATTTCCATAACCGTGTCATTGAGGGGCGGAGTCACGGGATCTGCTCATGCTCTTTTCATAGGAGGCTTTTCACTATTAGGAAAGAGCAAGGTAAATTTTTGTTTAAATATGAGCTCCAGTCTTTTTAATCTGAAGGTGGTCATCCTTTAGTAAATAGGGTCAGTGAAAATCAATACTTATCCAAAAGACTGGATAGGAAAGCTGATTGCATAAAATCGGACTTCAGCCACTGTAACTGGTCTAATGGCTTCGGTCTAATGGCTATGCTTATTCATCTATTACTTTTGTCCGTCATGTTCATTAAAGATGGTTTAATTATGCAAATTGAATTTCATGTTGTTTTTTCCAAAAATCTAGGAATTCATGAGCTGAAGCCATTTCTGACATTATTGCAGTTGAACTTGAAGGCAAACTCAAACAAATATTTAATATCATTGATTGGCAATACAGGTACTGACTAGAGTTATTTTTCCTTAGCTTTTGTCCCACATTTTCTTACTTAAAGTCGGTGACCTTTTTGTTGTTGTTGAACTTTGCCTTTTTTCATGAAAGAATATTACTTTTCTTTAGAGTAGTGAAGTGTACTTCCTGCGCCCATCTGTCTGAAATTTGGACAGGCTCTATGAAGGAAAAAAGAAAGCTGAAGGCATCCCACACATTATGATGAGACAATTCCAAAATCTCAGGATCCAAAGCCCTGAAATCTGGTCTATGGATGACAATGTTAACTAGTAACTCACCCAAATAATTAGGTGTCCATGGATATATTTTGCCAGAAGGCCCATGAATCCCATTTTGAAAAGATTAAAGCAATAAAACTCCCAGTGCGAAGAGTATCCCTTCCACCCACGTCCCCTCTCCCTTCTCCCTTATTCTTCATCCTGCCTTCTTTCCCTTTCCCCTTTTCCCTCTCCTCTTTCTTCCTTTCCCCTTCCCATTCTCTCTTCCCCTCTCTCCCTCCAATGCCATCCCCCTTCCGTGGTCCTCTTTTATTGTTCCCCTTCCTCGTTCTTCTCGCACAGAGACTGGGAAAATTAGTGGACAAAAGAAGTGGTCATTTTTGGGTGCAAGAAAGAGGAACCGAACCATATGCTTGGGTTTGCTTTTATACTAGTATTGTTTATGAAATTTTACTTATTATTTGTCTTTCTAACAAATGGGTATTACTGTTCTCCTAGTAGATGTGGTATTCTATTGGCATGCCAAAGATAGAATATTGGTAAACCTTCTTCAGAAAGATGAATCTGGTATTGGTGGGCATGCAGAATATGAGGTAGAAATCTCTATTTCCCCTGTATCGAGATCATGATAGTTAATTTTGTAACAGCCACCCCATGTCTCTGTTCTTCAGGTCAAAATTCTAAATGGTCAAAGCTTTACAGATAGACTTGTTATCGTTCTTCCAGCTACAGGTATGTAACTTATGCTAATTTCTTTATAAGACTGCAATATGAATTATATGGCAACTGGGTGCAGAATTTTGGTTGTATTAGTTGAAGCTTGTTTAACCAGAATTTGGTAGTGATGCGTGTGATTAACATTCAAAATTCAACTACTGGCCATTAGCAGAATGTACCAATATGGAAGTAGGAAGAAGCTCACATGAATGCAATGTCAATTTTTGTTTCTACTGCCCCCTGGATATGTGTACTTGTAAGCTAAATTTGTGTGCTTAACTGTACGATTTTATATGTTCCAGGGCAACAAACGGAAATTGATGTCAGTTATGTAGAAGAAGATGGAAACTTGTCAAAAACGACCCATGGTTTTTTGTGGACTCTAATTCTGGGCATTTTATTCCCACCTTTTGCAATCGTCTCCATCAGGTATTTGCAGACCAGACCTTGGTCTAGGAGAAGATTGGTGCAGACAACACCAGTTTCTTCACCGCCAGTGACACCTGAACAGCATGCGGGTACTAGTGGTCAGACACCCCCACGTACACCTCAACCTTACATTGAGTATATAAGGAGGACAATTGACGAAACTCCTTACTACAGGCGAAATGGGAGCCGGAGGTTTGATCCCCAAAACACTTACTAGGTAGAGCAATCTCCAATAGCTGGAATACCATGTCCTTTTTTCATTTTAAAAACTGAATCAGGGAGTTGGGAGTATCAGTTTTGTGACTAACATGAAACAGAATGCTATAGGTTGTACCGTAGGTATACAACAGTGTTTAGTGCGAATCATGAATTTTGTCTTTGCCAGTTTTCACGATTTGTCCTGGCATCAATGATCTTTCTCCCTCACCCGCTCAGGTATGATCAAAAGAATAAGTGTGTATGGAGACAGTAGACATGCTGTGATAAAGAAATAGATGTTCCTGTGATGGGGGTCTAATTTTGCTGAAATTTTAATGTTTGTGGAGATGGAAGTTATTTTATATGAGTTCATTACTTCATTTAATGTTTGGTTAGGATAAAAGATAATATCTCTCCTCGAAGTCTTAAGCAGTGAGATTTAAAGTGGCGGACAAAAAAAGATTAATTTGCGCGGGTAGAAGCCTAATATTGAAGGTTTGATGTTCATGTGACGAACATGAAACCACAATAAAGTGCGTATTCTAATTTGTTCAGTAAATGAAGACTTTGCCCAAAAAGGATCTCGCGCTTTCACGACAGGCTGGTGTTCCTCTGGCGCCTCTGGTTTCGTTTTCTTCTCGTTTTGCTTTAAATTTCTTTCCTCATTGGGAATTGGGACGGACAGAATTGCAAAAAGCGCTGTAAAGACTTCAAAAATCCTTTACATGTTTTGAAATATGAAAGACACCTGGTTCAGTGAAAATGGGTACCCATTGCTCTTCTGAAGGACATCTATAATGCAAATATTCCTTACTGAAACAAAGGTATGACGTACGAGTCTGATAAGTTTTAGTGATAGCACGTTGGGGCCAAAAACAATGTTTTGAATGAAGATTCAAAGAAACAAGCAGTTTGAGTCATTCAACCTACCTAGTAAAATCTACAACCTGAAAGCACAAATAGTGCTCTTTCCAGTCCAATCTTTTAATTGAGATGCCTAGAAGCTTTCGTTACATGTTATTAAACAGCATTCACATGAGATAGCATTTGTTCCATCAAGAGTAATCCCCCCTCTCGTCCTGTTTTCGTAAAAGCTAAATCTTCTTTGTATCACAGAACTATATTTGAAAATTCCCTGATAAAAATTGGCCTCATTCTAAGTTACCCTCTCCAGGAAAAAAATAAAAAAAGCAATAACAATGAGAACAAAATTATACAGAAGACAAACATCAAATAAATCCATAAATTAAGTTTAACAAAAAAGCAGCAAAACTCAAGCTGCACATCCCTTGAAGTTCACTTTGTACAAGGGAATGAGGGCGTATCCCTAGGAGGTTATTTTAACATCAAAAGCTCTTGCTTCATGAAAGAATATGCTTATTCAAGGTACAAGAAATATATGCAGGACAAAAAATTAGGCAGGACCAACTAGATTTAAATATACCGGAGGAAAATATGTATAGAACTACCTTGGAGAAGAATGGCTTGCTATTATTTTCTCTTGCTTGTATAATATAGTCTAAGGTGTAGAAAGAACAGAGATCAGTTCAGTACTGATGTAATAGCATCAACAACTTCTTGCGTTGTGCTGTTCCCTCCTAGATCTTTTGTTCGATACTTGCCTTCAGCAATAACTCTATTCACAGCTGCCTCTAGCCGTTCAGCAGATGAAGGAAATTGTAAATGCCTTAACATCATTGCTGAAGATAAAAGCAATGCAATAGGGTTTGCTTTCCCCTCCTCCAACATTTTTCGATTTCCTACATTACCAGCAGACGCACCTTGCTCAAAGATGGCATGATCTGCACCAACATTCCCTGTAGGGGGATCCAATATTAACTTTTGAGAAAAGAAGATACACCAAAAGCATGACAAATAAAACAAATTCAAGAAAAAAGAAAAATGTAACACCTTTATGGAACTCATTAAAGTTATTAAAATGCACAGGTACAACTGAAACTTTGGACATTCACTAAGGTGTCGTATCACGTACAACCCTATGCTAGCAGTGGGCTAATCAGAAGACAGCTACTTTTTAAAATCTGTCTGTCAATGGGAAGATAATTTCACATTTAAATAACAGAAAAGTAGAAATGTTGACCATTTTTTTGCTTTCAAAAATTACTTTACCAGCTAATGGACTTTTTAATCACAATCAGCATTAAGCAACAGACTGAATTATGCAGTAGATATCCGTTTGAATGCTCTCAAAGAAAAGTAAACTATAGAAACCTAGTTTTAATGTTTTCTGTGTTCTGAAGCATGGGTCCAGGAACTAAAAATTAATGTAAAACAAAAGGTAATAAGAGACAGTTGTTAAGCAGCCGAAAATTATTACCTCCTGGCATAACACCAGTGCCTCCAGCTATGCCTGCAGCTGTGTTTGCCACAAGATTGCCATAAAGATTAGGTGTCACCTGCGAAAATGTACAGCACTTAATCTTTAGTGTAGCTGCATGGAGTATGAACCATGAAGTTTTTATTACCAAACAAATCAACTAAATATCACATTTAAGTTAAAGAAATAAGCATCACAAAGCGGGTGTGCACTTTCCAATTGACTAAGTAGCAAGCAAGAAAAAGAAATACTGACTGAAACTCATATAGTCAAGTCAAGTAATAATAAAGATATGCATAAGGTCTTTTGGTGAAAAGAGTGATGATGTCGAAAAGCGGCATGCACAACCAAGCCAGAAAAGGGCTCTATGCACAAAATGTACACTTGCGGCAGCAGCAGAGGAAGGCACTGCAGATGCAGCATGTGGGATGTCCTATGTGAAAACACAGTTCTGGAACAAAGCAGTGCACCACCCATCAGACATAGAGGCATCAAGCTGCAGCAGTGAACTGGAGATGCATGCAGATAAGAGCGCAGTGAAGTATACATGCCAGACATGCCCACCACCATGCAGGCCTATATAATACGACAAATGCCAAATTTCAAACATCCCCATTTCAAAGTGGTTTTGATCTTTGAGATTGTCCTACACCCTCATCTTCTCTCCTAGAGACTCCCTGCTGAATGCTCTTATCTAGACTCATGCCACTGTGATAAGTACTTATAACAGCACGTTCTCCTCTTCTATAGTTTGACATCCTACTACCCCCTGATAAGTGCATAGCAGGATTTAGCAAGATAAGTCACACCTCCCTTTTCTGTTCCTTAGAGAAGAACAATGCCAAGGTCCAAGCTAAAAAAACATGAAACAGCTCAGTTACACACTTATGACCAGCACAAACAATAATGCACAAGAACAAACAAAATATCACCTAAGAGAGACTGAGGTAATGTCTATGCAGGTTGCACCAAAATGAACAAGCCATCTCATGAAATGCCTCTAAGAATAAAGTAGATTCAAACCTTTAGAACAAAAAATTTCAAACTCAAATGAGTAATGAAACAATAACTGCATTATGAAAAATCAGTTATTTTATGGATTGCATTTTTGGCACAATCTGACAGGCAAGAATTTCTAGTATGAGGTTTTAGCTGCAAGTCTCACCATAACAGTCTGAAAGAAAGCTCTACAATTTCAAACCAATCAATCAGAAATGAGAGGAAGCCCTAACAAAAACTTTAATCAGATTGAACACATTCTTTACTACCCAAGAAAGAATGGAAAACCAAGAGAATATTAAGCAACCCAAAAAAAAAAAAAAAAAAAAAAAAAAGTAAGTCATTCACCAAGTGCTATACCATGACATCAAACTGCTCAGGTTTTGAAACAAGTTGCATGCAACAGTTGTCCACAATGATCTCATTATACTCAATTCCAGAATAATGAGAAGCAACCTCTCGACACGACTCTAAGAAGAGACCATCAGCCAGCTTCATGATGTTGGCTTTGTGAACAGCAGTGACTTTCTTTCTGTTGTTGAGGTGAGCATATTCAAATGCATACTTAGCAATCCTTTCTGAACAGAACTTTGTGATCACCTAACAAAGCCACCAAATGAGACACAAAAAGCTCATCACAATTATAAATTAATTCCAATAAGTCACATTCAAAGGCATTTATGTATAAATCATCAAGAGAAACCTAAATTCACAGGTTGATGCTCATTTCCATCACAAAAAACAGTAAAGCAAGGACCAAAGTCATACATAAAGACAAATGTCAGCACAAGTCTCATAGCATAGAGCTGTTTTGCATCAATACTTGCAGATCAACATGAAATGGTGAACTCAAAGTTGACAAGTTATAGAGCTTACTAAAATCTAGACTTTGCATGCAAATATTGCTTCCTTCTAAAAGAAAGTAAAATATTGTCTCTACATGTAGTGTCAATCATCTCAGCAAGCAAAGTACTCCTAGTTTCATAAGCTATAGATAGCTCAATTAAGATAAAAGTTAGGGAATATGATATATATATGGTCTGAGATTGCAGGTAAGATACTTTTCAAATATCTTCTTAAAGGAATCTTGGAGGAATTTCTGACTGGGAGGGGAGAACTCTTGAGGATGGGATATGACTATGATAAAACCCCGCCATATCTCTGCCTTCGGCCACATAAATAGAGGTTATATACTCTACAATAATTGTTATTCTTGAAAATCACTCAGACAGAATGCTTTAGCCTTTCAGGTAGCGTCTTTTATAACCTACATTAATGAATAAAATATCATATATAATATTTAAAGATAAAAGCTATCGAAACATGTTTATCAATGATTAACTATTTCCATTAATCAAATTTTCATGGGCATACCAAGAGAGCTTTGTGTTTTCAAATCCTGAACCCACCGGGAGGTGATTAATGTGATCCTATCTCTGCCTTAACCAATTTTTTTGGAACTGAGGTTGAGTGCCTCTCTATCATACCTAATGAAAAGTACACACAACAACAGAAATCAAAAGCATAATAAAGGAAACAACAGAAGCATGCTATCATACATAAAGGAAAAGGACGAATATCAATCTAAGGGAACCGAGACTATTCTTTTGGCCAGTGCCACAGGCATGTAATACCAGAAAAGACCCAATAGATGACTGGACCTGTTATAATAGATTATGCCCATGAATGGCCCAAAGGTACATATGAATTTCACTGAGCCATAAGAAATGGCCCAACTGTAGACCCTTTCATCTTTTCATTCCCGAATAAACCAGATTCTTCCAACATCAATCTTTAGACCTGACTTATTTATTTATTTAACAGCCTGTATCATCATAAAATAAATGTTCTTTGACAACAGCATGCACCCACCACCTTCCACATCCCCAGTTCCAATATATCTAGAAAATAATGATAAATATCAAATAACTCATCTTAATATTATCATGTTATAAATCAATTGCTACCAACTTCTAGCTTTTCTGCAAACCAAATAGCATATGTATATTAATCCACCTACTCTGAACTCTCCATACTCAAAAGGACAATGCTGAAACTTAATGAACATATGCACATCATTTGGTCATTTTGGCACCTCTTCTATTATTAATTGTACTAGGAAGGGTCTACTTGAAAAATAAATAAAGTCAATAAAGAGAACCACGATCGCCTAAAAGAGAAATAAAAGAGAAATTATTGAAACAAATTTTGCAAAATTTTGTTCTCTTTAAAGTCTCATATACCTTCAAAATTTTGGAAAGTGGTAATACACCTTTCAGATCCAAAACCTACAATATGTCAAGAATGGTCTGCCCCACAAAGATCATGGTTGAAGCTGAATTTCGATGGTTCCTTATTGGGTGCTCCAAGAGCAGCAGGGATAGGAGGCATAATAAGAAACAATGATGGACAGATTCTCCTCACTTATGAAGGTGCAATTGGAGTATGTACCCCCAAGTAGCTGAAGCCAAATCCTTGCTTGAAGGATTAAAAACTTTCAAGCAAAATTTTGCAGCACCTTTAGTCATTGAAGGAGACTTTGCTTTAGTCATTGGCTGGGGTAGAGAAAAAGGGCCCACCACCTTGGAAACTAAAGTACTTATTCAATGAGGTCGACTCTATTGTGGAAGAATGGCATATAGCTTGGAACAAGATACCTAGAAGTGCAAATTCAGCAGCAGATACACTAGCTCAGACAGGGATATCAAGGGACAGAATGCATACTGTATTAGAATTCTGATTGTAATACTACTGCCCAATGTACTTACCATGTAATTATTATTTGAAATGAATGAATAAGCTTTCACCAGTTCAAAAAAAAATAAAATGTAGATGACAATATATTTATTCATAAGAAATTTTTTCAAAGAAAAGTAGCAAGTACCTTTAGACTCTCCACTACACCAGGAACAACCTCGTGTTCTAGGCCAGAATACTCCCCTTCAGTGTTTTCTCTGATCACAACAATATCCACGTTGTCATGCCTCGTGGGTATTCCCTTCACATTGAAACAGTGAACAAGTGAAGCAAAAATATCGAGCTCTTTCCTCAGTTGCATGTTGAGCGAGCTGACACCACCACCAACTGGAGTGGCAAGACCACCTTTTAAACAAACCTTATTTTTCCGAATAGAATCCATAACTTCCTGTGGCACTTTATTCATATCACCATGCACCTCGTAGGTTTCAAAATAGACTGGAGCATGCATGGCTTCCATTACCTGCTGCACAGCACCAGTTACAAGAGGCCCTATCCCGTCACCAGGTATTAGAGTGACTGCTCTTGGCTGTCCATCACCTGGTCGAGGCATATACGACACTGATCTGATAGATTGAGAACCTAAACTCCACTGAGCTTGCCATTGAGACACGAAGGTATTTGAAAGAAGGTGTCTGAGTGAAGGCAGGCTCCTTCTAGCCATTATGCGTCTTTTCACACACAATAGGTAAAGAAAAGGTATTTGAACGCTTAAGCAAAGCTCTATCTGGCAGAATCAGAGGAAAAGTAAATGAATAAGAAGAATAATACATAGAACAACTAGAAAGATGCCTCATGAACATCAATGTGGGTTGGAGAAAGATGATCTAGGTCTTTTGAGAATTTCAAAAACTTATATATTATGGACGTCCCGATCATCCTCAATAGACTTGGAGAGTGAGAAAGAAACAGAAATGAGAACATGTCACACGAAGAACACAAAAACATAGTATAAAGCCTCGATCTTGGCTGAAAGTTTTACCTGATAACCCATGAATGCAATTCAATTATTCATATCGACTTAATGCATCTATTTATAACATGAACATGAAAAAATGCCAAAAATCTGAGGATGCTTGCCTCATCTTCCGCCCTTTACACTTATTTTAGCTGTTTAAATCTTTGAAGTTCTGCTGGAAATAAATATTAGATCCGTTGAGATAGTATAGGGTCTATAGACCCATAAAAATGTATTACAATAGCAATAATATACAAGTTGCTTGGAACAATGATATCTTACTATATAACAAAGAAAGTTGAATCAAACTTTTCGGAGGCCTTGGCCATTCTGGGCATGCCATGTCAACAGCCCACGACTCTCCTCTTTTATGCTTTTGTCAGCTGAATGGTTATGCCACTGGTGATGGTGATGGATTACAATTCACGGGACTCTTCCGGTCCTCAAAGTGTGCGACTCTTCCATTTTGTCGCCTCTGTATCCTTAAACTAGCAGATAGCCCATTGGGAACAAAAAAAAAGATGATTTGGCTTGCAAATTAAACCCATTACCCAATCCCAATATGTAATTCCATTACCTAACTCTAACTTGCAACCATATTAATATATCCCCAATTGCAAATCCCACCAGACCCACTTGGCACCATATGTCATTGTAAACCCAAATTATATTTGTCCCCAAAAAAATATATGACTCAAATCTCATCCTAGTCGTGATTCTACCTTCCAACGCCACACATCCGGAAGTTCGTTTTCCAAACATTGACAATTAAAGTATACCTATTGTGAATATCCACACTTTCATCTCATTCACAATGATATTAATTGTAACGTAATCAATAGTTTATATGATGTATTTAAAACATAACCATAATTCATAGACTATTTAAGGGAAACATTCAAAAATGGTTTAATTAGCAATTTTTAAAATATCAAAAGATTAAGAAAATTAAAATGCCAACATCAACAATTTCTAAGATGTCACTCAACAACTTTTCTAATATGTCACTCAACAGCATAAAAATAGTTTTAGTTTAAAATACTAACTATTTTTTATTATATGCACTTGATATTTTAATTTTCATGAGGCTTACTCTCGTGTATTTTCTAGAAGCTCCTAGGGGACATCAGGTGGGGTAATGGGGTTCACTAGTTAAAAAAAAAAAAAACAACAACATCCACCGTCAGAACAGAGGACCTAAATGGGAACAGAGAATTAAGAAAACTAACCAAAATCAAGCTAAACCTACCCCATAGAGAAGTTAAAAAATCCATCGAGGCAGAGGAAAGAACAAAGACCATAAAAATAAAAATAAAAATAAAAAATTTAGAAACGCTCTGCGGTATCGATTATGAAAAGACAATGCAAAAGACGAATAGAGAAGCACAACATGAACCAATACCTGGATGGTGAATCAGGGAAGGAGAAAAGGTGAAGGATTTGATGTTGTGTTGCGAATAAGGTTTTATGTGTCCAGTCGGCGGAAATCGGGACTGGGTGTTCAATCGATGATTCCATGTAATGGGTATCTCGGGAATTGATAACCGTAAGTGAAGATAATAGGGCAGGTGGAAAACAAACAGTTGGGAGTAGAAGTGGAGGTAGGAGGGAGAAAATAGAAGACCACATGTTGGATAGCAGTGAAAGTAGAGTGGTAGATAGATGGGAAGAAAGGAAAAGGATACGAAGGCGGTTAAGAAGGCCATTGCGAAACGGAAATCAGCAAAATGTAGAGGCCGGAGGAAGGAAGAGAAGATCAAAGGGTATTAAGAGGCAAGGAGAGAGAAGAGAAAACGGCAGTCGAGAAAGAGGAAAAATACCAGAGTATAATGACACAAAATGTATCTGGATTTAAAAATCTTCAATTGAAAGATGAATTAGAAACTTACCGCAACCGAGAGGAGGAGAGGAGATGACAGAGAACAGCTGACGGAGGATGCAATCAACGAATCTATTAAACGGATGCGAACAGATACGAACCGAAGTAATTTAATTTAAGAGACGAACGAAGAGACGATGAATCAATGTAAGAGGGATAGGCGAGATGGATGTTGACGAACGAAGGATCGCGGCCTAGAGGTAGGAAAAGAGGACGGTCGTGCACTGCTGACGTGGCACGCTCAAAATTGTCCACCTTCCGTAAAACTCTTGCTCCATAGCCGCGTTTCTCCACAATTCCCGTGTAATGCCACTTTGACCCCTTCGTAGCCCTCTTTGTGCTTCTCTCCGCTCTGATTCGAAGCACCGTGTTTCTTTCCACGTCCACTTCAACGTCTTGCTTTGGGAGATCGGCTACGAAGACATGAGCATCTATCTTTGGTCTTTCTTCCAGTCGATCGATCTTCGTGCTCGCAGAGGCAGCAGCATCTTCACCGTCCGGGTCCAAACGACGAAGGAGAAGGGATGGTGAACGTGAATTTGTCGGCCAAGTAAGCTAGGAAGGAGAGACGACATTGATTGTACTTCATGCAGAAACAGGTGAGAAGAAACGACTACTAGCGTTATCGATCGGAGAAAAGCCATATCCATCTTCGCCGAGAAACCCGTATTTCCTTTTCCCGGTCGAGCAACACAAAGTTTTGTGAGTTTTGCTTCGGTCTTCGCTGGTCTTTTATCCTTATTTCTTCTTTCTCCCCGAGTCGCCAAAGTAGAAGGTAGTCATGGCCAAATCTCATTTGCAGAGCAAGAGGAATTTATTTCGATGTGCGATTTGCTTAGGAAGCACCAGTCTGGATTTCAGTTGTTGGAAGTTGGAACTACGTTGTTTTTTTTCTTTATACTTAACCGGAGGATTCTTCGTCCACAAAATACAGCAGTCTTCAAGATTCATATTACATTCACTAGCAAACGTGAGCCCGTCGACGAGCCGAGGCCGCTAGGGGTGGGCATCGGGTCGGGACCCAAAAACCCGGGTTTGGATTCTAAAATTCAGCCCGTGGGTTGGGTTTGGGTTAGGGTTTGGGTATCCAAACCTGACCTCGGGTCCGGTCGGATTTGGGTCCTACGAGTTTTTATTTTAAATTTTTTTGTATATTTTTTCTTGATTTATTTAAAAATATATATATATAATGTGGGTTTTTTGGGTCAGATTCGGGTTTTGCCAAAATTCGTCGGGTTTTGATCAAGTCAAGTCGGGTTCGAGTTTGTAAAATCGTGGGTTATATAAGTCAGGTTCAATTCGGGTTTTCAGAAACATAACCCAAACACAACGTGTGCCCACCCCAAGATGAGCCACGAGGTTCCACATTAAAAAAATTAAGTTTTATAAATTATAATTTATTATTGTTTTAAATAATATAGAAAAATAATTTTTTAAATAAAAATAACTATTTGTACTTTTTTTATAATAAACTAAACTATATTTTTAAAATTTTTTGAGAGTTCGACATATGGGACAATGTAATCTTCTATTTCAGATTGAATGTGCAATGCATGCGTAATAAAAAAAAGTGGTGACAATTTGTTTGTTCAATCTCTTCTTCATAAAAAAACTTAGCCAAACAGATTGAGCATACATTATCATCGGTATTGGTTGTTCTTTCCTAATTTTGGATCTATATATATATATTTCAAAATAAGGCCTCATATACAAATGACACTGCATGTGTTCATGTTATAAGCATTTGTATAAAACTCCAGTAATGTGAAAACGGAATCAGTTATGCATTCGTATAATTGGTCTACTCTTGGATGCAAATTGACGCCTAAATCAAAGAGAGTTGTGATGATGCGCATGTGGATATTAGAATAGTTGAGACATTTTCATTTAGTGGGAGATCGATGTTTGCAGAGCGGATTTTGTAGAGTCGATCGTAGCAGTGTCGTCGGGCTATTCTAGGCAAATAACTTCTGATGATTCTGAATAGTAACATGTAGTAGGAATGGATAAAGGAGTGGACGTTGATAGATACAAAGAAACATTCCCATTTGACTTCTCTTAGATCCCAAGTCCAATCCTAATTACAGGTGCAAGTTATGTCCATATTGTATAAAAGAGTGTTTTTTTCTACATAATAAAATCAAAATTATTTATTGGACAATAGAAAAAAAAATGAGGAATGAAAGAAAGAACAAATGAAAGATAGTTACCGGGATTATCTCCGAAAATTATGTTCAATTCAACTAAAATGTCCTTCGGAAAAAATTGGTTCACCTCTCTGTGAAGAAACGTATTCAACTGAAGTTCTTTTATACATACCGCTGAAGAGATATATTTGATTATCGTGCTGATGAAAAATTAAATAGTTGTATAGTTGTCGATGAAAGCATCAAATATGAAATGACAAAAGGAGCTTGCGTCGATGAAGGATTCAAACAGATAATGGTAGAAGGATTTTGACCTCAATTGACAATAAATTGAGTCAATTGGGACCGTGGATCGAATCTCAGACCGTAGGATCTTCAATTGGTCAAATTTATGTGTCTACACAAGGATTTTGACTTGTGACCAATTGATGAAAAAATGATAGATTGTCATCAACGGCCAACAGTGTGAGGAAAAAGAGGAATACTTTAACCATTTTGTCATTCATTGTAAAATCACCTCCACTGTATGGGCAGTTGTTATTGCGAAGTCAACCTATGCATATGGCTTCTATGACCTACACCACAACACCAATTAGAAGAAACCTATCCCATCACCAGGTATTAGAGTGATTACTCTTGGCCCTCCATCACCCGGTCAAGGCACATTGGCCACTGATCTTGTATATTGAAAGCCTAAAATCCATTGAGCTTGTCATTGGGATGCAAAAGTATTTGAAAGAAGGTATCTGAGTGAAGGCAGGCTCCTTCTAGCAATTATAATTCTTGTCAAACACAATAGGAAAAGAAAAGGTATTTACGAGCTTATGAAGAGTTTGATTTGGTAGAATAAGGAAAAAGGTAAACTAGTAAAAAATAATAATATATATAACAACAAAAAAATACCCAAAGAACATCCATATGTGAGTTTTGAGAAGGAATATCTACGTCTTTTGAGAAGTTAAAAACCTTATATATCATGAACGTTCCAATCGTCCACAACTTACTCAAAGAATGAGAAAAAAACAAAAATGAGTAACTGTCACGCAAAGAACATAAAAACTAAATATAAAGGCCCAATTTTTATTGAAATTTTTTCCTAATAGTAAGGATTTTGATTTGTGACCAATTGATAAAAAAGAGGACAGATAGTCATTAACAGCCTTTGTAAGATGTGTTTGGATGTAGAGGAAGACTGTAAGCACCTTCTTATTCACAGTAAAATCACCTCCACTGTATGGGCAACCCTTGTTGCAAAGTCAACTTATCCATACATATGCCCCTCTAACTCTTCAGTGAACTATTAAAGCAATGGTTCAGCTCTCCCTTTCCAATTTGTGGAACTATTCTGTGAAGAGTCACACTTGTAGCAATGTCATGACAAATATGAATGAAAAAAAATGCAACTTTCCAAGGTAACTTATTGTGGCACTTTATTCATGCCACAATAAACCTCATAGGTTTCAAAATATACTGAAGCACTCATGATTTTCATGACTTGCTGCACAACACTAATTATAAGAGATCATATCCCATCACAAGGTTTTAGATTGACCACTCGTGGATCTCCAACATCAAGTCGAGGCATATACGCTACTATTTGGTAGATTGAGAACTTGAACCATACAGAGCATGCATTTGGGATGTGAAGGTATTCAAAAGAAGGGTCTTAGTGATGGTATGCGACTAGCCATTATACTTCTTGTCAAACACAATAGGTAAATATAAGGTATTTAAGCGCTTGCCCATAGCTCAATCCAATAGAATAATTAGAAAAGTAAAGAAGTAAAAAAGAATAACATATAGAACAACGAGAAAGATGCATCGATAATATCAATATGAGGTTTGGGGAAGAAAAAATTGGGTCTTTTGAGAATTTAAAAAATATACATATTGTGGATGTCCCAATCTTCCTCAACAGACTTGAAGAGATAGAAAGAAATAGAAATGAGTACTTGTCACAAAAAAAACTCAAAAACTAAGTTTAAAACCCCAACTTTGGTTGAAAGTATTACCTGATAACAAGGATTCTGACTTGTGACCAATTAATGAAAAGAGGACAGATAATCATTAACAACTTATGTATGCTATGTGAGGATGTAAAGGAAGATAGTAACCACGTTCTTATTCATTGTAGAATCACCTTCTGCGTATGGACAACCCTTATTGCAATGTCAACCTGTGGATACATATGCCCCCAATTACAATAAAATCACAACAAAACGACATAATAATCAATAGTAACGAAGTGGAAAAATAAAATAATAGACAATGAATACACAAATTTATGTGGAAACCCTCTAATTGAGGAAAAAATGGACCAATCAAAAGCTTTCACTATAATCAAATAATCAAGATTTATGCCCTATTACATCAACACTAGGTTAGGAACTATAACAAAGATGACTTATAGACTTTATCTCAAAGCTAGAGCTCCTTCTTCTCTACCTTCACGTAGTTCTGCAGTCGTCAGAGAGCTCTTCCCTTTATGATTCTGAAACCGGGAGACTCAGAGTTCTCAGACTCAATCCCCTTTTGCTCTCTTTTTCTAACCCTAGTTGTCTACCCTAATGAAAAAAAACCCTTGGTCTCATTTCTAATAGGGAAAGCCTCTTTTTCTTTTTCCCGATGTCTTCATGCTCAAGCCTCATTAATGAGATGTGGGGCCCACAAGAATATATTAATAGGGCTCCACAACTAATAATCTCCCACTTGGAGACATATTTGTTGTCACCATAATCTCCTATATTAAAGGGTGTCAATTTTACCCAATTACCCGATTACCCGTTTACTCGAATGGTAATTGGATGGATAAGAAATAAAATTTTTATGTTTCGATTACCCGATTACCCGATTATTCAATTACCCGATTACCAGATTATTCAATTACTCGATTACCCGCATCTTAATCGAAACGGATATGGATAATTGTTATTCCTTACCCGATTACCCGATTACCCGATTACCCGATTATTTGGATGGTAATTTGGTAATTTATTTAAACTTAATGCCCTTTATTTAGATAAATTTAATGTAATTGATGTTATTTTTAGATAATATGTGTGTTAGTTAATCAAAACGCGTAACGGAATAACCCTTACCCGTTTCGATTATTACCCGTTTACACCCCTACCTATATTTGATTATCATAGTGTCCAAAGGTTTCACATTGATTGTCATGTCCCATATTTCAACATTCAACACATGTGCACCAAAGTCGAGCAAAAGCTCAACTTTTGTCCATCCACCGGTTTTGTCATCATATTTGCAGGATTCTTGCTGCCTTCAATCTTCACCAATTTCAATTGTCCATCATGTAACAAAGATCAAATGAAATAGTGCCTCAAGTGAATATGTTTCGTCCGTAAATGAAACATAGAGTTCTTAGCAAAATGAATTGCACTCTGACTGTCACTAAACAATCTGTAATCAACTTCATCAAAACTCTCAGTTGCAGCTACATACTCAACTTTAGTTGAAGATAAAACAACAATTTTCTATAGCTTAGAAACCCAACTCACTGTGGTTCCTTTTATAGTAAAAATGTATCTTGATGTACTTCTGCCATTATCTCTATCACCAACATGATCTGAGTCCACATAACCTAGCACATCAATGTTATCACCACCAAAATATAAACAATGCTTAGAAGTACCTTCAAGTACTTGAAAATCCACTTCACAACTTGTCAATGTTCTTTCCCGGGGTTGTTCATGAATCTGCTCACAACTCCCACTGCATGTGCAATATCTGGTCTAGTACTCACCATAGCATACGTGAGACTCCCAATGGTTGAAGAATAAGACACATTCTCCATGTCTGCCTTTTCTTGATCTATTTTAGCACACAACTCCTTAGACTGTTTAAAGTATCTACTTAGAGCTGTAGTCACTGGGTTTGCACTGTCCATGTTGAATCTTTTTAACACCTTCTTGATATACCATTCTTGAGATAACCACAATTTCTTGTTTCTCCTATCTTGGGTAATTTGCATCCCAATAAATTGCTTTGCCTCACCCGTCTTTCAAGGAAAATTTCCTTGCCAACTTCCCCTTTAGATCATTGATCTTCTTAAAGTATGGACCTGCCACAAGCATATCATCTACATATAAGTGAGAATAATAAAATCCCCATGATCATATTTCTTCATATATACTCAATGATCAACATTGCACCTTACAAATTCAAAATCTAACATAAACTTGTCAAATTTCAAATACCATTGCCTTGGTACCTACTTAAGCCCATACAAACTCCTTTAAGTTGACACACCAAATTTTCTTTGCCCTTGACCTCAAAACCCTCCAGTTGCTGCATAAAAATCTCCTCCAAATCACCATGAAGGAAAGCAATCTTGACATCAAGCTGCTCTAAATGCAAATCTTTCATAATAATAGTACTCTATATAGTTCGAATTGAAGTCAATTTAACAACTGGAGCACAAATTTCATTAAAGTCAATAAATTTCTTTTGACCAAATCCCTTCACCACAAATCTAGCCTTAAACCTCTTTATTCCTCCAGCCTCATATTTTACCCTGTATACCCATTTGCTCTAAAAATTTTTCTTCTTAGGTAGTTGCTCCACTAATTCCCAAGTATGATTCTTCTCCAAAGAAGACATCTCATCATCCATGGCTTGCTCCCACTCAATCTGAAATTTATCCTCCATAGCTTCTTAAAAACTCTCTGGTTCTCCTGCATCAGTATACAAAACATGATGTAAAGGAAGACAGTTTTTGTACTAGCTTTCTTACTCGAGTGCTCCTTCTCAATGTAGAAGCATTATCCTCCTGTAAAGTGCTAGAACCAACAGGTTCAACTTGTTGTTCTTCATTTTTGGTCTCATCTGAAGTTTCTTCTTCATTACTTTCAAATGTAGGTATCCATGCACCTTTCGGTTCATCAAACTCCATATAGTCTTTGACTGGTTCTTTCCTTTTATAATGCATTCGATCCTTATACACGCAGTCCTCATTGAATAATACATCATGGCTATGTATGACTCGATTATGCTCATAATCCCATAAACGGTATCCATACTCATCACCACCATATCCAGTAAACACACATTTCAGAGATTTAGAATCAAATTTATTTCTCATCATCTCATGATCAATATGTGCATATGTAATGCAACCAAATATTTTCATAAAAGAAAAGTTTATAGGTTTACTAGACCATACATGTTATGGAATGCCACCATCCAAAGTACTTGATGGACTCCTATTGATCAAATAAATTGCAGTATCTACAAGAGCTCCCCAAAGTTGCGAAGGCAAGCCTGCATGTATTCTCATACTTTGAGCCCGCTCCAAAATGGTTTTATTTATCCTCTCGGCTACCCCAATTTATTGCGGTGTCCTTGGCATAGTTTTCACCTTTCTGATCCTGTGAGTTGCGCAATAATCATCAAATTCACTAGTGCAATACTCACCTCCATTATCTAATGGTAAACACTTTACTTTCAGACCTGTTTTATTTTCTACAAGAGCCTTCCATTCTTAAAGATATTCAAGACATCAGATTTTTGTTTGAGGGTATAAATCCAAGTTTTTCCTGCTTGAATCATCTATGAAGGTCACAAAGTAAAAATGTCCTCTAAAATATTTCTCCTAAGAAGGATCTCATACATCTGTATAAACCAACTCTAATCTCTCAGATTTCTTTCCTTTACTATCGTTCATAAAACTAACTCTTTTTTGTTTTCCAAAAACACAGTTATCACATAAATCGAAGCTAGCATCCTTCATTCCTGTCAAAGCATTCCGAGATTGTAAAATCCTCATTCCGCTCACACTCAAGTGATCAAGCATGTGATGCCATAATGTTGCGTTCTCATTCTTTCTAGCAGCCAAAGAAACAATGTGACCAACAGAGCTAGAGAGTAGATATAAAGTTCTAACTCTCTCACCCTTAATCACTACCATTGCTCCCTTGCTAACTTTCCACTGATTCTTCTCGAACGTCACTTTATAGCCCTCACCATCTAGCTTGCTGATAGATACTAGATTCTTCTTTAACTTTGGTATGTGTCTCACTTCTTGTAGAAATAACTTCCCTCCATTCTACAACTTTATTTCAATTGTCCCCATTACGACAATCTTGCATTCCTGCACATTTCCAATAGTCACATGCCTAAAATTACCTTGAACATAAATGTCAAACCATTCTCTGCAAACAGTACAATGAAATGAAACACCAGAATCCACAAACCATGAATCAGATTTCAAATCAAAATAAGCATAGAACACAAGTCATCATATTCTTCACTTGGATTCACTGCATTTGCTCCATCTTTCTCTGTTTGGACAATCCTTTTTCATATGCTCTTCTGTCTTGCAAGACCAGCACATTATTTTATTTTTAGACTTACCCTTAGATTTGGACCTTCCCCTTTGCTCCGGTCCCATACTAAAGCTTCTGCCTCTTTCCTTGCCGTTGTCATTATCATCTGACAAAGCAGTACTAGAAGATGTTCCATCACCAATGTTTTTCTTCATCAACTCATCATTCAATATGGTACTCACCACATCATCAAATTTAAGAGTACGTTTTGAAGCATTACTTATAGCTAGAACAACATTATTGCAACTATCCGGTAATGAGCATAAAAACATCAAAGTTTTAATATCACCAGTAAAAGTAACCTCTAAGGATTCAAGCTAAGACCAAATAGTGTTAAAATCATTTAGATGGCTTGCAATAGAACTACCATCAGACATCCTCAAATTAAACAACTTTTTCAACAAGAAAAGTCTATTTGTAATAGACGATTTCTCATATAACTTAGCCAAAGCTAACATCAAACCTGTAGTAGTTTTCTCCTTGATTATGTTAAACATGTCCTACTTTATTAGACACAATCGAACCTGTGCCAAAGCCTTCCTGTCCAACAACTCCCACTCCTCAATCACCGACCTTTTCGACTTTTGTCCACTCAATGGCTGATATAAGTCCTTCTGATATAAATAGTTCTTCATCTGCATTTTCCACCATTGGCAATTTGGTCCATCAAACTTTTTAATCTGTCCCTTCCTATCTTTTGTCATAACTCCCTCTCAAAATCTGCACCGATGGGTGAAACACCGAACTACGGCTCTGATACCAATTGTTACGGTAAAATCACAACAAACCGACGAAATACTCAATAATAACGAAGCAAAAAGATAAAATAATAGACAATGAACACACAAATTTACATGAAAACCCTCTGATTGAGGGGAAAAACCATGGGGACCTATCAAAAGCTTTCATTATAATCAAATAATCAAGATTATAGAGCTATTACATCAACACTAGGCCAAGAACTACAACAGAGATGACTTACAAACGTTATCTCAAAGCTAGAGTACATATCTCCTTCTTCTCTGCCTTCCTATAGCTTTGCAATCGTTTGAGAGCTCTTCCCCTTTTTGGTTCTAAAATCGGGAGACTCAGAGTTCTCTGATTCAATCCCTCTTCGCTCTTTTTTTCTAACCCTCGTTGTCTACCCTAAAGAAAAAACCCTCTGTCATATCTCTAAAAGGGAGAACCTCTTTTTTTTTTCCCTATGTCTTCTTGCCCAAGCCTCATTAATGAGATTGGGGCCCACATGAATATATTAATAGGGCTCCACAACTAATACCCCCTAACTCTTTAGTGAACTAATTCAGCAATGGCTATGCTCTCCCTTCCCATGTTGTGGAATAATTCTATGAAAAAGCACACTAGTAGTTGTACTATGGGAAATATGGATTGAAAGGAATGCAAGAACTTTCCAAGGCAACTTTTTGTGGCTTTTTATTCATGTCACCATGAACCTCATAGGTTTCAAAATAGACTGGAGCATGCATCACTTTCATGACCTACTGCACTGCACCAGTTACGAGTGGGTTTGTACCATCACTAGGCATTAGAGTGACTACCCTTGGCTCTCCATCACCAAGTTGAGGCATATACGCCACTAATTTGGTACATTGAGAATCTAAACTTCACTAAGTATGCCTTTGGGATGCGAAGGTATTCAAGAGAAGGTGTTTCGGTGAAGGCAGACTCCTAGCCATTATACTACTTATCAAACACAATAAGTAAAGAAAAGGTATTTGAGCACTTACATAGAGTTCGATTTGACAAAGTGAGGGAGGGAAAAAGTAAATGAGGCACATGTCACATGAAGAACACAAAAACTAAGTATAGAACCCCGATTCGGGTGAAAAATTCACTTGATAACAGGATTTAATAGGATTCTTACGTGTGACCAATTGATGAAAAGAGGACATATAGTTATTAACAACCTATGTAAGTTGCGTGGGAAGTAAAGGAAGACTATAATCACTATCTTATTCACCGTAAAATCACCTCCGTTGCATGGGCAACACTGTAAAATCACCTTTACTGTATTGGCAGCCCTTATTGCAAAGTCAACCTATTATCCATTGAGAGAAGTTGCCAAATAAGATTAATAGACCGAAAAAGAAAACAAATAAGTTCCATTATTAATTTTCTTAATTATTTTTATTTATTAATTCTATATTCAAAATTAAATTTGGGACAAGGACAACAGTAAAATATATTTATCTAAATTTCTAAACGATCCACAACACTCAAGAAACACCAAGATTCTTTTCACTTCTTTTCTTTCTCTTTATTTGGTTTCTGTTTTTTGGTTTGGTTCGACCTTTATTTTTAAAGTAATGACAATAATTAATTTTATGTAAGTTTATACATATTTTCATGTTATAGCATAGATATGCTTAGTTGTAAACACACGCTATTTTTTATAAATTACTGCATAAATATAAGAGTTGTGTAAATTACATGACCTATATTTTAAATCACGATTCACTGCTTCTGAAGCCATTAAATTAAAGATTAAGAAGGCGGAACCTCGATCATTCTTCCACTCGCTGGTGCTGAAGCGGGAAAGTTAGTAACACGGCGGAAGGGCATCTCCGGAGTCTGGTCTCTTTGTTCACCTTTTTAGTTTTTGTCACAGGAGGAGCATGGCCTTTTTACTCTCCAAAACCTCCTCCTTCTCTCGTCTTCAATCCCGAAAGGTTACTTGATTGTCTTCTCTCCTCCGCATCTCGATTCTCCTTTTTTTTTTTCTTTAACTTATTGGCCGTGATATTAGGACATTTTCCTTTGTTTCTCTTACAGGCGAAGGTGGAGGATGCGTTTTCTGTACCGCGGCGTGGATTCCACATCGAACTCGGTGCACGCGAGAAAGCGGTGAGCAGTCCCGATGGTTTAGGCGCATTTCTGAATGGCTAGTTAAAAGTATTGGTGTTAAATTGCGCTTGAACTGTATATGTTAGTTTTTCCGTGTTGTTTAGATCTGATCGATGAATTAGGTTTTTTATTTTTCTCTTCTTCCATGATTCGGATGTGTGTATGCAATTTCGTGCTCATTTGGTTTTGCTCTACTCTTCTGATGCTGTTTATTTAAATCCGGTTAGTTCTTAGTTTTTTGAGATGCGAAATGAATCTTTTATTGCCTTGGAGATTTAAAAGGGGTCGCCGGCTATGAGGCACCTCTCCAATTACATCAAACTTGAAACGAGTTTGGAAAGGAGGAGAAAATTTCTGCAAGTATAAGGGTTAACCAATTACTACTGTGCCAGGATCTTTTCTGTGGCAAGTTTATCAGCTGCAGGATTAACGAACCTAACTTGATTTCTAGAAATTAAGAAAGTGATCACAGAATTCCGATTTGACCTGCATCAGCTGATGAATTCTTGAGTGTTCCTTCAACAATAAAGGGGGAGTGAAAATTTGTGGCAGCTGGTTGCTCATTCAGGATAACACTTGATTCATCAGTGATAGATACCATAAATTACAACCGTCCAGCATAGGAAAGCAAAGAAGTGACATTATTATCACCAAATACTACACCAGAACCTGCCAGCCCTGGGCTTTCCAAAAAACTACAGTTCATTGAGTTTTTGGGCAACTTGTCCAAGGTCAGAGTTTTGTTCTTCACTCCACTTCAATCCAAAATAATAGCTTTAGGGACACATGGAGATTCCATATAGTTGCTTCTACTGATTTTGCATTACTGGTGGCAAATATTTCTGCATTTCAGAAGGAGGTAACACTGACTTGTATTCTGTTTCCACAGATTTCTTTTCTACATTTCTTTGGATGCACAATCAATTGAAACATTGTATCTGACATTGTCTGTTGAGTCTCAAATTCACCGGAAATAAGTTTTTTTTTTTTTTTTTTGAGGAAGGTCACCGGAAATAAGTTTTGGAAATTGGATGAAGCAGAGCATTTTCTTTCTGTTAGAAAATATGTTCAAAAGCTATTTAAATAATTTTTTTGTCTGGTTATAAAACTGCTAGGAGTCCGTGTATGGTGAGAAAAGTTATGGACTTGTTACATTTCAAGTTTGGAAGAAAAGTTTCCTTTACTGTGGTATGAGGAAAGCTGATGGTAGAGCAGCATCCTATGGTCTTCACATCACTTCCAAAACTCCAATCTGCTTGCTCTAGGCCAATCAAGCTTTATATGATGCTGAACCTTAGTTTGCCTCACACAGATTCAGCCATTTGCCCATGAAGCTCCACACGGAGGCTCCTTCAAGTTCGAGTCTCCTAGGGTCATTAGGTGGGGTAATGGGGGGTCACTAGTTGAAAAAAAACATCTGTGTAACTGCTTCTGTGTGCTCTGCAATAATGTTCTTGTCTGGTGCACTGTGAAAACAAGGTGAACTCCATTGGAAGTGTTGTCAAAATGGTTTTCAACAGCACCTTGTTACGGTTAGTAAGTCTCACAAAGATTCCGCCCTTTTGCAGCACTGTGATCATAATTCATTTGGAAGAGAGTAATATGTTTAGCTATTACAACGCATTAGTAGTGGAAGAGTGGAAGCCTGCTCCACTTGGGGAAGCTATTTTTTTATGACTCTTCTACCAGCCCAGGGTCGGTAGGTATTGAGGGAGTTTTCAGAGATAGCACAGGCCAATCTTGCTGTCCTTCTCCGGACCACTTGGTCAGTGCACTTTTAATGAAGCAGAAACAATAGCCTTATTTACAGAGATTAGATTATACAGACATGTAAAGTGAGGACCAATGGTTATTAAAGGCGATTTCGGGCTGACCATTGTCTGGGCCAACTCTCAATTGAAACCCCCCGTGGAGTTTGAAATCTTTTTTTAATGAAATCTCTGAAGCTATCCTAGGATGACATCTTGCCTAGCAAAAAGTCCCTAGATCAACCAATTCATTGGCTGATGACCTAATTAAGAATGGAGTTATCAGGCATGAGCTTCTGTGTGGTTAACATTGACTCCGCGCAAATGAGGAAAACAGAAAGTCAAACAGCAATGCATTTTGCAAACTTGGGCATAGCCCAGTGGTCACATCTGAGAGTTATTTGTGGGAGGTCTTGGGTTCAAGTCTCCACAAAGGTAGGAGGTTATTGAAGTTTGTGTTGGGAGTTTGTAAAGGAGTATTAGAAAAAGTGTCTTCAGCGTTCCAAAAAAAAAAAAAAAAAAAAAAAGAACAGTCTGAGTGCAGTGCTATGACAGTCTGCCCTTCATAGAAGATAGATTGATGTCGATGGAGGATACAATAGATTGTCCTTCCACTCCTTCAATTGCTGAAATTGATCCATGCTAAGACCTTCTGGGCTCAGATAGGAACAATCTCATTCTTTTCGTTGCCTTCTGAAGACAATAAGGACATATTGCAAATCTTCCCAACAAGTGCTCATTGGTTCACTTGGATCCAAGAGGGGAGAGTTTACGTGGATCAAGGCCTGCAGGATTCAGATGAATGCCTGTGTCTCGTTGGTGGACAGTGGAACACAAGTTGTTTACCTTCCACCATGCTGCTCTTCAACATCAAGAATTCAATTGGAGTGGGATTCCCTGTAAGTTTCATATCCCTTGGACCAATGCGTTCCTCCCTAATCTGCCACCTGCATCATCCAATTTCTTGCCCTGTTCTTTGTCACTCAAGATACTACCTCTTTTGATGCCATCACCATTTCTTCCAACCACCAGTTGCTGGTCATCCCAGCATGCCCTCACCTGTTGGAGAGGACAGGACTCCAACACTCTTGAGCTCCTGTGCACTTTTCAGGCATCTTTCCACCAATTTTTAATGTTCATCATTGTGGAGATAATTTGTAATTTTTTGCTAATTGGTGGGGTCTATCAGTTTGTGCCTGGCTATCATATAAGTGGTAGGGCCATTGTGTTTATTGCCTTGGGACTTGCCGATTTGGATTTGAATGTTAACAGTTTCAACTAAACTGGGCTGAAGCTTGAAATTCATGGGATGACCTTACTGGTTATTGTTCGATTTGTCCTAAAAGTTGGACAGATGGTGAATTGGAGGGTTGATGGATTTATTTCCGAACAGTTATGCATTTTCAACTGGATTTCTGCCAGGAAAAGTGATAAATCTGAGATATGAGTTACCAGGAAAGGATAATGTTTGCATCCTGAAACAATTCAGCCTCTCTTTTTTGTGTCAGGATACTCTTGGTCTGATAATTTTTCTGAAGCCTGTCTAGTCTCCCTCCCCTGGGTGGATGAGAAATTTAAGAGTTTAAGAGCCTGTCTAGCTCGGGTCGCATGTGGGTAGATATCATGGGAGGTTTCGAGTTTGAGTCTCCTAGGGGACATTAGGTGGGGTAATGGAAAAAAAAGAAAAAGTTGAATAAATGATCACAATAATAAAAGAGGGTGGATTGAGTCTTTTGCTCAGTTGTCACTTTGGGATGTTTGTTAGTGTTAGCTATTGGGTTTAGAACTAGTATCTGACATGTGTGAGTGAAAAGAAATAATAAAATCATATATTCAGGACACTTAAGTACACGTTGGTTTTCTCCAATGGACTTTTACGCTGGAGGTAATGATGCAATATCCTGCATGTTCTAATGATAACCTAAAATTGGGTAGTTGAGTTTCACTTGGATTACTGCCTGATGCCATCATTATCTTGTACCTATGCATGAGAAAGTGCACTACTTTTTCCGTTATATATTTATTAACAATGAGAACAACAGTTTGTTATTTGCAATAAATTTCTTTGATATATCGTATGATACATTTTGTCAGAGCTGTTTAGGGTTTGACTGAATGATCTCTGAGCAGTAACTCTTCCGGATTACTTCTCCTAGAAAGGAAAAAAAAAAGAACCAGTAGTCAAGTGACCTAATGATTTTTGTTACCTATTCATTTATCAAGTGGTTGGACTATTGTATTTGGGATATCATTTTTATCTTTCTAATTTGTTTTATTTGAATTTCAGCTCTTGGCAGAAGATCCTGCATTAAAAAAGTTCAAATCATATAAGAAGGGTGTATGGCGTGTGAAAAGAGTGGGAGATTTTCTGACAATTGTTGTTGTTGCTGGTAAGCTGGCTTGTCTCTTTTGTATTTTGATTCTTGGACTGTAAATTTAGTTCTCCGTTGAAAGAGTACCATCCCAGCATCATTAAATATCTATTAAGCACGAAATCTCATTCTGAATGATTGGCTCTAATATTTTGTGTACATTGAAATCTGTATACAATGTGGAGTATACTTTTCACTTTTGCTAATGGTTGCTCCTCCTGTGAATGAGATGACTGGGCTTTAGGGTATTTGCCTTTTTGTAAGGCTTAGTTTTCTAGTTCATTGACAATTAACCATAACAATTGCTTTGGATTCTTTCCTTATAGGACTTCAGTGAATTTTAAATCATGAAGCAATATTGCAAGCATTATATGGTATGGAAATGCATGGTCAGATTTTATATTGGGAGTATAAACGAACTGTTATACAATAAAGTAGATCATAATAGATCATGAAATGATTAAAAGGAATTTCTTAGTATCCAAATTGATAATATCCTTGAGTATGTTTTCTCAGAGTTATCCTGTATGTATGTTTTGTTGTTGCAGAAACATTTTATTAATGGATCTCAGATTCTTTTATTATTATTATACTGGTTCTTGAAATTCTCTCCTTGAATTTGATGTCCAACACAACCAGACCCTTTTAGCAAAATTCTCGTCATTTTGGAGCTCAGTTGAGTTGTCTAAAGGTTTTGCTGCTCAATGCAGTGTCTAATTGTTTTGCAACTTTGTCCAGTTCAGCACAAATTTGGGAGGACTGGGCGGATTGGGTGATGTACTCACCCCATCTATTCTGAGTGAAACTTTTCCTATCACGCCCCAAGTCTTCCTAATTCCCGACAGTGGCACGTTTTTCACTCTGTCAAGATAAAATATATCAAATTTCATCCTTTCTAAAATTTGTTTTGTTTACTGATGATGTGGTTGTGAAGTTGGCATATTTGTGAAAAAACTCTGGAATTTTTTACTATTTCATTATTAGTATCTCTTGGTGCTGCAATTCTGGGTCTACTTATTTCTAATAGAAACTTTAGTTTTTCTCATGAATTTTCATCCTTATGATGTACCCATTCATTTTTCTTTTCATGGTTGGTAGTGTTGGGATCACTATTGATTTCTGGAACCCATTTGAAGGTTGTTACCAAATCAATTTTCCTTTCAGGTTGTTGCTATGAGATTTATGTCAGAACAGTAATGAAGAAAGAAGCGGTCGAAGCAGCAAAAGCAAACAGCAAGCAGGCATAATAATAATAGGAAGTGCTTTCAAGTTCCTTCCTGCCCACCTGCATGAAGTACTTCCTGGTCAGCGTCTGGAACTCTGCTGTATTGTTGTACTGCTGGCTCAACCCACTCAACAGTTTCTTCACTGTAATATTGCCTGCCAAAACGTACTATTTGGGATGTGTTGAGGATGAAATAATCACTTGGTAGTTCCAAACGGAATAAGCTATGAAAGATGACGGATTGAAAATTCGGAATACATGAAATTACTCGTGTTTTTAGCAACAAGTACGCAATGAAGATCTTGGGAAACAATTACAGGGATAAGTTGGAATAAAGTAAGGTGGAACATAAAGGGAGCATGATTGATGAGATGAGTTTTGAGTAATTATCTACTTGAAATTACGTATGTGAGATTTAATGTTCGTGAAATTTAGTATCAGATATATCATGCTTTAGAGGAAAGAGAGCTTAGATGGGATTGCCGTGAATTTGATTATTTGTAAGGTTCTATTCCATAAACTATTTTTATAGGATTGGTAATTCACTCAAAATAATGTACTAATGTACGTTGTGTGATAATTTTTTTCAAAACAAACACTTTTTAAGTTTTCCGAAAGTTAGACATTATTTATAAAGAATATGAACATTTCAAAATTTTGCACTTGGATTATAATTTCCCTGAAACAGGGTAAAAAAATCAAAATTTCCTGTAGAAGATATATAAAAAAAAAATCTACAGAAGGGTATAAAAAGCATAGGAAGCATAAATTTGAAAAAATAGTAAGAGAATATAAAAAAATCCTGATGAAAACACTATAGAAAGGGATTATTAAAAAAACATTTAAAAGAAGGTAATAGCTAGAATATGAATAAAAATTTAGATAGAAGATTATAGAAATGGAATATAAACAAAAATATTGAGTGACTAAAGTATGAAAATACAAAGTGAAGTATTGATTAGTAGAGGATATAAACAAAAAAAAAAAAAAAAAAAAAAATCGACACAAGGGTATAAAAAGCATAGGAAGCATACATTTACAAAAATAGTAAGAGAATATAAAAAAAATCCTAATGGGAAAGACTATGGAAAGGGATTATTTAAAGAAAACATTTAACAGAAGGTAATAGCTAGAATATGAATAAAAATTTAGATAGAAGATTAAAATAATGGAATATAAAAATTATTGATGAGTGACTAAAGTATGAAAATATATATAAAGAGAAGTTTTGATTAAAGATTATAATAAGGAAATTTAAGAAATTTTTTTCAAAAAAAAGTTTATCCTAAAGGATACAAAAAAAAATTCAAACGGGTCTATAATAAGAAAATATGAGGTTAAAAGCTGTAGTAAAGAACTATGAAGAAAAGTTTCGATATAATTCAATCGAAAAGAAATGGGAAAAAAGCTTTGATAAAAGGTTACAGTAAAAGAATATTAAAAAATGATAAAAGTTTATGGTAGACAAATAAAGAGAAAAATTCTGAAAAAAGGATATATTAAGAATTATGAATAAAAATTTAGATAAAAGGCGATAGTAAAGGAAAGTGAATTAAAAATAATTTTAGATTACAATGGTAAAAATATGAAGAGAAATTTTAATAGAAGATTATAGTGTAGGAATATAGAAATATTTTTGGAAAAAAAGTTAAATTTAAGTGAATATGAAGAAAATTGTGACACAGGAGAATAATTAGAATATGAAAACAATTTTCAAAAGAAGCATTGACAAGGGGGTATGTAAGATGAATTTTGATATAAGACTGATAGTTCTGTAGGACACTTCATTGACCGAAGACAAAAGTAAATAAGGCTTGTTGTGATCTTACTATTGTAGCTAAAGAATTTGGTGAAGAATGTATGAAATATATGTCAGTGTAGCTAAAAATCACAAGAGCCGGTGAAGGATGTTGTAGAAGCCCTTTAGTTCTTCAGCAGAAACCAGCAAGAGGAATGTTTTAGAGAAGGCACAATTTTTTTTAGATTAAAATAGGATATCTTTATAATCCCTTAATATAGCATTATTTTTTTCTTTATATTTCATCCCCATTATAGTTGTCTTTAGATTTTTTTTTTATACATATATTCTTTTATAAAGACGTCAATTAAAATTTTTCTTCAATTCACTTATTGTAGCATTATGTCAAAAATTTTCTTGATATTCCCTCACTATAGCCTTATTTCAAAATTTTACTTCAAATTCCTTTATTATAGCCTTGTGTTGAAATATTTTTCACATTTCCTTACTATGTACTTCTTTTGAAATTTTTCTACATGGTATAATGAAAAATGGAATGGATTCTACATTAAAAGAATAAATAGAGCTATATTAAAAAATAATAATAAAAAATAAGGAACAAAATTAAATTGAGTAAGACGAATAACAAGAAATGAAGGATATAATAAAAGAATATAAAAGAAAACTATATAATACATGAATTTAAGGAATAACAGGGAATAAAAAGCATATTATTAGGGAATCTAAGGAAAAAATGAAATAAAGGCAATGGTAATAAAATATGAGGATAAAATTGTAATGGAGGTTCTAGTAAGGAAAAATTAAGAAAAATGAAGAAAAAGTTATAAAATGGTAATTTGAGGAAAAATATTGGAAGAAGACTTTAGTCTAGGAATATATGGAAATTTTTTGAGACTAAAGGCTATAGTAAAGGAATATGCAAAAATAGGGAATGAAGGCTTGTAAATGAATTTGATGAAAAACATGTAATGAAGACTATAGTAAGTCAAAATCAAGAAAAATATTAAATAAATGCTATAGTAAGTGAAAATTGGAAAAACATGGAAAGAAGGATATAATAAAGGAATTTGAGGAAAAATATAGAATAATGGTTATGGTAAAGGAATTTTAGGATAAACATGGAATAAGTATAATAGAAAGGGAATATGAACAAAACATGGAATGAAGGTTATAGTACGGAAAAATATGGAAAAACTTGTGATGAAGGCTAGAGAAAGGGAGTGTACGAAAAAATGGATTGATGGCTATAACAAGATAATATATGAAAACCAATGAATGAAGGTTATAGGAAAAGAATATGACAGGAAACATGGAATAAGGGCTATAATAATTGAAAATTATAAAAAATTTGAATGGAGTGTAGAAGTTGTAATTCTTGTGTGTTTCATTGATTTAGAGGATAGGTACATAGATAAGAGCTATAGCTCGACAAGTAAATTACATATAATATAAAAGACTTAGACAATCGGACTAGGATATTAAGAATCCTTGTACGGAAGGGAAACTTAACATTCCCCTCAAGCTGAACTGTTTTGAGGAGATGTGAAGCTTGTTCAAGAAGACTAAGCCCCTTTGTTAATATATCAACCAGTTGATCTTAACATCAAATGTAACATACTAGGTTGTAACCATTGTAACATGCTCTCGAATAAAGTGATAATCAAGTTCAATGTATTTGACTTATCCATGAAAGACAAGATTAGTGGCAATGTAGGTAGCAAAAAGATTGTCACACCAAATAATTGGGGCTTCCCAAATGAATAACTTCAGTTATTGAAAGAGCTATAAGATCCAAGATACTTCCATTGTTTGCAATGGCTAGTGTATTGTTCTCGGCCTTTGCACTAGAACGTGTCATTGGGGGTTGCTTCTTTGACACCCAAGAGATTAGTAACCTCCCAAAAAGAAAACATAAACAAGTCATTGATCAGGCATCCACCCCAATCAGCACCAAAGAACACCTTAGTAATTTTTTCATAAATTGTTAGTGTAAAAAAATCGTAAAATAGAAAAACAAAGATCAATGCACTAGAAAACCACACGTTCATAATCTGTAGGACATTGTGGCCAAGGGTGATAATGATACACTATGTCAAATATGTTTACACAACCTTGAATGGGCTTTTATGACCCTCATGTCTCAAAGCCATCAATGACAATAAATTTAAACATTGAATACCTTTCAACGACCCACCTTGATAAAACATGCTCCTCAGCATGAGCAATTTGATTATCACCCCACACTAAGCCTCTCCCCCCGCCCCCCCAAGACTAAGGCTCCCCCTCATTGTATACCTTTGCCACGTAAGTTCAGCCTATTTCCCACATAAACTTCAACAAGCGATGTTGCTACACCTCGTTCAACACCACTCCATGATCATTAGAATACTTGTTTTTAGTTTTCTTTTCCATTTTAGAGCAAGAAGAGTTGAGGGAGAAAACTTGCTTTTGGAGATATCTCAACATTTACTCAAGATTTCGAGTTTGAGTTTTTTTCTCTCTTAATGACTTCCTTGTTTAATGTTTGTGATATATTCTATTTGAGTATGAGCTAAGTTTCCACTTAGGGTGGTTTTTTATGTATCTTGAACTCTCAATTTAGCTTTCTTTGCTATTGCAATGTGTTCGTAACTACGGTGATTGATTTCAATTTGACTGGCCATCTATTTTTAGTTTGAACGAGGGGGAAATAACTAAACTAGTGAGAGATTGTTTGAATAATCAAAGGATTTAATACATTGATTAATTCCAAGAGCATTTGATAGAATTTGAGAGAATATTTCAATTACTTGAGGGTTATTCTCTCCTTGTAATGGTAATTAAGTGATTGCTAAGTGTTTGATGAATTGACTCATAGTTCAAGTGATTCAAAAACCTCCTTATTTCTCATTTATCGAGTCCTTTTCTTGTTGGTTATTTGCCTATTCAAGGTTTATAATTACTTTTTAGCTAAGGTTTAGTTTTTATAAACTCAATTATAATCGGTTGTTTAAATAATAGGAGAGTAACACAAACTTGGTGTTTAATCATCTATCTCTATGGGAATGATACTCATTCACTACTATATTACTTGGTCGACTACATGTGCATTTGCCTTTTGGCAAGCCATAGATAATGTATTGTTATGAGACATCAGCCTTTTCCTTTTCTTTTTCTATCCCTCTTGGGAAAAAGAGGCCAATGGTTGTGGCTGACTTGTTTTCTTGTTTTGGTGTCTTCTCACTTGAACATTTGTGTGTCAGCTTGTGCACAATACTTTCTAGAACAATTATAGAGTGACAAAATTTTGCAACACATCTTTCTAAACTTATACAAGATCATATGAGAAACTTTTGCTCCCTCTGAGACAACACTATGCAACACCGTGTTCAAAATCATATTTCACATCCAAAACCATCACAACATCCAATGGAAAGATCCCAAAAATACACCATACTTAACACTAAGCTAACACTACAAATATCTTTATTACTGAGTATATTTAGAGTCAATATCACCCTCAACTCTTTTGAATTTATAACACTCTTCATGCAATACTAGTGGATGTTCTCCCCCAAAGTCTCTGATCCATAGATCTTCCCATCAATAAACATGAAACTGAATTCCATTTTCAAACCCTTTTTTTAAAATCTCTTTTTGTAACACCCATTCCAATATTTTTTGCAAAGTCATAGATTTTTTCAAACTTTGCGCGACCTAATCGTAAAAAATAAAAATAACTTCCAGATATGTTATGATACATGATACTAACCTAATACTACTAGACACACATACATGCTCTCGAGGAGCCAAAAGACTTCTTGCGAAGAGGTCTTCTCAAGAACTCAGATCTTTTCTCTGCTTGAATTTTTTTACAATCAGGCAATATCTTCAAACTGTGTATTCAAGATCTCCTAGGCCTCTTGAACAGATTCACTTGCTGAAATTTGCATGAACTATTCTTTATCTACACCACAAAATAAAAATATGAATAGCTTTAGCTTTAAAATTACTATCTTTTTTCTCAACCTCAGTCCACTACCTTTGGTGTTTGATAACAATTCTTCTATTAAGTATGTGTATAGGTGACGACCACCCATTTTCAATAGCCAGTCATACCTCTTCACCAATTCCCTTCATAAACGGATTTCATCCTTACTTTCCAATATGGATAGTTAGATCCTTTAGCAAACGAGGATATGTGGATGATCCACTATCTCTCAACGTGTCCATCATCTTCTCACTAAAACTCCAAGAACTTACCAAAATATGTTATGGTGGCTACCCTAATACCAATTGAAAGTGTTTCGACATCTATGTCAATGTCGAAAGTGATGTTTCAACTCTTTGTAAAACGTTAGGTCAAACAATTCATAAAACTGAAAAACAAAGACCAACAAACAAACAATATGTTATCACAATTTAGAACCACAAGTTCCTAATTTGTGGGGCACTGTAAGAGGTGGGTATGGGTCGGGGGTGGGGTTCTTTAAAACCCGAACCCAACCCGACTTAAAAACCCAAAACCCAAACCAGCAAAAAATGTGAACGGGTTTTGAAAAAACCTAAACTCGAACCCGACTGAAATCAAATTTTCAAACCGAACCCGACCCAACCCAATTCCAAAACCCAAAGGGTTTATTTCAAACCCAAACCTGAGCCAATAAAAACCTTGATTTTCACTCAAAACTGTACAAAATAAATTATTTAAAATATAATAAATGATAACGGGTCGGATTCAGGTCCGGTTGGGGCAAACCCAAACCCAACCCGCCATCGGGTATGGAATTCCAAACCCGCCATCAGGAATGGAATTCCAAACCCGAACCTGACCCATGGGTTGGATTTGGGAATCCAAACCTGGGTTTCTTGGGTTGAGTCGGGTCAGGTTACCTAGAAAACCCAACCTGATGAAGGCACTGTGGGCCAGGGTGATAATGATACACTATGTCAAAAATGTTTACACAACCTTGAATGGGTTTACATGAACATCATATATCAAAGCTCAACGACAACATATTTGGACAGTGAATACCTTTTAAAGACCCAACTTGATGAGACCTGCTCCTCAACGCGAGTCGTCTAATTATCACCCCACGCTAAGGCTCCCCCTCAGTGTATGTCTTTGTCATGAAAGCTCAGTTTGTTTCTCGCACAGACTTCAATAAACGTCATTGCAACACCTCATTCAACATTGCTTCATCCTTGTAATGCTTCTCAGAAAGTTGAATGATGAAGATTCCTACTCTCTCCACGAAACTCTTCCAATGTAGTCCAGCATACGCCCTTTGAATAGTTGTATGGAGTTCTATCTTGTGCATCCTCTTAAACTCTCTTAAGTAGATGTTGGTAGGCTATCAATAAGGCAATCTCTTATAATCAAGATGCTAATTGAATATCCTTGATTGTCACTTGACATCTTTGATTAATTCTGTCATTCCATTCTTGTTTCAATCAACACATATTCTCCCTTAAAGTCAAAGATCTCGGACTGTGATTTAGGGCCATATTCAACAAATGTTGTTTTGTCTAAACCCTTGTCGGTTGTTCTAACACACCACAATGTCAATATGAAAAGTCAGTTGAATATGAATACTTTGAGTGAAAGTGCCCTTAGTGTAACACAGAATTATTTTAACAAGAAAACAATGTAGAGCCCCCAAGTATTTAATAGAGAATTCTGACTTGAAACAATCCATTTATCTGAATATCTGTAGAAGAGCTCCCTATAATAATAATATCTTCAACATAGACGAGCACATATAAACTAGAAGTAGAGCCATACCTAAAGAATAAAGAGGAGTCTGCCATAGAAGTTTGGAAGCCAACTTCAACAAGATAAGAAGTCAGTCATTAGTACCATGCACGAGGACTCTGGTTGAGTCCATAGAGCGACTTATTGAGGCAACAAATTGTTGCGGCTGGTTTGGATTAACAAAACCGGGAAGCTACTTCATATACACCACCTCTTCCAATTGGTTGTTTAGAAACGCATTGTTTACATCATTCTGATGAATGTCCCACTTTTGCCTAACTACCAGAGTCAAAACCGCCTGAACTGTAATAGGTTTAAAAGTAGGACTAAAGGTCTCAAAGTAATCAAACCCTTCTTTTTTATTATACCCTTTGGCAACGAGTCGGGTCTTGTACCTTTCAATGTTATTGTCAAACTTTGTTTTGATCTAAAATACCCACTTATAGCCAATAGCTCAACACCCCTATGGAAGAGACATAAGAGACATAATGTTTTATTAGCCAATAAAACATTAAACTCACCTTGCATTGTTTTACGCCACTAGTGATTTGGCAGCTTTGACTGTAGCAATTCGGTTCAGTCGATGTCTCTTGAAAGGAAAAATGATGCTTAACTAAAGGAACACATGAGGTTTAAGGTGACTAATCATGGATCTAGTCATCGTACTATGTGTGGCAAGAGGAGTAGTAGGGCGGGTTGTGGTAGGAGGTGGGGTTTATTATTCTCAAACAATGAGGAGGACGAGTTGGGAAAGGCCGAGTCCGGGATATCAATTGAGGGAGAGTTCAAATAGGGCACCAAAGAAAGTGGGGTTGAGGTTCATGTTGGTTGTTTAGAGAAGGGGACCCACCAAAGGCTGAATGTGTGCAGGGAGCACAACTAGTGGTAAAGGGAAACAAAGGAATCAGAGCAAAAGATAATGGACGAGATGCAGGGCAGAAATGGTGATTTGGAGAGAGGAAAGCTAGTTTCATCAAAGACCACACTAGAGACTCATACACACGATCGGTACTGGCATCAAGACGATGATGCACACCGGAATCACTTGGAATTTTCTGAAATTTGTGACTCAAGAACTCATTGTCTCCATCAAATTGACAGTATAAAAAATTGGAACAAATTCAGACTTCGACTTTAGCAAATATAACCAAGTAAATTTGCTAGTGGTCAATAAACGAGTACAATACTTGAAGCCACCAAAAGACTCAACGAGATAAGGTCCCCATATGTTAGTAGAGACAATGTGCAAGGGCGATTGTGCACAGAGAGGAAGATGTAAAAGGCAAAATAGTAGATTTTATTGATCGACAAGCATGACAAACATGATGTTTATTCAAATTAGGAACAATTACTTTCATGGAACGAAGTATATCCTTTAAAATAGCAAAACTTGGATGACCTAATCGACAATGCCAAAGAAAAGTGGGAAAACAGAAGACAGCAAGCAATGTGGAGACGTAGTGTGCTCAACAATGTAAAGACCATTCCTAGTCCGCCTATTGAGAGTAACTATGCCCGACTTGGCTTCCTGCACAAAAATTCCATTAGAATCAAAGACCACAAAGCAATTGTTATTTGAGGTAAGTTTAGAGACAAACAACATTTTTTTTATAGTAGAGGGAGGTCAAAGAAAATATTTAAGAGAGACAAAAAGATTTAATTTATGAGAACCAACGGAAGTGATAGGCAAACCTACATTGTTTCCAAGAACTACTTGATCTGATCCTCTATAAGCAGCCATGCTAGTCAAAACAAAGGCATGAGTGGCAATGTGATGAGAGGCGCCAAAATTGGTGTACCACGCCAAGTCATGTGAGCCATCAAAGGAGGCAGTGTTGGTTTGAGGAAGGGTCGAGTGTTGATAAGTCAGATTAAAATGCTAGTGGCATTGAAAGGCCATATGACCCATTTTTTACATATGTGGCATTGAGGTCGAGTAGCATAATCTTGGGGATCATTATGACTGTGGCTCTGTCTATGGCCATTGGAATAGTCACGACCACCACTGCAAGAATTCCGACAACCACAACCTCTGTTAAAACCTCCTCGGCCTCCCCTTCTAGCATCATTGGGAGAAGGATGACTGGACATGTCGAGAGAGTTAATTTGTTCAAGGATTTGGAGCCGATGCTCTTGTGTGAAAGGAGATTCCGAAGTGTAGCAAAGGTAACGGGGACTTCACAGGTAGTCACAATCTATTCGTAAGGGCTCAAAATTTGGACAAAACCTCTTACAAGAGGCTAGCCGTCTGCAGCGCCCCACAAGAGATGGTCTAAGTAACAAATTTAGGCGGAGGAGTGGTGCCATCAACAAGTCCATAAGAGACTGGCTGCGCAAAATCGGCAAGAACTGTGCGCCCCACAAGAGATTAATTATTGTCACAATGCAGATCAATGGATACATGATGGGTGATATTCGAAACATATCCGTGGAATTGACATAGATCTGCCCCAAGATTGAACAACATGGTCCTCGGTGGGAAGGGATGTCTGCGCAGCAATAAACATTGTTGGCCTCGTCGATGAATCGACTTCAGCCATTCAAGATGAACTAGAATAAAGAAAAAAGAACAAAGAAGAAGAAACGCAATAGAAAGGTCAGAAAACTAGCGTATGCAAACAGAAAAATCAACACTAATAAGTGTTTTTAAATTGCATAGCGACACTTGAAAACATCACAATAAAATTTCCAATGTGAATGAGTGTCTCTAGCCAATGGGGTTTGTGTTAGATTTTCATTTTGTTATGGAAAAAATGACAACCATATACCCAATTTTTTACCATGCTACTATTTATGTATTCATGTTGCTAAAACGACAACTTTTTTATTTTATGACAAAAAAGCCCTTGATTTTTTACTTACTGAACAAGAGTGATACTAGTTGGTGGTCAATAATATATTATTATAATAAAAAAAAAATATTAGTTAATGGTCAATAACATACTAGTTAGTAGTCAATAGATACTAATTACTGATCAATAATATGCTAGTTATAGTAGTTACTTGCTTGCTGGTTGTTCATAATATAGTTTCCTATTAAAGACTACCATGTTAGTTTATAACTTTAAATGTGTTATAACAAAGTGTAACTAGATGAGTAATTTTATCATAATAAAGGTAATTTATAGGTGTACTCCATTAGTTGTGCGCACCAAATTGCATAGTGACTATTCCTAGCTGATCAAAAGCCAATTTACCCAAGGTTGGATGGACTACCAAATCTCTCAACCAACCCCGCCCCTAAGTAGGGGTGGGTGTAAAAGGTATATAAACGAAATGGAATAGGGTTATTTTATATACCGTTTATTAATACTCGCTAGAAATATGATATACGGTATAAACAGAACTACCAAATCTCTCAACCAGCCCCGCCCCTAAGTAGGGGTGTAAAAGGTATATAAACGAAACGGAATAGGGTTATTTTATATACCGTTTATTAATACTCGCTAGAAATATGATATACGGTATAAACAAAATAACTAAAAAGTTAGGTATATAAACGAAACGTAATAGGGTTATTTTATATACCGTTTATTAATACTCGCTAGAAATATGATATACGGTATAAACAAAATAACTAAAAAGTTATTCAATATACCATTTATCCATTTATTTATCGGACAGTAGAACTATAATTAGGTAATAAATAGAATAATAATAAAAAACTTGTACAAAATAATAAAATATATAAATAATTTGCATATAAGTTTAATAATATTGCAAAGTAGAAAAATCATCAAAAATATTACATAATTTAACAAAATGAAATAACTTGGACAGTAATTATATCATATGAAAAATAACCAATAATATGCTAGCTAAAGGTAGGAATTAGAGTCAAACCTCCGGTGAGATCTCTGCTGTCGTATCAGTCCTTTGATCTTTGCCGTCAGATCAGTCAGTCTCTTTGATCTTTGTGGACCGTTGGACCATATGGGCTCAGATGGGCCGGCTTGGACCAGGCCTGTGAATGGTCGGTCGTGTATTTCGTTGGACCAACCGGTCAAACAAAGCCTAACTGAGTTTAATCAATGGCGATAAGTTCGCAGAGGAGTTCCATCAAGCTGCGGTGAACTCCGTTGTCGAAGCAGTCCAAGCGCCAAACTTCTGCCTTTCGGGTGCTTGGTAAAGAAGATGACACACTGGCATGCAAGGTAACTCTCCTCTTCTGCCATCACTTGTTGCCCTTTCTATTTCTTTCCTTGTTATGTTTCTCTTCTTTTTCTTGCAAATTTCCGGTAATTTCTGTGTGTTGAGGAACCTGCAGGTGGGTGGTAATCTTGTTTGTTTTGGTTGGGTATTTGCAAATTGGAGTTAAGATTTGTTTAATGACTCCATGTTTATGTCTTTTGATGTCTTCCCCCTGAAAAAAAAAAAAAAATGTAAATTTGCTTATCTTGACATTCGACCTTCCGTCTTAATAGTATCGAAAAGCCACTAAACAGGAGAACCGATCCTACAAGTCTTACTTCTAGTACTGCTATGATTCCTAACCAGAGTTTTGAATTGAGGTGCTTGCAGAAAATCTCGAGAAT
The DNA here is from genome assembly GCA_019845555.1 of Aristolochia fimbriata. NCBI lineage: Eukaryota > Viridiplantae > Streptophyta > Magnoliopsida > Piperales > Aristolochiaceae > Aristolochia > Aristolochia fimbriata. The sequence goes on from CM034081.1 coordinate 7,829,381, forward strand.
TCTACTATTCATTTTCCATGCCACTGGGGCGCAGCGAACGTTCTGCCAAATCATCAAAAGCAGGAAGCGAAGAAACAAGTCTAAATACTTCAGAAATCAACAAAGTTTGGGGAGGAGTTAACTTTCTCTGATGACGCTAGACGATTTCCCCCTCATACGCATACTCGGTAAGATCAATCAGTTTCTTTATCCCAGATCAATCATCTTCTTCCCAGCCCGTGAATATCTGGTAGAGAGTTTTACCTTTTTTTCTTTAACAGATTGTGCATTAGCAATTTGGAACTAAGGGGCCCTTTGAAAGATAGGGACCAAGGAATTGAAAGATAAAGGGATGGAACCCCCTGAGAAAGTGGCTACGGAATTCACCAATGCAGCTGAAACTTTGCTTGAAAACAAGAATTATGTTGGAGCATGGTGTTTGATGTCAAAGGCATCAAAGCTTTTCCCGGACAATGAAAGAGTTTCTGAATTGCTAATTCTTTCTGGTATACTATCAGTAACAACTAATCTCAAAATGAAGAGCTATGGTATTGATTGGTACGATGTTGTCATGGTTAGCCCCTCTTATGACATTGCAAAAGTGAAAGGTCATTGTTTGGAACTTAAAAATTGCCTTGAGCTATTTGCAGACAGGTTTGAAGAAGTAGGGAATGCTTTACGCTTGGTTAATGAAGCAAGTGTGGTGCTTTCCAACAGATCAAAGCGCACAAAATTTGATTTAGAGCGGAATGCTGGACTTCAGGTCTCTGAGAAATTAACTTCTAGTAGAGAGAACGACGAAACTTGCAGCAATAGTAGTGATAATGATATTGCACAAGCTTCACTTGGACGGAGATTTTCACAGAGGATCGCAAAGAGGAAACTCGCAAATGCTGAAGGTTGTAAGCTATCGACACAGTCAGAAAAAGTATTTATGTATCTTTCGTCTATAAAGAAAAGAGATGTAACAGCTGCAAGCAAGCCTTTGATTCAAGATGAAGGATCTGAAAGGCCCTGTCCACTAAATATCTTGGTAAAGAGCCCATCTAAGAGGTCTTATGATTCAATAGGTGGTCAGGTTGATAGCCTTTCAAGCGTTGTTCCCAAGAGATTTTATTCAGATGTGGAGAACCTTAGTAAGGATGAACAAGAGAAACAAGAGAAAGAATATCTAGCTAAAACCAATAATTTTGTCTCTGCTCTTCAGCATAGCAAGGATCTTAGACCTATTTGCAGTGATGATGACCTTGTTTTGGATCAGAACCGTTGTTTGTCTCCGGAGCTGAGAGCTCTCAGGGATCAATTGTTCAGTGCAGTCCCTCAAAATCCTCATTATTACCCTCTTGAAGTTCATGGGAGTGAGATTCGTGAGGGAATGAAACTGGGGCTTGACATAGCTTTCGTTCTTCTATCTGAGAAAATCCGGAATGTGGATCCTATTAATTTCCGTGAAGGAAAGGATGGTTTCGGGAACCACCTATCAGAGCTTGAAACAATGGGATACAATGTGTCCAAGTTGAGAGAACGGCTTAATTCGCTAGACAGTATTTGGAAAAAGGAGGAAGTTGTTTTAGACACGATTGCAAGTTTACAGGCTGAAGTTAAGGATGAAATGGCTGAGCTTGATGCTGCCACCAAGAAGGTCAACCGTCTCAAAACTCATATTACTGAACTGAGTAATGAAATGAACCAGACAAAAGATGAAATGGAATCAACTAAATCTCATATCAACAACTGCCGCTCTAAAATCGAAGAAACTCTAACTCGTGCCACAAAGAAGAGGAGAAAAGCTTACAAGTTGGAATCTGATTTTGCCTCCGTTGCTCAGTCTCAGTGGCTATGAGTCTTCTTATGAAGTAGTTGTAAAAATAATGATGAGTTGTGAGTTGTCCATTTTGTAGTTTGTCACATACGACTTTCATACAGAAATGAATAATTCTCTTCTTTTGTATTTACAATGAAATTGTCTATTATATCAACTTGTACATCTTCTAGGAGAAATTGCATCTGTTGTATGGCTACATGTGCAGACACGGGCAGATGCCCTTGTTCCACCACTCAATACCTTATGCAAGACAATGGTTTCTTTTAAAAACAAGGAGTTTGTGCAAGGCAATGTGGTTTTCTTTCAAAAACAGGGGCCTTGTGCAAGGCGATGTGGTTTCTTTCAAAAACAGGGACCTTGAGCAAGTCCAATGGTTTTCTTCAGAAACAGGGATCTTGTGCAAGGCAATAGTTTCTTTCGAAAAAGAAGAGATTATGCTGACTCGTCTCTTTATTTATTCCACAAATACAGGTCAAGATGCTTTTGATTGAAGAAAACAGACAAAAACAAAGGGCTAAAGCGCAGGGAACGAAAGTGAGAAATTGCTGGGATGGCTTTTAACATGGTCCCAAATGTTGTAGGTTGCTGAAAAGGTGTTCAATGTGAAACATTTCTCGTCTCCAGCAGCCAAAATCTGAGATTCTACTGAAATCTTGGCCAAAACCTGTCATGATTCACTCAATATTCTTTGACCACAACAGAGGGTTCTACGTTACTATCCTCCTCTTTTAACTCAGCCCATACCCGCAAGTTAGAATATTACGATCATCAAGACGCGGCCCGTAACATGGTATCTTGCTGATCGTAACACATTAACTTGCTAATCGTAGCATATTAAGAATAACTTGGACAATAATTTTATCAAGGTATATTGTAAGAAATTAATAAATATATGTAATTAAAAGACTAATATACCCTCCTTAATCGGGTATATGAATAATCGGATATGGAATGACATCCATTTATTATTTATTCAGATAAATTATGTATTTACCCTCGGATGAAAAAAATTCATTCCTGTGCCTTAGTAAACGGCGGAATGACATACGGATAATTGGGTAAAATTGACACCCCTCCTTCGATTTCGATTTCTCTTAGATTTGCAACAGTTGTGTGACAGTAAAAGGATAATCTAATTGAAAAAAATGGGGTCTTGATTAACGGTGCATTCAGATAGGTTATAATATCGGTTCAATATGGTCAGCCTCCTTTTCGCATTTCGTGTAGAGACGAGTATGTGGGGTGCTCTATCATCAAATGATTACCCGTGTGACTCGTACGGTAGCTGTCAGAATAATTCGGGTACTTTTGGCTCTTGCAAAACGTCTGCTCTCTAGCCTCCAGAGTTGCTGCTGTCTTCGACGGTACTCAGCAGCTACTACTGATATTTCTGTTTTAGTTTTTGAAAGTTGATGCTTTGGAATTCGGCACCATGAATATGAACTTTTTTTGAGTCTCAGTTTTTCAATGCCGGTCCGCTTGTCTAACAGCTGAAGTAGACACCTCTATACGTTTTCCTTTGCCTGGTTTTAACCTGCTAAGGTTTTCCTCAACTGTTGAAATCTCGCGGAGTCAAAAGACTTGGGACTCGTCATCAGTTGAAGCAATCGTTTTTGCAGTTCTGTTTACTTTTTCGAGTTTTCAGACTCCTGGACCGGGTATTCATATGCAGTTATAGTGGTGGAACTCATGGCCAGTCGTAGTTGTTTAGAAGGGATTCGTTGTGCTTTAGATGCTATGTTAGGCTCAACTTCTTCACGGTTGCAAGGCTGAGTTACAAGACATTATTTGACTACTTAGTGTATATTTTTCTGGTCATGTTACCCATTGCAAACTGGGGCGCGGGGCCGTGGCTTTCATTTCAGAATGGTATCAGTTGTCATGCTCAGACGGGCCTGAGAAATTCTCTGATTGCAACATAGGTTTGACTTTCCTATTTAATGCTTACATACCTGAATTTGATGCTAATTTGAGATCATCTGTCATGGAAGTTCACCACCTTCAAGGTCGAGGATATTTATATGAGTGATTTCAGTTCATATAAACCTGTTTTCAGGTTTATTTGCTCTTTATCTAGTATGACTGGACCAGCAATCATTTGGTTAACAAAATGCATTACGGAAAGCTCAACCACAGCGCTCTTTATCGTTGTAATTCTATCATTCGGGCATCAATCGAGAAGGGTTCTCCTCAGAAAGCCCTTCAGGACTACAAGATGCTTCTGGTCTCTTTGTCTATTCGTCCTGATAAAAAAATGCTCTCTTATGTTCTTGAAGCCTGCAAGATCACGTCATTTATTGAAATAGCCAGAGAGACCCATGCTCGAGTTGTGAAATCTGGAATTCACTTGGACCATCTTCCATCTTCGCTTTTTTCTGTTTATTTAACTGGAAATTATCTCAATGAAGCACGCCAGCTGTTTGAAGAAATTCTGGAGGTGGGGTCCAATCCTCTGTGTGGGAACTTACTGATAATGGGATACCTGAGAACAGGTGATTATGAAAGTTCATTGCAGATCTTCAAAGGAATGCCAAATAGGGACAAAGTCTCATGGAATTCAATCATTGCTGGTTCTGTCAAGAGCAGGCGCCCTAGAGATGCAATTAGCTTATTTCGTAGAATGCTAAAATCAGGAACCCAACCAAATGGGTTCACTTATTCATCTGTTCTCTCGGCTTGTGCCAGGGTTGGAGCTCTTACTTGTGGTGAATGGGTGCACAATATGATGGTTGAGGAAGGTATCCATCTCAACTTCATACTAGCTTCTGCATTGATTGATTTGTATTCAAAATGCGGAAGAATAAAAATTGCAGTTGAAATTTTCAATGTGGTTCAAAGAGAGGATGTATCTGTTTGGAACTCAATGATAACTGGGTTTGCTATTCATGGATTTGGTTTTAATGCTATCGAAACATTTTCTCGAATGAACGAGGAGAATGTCAAACCTGATTCAATAACTTTTGTAGGGATCCTTGCAGCTTGTAGCCATTGTGGTTTGGTTGAAGAGGGTCGCATATATTTTGATACAATGAAACACATGTACAAGATTGAGCCAATTCTGGAGCATTATGGAGCCATGGTCGATCTTTTATCTCGAGCTGGGTTCTTAGAAGAAGCTTATCGAATGATAAAGGAAATGCCAATGGAACCTGACATTGTCATATGGAGAGCCTTGCTAAGTGCTTGTCGAACTTACAAGGATTCTAGGTTAGGTCAGGCTGTGATTGATCACATAGTTGAACTAAACAGTGGAGACTATGTGCTACTCTCCCACATCTATTCATCCATGAAGCAATGGAGTCATGCAGAAAGAATCAGGGTGATGATGAGAGAGAATAGAGTTCGAAAGGGCACTGGGTGGAGTTGGGTGGAAATTGATGGAATCTTGCACCGATTTAAAGCCGGAGATAGGAGCCACCCTCAGTCGGAAGCCATTTATAGAGTGTTGGATGAACTACTTAGGAGGGTTAAAGTGGAAGGCTTTGTCCCATCCACAGAGTTGGTTTCAATGGATGTATTAGAGGAGGAAAAAGAAGCCAACCTGAACTATCACAGTGAAAAATTAGCTCTCTCTTACATGGTCTGGAAAACGGGACCTGGAACAGAGGTTAGGATTTCAAAAAACCTTCGAATATGTGAGGACTGCCATAATTTCATGAAAACAGTGTCAAGGGTACTTTGCAGACCGATCATTGTACGAGATAGGATAAGGTTTCATCATTTTGAAGGTGGTTCATGTTCATGTAAGGACTACTGGTGACACAAAAATGCAGCAGGTGATTTGTCTCAATCCAATATTTTATTTTATTTTTAAAAAATACAAATTAGAAGGTTTATTGAGAGACAAAGTGTGATACAAAACTACAAACAGGCCTTTCTCTGAAACCGACGCAAGAGAAAGGAATAAACTAGAACGAAAATACTTTAAAGGAAAAGATACAAGAAGGATTAGGAATCTGATTGCCACAATTGGATCTTTGGGACTTTATCACTTAGTGAGGCCATCTGCTGCAGAGTTAGCAGCATGGGGCCCATTCAGGTGATGAGAAGGTTGAGCAATTGAAGATCATTTCAAGGGAGAGAAGAAAATGCCTAGGGAGCTTAAGACTTCTCTTCCTCAGACTTATCGTAGAAGAAGAGTTCTGCTTCCATGATCATATGACAAATATGACCTGCAGCACTACAGATATCTCAATAGAGTCTATAGGTTTCAGCTAGAACGGAGTCAGGATTCCCCAGGGGAGCAGCATAATATACAAGTTATCTTTCCTCGGTGTCATATTAAAGTCTGTGTAAGGCAGGATTACCTTGGGACACATCCACCAAATTTTAGCGTGATAGAACCAGAGAGAGGGGGAAAACCTAGCAACCATTGCTGGTGGCTGGTGGGTTGGAGTATAATGATGGGTACCTAGTTCTCCTGTGTATAAGAAGTTGAATTGGGCAAATCCTTCTAGGTCCAAGGAGTTCAAGGTAGGTGGACTAATGTACTTTACATGACAAATCATCACAAGCAGCAGGCAAGTTATAAGCCGAATTCAAACAGCTTGGAAGAAATTTTCCAACCTGGGAAGAAGGTAAAACATCAAACGAGTGATAGTTTCTCTCCGGCCACAACAGAGACACCAAAGGAAATAATCTACTAGTTTGCCCTCCTTATGAAGATTGTTCATAACCAAATAATTTAATGGGCGGCACAACACTGAAGTGAACTACTTCATAATGTTCATTGCCATAGCATAACATGGTTATCTGCCCATTCACTCATTGCTAGTGCAATCAATCCACAAGACCCAGGTGCTTGACCACAGAACTGAGAGGGAGGGGCCCATACGCATTCCCCTGCAACTCCTTTCCTTGCCAGAGGAAAGAGAGAGGGCAACCTCCATCTTGATTTTCTACTAGAGTTCTCGTCCTCAACCAAATCTCCTACCATAGATGAGGCACCCGGTAGCCTATAACCTTAGTCTGCCTGTTCCAATTCCATAGGGAAGTTAAGTGGACCTAATTCTCCAGGTGACAGGCTTCATTCACACTTCTAATGTGGTGGAAGGGAAGGGAAAAGAAGTCGGTTTTCACAATCATAGAATAGCATAATAACCGAAGCTTCCTGCAGGGAGGGCATAAATAGTGAACAGTTCCATCTAGAAGAGTTGGAAGTTTATAAGATAGTAGTTTAGGCCATCAACATGGTTCTGTTTACAACACTGATTGTTAGACATACTAAACCTTGTTGACATTTAAGAAAAGAAGTCATTATTCTTTTTTTTAACCCTTTGGCCAAATCAATCGAGTTATTTCTGCAAATCAGGCTATTTGTGTGTTATGTGCTTCATCGAGACTGGGCATTTTGAATTGATAACTGTTAAGCTGAGTTAATGGGTTATAATGTTGAGCTGTAGGTCTTTTCAAGTTATTAGTCATTTTGAGACAGAACCAGGCTCAAACCAACAGATTTCTCTGTTTGAAATTTTATGCTTTTCCACTGACTTCAATATTTCACTGGTAAAGATGGTGACCTGTCTCGAAAGCTTTGGAGGATGATTATGGCCTTTAGTTATTAGGCTTCCTCTTCCACTTATCAGTCATGTTTTAATTATCTATGGCTTCGAGTCTCCACCAGTTTCAAATTCTCTATAAGTTGTTTGTTGTTATTGATTAATTTTCAGAACAAAAGTTTCTGGCCAGAAATTTGTCACCCTTGAGGTTGGACAAGATTTGATTATAAGAATGTAACCCTTTCATTTCACTGCTGACATCTAAAAGTGAATGGTAAGAACGATTTTGAGTTTTCCTCATTAATTGGATTTAACAGTATTGGTGTTATCCTTGAATCAACTTGTGCCCTGTGAGAAGTTTGTATTTCATCTCAAGAAAACTTCTGCAAACCTTTTTTTTTTTTAACAAAACCTTTGCCATTTTAAATAAGATAGAGCCATTTGCGTAGTGCAAGATTGCTAGTATTTTGCGTATTATAATTGGTTGGGCACAAATTTCAATGTTAATGTTGAGCGATACTGACGGTTCAATGAAATTTGTTTCCATGTTTGTTGACGGATCAACTCATGTTTGATACCACTTTGTATTTATTGATTGATGCTTAAAAGTTTGAGGAACCACGTACGAGTCTTCACAAGCAAGAAAGTCAGGTAGGAAGAATCAAGCATATCTACCGGATGCAAACCATTTTCTTCTACTTTCGTGCATAAATCATTAGTTACCACCTAAAAAGCTCCTTAAGGTTAGAGAATGTGAACTGCTCAGTGCCCCATTCTCCTTTCGTTTTCCACCTTGTTCTAGCCAATCTTGGACAATTATTATGTTCAAAGACGTGATCTTCCTCACTAGAGTAGGTGCTTCGAATACTTACCGTCCGGAAGAAGAAGCTTTCCTCTGTGAGAGTTTAAATAGTAGTCTGTATCTGTTGAAGTACCCCATGTAAAAGCATTTCTGAATTTGAGAAAGAAACCTTGCACAGTGACAGGTGATCTGGTTTTTAAAATGTTGTATAATGAAGGGAAATGGCTCTTAGTTGGAACGGGTTCAAATAATTGAATTTTGATTAAAAATAAAAATATTAATCCAAAAAATAAAAAAATATTTGCTTTTCTTAGCCAATATAAGTTAAAGCCCTAAATGGGTAAAAAATTCATGTATGGATATCGAGCCAGAGTCAAGTAAGGCAGGACATGCAAGGGCAAAGCGAAAGAAATTACAGAAAGCTTACCAAGGCAACATTTACATTAATTAGACAGCAGAGTAGATCTTGGACAACCTCAGCTCCTATATAAGTCAAATCCCGTGTTAATTATCAGTTATCTCTCTCACTACTAATACCTGCCTAAGTGGGTAGTGTAAAGCGCTTAATCCATTTTCAGGGTTAGTGGTAGTAACCAGTAATAGGAGCTAGAAAGGGTGACGGACGCCGGGATTTCCGACGACGGAGACGGTGGCGTTGCTTCGTTCAAGGTGGCAGAGCTGGCGAAGCTTGGTGGGAACGTACCATACGGAAAGGCGTGGGTGGGCGTTGAAGATGGCGTCGATGTCCCAGCTCTGACGGGCAGCGATGGCGACGAGGGGCTTGTAACAGGCTTGCCTCCAGGCGCCGACGTTCTCCCCCCTCTCCTTGAAGGCTCGCCGGAGGAGGTTGGAAGCTTCCTCGTCGAGACAGTGGAGGGCGTAGCAGTGGACGTAATGCCTCATCTTCGGCTTGTTGATGTAGCTCGCCCCCATCTTCTTCGCGTACCTGAACACCTGGTTCGTCACCTGCAACGCAACAATTAACCCCACCCACGCTGATCACTCATTTTAATCAACAACAACATTTTTTTTTTTTTTTTTTTTTTTTTTTTTTTTGAAACGGAACAACAACATTCTTTTCGTAGGAGCAGGTTAAAACTTAAAATGTACGTATATATATATATATATATATATATATATATTACTACCTTGGTGGGACACTTGTCGCCTTTCTCCTTGGCGATGTTCTGAACCTGGAGAAGGAAATCCCGACACTGCTCGTAGAGGTGGAAGAGATAATCCAAGCCGTTCTTTTTACCCCGAGCCACCTCTCCGGGCTCCGTCACGATAAACGGATGTTCCCGCTGCCGTTCCCCGACTCCTCCGCCTCCTGATTCATCATCCTCGTCAACATCCTCCTCATCCTCGTCTTCAGTAACCGTGCCGCCGCCGCCGCCGTTGCCTCCTCTCTTGCTCCTCCCTTTACTCCGCCGATGCCTCTTCCTCCCGCCCCCCGCTTCCCAAACCCCACCACCGCCGCTCCCAGCAGCCTCCTGCACCGGTTCTTCCGACAACCCTGCAATCAACCACTCACCCAAACGTCCAAATTAGCCCGGCTGCCAGGAATCAGAAGTACGAAACCTCACAAATTAGTACACCCCATCGATCCCTTTACAGAAAACGCTAGCTTTTGGCTTAAACGATGGTTCTTGTCTTTAAGTGGATTTCTACTTTCTCGATTAAGGTATATATGTATGTGTATATATATATATGTATATATGTATGTATATATATATATGTATGTATTCAGAGAAGCCAGCTTCTCTGTCGCATTAATTAAAACGCTGGCATCCTATTCCGCCCTCATAGGCCTGTTGGCACAGACTCTGATCTGTGTTCTTGCGAAGTGAACAGAGTCAGAGAGGGAAACAAAAAAAAAAAAAAAAGTGCCATCGTAATGAGCCAGAACGAGCTGCCTAAAACGCCGATTTTACGAACTATTTCTAAAAAGGGCCCTACACAGCGACGTGAGTGAACAGGAGAGGAGGGGGCTTGGCGAGCGATGTCGATCATCAGTCAATATGGCCTGCAATATCTAGTCTAAGTCTAAAAAAAACAATTGAAGAATGCGACAAAAAAGCTGGATCTTCTGAGGAGAGAACCCTGACAGCCGACAGTCGAATCCGGTCTGGACTCGCCTGGGACAAGGTTCAGCGTTTTCTCCCACTTAGCGCACGTTAGTATTACAAGCATGCCAATGGATTACCGTACGCCGGGGGTTCACGGTTTCCCCCGTTCGCCGGTGCACACTGGTGTAGCCCCCGTCGTCGTCGTCGTCGTCGAGGACTCAAGATAAAGAAAATTGTTTCGCTTCTGAGGGTCAGCCTTCAGAAGCGCACGCTAGTGAAAGAGCATCCGAACGCAAGCTTATATAAAAGAAGAGAAGGCAAGAGTAGGTGGAGGAGGAGACATTAACTAAGATTAAGATAGGAGAAAAAAAGGGACCTTCCTGCGAGAGAGCGTCGAGAGCATTGGGGTCGGCGGGGGGGAGGAGGAGGAGGCGGCGCCTGGAAGCGGAGGTGGCGGAGGCTTCTTCGTCGTCGAGGCGGCGGCGCTCGGCGCGGAGGGCGGCCTTGATGCCGTAGCGCTCGCCGACGAGGAGCTCCCACCGGAAGATCTGGGAGAGGGTGTCCATCATGTCGTCGATCTCCTCCTCGCGCATGTCCAGTAGGGTGCTCACCGTGAACCCCAGCTCCGCCATCTTCGCCACCGTGAAGTAGCGCACCCCGTACGCCTGGAACACCTCCTCCAGGCCCTCCAGCTCCCTCGGCCGGCACATCCCCCCCGACGGCGCCACCGCGTCCAGCAGCCGCCCCGCAGCCGCCGTCACCACCCGCGGGTCCCACTTCATCATGCTCGCCGTCGCGAACG